>JAOTON010001130.1:52500-652500 GCA_034440635.1 Lepas anatifera | reverse complement strand
CAACTATAGTTGTCGGCTTATGTTCAGCTGTAGCCGAAACTGTAGAACACTTCTGATATACTGATAAACTGAAAACAGAGATATAGTCTAAGTTAATTTGCAGAATAATTATTTCGTTGTTGCAGCTTGAAAATTTATCTTAGTACAGCCGAACCGTACCTGTAAAGATTGGTCAAGTTTTGGAATACATTAATGAACTGAATGCAAAAAATAGCATAACATTATTGTATTTTCCTTACCCAGATTGTAATACGAAATGGCCATCAGATAAGCAGCATTTCTCTTTTGTGTAGTAATGAGGGTTGTGATGTGAAAATGATCTCTCTGCAAATGCTGGATAAGTGAGTTGGAAAGAAGCGCTTCAGAATTTTGTCTCTAACAGTACTTACAGTTGGTGCACCTGACCGACTTCGTACCGAGTACGTGCATGACCGGGGCGGGGGTTGGGTAACCATACCCCTAGGGTTTTTCGCAAAGTCTGGAAAACGGCTACGCGCAGCGCTGCTGTACCCAGCACATTTTTTCTGAAGCTTTTTACAACTTTTGTCAACATTTTCGGTTCAGGTCATTTCAGTCAGGACATCAGTGCAGGTCAAGTGACCTTATCTCAAAAAAAGAAGAAAACAACATAAGCAAGGAACAGCTTAACTTATCAATCTAAAATTCGTATTGAATAAAGGGCCGACTGAGTACACACAATTTTTTTAGGATTTCTGAAGTCAATGACCTAAGGTCAATTATGAGTAATGATGACACCGTTGGAAAAGTATCGGTAAAATGGTTTAAACATAATAATTTTGTTGGGAACGGAGCTAAATTGTATGTTTTGGAATCATTGGGGTTGTCTTGTTTCTGCAGTTCTAATGATATGCATTCTGGCCCAATTCGATATTGACCTGATCCAAGGTCAGGTCAGATCTTAGCTTTGACCTAGAATAGTCACATTATTAATCATTCGATGTCGCTTGCAGAAAAGCTTCAGATAGTGAATCCTTATATATCGTATCTCTTCTACATCAGATGGTAGGACTGAAGAACTGTATTTCAGTTATATCACCATATCCATATTGTGACATTGCTTGGCTTCCAATGCCCTCAGATTTTACCCGACAAAAGAATGTATAGAACACTTCCTTTAAAGCTTAGGTTGTGCTACTTAACGCCATCTGCTTTTTCGCTAACTGGCGTAGTTTTTAGATTGTAGGCGGGGGGGGGCGTAGCCCACTCCCTCGTCAGGGTGAAGGTGGCTCAGACCCCTGACATTGCACGTCTTAAAAATTGCATCCTGCGAAACTAGTTTGAGACTCATACCAAACGTTTTTGACTGTGATGATTTTAAGCTATCAAAAGGCATAGTCATAAGAGACTTCGTAATTGATCTCGGTGACCGGCACCTCATCGACACCACCAGCCAAAAGACAAGTGATGAGTTTTCAAAAATTGTGAGCGTCGGGCACATTCTTTTTCGGATGACGTGGTTTGCTCAAAAGTAAGTGCGTTGCGCCATTGCCGAGCATTTATACCATTTCTCAGTAGCGCAAATATTTTTGCCATTTCTTGAACTGTGTTATACCCAGATTTATTCTAGTGATCAATCCCTGGATTTCGTACCATTTTCTTGATCGTATCCGTAGATAAAATTCCATAATAATGCAACCTACATAAAATACCGTAACGCTATTCTGTTATGTAGATTTGACATAACATAACCGTAGCGTCACATAATTATGAAAGGTGGTGATAGCGTAGACCACTTTTTATTGAATACTTGGGTAGTTATGGTGACTCCATGCACTGCATATGTATAATATCAAATATACAGATCTATCATAGGCGGATCCAAGATTGCCGATCGGGTGGGGGGCATCTTCCCGGGGGGAGAGGGCGGGGCGCCATCCGGACCAGGGGAGTGCCTTTTTTGACCGGAAAAACCTATCAGGTGGGCGCAAAATCCTATCGGTGGGCGCTGATTTTTACAGGGGTCGAAAAAGTTGCCATTTTGCCATTCTAAATGGTGACAGCTGGAGTTCCACCGGGTGACAAAAGTGACAAGTCGATTTACAAAAATGGCACCTCTAATTCTCATACACTGCAAAATCTGGATTGACTTGATTGTCCCATTTTAACCGTCTGCGCCATAAGCTTTGTTCGACTAACCGTATTTGGTAAATGCGGTGAATTATTCGAACCATATTCGATCCTGGGCTCGAAAAAGTTCGGGCCCTCGCCTATCTCTCAGCATGGGCTGGTGACACGAATGGTGATAAAGTGCCATTGTCACCATTGCCCCCAGGCTATGTCACCAGCCGTATTCACTTCTCCTTCCGTGGTCGAACACATCACTGCTATAATCAGCTGAGCGGCTCGGCCTTCACCGCACTGCGCCAGCCGCCGCATTAGGCGCTGTAGATATTTATTTATAATTAGGCGCTGTAAAAATATAGAGAGCGGAAAGGCAAGGAAGAGGAATGAAAATATCGGCTGCTATCTTTCTTCCGCATGTGGTGGCAAGGTGGTTAGAGCATAGGTGTTGATCAGTCAGGTATTTTGGTACTAAGTATGATATAGAAATACTGCTTAAACCTAATATAAGTGCTGCAGTGAAGGCAGACTTTTTGCCGCTGTGCTTACTGGTATGCCGAGTCGGGGACTCAAGTGGGGCACTTGTAACTGGGTACCTAGGTACCTATCTCTCTAGGCCCGTGCGTGGAAATCCTTTTGGGTCGGACCCCTCATTGGCGGAACCAGGAGCAACTTTTGGAGGAACAAAATCAATTTTTGGAGGGGGCTCCATCAAGAAATCTCGAAAATATAGTATTTTAAAAGGGCCTAAATTTGGATCTTTTGGTAGGCAAGACACTATTTTGGGCTTTGTTGGGGGCAACAGCCCCTTTGGCCCCCCTTGGATCAACCCTTGGACCCCCTGAATTTGGGTCTCCCATAGACTTAATATAGGGCTTGTAGTGCTGTGCCAGAATCAACTCACAGAGACCTCCAGGCCTACCTCATGCAGTGCCTATTTGAAACAAAAAATATTTTTGTTTCATCTTTGGAGTGTGTTGGGCATCAATATCTAGATTTGATAACTGCAAAACATCCCACTTCTAGTTTGCAAAAAGTTGTGGATTGCCACAATGACAAGAATAAAAACTTGTAGTTTGAGTTGTTTAGGAGGTAGCTTTTGGGGGTGGCTATGACTAGTAGGGATGGGGGTCAAGACCAGTGTGGGGCAGTCTGTGGGGGAAGAATAGTAGGTAAGCAGATTGTGTCAGGTTTCAACATCTTATTAGGGTGGTTGTTGGGCATAGTGAGCAGTTTTAGTACCTGCTTAGCTCATGCATATATGATAAATCATGTGAAGCATTGATGTTTATATATATGGATTCAGACCTACCATCTTGAGATAGTTTTTTCTGTCTGTGGGGCACCACTAGCACACTGGGTGGTGAGCGCCACCACGAACTCATGCAAGCATCACAAATATAAAATAATTTAAATGTGGAAATAATTATTTTTGAGTTATTTTCATGGTGAAGGAATGTACATGGTAATATTTGTGCCATGAGTGTAAAATTTCAGCAGTCTGCCAATTTTTTTTTTCAGATTGGGGTCAGCAAAAGAAACTGCAGGGCACAAACATACTTGGGGGCAGAACTTGTAGGTAGTGCTGGGGCAAGCAGGGATGAACCACCAGATGTATATTTTAACATGGGGGATAGGTGAAGTATGTTGGTGGTTGTGGGCATTTGAGGACAGCATATGTGATTTATTGTGGCTTTTCATTTGCAGGTAAACAGCAAATGTGTATTACTCCATATAGGAAAAGAAGGAAGGAGTGTCACTGCTTCAGTTTTAGAAAAAGTATTTGCCTCCCCAATGTCCCTTGGCTTGATAATGCTAGTGAATAAAAAATGATAAAGTCTGGTTTGAAGAAGCGTTTTGGGAGATTAAGCAATGATAAGCATGATGTGCTTTTATCTAGCAATGATGCAAAATGTTTCACAAATGTGAATAAAATATTGAATGAAATGTTTAAAGCCAACATAATGGTAACTGTTGCAAGTTTTGCTGTGTTCAATGATCAACAACCTGCAAAATGTATCTTGATATTAGTATTTATATTATTTTAAGCACTTAAAAAGATCAAATTGATCTTGGCTGGCCAATTGTAGGGACTTAAAAATGTTTGACAAATCAAAGAGCTGCCATAACAATATTTTATCTAGGCAAGCCATGTTCTTTCTGCCTGTGTCATACACAGACACGATTGCTTGGAACTGTAGTGCATTCATCAGATTATAAGTTAAAACAGAGTCAGTGTAACTGGCTGATAAATGACCAAAAATATTTTCATTCAGCATACCTTTACAATCATGCAACAAATCCTCTTAATGTGGCTCCTGCCTTGTCTGTGAAACATTGTAGGTGTTATTAGTTTTTGCTGAAGCAGCAGGTGTATAGGTTTGGAATGGGCTTAAGGCATTTGGGACTGTGGGAGAGGGGATTGGGGAAGTCACTTAAACTTTATCAAATACAGGCAAATTTTTATGACAGCTTTAAGAAAGCTGTCTAGATAGAAATATGAAGGGAATATTCATGATTGGATGGAAAGTAAGCTCACCCACATATCTGGCTCAATTGAGGTGTATTGTGCAGGATGCAAAACTGTATACATGTTTCTGCATATTTTTTGCACTCTTAAACTCTTGCACATTTTGGGAATGGTCAGGTACAATGTTATCCCTCAATATGCTATCGCACAATCTTTCACATGTAGAACTATTATTTTAGCAAATAATTATGTTTGGCCTGGTGCCTATTGTGCTGGTCCTCATTTGGCACTCTTTGTACGCTGAGATGTTTTGGGACTTCTTGCTCTATTTTTTATGCCACTGCTATTTTAAAACTGACTTTAAAAGCTCTTAAAGTATGGAGTAAATTTTGAGAAAGAGGATACAAAATGCTGTCAATTCAGTTACATAATCCCTTTCCTCTGCGATGCCGACAACTAGAGAACATGGTTGCTTGGGGCCTGCTTTGGTTTGATACAGGTGGGGCTGGGGCAATGGCGTAGCCTAGGGGGTCCATGGACTCACCTTGGGATTACTGTTCACTGTAAAGCAGGAATATGGGTGTTGGTGCCTCCCTCTCCAGCTTGGTCTCGGGGACCCCGATAATCAGTCTTGGAGGGCCCCAGAGAATCGCTCTCGGGGACCTCTGAGCATCTGTCTTTTGGGTTCCCGAACATTCTTGGGGCTCCGAGCATCCTTCTCGGGGCCTCCTATCTTTTGGCCCTCGGGAATCAGTCTCGGGAGCCCCTAAACATTGGTCTCGAACATCACTCCCGGGGGTCAGGGACATCGGTCTTGGGAGCTCCCGAATATCACCCTTGGGGGCCCCGAGACCACTGCTCGGGACCAAGATCGGAGGGTCTCGGAAAAAAAGTGCTCGGGTAGATGTGCCTGTGTTGAGAATATGATGCTGACTGAGGTGGATTTCCTGGGATTGATAAAGGTATACATTTTAGGGGCATCGAACATCTGTCTTGGGGCCCCCGAGCATTTCTCTTGACTCGGAGACCGTGATCATCGGTCTCCTGGACACCCCCACACTCAACATCATTCTCGGAGGCTCCCGAGCATCACTGGGTCCCTCTGAGCTTGGTCTTGGAATCCCTCAAGAATTTGTCTCGGGGTCCCCGAATATCGGTTCCGAGCATCGCTCTGGGGGGGAGGGGCGAAACCAGGTTTTGGGGGTCCTGGAGCGATTCTCGGGGCAGCGAGGCAGATCTTCGGGGCCCCCAAAGCGATGCTCGTGGAGTCCGAGACCGATGTTCGGGGGCCTCCGAGACTGATTCCCGGGGTCCCCGGAGGTCAAGTTTGGGGGCCCCCAAGACCAATGCCTACGCTTTCAGGAACAAGGTCAGCTCAAAACAAGTTAAGTGCTCGTTCAGTGAGCAAGGTCAGTTCAAGCATCGCGCTCAGAAGCCATCGTGAATCGGTCTCATGGACCCCTGAACACCGATCCCGAGCAATGCTCTCGTTGTGTCTCCCGAAAATGCTGCGCGAGAGCAAGCTGGGGGGGATCTGAGAGATGTTTATGAACATCAAGTGTGCGAATTTGTTTGTTTTATAATGTCGTGACTGTATGACCTTTAAAATATCACAATCATATTAATGCGTTATAATATCTTTTTTCACGGCAAATATTCAGCGGTAACACTTAACTGCTACCCTCTCGCTGCGAGATTCTTTATCTATAATTTTCTTAGAATAATCACTGAAGTGACATTGGAATATTTCGCTCCTCAGCAGGCACAAGTGCGTGTGGTGAGTGGTGAGAGCCGCCAACTGCGAACTCTGAAGATGATTCTCCACCAGCAAGTCCTTCCTTATCTGATCCCGTCCGTCCAGAGCGGTGAGCTTTTCTCCTTCCTTCCTTCCATGACATGTTCATAAGATATCCAATATCACAATTATTTTTAAATATTAATAAAGTGCGCCTTTTCCAATCCTTAAAAAGAAAATCCTGGGTGAGGTTCATTGTGCTTATTGGAAGAAATATTTACTCATTAACAGGTGGGTATGGAGGGAGGCATTAAACTATAAAGGGTCCATTCTGAAGGTTAGGCTCCAAGCCAAATCCTGGTCGCGCCACCTGCCTCCTCCATGAGGGGTCCGTCGGAGTTGGCTGCGGGCATGCTGGGATCGTGCGAGCCACAGCGCGCAGCTCCCTATCGATGATGTCGACAGTGGCCGCAGGGAGCCATGCTGCAGCTGCGAACTCTGTCACTTCGTGTTTGTAGCCATTAGCCACTGTCCGCAGCTTTAGCTTCCGCTTACCCTAGTATCTTCCGGTCATCTGTGTAGCTGCGTTACGCCTGGCTTGACTTTCGTGAATGAACGATAAAATGCAATTTATCCTATGTGTGGTACTGATTGCCAGGGGCGTATCCAAAGAGGGGAGCAATCGGCCCCACCCCCTTGGGCTAACCTTAAACACTGGAAAGAAACGCCTCCCGCCGCAGCCGCTGGGCCACCACAGGGTGAGCCCTGCGGCTTTAGCTAGGCCCTGCAGGCTTCGAAATCAGGGGGAAATAAAAGTTGATTTATGCCGAGAAACCACAGCGTAAAATTTGGAAGCTCCGGCCATATGGGTAAATTTACCACTCCAGAATACATACGCAAAGATGCGTACAGAACAGAGTGGTGGCATATCAAAACACACAGGGCGAACCAGTCGAAGCCCTCTACGTTTCCCCTAGACTTTGGATATAAAGTGTGCAAAAATTCGTAACGTAAGATGGGACTACTTTGAAATCGTGAAAAACTTCCAACAGTGTTAAGGAATGATAAAAATATTTTTTGATTCGAAAATTGTTCAGTGGAAAGTGTTGCAGAATTATCTAGGAAAAATGAAAAATATATAAGGGAAGCGTATTTACTTGGTATTTACGAAAATGCACAAAAATTCCATGGATTTCTAACGCTACATAAATGTTCTAGTATGGCGCACGGCGGAAAATTGATAATTGTCTGAAAGCCAACTGCGTAAGAATCCTCACCCAAGTATTATGTTGCCCCTGTTCCAAATGTCACCCGAATTCAGGTCTAGGGGCCCATTTTAATGTATTTCAGGGCCTCTGAAATCGATCTCAGGGCTCTGAATGGTTGTCGTTTTGGATCTCCGAGGGCTGCTGTCGCAACCCCCCCTCCCTAATGCTGGTTTCTGGGTCTCCAGCTTTTGGCCTCTGAGGCTCCCCGAGTGTTTCCTTTTTTACTTTTCGGCTCCTGGCCTTTGCCAACATCAGAAGCTACTGCCCAATTCCCCGCATATGCGGAAAAATTCCTGGCATTGATGACTTTCTCTATGTCCCACCGTGCCGCACAAGGCGGTTGGCAGTCATTGCCAGGACAAGGCTACGGTTAAGCGTGAGAGCCAACCCTGCGCCCAGCGGTTCCCGGGATTTCAACGCGAGACCCTCATCTCAGAAGGCAGGCGCGTTACCCCTGAGCTACACTGGTCTCTACACTGGGCCCCTGAAAAGCTTCTGGGCCTCCTTTGGTTCACTCGGAACCTCTGAGTCTGCGACCGGGGCCCTCACAATTATCCCAGGCCCACTGCTGCCGAAGTCGGGCCCCTATTCTCAGCAGTTGCAGATAATTTTCCTGTTTTCCACTCGGGCTCCCTGTTGTAGAAGCCGGGCCCCCAGCGGTTGAGCTGGGCCTCGTGTGGCTATCCGGGCAGCCTGACATGCTTCCGGGCGCCCTTTAGTCCAATTGGAACATCTGAGTGTGCGACAGGGCTCCTCCGAATTACCCCCAGCCCACTGCTGCCGAAGCCGGGCCCTATTCTCCGCAGATGCAGATAATTCCCCTGTTATCTACCCGGGCCCTCAGTGGGTCCAGCCGGGCCCTTTGCGGTTCACCCGGACCTCCTGTGACTTTCCGACCTCCTGAAGTGCTTCTGGACCCCTGTGGTCCACTTGCGAATGTGTTTGCGACCAGGTCCCTCACGATAATCTCAGACATGTTGTGGCCGAAGCCAGTCCCCTACTTTTAATATTCATGCCCCCCTCCCCCAAGGTCTACCTAGGCTTGACTACAGTCGGCCTCTGCCTTGCTTGCGGTTACCCCTTTGGTATCGGCCCTCTGTGGCTGCAACCTCCGTCTTTGCTTGGGAGCAATAGGTAACTCTTTATTCAAACGGGCCACAGAATATTTGATGCGATTCGGGATGGTCCTGATCACTGATCCTAGCGGACATTTGGTCAATCCCTGTATTTGTGAAGATCCAACCCAATGTTGAGCGGACCTCAGCGAATTTAGCGCCGGTGCATATCTTTGTGACCCACCAGAGTTCATAAAGTTGTCTGCATCCTAAAACGGAGGTTAAGGTTTTTTTGCTCTCTGAAATATTATATATATATATATATATATATATATATATATATACACGTTTTTAATGAAAATATATTCCTTGCACGGTCCAGCCCCCAAAGTTATTCCTGACCCCCTGCCAAGGCCCCCTTTGGTAATTCCTGGATCCGTCCCTGCTGATTGCTCACATATACTTCCTTCGGCTTCAAACGTTAGATAAATATATCAGAACTTTTAGCTCTGGTTTATATTGGGAGCATAATACACAAAAACAATGAAAAACGGTGTAACAACTCAATAAGGGTTTTGATAACAAGAAATAACAAGAAATAAGGGTTTTGGTAGCATTTTCTAGTTTGGTGACACATTCGTGATGTGGAATTTCAAATGGTGACACGCCAGCAACTTTTTTGACCCCTGGATTTTTACATCCCTAGGGACGGGGGATGGAAAGCAGCATTTCAGAGTGGCGCCGTGACCATTTCAGGGGGCGCCGAGGGACGATCGGGGGGGGGCACCTGCCCCCTTTGTCCCCCTAAATCTGCGTATAAAATTTATCATGAATATAAAATAACCAAGTACCAAATCACAGTGAAGGCGAAGGTGTATTCTGTGGGGAGTGTGTGGGAACCAAATTTCAGAAGTGGACCAGGGCGTTTTGGAACCGCCAGGGGCCAGTGTCTTTCTCTCCCGCGATCCACATTTGCAATCAGCAGCAACTGAACTTTTACGCTGCAGTACAATATTGATAAGCGAAACTCGATAAATGTATCGCTACGACCTCAACAATACAATTATGACCTTCCATATATTTAGCTTAAAACCTTCTTAATATTTAGCTTAAAACCTCCTTTATATGTGATTTTTACGGCAAAAGTTCGGTTATTGTCGGAAATAAATCATAAGAGCAATAATCCCTAATCCTAGCTAGTCATCCTTGAGCTGACTAAATGTTAGGGAATTCGCGAACTCCCTGAGTGTTTATCCGGGATTTTGCGAACTCCCTGACTTCTAAGTCCAGGGATTTGGCGAACTCCCTTGTCACCCAGGGATTTCGCGAAATCCCTAGGGATCTCGCGAACTCCCTGGCTGGTCAGTGATTTCGTGAAATCCCTAGGGAGTTCGTGAACTCCCGGATTTCGCACTCTCCCTGTAACATATATATATATATATATATATATATATATATATATATATGTATGTACTTAAACATTTTCATGAATGAATTCCATTCAGCTTCTCGCAATACAAGTGCACGCGCCTCCACCAATCAGCGGCCGTCATCCGCTGGATGCCGATTGCCCGCGGGGCACAGAGGTTAGAGAGGTCACGCTCGGCGCCGCTGCCGCCGAGTTCAAGCCTCAGTGGGGAGGGGGTAGTGAGGTGGATTATAAAACCCACATGAGTGTGGTGAGAATGGTGGTGGTTGTGCCTGCTGTTGGACTGAGGGTGCAGCAGATATTCTGTGCACGTGGGTGGATATATTTTAGGTGTCTGTACTGTTTGTGATCATGAAAACAACGGAAAACATGAGTTCATTAGATGAGATCAGCTTGTGAATATATTTGGCGGGCGAAGTTGCAGGCGTATATTTCGAGTCCAATGTATTTTTCGACATTAGGGTACATGATGGAGCTTTTGAATATTTTTTACATACATTTATGGACATACAACGGACACAGAAGATGTGAGACACACGCTTAGTTGACATTTCGTTCGTATTCAACACTAGAACTATCATACGCCAAAAAGATTATTTGAGGCGAGTGGATCTGTAGTTCTGACTGACCATGTAAACAAGGAGGGTCCAAGGCAAATCACGGTATGTAGACGAGGCAGTTAAGTGAGAAGGTATGTTTTTTTGTATGGCATGAACATCACTATTCCTTTATCATAACCCCATCCCCCTAACACTTGTTAATTCCGCTGCCATCCGGTCTCCAGGTAGCCAGAAGCCCCTGTGCACAACCGTCAATCCGTAA
The DNA here is from genome assembly GCA_034440635.1 of Lepas anatifera. Taxonomy (NCBI): domain Eukaryota; kingdom Metazoa; phylum Arthropoda; class Thecostraca; family Lepadidae; genus Lepas; species Lepas anatifera. The sequence continues at coordinate 641,639 of JAOTON010001130.1, read as the reverse complement.
TTACTCGACTTTTTATAAACCTCCAAATTGGTTTATATGGTACAATTTCTTGGTTATATACAATTTGTTGGTTTTATACCATTTACAATTCATATGCTGTGTTGGTTGAAGTGATAATACCTGTCAACCGCTGTTATACAATATGGTAAATACAATGTTCCGCTATTAATAGCCCGGGTGCCGTCGTGTTCCTAATTAGTTTTTATTTATTGCTATCATTAGCTATCAGTTGTGGCGTACCATTATTAGATCCAGACGTTCAGCACTCAGGTTTGGAATTATACCTAATTTGATGGAAATTGGGAGTTAGTGGCGTCACGAGTCATGTTCAGTATTAGAAATGGTGAATCCTAGCACAAGTAAGACTTCTTTAGTATATGCAGATTTATAAGGCCAAATTCCCCGTACTGAACAAGCGTTGGTACGACGATGGTAGAGGACACTAACGAAACATCAATCGACGTTGCGAAATTTTTTTCGATCAGTTATTTTTTAACCGCTACGCTTTGGAGTATGTTAAAAAGGTTTAAAATTTCATTGTAAAATGTTTATAGGGCGGTAAAGCTCGTGGAAACGGTAGTTGAACGGTCCCGGATAGCAGTGGGTTATTTCTCAGACCTTAATGAGTGGCACTATTCAGATATGTGGACTTAAATCTCTTTGTGGCTGCCCGGGCAATCCTAGTGACATAGCGACCCAGTTTCAATATATTATTAAACATTACTGTTGACCATTTTCAGGATGATTGAAAAGGGCTTTGTGATGCCTAGAAAGTCTATATCAAACTATCTGCTTTTATGTCTGTTCTTCTACTTCCTTTTTTAATATTTGTGCCCCCAATGATTCTAGGAAAACCACACCCCGGAGTAAACATAGCAAAGCAATTTCCCAACTCCTTATCGTGTTTAAAGGGGTGAGGGGGGCCGAATGAATGTTCTGTAACCCCTATCTAGAAATCCTCGACGGTCTAGAACACAACTGGTGCACTGCTTAGCCCACCCCAATTCAGAGCGCGATGTTCCACACTACAGCAGCCTTATCACACACCCCACTGGAGGGCACTTACTTTCGAGACACCGACAAGATTGGTAGTAGCTATAGAATAAAGCTATTGCTTTATTCACATATAAGCGTTTTTGGTGCGCTGCAGAGCCCCGTAACTTCTTCTTCGTTTACGGGAATATCTGAGTCTTGACAATTCAGTGACACCATTGCAGAAAAACTAGTTTTACACAGCTGGATCTTTCCAATGTTGTTAGTTTGCATTCAGGTACCTAAATATTGACGGAAAAGTTCTTGAAAACGTAAACTTTTAACCCTCGCCTCAGTGGGTGGTGTTTGAAAATCCCCTCGGGGTTTTCCGGCTGCATAAAAAAACGGCGGCGCGAACCGCTTAGCAAGCCGAAGCCGTCTTAACGCACCTTATGGTTGGTCAATTCCGCAACTTTCGCCAACGTTTTGAAGTTGGATACTCTCAGGTCAGGTCACAAGTGCAGGTCAAGTGACCTCATTTCATAAAATGTTCAAGGCAGCATAAGTAAGAAAAGCGTGAATCTATCGAATTACAACTTTTACCACATAACACTGGTCAACAGCCAAAATGGATCCTGCACGTGATCACCTGTTACCGCCAATTTCGATACCGCTGATTTCAAATTAAGTAACCGTTTTTTGCCATCGGACCTAGTTTCTTCCCCAGATCATACCTGGTGTATAGCCCCTACACTTTCCACACACAGTCATGAGCCTAGCCTTCTGTGGAAAAAATCTAGATAAAGGATGTCGAGAACCCGGATTATCTGCACTCATACAATGCAGCTTATCACTATACATGTGAATTTATTTCAACGGAAGACTACCTCGGATTCAGGTGCATGAGCATTGTACATTGAGCAAGGCTTGCACTCGGTCGCACAAGCTCACCGGTATTGTAGACCGAATGGTGACGTCGCAACATTATATGATGAGGATTTTATGTCATAGTCATCTCCCTTGAAGGTCAAATCCAAGTAAAAAGTCACAGGTCAAGGTCATACCGCCATTTCAAGGTCATTGACCTAGTGCCTTCGGTCGGATGACGTCGCCTAATATGACGTATATCAGTTTATGACGTCATAGGCTAGGTCACTCAATCTTGAGCTCAAGGTCACAGGCTCAAGTCAAAGGTTGACCTTGGCCATTGATGTCCAAGGTCAATGGCCTTGAACGACCTTGATCTAAAAGCTTCAGAGAACATTGCCTCAGACCTTTCCTCCGTTACTTTACTTCACTTTCTCTCCATATCCGGCCCCTCATCGCAAAATCACGGCATTTCCCAATGACTACCCTGCACAGACAGAATTTGACATATATGGCCTCGTTTTACCTTGAATATATTGACCTAGGTCTATGCAAATCGGGTTTAGGGTAGAATACCCTAGCTTCCACAAACACTCAAACGTTCATTTTCCTGGACCTCTTGGGTTTGGCACTGTCAATGTCAATGATGCTAAGTAGGCTTGCACAGAGACGACGCACAGACATACTGGATCTCAAAATTCTGATCTGATACGGCATTTTTGCTGCCAGATTCGTGTTCAGCGCCACAAATAACCCTAGAAAAGGACTATTTTTATTGGATCCACAACAAAAGTTAGATTTTGTTGATCAGTGTAGTTGATCCGCCAAGACTACAAAATATATCCCGGGATTTTCCATATCCATGGCTTAGGGTCAGGTACAGATCATGACCTCTCCTTTGGAAATGTATTGGGGAAACAGAAATTGACTACAAAATTGCTTTATTTCTGTACATACTGCACCGCTTGTAACTCCTTCGTTTTCTCCACATCCTAGTATCCTAAACCCCTTTATAGGTTCGTGTTGAAACTTTGGACCTTTGACCTCTGAGAGATCATCTGGGGCTACTTAACACGCGCCCGGCTGGGGTCCCTTTCATGACGCGCCCCCCGGGAGGGCGTTTTTCGCCCTCCCCCTCCGTATCTCGTTCCCCACGAAAGCTAAAGGAAAATTACGTGCGGCGTTTGAAAGCTCTTGACAAGACAAAGAGATTTTATACGAATAATTCTTATGTCAGGTCAATACTGAGGTCAGCATAGGTCAAAGAAGGTTCCATAGGCTTACAACAGAGCAGTGTACGTTTCTCATCAATCATTGCATTCCTCTCATCGCGGCAAATCGAATGATGTATAATATGACTTTGCTAGGTCAAATAGTAAAAATGACCTGACCTCGAGCTAGGTCAGGGTCACAGCGTGACCTGGTATGATCATGTTGCATGTCAATGGACTCCCCGTAACAATATAAGCACCATGCAAGCAAAATGGGAGCTTTATCTCAATTCAGTGAGAAGCTATTGGCAAAATAATCACTCTATTCTCCCGTGACCTGATATGACCTTTGAGAGGTCAGATGCTCAAAAACTCAACTTTATGATCTAGATCGTGGTAAGAATAGACGGTTTGAGGATTTTCAGCTTCATCTATCCAGTATTTACTGAAAACGAGCCCATTCTATCTTTCACCATAGACTTATAATCAAAGATGGCCTACGCTAAGGTACGGTAGTGAATTACGCTACGTTACGATTGAATTTGGGCCACGCTACGGAATTACGCTACGTTATATTTCATCAACTACGGAATTACGGTATTTTAGCTACGGCTACGGTAAAATCAGTGACGGATCTAGGACTTCGTTAAGGGGGGGGCAGGCTCGGAGGGCGCCGAACCTGAGGGGCGCAATTTCAGTGGCGGATCTAGCCGGTCGGTTTGGGAGGAGCAAACCAAAGTCGAAAAGCAAAAAAAAAACATCACGCAGTAAAAAGCTGCGCTACCAATATCACCGGCCCGTAGAATTTTGGGTATTTGAGGTGAAAAGCCAAAAAAACTTCACGGGGTGAAAAATATGGGCTCGAGATACTTCTTCCTATCCAAGGCTGGCTATACTATGACTTGCTATACTAAGGAGGTCTGGCTATACTATAACTGAGAATTATTGATATTTACTCCATGATTCTGGTGAAGGGCTGTGCCCGAAAATATAATCTTCAGTGTTTTTTACATTTCCGGATTCGAGGGGACAGGCCAGGGAACATCTTATCAACTTATGTTCTGTTTGAAGTTGAGAGTTGGAACACCAAAATCTTGCTTATAAACTAAGAAGGAGTAGGGGAAAAAAGGAGGTCGATCGCTTTGGGGGCGAAAACGCAGTTTTGCCCCGAGCTTTTTCGTTTGGGGGAATGCCTTTTTCCCCTCCCCCCTTGGATCCGCCACTGGCCAATTTAACACCCAAAAGGCGGCCAGTGTCAATGAAGAACGCGTTTAAAAAAGGATTTGTAAATGCTTATTTTCATGAAAGCTTCCTCTCGGTAAGGACATGTTCACGTTTACCATCAAGCATATTTCGGGCCAGCTAACGACTGGCACCGTGGTAGAAAATGCTGAAAGCACCCACTGACACTAACTGAAGCACGATGAGCAAATAATACAGTTATATTCGGTCATGGTAAAAACTGAGGTGTCGTATCCACCACCTCCACTTATCACAGTTGTCCTGGCTAACGGCTCAATACTGAAATACCCGAATGACGCTAACCTGAGCCTCATAGGCCGCAGAACCTCTGCGGGCCTGGGCCCCTGAGTTTTCGGTGACTTCGATGAAGTTATATCGAGTCCCCTCAGCTGATCTGGTACCGCTTTAGTTAACCAGGCTCTCACACTGAACTTGAAACCTATATGTCGCCGCTGAAGCCTATTAAGCTTTTTGGGCCCTTTTATTGATATAGGGCTCCCTCAACCGGTCCTGGGCCCTCTGAGCTAAAAGCTGGAGCTCTGAGCTCTGAGCCCCAAGCTGGATTAGTGTCCCTTAAGCTGGTCGGGGTCCCCTGGGTTGGTATTGTTTTCGTTTAACTGATATAGATCCCCTCAGCTTGTTTGGGGCCCGTTGTGCGTATCTGGGCACTAGTTCGTCGAGGCACCCAGCTAGTCTGGCCCTATTAGTTTTATGGGCCTTCTGAGCTTCTGCAGGTTCCCCTCAGAGTGTCTGGGCCCCATGAGTTGAAAATTGGACCCCTGGGTTAGTTTTGGGTTCCTGAGCTTATTTAGAAACCGTTTAAAGAGGTAGGCACCCCACGCTGGTCTTGAGAATCCTGTGTTGGCGCTGAGGTCAAATGAGCTCGTCGGGGGCCCTTATCTGGGGCCCTCTTAACTGGCACGGACCCCTCAGCTGATTTTTGAGACCCAAAATCCCTCCTACTGGATTCCACCCACGCCAGATTTCCTGACTCCCTGAGGGCCCCTGGGGGCCATTGGGGATTTTCCCGCGATCAGCGCTAGGGCCCCTCCCCGAGACAAAGCTTACAACGTGTCTCTGTGTATATACTCTAGCATCTGCCAGAGTTGAGCTAGAATCATTTTTAGGCACACTTCGCTTCCTCTCGTTACGGCGAATCATCAAATAATGCATAATATGACTATACTAGGTCAAAACATAAAAATGACCTGACCTAAGGCTTGGTCAAGGTCATCATTTAGCCTAGCATAGTCAATATGCATATGAATCAACTCGCAATAACAATAAAAAATGGTATCAAAATACGGGTTTTATCAATATTTCCTGCAAAGCAATTAACCCAAGTCTTAAAACCTGCTTAGGAAGCCCCAGATGAACTCTCAGAGGTAACATGTCTAAACTTGCAACATGAACCGATAAAGAGGCCTAGGATACCATGATTTGGGGAATCCGAAGGTATTCCAAGTGGCGTCTGCAGACATAGAGCAATTTTTCGGCAAATTTCTGTTTTACCCCATGCATTTTCAATGGAGAGGTCATGATTCGTACCTGTGCCTAGGCCATCGATGGGAAAAATCCCGCAATAAATGTATTAGTACTTTTTGGGCCCATTATATGGTACAAGTTTGAATTCGATAGATTCACCCTTTTCTTACTTACGCCAACTTAAACATTTTTTGGGGTGAGGTCACTTGACCTGCACTGGTGACCTGACCTGAGATGACGCAACCTTAAATTTTTAGGGAAAGTTGCGGAATTGATCAATGATAAGGTGTGACAAGTACTGTGTCGCTTCGCGCCGACGTTTTTTCGTGCCACTGGGAGACCTCGAGGGGGTGTTCAAGCACCCCCCCAACGGGCCGGAACGGGGCTCGAATACTCTAGAACAGGGCTGAGGCCAAAAGGGAAGGCTCTAAACAATGTCTGCAATTTTTGGGGTCAAGGTCCTTCAAGGTCATTGACCTATTACGGCACAACCCAACATATTATGCCTAATTTACGCTATAACTAGCGCTGTGCCCAAGCTTACCAATGACCTTTGATCAAGCCTTGATCATCAAGGCCAGTAACCTTTAAAATTGACCTGTAACCTTGATCTAAACACTGAATAACCTTTACTTTGATATAATAGCATACGTCATAATAGGAATCGTAACATTATGCAACGTCATTTAGGGGCTGTCCAGGAGTACCTGTGCTCATCAGGGACACCTATGCTCTCTGGGGGGGGGGCCTTTGCTTCGATGAGGCACCTGTGCCACCCAGGGGCGCCTTCGCTCCCCAATCGACGCAACCTAGCTATCCAGGGGCATCTTTGCTGTTCCGGGGGTGCCTTTGATACCCAGTGCCCAAGGGGAGCTTTTTCTTATCCAGGTTCACCATGGTATTGAGGGGCGTATTTTTATTCAAGGTAACCTATACTACCCAGTGGAGCCTACCCTATGCAAGGGGCCCTTAGGCTATCCAGGGGGCGGCAATTTGCTATGCATAGGGCGCCCTTATGCTCTCCATGGGCACCTCATTCAGAGGGTGCCTCTGATATTCAGGGGCGCTTTTCCTATCAACAGGGTACCTGTGCCATCTTGGGGCTATTCTTATCAAGGGACGCTGCTGTTATTCAGGAATACCTACACCACTGTCGAGGGTCGCCTTTGCTACCCAGAGGCGCCTTTACTTCTTAAAAATTTGGCGCCCGTGCTTTAAGGAGTGCTTCGGCATCGATTGATTGCTCTATTATTGGGCTTAGGTGCACGTGAACCTTGAACTCATGTAGCGCCTATATTGTTGCTAAGGAACGCTTATGCTATCAAAGGGCGCCTTTACTATCCAGGGCCGCTGTTTTATTCAAGGCAGTCTGTTCTATCCACGGGCATCTGATATTTCGGGGGCGGTGCCTAGGTTATTCAGGAGGCGGTTTTTTTCTCCACAGGGGCGCACTATTGCTTTCCAGGGGCGCCGTTACTGCCCAGGGGTGTCTTTCTATCCAGGGGCGCATATGCTGTCTAGGTGTATTTTTCAATCACAGAAATGATTGAAATACATGCCCCTACGTTATCCTGGGGTGCTTTTTGTCTCCGGTGAGGCGCTATTTTTCTCTTCCGGGCACCAGTTTATCCAAGGGCACCTATGCTGTCCAGAGAACCTTTGTTATCTAGGGCTGCCTTCGCTGTTAAGGGGCACCTTTGCTACCCAAAGGGAGCATTTTACTTTCCTGGAGTGCTTATTTCCATCTAAGGGGAACATATGCTATCTTGGAGCGCCTTTGCAAACATGGGGCGCACTTTTCTATCCAGGTGCGCCTTTGCACTTGAGGGGGCGCCTCTGCAATCCAGGAGGAGCCCAAAATAGATGGAGAATAAGAATTCTGAAATAAGGCGCTCGAACACTGAAATAAAGTGCCTAGTTATCAGAAAGAGGCGCTCATCTGCTGAGCGGGGAGGACTGCTGGTTGGTGAGGGCAGCGTTCTCGGAAACGGGGTGCACATACTGAAAAAGGCACCCGGTTGCAGCGATGGAGCACTAAGCCTTCAGTTATAGGTTAACGAAATATGGTTAAAGGCAGTCCATGCTCAAATTGAGCGCTCGAGCCCTGTAACAGAGCGCGCGACTGTCGGACAGGTGTGCCAAACCATAGACAGTAGGGCAGCTGAAGATGGAAAGGGACACCTAAGATATCCTGGGGGCGCCTGTACTCTCAGGTGAGGCGCTTGTTTTCTTTCTCAGGCGTCTAGTTTATCCATGGCTGCCTATGCTGTCCAGATCATCTATTTTAAGAAGGGTTAACTTTGCTGTCCAGGGGCGCCTTTGCTATCCAAGGGCGCATATGATATCTGTAGGGCGCTTTATGCAGAGGGCGCCTAGGCTGTCCAAGGGCGCCGTCCAAACCAAAGGCCGCCTTTCACTTCCCTGAAGTGCCTATTTCTATGTAAGGAGTGCATATATTATCTAGGAGTGCCCTTGATATACGGAGACGCCTTTTTGTCCAGCGGCGCCTTTGCTCTTGAGGGGCGCTGCTCCAATCCAGGGTAGCTAAAGATGGATAAGGGACATCTATGTTATACAGGGGGAGCCTGTACTTTCCAATGGGGCGCTCATTTTCCTTCTCAGGCACCTAGTTTATCTAGGGAGCGCATAGGCTATCCAAAGGCGCCTTTGCTTTCGAAGGGGTGCCTTCCTAGGGGTGCCTTTGCTGTCCAAAGCACTTGCGTTATCCAGGGTTGTCTTTGCTGTCCAGTGGCGCCTTTGCTATCTAAAAGTGCATATGATATCCGTCGGCGCTTTATCCAGTGGGGGCCTGGACTATCAAAGGGCACTTTTTCTATCCAAGGGCTGCATTTATTTTCCTGAAGTGCCTATTTCTATCTAAGGGGCTCCTATTCTGTCCAGGGCACCTATGTTTCCCAGATTTGCCTCTGCTGTCCAGGGACGCCTTTGCTATCCAAGGGCACCTTTCTTAACTAAGGGGCGCATTTTGCTTTCCTGGAGCGCCTATTCCTATCTAAGGGGCGCATATGTTATCTAGGAGCGCCTTTGATACCAGGAGGCGGCTTTTTGTCCAGGGGCGCCTTTGCTCTTGGGGGCGCTGCTCCAATGCAGGGCAGCTGAAGGTGGATAAGGGACATCTACGTCATACAGAGGGCGCCTGTACTTCCCAGTGGGGCGCTCGTTTTCCTTCTCGGGCTCCTAGTTTATCCAGGGGACGTCTAGGCTATCCAAAGGCGGCTTTTCTATCGAAGGGGTGCCTTCCTAGGGGCGCCTTTGCTACCCAGGGGCGCCTTTGCCGTCCACGGCACTTGTGTTATCCAGGGTTGTATTTGCTGTCCAGGGGCGCCTTTGCTATCCAAGGGTGCATATGACATCCGTAGGCGGCTTTTCCAGTGGGCGCCTAGGCTATCAAAGGGCGCCTTTTCTACCCAAGGTGAGCATTTTATTTTCCTAAAGCGCCCATTTCTATATAATGGGCGCTTATGCTGCCCAGGGCACCTATGTTACCAAGATTTGCCTTTACTGCCCAGGGGCGCCTTTCCTAGCCAAGGGCGCATATAGTATCCGTAGGGAGCTTCATCCAGGGGGCGCCTAGGCCTGCCTTTGCTACCCAGGGGCGCCTTTGCTGTCCACAGCACTTAGGGTAGTCTTTGCTGTCCAGGGGCGCCTTTGCTATCCAAGGGTGCATATGACATCCGTAGGGCGCTTTTTCCAGTGGGAGCCTAGGCTATCAAAGGGCGCCTTTTTCTACCCAAGGTGAGCATTTTATTTTCCTAAAGAGCCTACTTCTATCTAAAGGGCGCTTATGCTGTCCGGGTTACCTATGTTACCAAGATTTGCCTTTGCTGCCCAGGGGCGCCTTTCCTAGCCAAGGGCGCATATGGTATCCGTAGTTCGCTTCATCCAGGGGGCGCCTAGGCTATCCAAAGGCGGGTTTCTATCGAAGGGGTGCCTTCCTAGGGGCGCCTTTGCTACCCAGGGGCGCCTTTGCTGTCCAGGGGCGCCTTTGCTATCCAAGGGTGCATATGACAAATGACATCCGTAGGGCGCTTTTTCCAGTGGGCGCCTAGGCTATCAAAGGGTGCCTTTTTCTACCGAAGGTGAGCATTTTATTTTCCTAAAGCGCCTATTTCTATCTAAAGGGCGCTTATGCTGTCCAGTTCACCTATGTTACCAAGATTTGCCTTTGCTGCCCAGGGGCGCCTTTCCTTGCCAAGGGCGTGTATGGTATCCGTAGGGCGCTTCATCCAGGGGGCGCCTAGGCTACCCAGGGGCGCTTCATCCAGAGGGCGCCTAGGCTACTCAGGGATGCATTAGTTCCCCATGGTGCAATCTTGCTATCTAGTGGCGCCTTTTCTTTGCCGGGGCGCTTTTGTTAGCTTTCTAAATTTCATCTTCAACATTTTACTGGGGCGCAAAAGACCAGTAAAGGCGTCTAGTGTTTGGGCAGGGGCGCTTTGCCATGGTTTTAAGGAGTATGTGTTCATTCAAGTGGAATAAGTGGTATCTTCCACCTTGGCGCACGAAATGGGTACAGGCGCGCCGCTCATATCGGGCGCCTTCGGCGCCCGATATGAGCTGAGCTTTACTGGGGCGCTTCGGAGCTAAGGGGGGGCCCGAGCCCCTGGCCCCCCTTGGATCCGTCACTGGGTAAAATACATATTGTACAACGATATTACATTTTGTTCACCCATTCAAAGCAAATAGAAGCTGTGCTATGAAATAAATGGTTTATTTTCTTGCAAACCGAATATCCTGTACCGAAAGTGCCCCACGTGCACATTCAGACAGACACAGCGCGTGGGCGGTCGCCGGTTTTACACACTTTTTCATCAGTTGCATTTTGATGAATAAGTTATTTTGAAGTGACTGATCTGTGTGATCAATGGTCGGGAATTCTTGTCACCAGTTGAACAGACAAATTTATAAATAGAAATCAACCGACTTCTAATTTGTACAGACCCAATAATGTGTCCGTGATTTACGCTACCCACCAGGGCACATTAAAGCCGAAAGACGAAACCCGAAATCGACTGTATTAGGAAAACCTTAACGCCGACAGATCGCATGCGTTTATATTCATTTGTTTGTGGCTTATCTCATTCTGCCACATATTGCTCAAAGTTGCCACCTCATGTTCGTCCCGCGGATGAATGACGTTGTTCATACTGCCTTTTCTTAATCCTGCTGCGCCTAGGTTTATCGGCGGATTTTTATTATGTGGTATCAACTGATAGTTTAATGTCTGTTTTATAGAATCAGCTATATTATTAAGCCATGCACCATTTGCCGAAGGATCAGACCCCGAAATAACGCTATGTATTTTTCCGTTTTCAACTCGGAGTATTTTGTTCAACTAGTCTCACACTTTTGGAACAAAGGAACAATCAATACCTATCAAAAGAAAGCCCAACAAATTCGGACAGGAGCCATCATGACTTTTGCATAGTTTCATATATACGGCTGAGACGGCATTGAGACAGTGGTGCCCCGATCTCGGCGGCAGTTAAGGCACGAACGCGTCGCGCGCCGACTCAGCTACACCGGCGCTCTGGCCTCGACGGGTGAATTGATGCCTTAGGGCGGGGTTGTATCGGTACTGGCGGTATTCACCGAAAAGGAAAAGTTTCATGATTTCCACAACAGTTCAGAAAGTTACTACCCGGAAATGGCAGCATTGCAGGCTTAGTTAGGGTAAGTGCTGGTCAGAGATATACTTCCATCCGTGTGTACGGTAAGTCCTGTAACAGGTCAAAGAGTATGGACACCTCTGCTCTGGAATACTTCCCTGGTACAGAGAAATACTTCAGGTTTAGCCTCAGTCGGCGAAGAACAGTGCGGGTTACGTGCGGGAAATGGAGTTCCGAGTGAGCAACGCTGAGCTGTTCAAACGGCTGAAGGAAAACGCTCTTTTCGGAAGAACAGAAGAATTTGTCGAAGCTGCTTTTATGATACTGTTGATTTCTAGGTATTCAAAGAGCGAGCATTTCACGCAATTCAGAGGATGAACTCCGAAAGAAGCTGGTGTCCTTCCATGTCATTTCAAGAAAAAGTGGAACAGTGTTCCAGATCAATCGTGGCGTGCGAAACAAAGAAACCGACTGGTTAGCGGAGGACATAGAGCCCATCACACTTGCGGAAAACGGGCACAGTTTCTACTGGAAAACACCACCCAGGCTGGCCCCACCCGTACGACATAGTCGGAGAGCGGAGCAAGAGACATCGCGTCGCCAGTACTGCTGAACAGCATGGCACCCACGAGCCGTCAGGCTGCCGCCCGAAGTGCCAAAACAGACGAGGATTCAGATTTATCAGCTGCCAAAGGAAAGCATCGCTACCCAATTCGGCCCTCCAAGCTTCGCCGTAGAATGCGTGATAGTGCCAGGCACAGAAGGCTTGTGTTCTAACCCAGATGAAGCCCGGCTGTTACCGTATCGGGGACATGTCAACAAAAGTTATAACATCTGAGAAGATGACAAGTCAAGTAAGTGCGAAAAAGTACCCGCCCCATTATAAAGTTGTTAACGCCCGGCAGAGATGTTGTCAACACATCAGTGTAACCGACAGCCGCCGACGTGCCACCGCAAGTACAATACAATACGACAAGGAACGAAGAGGCCGAGGTTGACCCACAAAGGCGGAGCGACGTCAGCCAGCCCAGCCAGGTACATACATCAAACAACAGCCGATCCGCAGTGAAGCGTATCGAAAACGACCGCAAATGGGGATTTGATGGCGCCACGGACAAAGTATATAAACAAGCGGCGCAGGGTGGTGCTGCTATGGATAAAGGACACATTTTTTGCTCATCGTTAGTCCCTCTACGGTTGGAGATCAACGACAAATGCGTGATCAACGAAAAGCCGTCGTCAACTCGGTATTGCCGCCCAATGCACCTTCAATATGTCAAGGAAACCACCGCAGTCTCCCGACAATAAATAACAATTTTCACCCAGAAAGAAGCCCAGCCCCGGCAGTCGACCTCGCTGGGACCACTGTCTGGTATCGACAGTATGCAGTACAATGGTAGATGGAAAACAATGCACGACGGACAGCGCATCCAACGACGTCACATCGTGGAGCAAGCCGACGAGAGAAGACCAGAACAAGTTCGTCAGAAGGTCAAACAAAGAGGCTACAGTGGCCTCCAACACCCATGCGGGATTATATTTTTGACTCACATTGGCTATCGTCTTACTTAAAGTGTGGTCCGGAAGGAAAAGAAAACCATACGTTGGATTACTTGCGAGTCGATCGATATGCATATTGATTATGTTAGGTGGAAAGGACCTACCGACCAGGTCAGGTCATTTTGTGATATGACCTAGCACATTAATATTATAAATCATTCGATTCACCGACGAGAGGAAGAAATGGTGCAAAAATGATTCAACCAACTCGTCGACGCCAGAGCCCAAAACACACCCAACATCCACCTTCTACCATCAGACCCAATATACCAACCAAAAGTGACCATATAGTTTCGTCATGAATTGGAGCATCCACCAGCCTTCGCGTTTTTCGCCATCTCGCATAGGAGCCGAGTTCGAAGGGGATTTCAAACACCCCCACCAGGGCGAAGGTGGGTCGGAGGCCCACCGGGGCGCGGGTAAGTGTCAAATTGGTGTCAAAGGTGTGGTGGTGTAAAGACACTTCAGTTTTGTTTCAGAAGCTCCGTCACTTAGTTCCCGAGATATTCAATTATGTCCGTTTTCGCGGCCCCTTATAACACTGTGCAGGGGTGTGGATTTATATATCTGGGGGTGCCCGGACACCCCCAATGAAACGTTGAATTAGTGTTGAAAATTCCTTCAAATTTTCTTGACTACTACTTCTTGACTTCTTGACTTCTTCTACTCGGTGACAAAATAGGCCTTTTTTACCAGACTGAATGATCTTTCGCTTCTGTTGCACATAAGTTGCCGTTTTAAAAGCGTTAGACATCGTATGTGACATGAAACATATATCGAAATGCCTACCTGTTCGCAGAGAGAGAATATGACTGCATTCGGGATTATGTACCTACGGGACTATCAAAATCGATATATAATTATTTTTGTGCATGGCAAATGATGTATGAATTGTAGGCGTCATGACTAGTGACCATTACACGCGCAGTATCGCAGTCATTAAACAAATGAGTCATCAATTTATCAAGAGAATGCATATGCATGTGAGACACCTTTTACCTCCTGTTCAACAGACAGTCGCCTCTACAAAGCCAAAGTGGGTGCAGTTCTGAACACCGTTATGCAAGCTCTCGTCGCGGGCAGCCAGAACTTGTTTGCGACGCCGCATTGCGACAATCTCGCCGCTATGTTTTATCTCCACGCAGACTATTGTTTTGGCTGTTAATTTGACTACTGGTTGTGCGCCCTTGACTCGCGTCTCAGCTGAGTAGTAGGTATAGGCCCGTAGCAAAGTTGGATGCTCTTTGTTGTTGATCATGCTGGAGTTCAATTTTGCCTTTTGGCGCAAATTTTTCGAAGATTCAAATACGCTTATTTTCAAGGCATTAAAAGTGGGAGAGGATAATTTATCGACATTTTATTGCACCCACGTAAACGTGTCAGTGTCAAGTGACAGTTTTTGTCATAGTACTCCTAGCACCAAATTTATGCCTGAGTTTAACGTTAACCGCGAACAAGGATCAATAGAGGCTGCCCTTAGCATATGATGGGACTACAATGACTGCAAACATGAATGGGAATTAAGTTATGCTCATAAGGCCTTGTTTTCTCGACTTCCAATGAGAGTCAAATAACGTTTGGCATCGAGTACCAGTGAACCTACCAGAATCTCAGCGAGCATTCACAAATTTCAACAAGTTTTGTAACTATCAATTCCCCTAAAAAAGCAAACTTGATAAATATATTCCCTTCCGAATCATTGATGACCCGCTATCTCAAACGTAAATGCTGCGCATTACTCTTCTACTGTCCTGTTCGGAGTTGCGATAGATAACATGTGTGACCATGGCAACCAAGACACTTGTGCCTGCTATCAGCAGTAACACGCGTTGGCCACGCGTTGGCTCATGCTCTCGTTCATAGTATGGGGTGGTGAAATGGCCGCGGCAGCTGTTAATTGACTTTTAATGAATGTTTTATGGACTGGACAAAATGTATCTTGTCCACGTCTGATGTTGACATCGCCTTCAAACAGCTAGACATACACATAAAACCGTTTCAAAACAGTAAGAAGAAGCGACGTGGGAATCCACTCCCCGTTGTATAGACAAAAAATGGTCGTAATTCATGACGATCGTAATTAATGCCTGTTAAATACTGTTAAACGACAACGGACTCTGGTACAATGAACTGGTACATTACGTTAAGAATTCAAGAGGTTGTCCTCCGCAGATGTCAGTTCCAATAAGGAATGCACGCTTGGTGATAGCACACTGACGTTCTGGGGGTGAATGACCCCCCCGCCCTCCACTCTCTATTCCCTTTGGTTTCGTAGATAGTCAAACCACTGCGACGTGCAACGCCACGCCCTCGGCATACCTGCTGTCGGATGTTTCCAGCTTGTCCAACATGTTAGGTCCAGTCACCAAACCAGTTCAGGTGATGCTAGCCCACAAATGTCCTTACTCGCAGCAGTAAGAGAGGACTTAAATTGTCTTACACTCACAACCTATATAATAGGGTCGACGAGTGCAACACTTCGTGGTAACGAAATCATTTGTTTCAGTGACCAATGGTCAGATGAAGGATAAGATTTGCTTCTACATTAGAGATGCATGACCGTGACCTGACTTTAGATCGGGTAAATCTTAGGATCTGACCACGAAAGGTCACTAGATGCATAATACGATTGAGGGTGACGAGATGATACCAATGCTGCCTTCAAATGTTCTATGATTCTGCTCTGTGAGCTGTTATTTCAAAGAGAACGCAGGAGTGCGCCGTGCCCCTATGGCTGCACTGTTTAAGCTTCAGTGACATAAAAAGTATCCTGACTAAAAGCGCTATCAATTCTATCGAGGCTAGACAATAACATACAAAATATTATTTGATCTAAAGGTTTACAGTTACTGCTCGAAATGAAGACGGATGGGAAAATCCAACCAAAGCCTAATGCATACAAAAACTGACAGCGACATTTTGATAACTCTGTTTCGAAATTCCAAAGACTTTTACAAGTTCGGCCAGTTGCTCCAACTTCAGAAAAGTAGATGAGCTGCGGCTCTTTTTGACGGGAGAACATCACAAAGTCAAGGGATTATCACTCCGTCTTCTGAGAATGTGGCCATTATTCAAACTGGCACGGAAATAATCAAACAAATCAGTGTTCTTTGCCGCTCAGGGTTGACGCACTCGAAATGAGAGTAAACTCAAGCTCCCTGACCCAAATGGGGATGTCAAACAAAGTGGTTTAGTTTATTTATGTGAGAGTATTTGTCCACCAAATCTACCAATTAAATTAACAAATTAACAAATTACCAATTAAAATAACATTATCATCAAATCTACCAATGTCGTAATGTCAGATTCAGAAATTGTGCTAAAATAAAGTCAGAATATGTTCTTCGTAACGGAGTGTGTGCTGTAAGTGTGGACAATTATGCATGCCAAATAATTGTGGGATTCAAATCTCTCTTGGAGGAGGTTTGGGCTTCATTCTGGTCAAAGTAACCGGTATGCACTATTCAACATTGGAGTAGAGGTAATGTAGAAAACCAGGCGGGTTATGTTATTCTTAGGCAGTATATAAGCTACACATGCAGACATGTTTTACTGATTGAATGTCCAAAGCAGTTTGTGCACTGCCCAGGCAGTCATTAAAAGCCTGTGAGCGTGTATTATAGCTTGCATGTGAAGCATTGACGCGGCGTGGCATGCTGCATATGCCATACGCATAGGTAGCATATGACAAAATGTAATTGGTACCGCATCTCTCTCTCTCTCTCTCTCTCTCTCTCTCTCTCTCTCTCTCTCTTTCTCTCTCTCTCTCTCTCTTTCTCTCTCTCTCTCTCTCTGTCTCTCTCTCTCTCTCTCTCTCTCTCTCTCTCTCTCTCTCTCTCTCCTCTCTACGAAAAACACATTCTCGTGACGCAGCCTTGGGCCTTCCTAGAGCGTGAGTGTGAACTTCAGCCTATACTTATTTGCGTATTGTTACTAACCCACTCCGGTAAGAGAAGACACTTTACTTCCGATTATTTTTGGTTGAAACTTGTGCCTAATCACGCAGCAGGCTGAAAGGAGGGCCATGCTTAGATGTTTCTCCAAACTGGGCAAAACGTGTTACACAAAAAGTTATATAAGCTCTTACAATCAGTAACAACAGTGTTCTTGCCCTCTTAGTATGATGACAGATTCTCTTTTGCCCTCTCTCTCTCTCTCTCTCTCTCTCTCTCTCTCTCAGATCCTATAGCACGTTCATGGTGCTTGATATTCAGGCTGCATCATATCTATAACTCACTCGAACAAGGGGAGCCGGGAAGTTCCATAACGCATTGTATCCATTGGCGCACTGTTCCCACAAATCATATCAATTAGTTCCGGAGATATCACATACACATTGAGATCTGGAGAGATGGCGGGTGTGCCTTGAGATGCCGCATTCCCATGGCTTCGCTGGGCCGGCATCCAGGCGCCGTTACTCAATCTCGCTTCCTGAACCGGCCCTGGCATACCTGCCGCTTGTCAAATAGGGCTGACCGAGACCGGATCATACCCGCAGAAACACGGAGATGGGAAACGGAGGGAGTGAAACAGCAAACGCCAAGAGAACAAATCAACTTTCACCCTTTTCCTCCTTCTCTCTGTTTCATCTTTGCCCTTTCCTGCACTCTAGTTTCACAATTTGTGGTTAAGCTGCCTCTCAATAAGAAAAGAATCCGGACTGAGCTCGAAATCTTACCAAAAGCCCACTTTTCTCCTCATCTACTGCATCTGAAGTCTTTGGATTTAGCCCCAACTACAGGACATAAAAACACCGCATAAAGATCTCCTTGAAGCGGAATCTAGACCCACTGAAGGCATTTGGGACGGCCAGTTCCCCGGCGGAAGGGTTGCCCCCGGTGAGGCAATAGCTGTGGATCTGGGCCACCTCCGGACACTGCACTGAGTCGACCTCCCCCGTGGCGGTCACGGTCGCCTCGCCGACGCCCGCTGCCCGGCACCCCAGACCACCTCCGAACGCCCACAGCAAGAGGTCACCTTTTTGTCGGTGATGTTCCAGATTCTGTAGGAGCTCGGGTGCAAAGATGTTTATCTTCTCAAGATATGGTCTCAAACAATAAAACGAAGCCGGGAGTGTCCAGATGTTAAAGCTGCCAAAGGCGAGCAGTACCGGTTTGGTTCTCAACAGAGGCGTGCGTGTGTATGTACCCCGCACGCGCTTTAGGAGTCCAAAGCGACCGAACTACTCCGGGTCCGAGTCAAGCACTGTGACGCAACGCACACCGGTGCACGCGAACAGAATGCAGGGAAGATGAATACGCTGACTGACGCGATCAGCATTCAGGTTCTGTGGGTGCCTCTAAAGGCTACACTAAGAACAAGCCGAGAAAGTTACAGTTTTCGGCATCAATGTGTTGTCCTATTTAACCCCCGCTTCTACTGTGAAGGCGGGGGGTGTTGTTGCCATCCCTCAAGTTTTCTTCGATATGGTAGAGAAACGGTTGCAATGCATATCGTACCGCTTCTCATCGCTTATGGAGCATTCATTCATCGCGCATCTTTGGGGAAATTTGGTCTCAGTCACATCGAATCCTCAATGATGATAATGTTATAAAAAAATTAACCGGCAATCGCTCATAGTATAATGAAATTGAAAATGCCAAATAGTATATTGATATTTCGACGGCGTGTCTTCTTCAGGAGCAAGTTTTGAATTTGAAAGTCATTGATAGCAATGATTTTTAAATTCAATTTGAATTTAGGGCGAACGGCAAGCAGGTACACGTGAAAACAATGCTTAACATCTCGCGAAGGATACAGTGTGATGAGTTACCTAAAAAAAGATACATTTACAAACTACAGGATACAGAAACTAAACACACATAAAAGCACAGTATGCAACAAAACTATGGATGTAACAGTGAGTAAAAACAATTTTCAGCGATGGATGTGTGGTGGTGTGGCGAGTACTTATGCGTGGTGGCTTGGTCTTAAGTGGTATAAGTGTATGTGTATGGTACTGGTTGTAGGAGGCGCCACGAGGAGAATTGCTTATTTATTTGTGGTCTGCGGTTTCGGATTTCAATTGATTCTTTAATTTTGCATTCTGCCGAGTCTTTACAAACATGAATAATTTTTATTGCAAAGTCCTTGTCTGTGATGCGTGTAGTGGGGTGATGTAATATGGTATGGTCTCCTAGATACTTACCCTTTTCTTTTCTCCTAGCGTGTCCTAAATGTTCCATGAAGCGGGTACGGATTTGGCGAGTTGTTTCCCCTATATAAAACATGTTGCAAAGTAGGCATGCGATAAGGTATACTGTATTTTTGATGTGGCACCTCCCCTGTGGCACCCTCACCACTTCAAACTCTTAAAACTTACGAATCCTCAATGACATCATTCGCGAATATATGCTAAGATTTTCGGGCTTTAGTAGGAATTTCCTCGGACGTAGCTCGGACGTAAGGCATGATGACCTCTGATGACCCTCACTGACTTTGATGACCGTTACAAACTGTGTGGCCCTGGTTGACTCTCAGTGACTCCTATGCGGGCTTAAACCATTGCATGCTGCAGTTAGCCATTGTTGGGAATATAACCAAATATTTGAAGTTATAAACATTCTACTTTAGGCCTGATTTCAAGGTAAGCTCCATAATTACCCACGGGATTGAAAACTGGCATGTTGGGATAGCTTTGCTTTCGATCGTCTGGGATGACCCCTAACCCTCGCCCCGGTGGGGGGTGTTTGAACACCCCCATCGGGTTTTCCCGGCGGCAGGAAAAAACGGTTGTGCGAAGCGCCGCTGTACTTGGCACACCTTATCCTTGATCAATTAGACAACTTCTCTCAAAATTTGAGGTAGGGTCATCTCAGGTCAGGTTGACAGTGCAGGTCAAGTGACCTCGCCTCCATAAATATGTAAGGTGGCATAAGTAAGAAATAAGTGAATCTATCAGATTTAAACTTATGCCACATAATGGGCCTACCGAGTGCTACAAAAATGTTCCGGGCTTTTTCATATCGATGACCTAAGGTCAAGTACGGATTATGACCTCCCCTTTGGAAATGCGTGGGAAAAAGGGAAATCGAGTTGTATTTGTGTAGATACAGCTGAGAATACCTTCATATTCTTCATACCTTATTATCCTGGGCTCATTTTCCATGCTGCAATTTTTGACATATAACCTCGGAGAGGTTATCTGGGGCTACTTAAGCAGTTTTCAAACTTGGTAAAAAAACTGCATGAAATGATGATGCAGCTTTTATTTTGATACAATTGCGTTTGGATTGCTATTGTGAGTCGATTGATATGCAAATCGACTATGCTAGGTTAAACAGTGATCTTGACCTGACCTGAGGTCAGACCATTTTTGTGTTTGGGCTTAGTATAGTCATATTATACATCATTCGATTCGCTGTGACCAGAAGAAGGGAATGATGCCTAAAAGGATTCTAACTTAAATCTGTCAATGCTAGAGCCCAAAAACTACTCAAAATGACACCTTCTTTAACATGTCATGACCTCAATATTGACCAGAGCCAAAAAGTGACTGGTATAGTTTCTTCATGAATTTGTATGAGCTATCCACCAGCGTTCGGGTTTTTTCGCTATCCCGCAGGGCCGAGTTCGAGGGGGAGGTGTTAAGTACCCCCCAACCAGGGCGAGGGGGCTCGGAGGTCCATAGGGGCGCCGGTTAACGCCGCCTCGCACCTCACCTATGTGGAACAGACAGCTTATGATACATGAATAACAGTGCAAGTGTCTTCTCATCTCTCTAATGACTATACTGTGTTTGCAATATATGTAAATATGTACCAGACATTCGAGTCAATAGCAGGCAGTGCGATGAAATTCGCTGAGTAGAAAAAAATCCAGGTATTTGACCTGACCTCGAGGAACTGGTGGCCTATGCTTACAAGAGTTGTTACCAATCGCGAGCTCTTGTGACAAACACCACGCTAATTTTATCAGATAGCTATAAGTCGACTAGTGACCAGCAGTAGTAGTAGTGACTAGCAGGGTGGGGGGGAGGGGGTCAGACCAACTCCTCTCCCAGCGAGCGATAGTGATATCAGACATTTCTCGGATGGTCAGGTAGCGATATGGGAAATTTCTCGCATGGCCAGGTAGTGATATGGAAAATTTCTCGGATGGTCAGGCAGTGGTATGGAAAATTTCTCGGATGGCCAGGAAAATCTCGGGCTCACCTTCGACCGCACCCTCAGCTGGAACTCTCACATTTCTCTTCTCACTCGTCAGTGCTACGGAATTTTGAGTGGTCTATCACATCTGAGACACTGCTTGCCTCCCGGAATCATCTCGCCGATAGTCAGCTCGCTGGTGATCTCTCGGGTCCGTTACTGTATCACCGTGTTTGGCAATGGTACTCAAATCAACAACATTCGGCTCCAAAAAAATCATTAACTATGCTGCTAAATTGATTTTCGGCCGCAAAAAGTTTGATCATGTTTCAGGCCTGTTACGTGACCTCCGCTGGCTGTCGGCGGGTGAGCTGGAGAGGTACCACACACTTGCAGTTGTACACAAGGCAGTGTGTCTCGGGGAGCCAGAGGAGCTGGCCCGGGGATTCGTACAGGTCGGCTCTGTTCGGGAGCGCAATACCAGGCAGAACCATAATATTTGCGTTCCCCGCTCACGAACCAGCATGGGGCAGCGCAGGTTCTGCTCACGGGGTGCCTCCTACTACAACGAGCTACCTGTGGAGATGAGGAGGTTACCAGTACCTGTTTTCTGTTCTGCACTCCAGGACCATATAATCACAGAGCGGGATTGAGGCGCGCTGAGTGACTTGTGTTGTTGAGAATGTTGAGTATTTTATGCATAACTGTATTTTAGCTGGATTTTTATTGTTTTAATAGCGTGTGTATGTGCTTCCATTTTACCACCCCTTTACTGACGTGGAGTCGTAATAGCCATGCGGATTTGTGGATGACTCTGAATAAAGTCTTTGTCTTTGTCTTTGTCTTTGAGTGATATGGGACGTTTCTCGGATGGCCAGGAAGTGATTAGGGAAATTCCTTGGCTGGCTAGGTAGTGATATGGGTCATTTTCCGGATGGCCAGGTAGTGATGTGACATTTTTGGGTTGGCCAGGTAGGTAGTGATATGGGAAATTTCCGGGGATGGCCAGGCCACCCTATCCTTCCCCCTCGAGGCGACGCGACTTTTGCACTCTCCCCCTCTCTCGTTTCGGTCTTGTTTTTTATCTTCTACAACTTTTCCATATATTAAAGATATTACCTTTCATGTCTAAAAAGTATTGGATAGCTACAAAGGGTTGTATTGCGCAATGGCTTATGTTCTGACCACGATTTATAAAATGAAAGGGCAAATGAAGGCGAGAGTACTAAGTATGCAATATTAAGCCCTCTTGGAGTTGGAAACGCAAAAAAAAACGAAAAAAACGAAAAACTCCCGGCGTGGGTTGACATTTCACATTTATTGTAGACCTCTTATGTCCTTTCCAGTAAACAAAGCGTGTCACAAGCATAGGCTTACGAGCCTCCAAAGGGCAACGGAAAACCTCCAACGCTGCCTTAAGATTGCTCGCCGTCAACACCAATAAACACTGGTTTAGAAACACCCAGATGCACAAATGCTGGCATCCACTCACAATGCAACAATATCATCGATCGTCATGTTGAGCATCATGCAGAAAATAGCTTACAGAGAACTGCTGATTTAAATATCCACACATACATACTCACACATCAAAACAATCCACGTTCTCAGAGAATAGCACATATCAGGTGGAATATCACATAACAATTGAGAAAACAAGGCGTAGCAAATTTGATATTTCTATCGTGTATTTCCCGTCGATATTTCTACTCCACGGAAAAATGAATGGGAAGTATAACATCATTCAAAGCCAAGACCAACAAATCAGTGTTTGATTTTCTTGTCCGGAACACTAAGATTGACTAAGTCAAGAATGAAATCAAAGCCGCAACCAAAATTTTCCAAGGACAATGCGGCAAGTGTTGCTATATAGCAGTCGCAGGCTTAGAGTGGGCTCCTTCAGCGGTGAACACGTGCCAGTATGGGGACGAGTGCGGACCATTCTTAACCGTGGCCTGGTTCTGAGCTTGTGACGTTTTTGTGCCGACGAAAAAATCGCTAACGTTTGGGCCATCACTCATCTCAGAAAATGTCACCTTTCGTGTCGGCAGGTATGCGTTAGTCATTGAGAGCGAACAATTTCCGCCATGTTCCCATGACCAATCAATTTGTACAACAGGAGCCCTCTTAACTATGAAAGGTGAAAACACGCAACATGACACTAGCCACACAGCAGGCGGTGGGATTAGCACCACACCCACCCGCTTAGCATCACCAAAATACATGACAGCACAGACAGTACATCTTCTGAGCTCTTGAGCAGCTGACGAAACCACCTCAGAGGTCATGTGGCACGCGCGGCCTAGCGGTCAAGCAGCGCAGCGCGAAACCACGTGGTTTAGAAGGTCTATGCGCGTGACGATCCCGATGACTATCTCCTTGGGCGCCACCTCGCCGGTCACAGTCACTGCACAAACAGGATGGGCGTCACTGATGGATCGGCATATTTACGTACTCCCGTTATCGATATATCTACTGGAAATGATACACACTTAGTCATTCTAATTAACGGAGAGCGAACTAATACAGCTGAAAATATACCTTCGAAAAGTGTACAATTTAACCGATATTTTGTGTTTTCTTTCTAAATAATAAGGGGAAGGAAACTTTATGTTTATTCCCTTAGCTCACCAAACACTCAATCATACTATCTCACAATTATCACATTAGGGAGGTTCCTGATCCAGTGCCGAAATTTTGCTCAAATATGAAGATCAGAATATCAGGACTATACAGTTGATTCATCTCCAGATTCGTTATGAAACGTCCAACTTACAGCTTGATGTGTTTTAACTACCCGCTCCTACCACAGAATTTAAACTTCTGTATGGAAACTCCAAAGAAAATACACCTGAAGCCGAAATCACTTCATGTTTTCAAACCTTCCATACCTGCCACGAAATTAAACCTACGGAAGGGACATACAATTATGTATAACTAACGTAAAGCGAAATCTAACATCATATTTGAGCTTTCATTGGATGTGGTACTTACCCCGTCGCTGAACATGGATGATGAGCGCGAAGTCGCCTTCTTCTAAAATTTCTGAGAGCGAGCCCAATGTTTCGTCTCGTGAAACAGTCTCGTATTGACTATGCATCACCTGAAACAGTGGAACATACTTAATGCAACATGGTGTACAGCTCCCAGAAACCCAGAAACAGGAATGTATCAACCCTCTGGAGGGAAAAGTTTTTTTAACGTGTGAGTGTCAATAAATTGTTTCAAATTCAACAAAGGGTGCAAAGCGTACGCTGAATTCACTCTTTGGCAGTGGCGGACGCAGGAGCACCGTTGGGGGGGCAACTCGAAATCGTGAACAGTGTTTTTTGTTTTCGAAAAAAGGCCAAAAATTCCGAAATTTGGGGAGCATGGTCCCTTGCCCCCGTCCTCTCTGCGTCCGCCAATGCTGTTTGGACACCAGTAACTTCAGCTGTGCCCGTTCAAATCGTTGAATGACCAAGAATGGTTTCACCACGGTTGCCAGAATAAAACGCACGTGGCCAGCTCTTACCTCGAACACAGGCGACGTGGTTTCCACCCTCCGGACCAGGAGCGCTGCTACCAGACACTTAAGTGTGACAATCCCGCACAGATCCCTGAGAAACCAACCACAATCCCGATCAGTCAACACGCGGTGGTTGATGATTCGAATCTTGCCTGCTGATTTCCTGCGGTTCGTGAGGTTATGCCTTCAAGCTGAGCCATTTTTGACGGTGTGACAATGTTCTGCGCACATTTTCAATTGAGTACGATAATATAAAGTAGTAAAGCTCAATGACAAAGAGACAAGGAACTATATGCAAAGCTTTTGCATTTGCTTTTCCATTCTACAAGCCTAAATATGTTTCAAACACAAGTGATTTTATTAAAATAATTTTGTAGCTTATACTTCGAAAAAACTGTTTAAAGTTTAAAAAAATGCAGTACTGACTTGAAAGTACATCCACTGACAACAAATATTTCGAGACTGAATAGAATTATTTTATCTTTACAGCAATATTACACAACTTATTTTAAAAACACCCAGACATGATAAATCTTCATCTTCATTCGAGCGAATTCCTCATCGTTCGCGGACAATGGTCCCACGAACGAGACGTAAACATATCAGGAATGTCGCAAGTCCGCCCAAACGGCGGCTGTTTATGCTCAGTTCAATAAAATGTCGTTCAACATGAGCTCGCGCAATGGTTGAGCACTTTTTCAAAAAATACTTTCAATTGCTTAAAAAACAGATCCGTCCTCTATGTGCATGGATGGGTGGACCACTGTGTTAATATTTCGATCAATTCCGATCACTAATCTCTAGCTGTGAGTTTCGATTCGATAATGTCCTTACCCCGCCTTGTCCACGACGGGCAGTTGGTCATATCCCTCCTTGTCCATGATGGCGACAGCGTCCTGAACCGGCAGAGAGGGCAGCACCGTCAGCGGCGGCACCAATCCCAGCGACGATACCTTCGCCCTCCACCACCTGGCGGCAAAATCAAGAAACTCATGTAAGAAGGCTGAGCTGACGCATGATCGAAGAATATCCACGTCTGTAGGGGCAGATAACGGTCCTGATGTAGGTGTTGAATAGATGCTGACATGCATGGAGCTGGAGCGGGAGCCAGTTCTGGTTATTTCTAAAACCCCGAATTATTTCGATGCTGCATACCCTGATATCTAATGCCAGGCGTTTTTAATTATTCTTGTTTAAGTATACGGTCATGAGCTTTTCTTAGTCCGGCAAGAAATGTTCAATAAATTGTGCCTGCTACCAGGCATTCTATTTCCATGTTCAAATCGTTCTTCGGGCTAAATAAAATGACCAAGGAGCACATTTCCATATTCAGAGCTATGCCATGTTTCAATGGATATGTCCGTTTTCACCTCTTTCATTGATAACAAAATTTTCCTAAAAATGTAATTGGAAGAGTGGCGTATACACGAGCCATGATTAGCAGGTGTCCACGTCATACGCGGGTCCAGGGGGCACGGGGGACGGGTACCCCCATCGACCCTCAGCGCCCCCTGAAATGGTCACGGCGCCCCCCTGAAATGTCGCTTCCCCCATGCGAAAATCAGCGCCTACCTGGTAGGTTTAGCCGGTCAAAAGTGGCGTCCCCTGATCCGGATCCCCCCGGGAAGTTGCCTTCCCCCGATCGTCATTCCTAGATCTGCATACGATCCACGTGTGACATATTGCCCAATATTCACTTGATGGTGTACAATTTGTCTACAATGCTTATGTCGCTGTAGGAAACTTGTATCTAATTAGGAACCGTTTTTGCCGAACATTTTGGATTTACCGTGCGGTACATGAACGTTACTTTGCTTTCCTATGAGTCTTACCCTGCTCAAACGAAGTGCTCACGACAGATTCTAGCTGTTCCTTCCTCTAAATTACGATGAACCAAAAAACCGTACATTAGAGCAGCAATGCTGAAACAATGAACTAAGATTGAGAGCATTTGCATCCAGGGCTGGAGATCTCTTCTCGATCCAAGGGGGGGTCCTGGTGGGTCAGTGCTAGCACGGAGATCAAGCCCTATATAAAGCCTATGTGATACCCAAAAATGGGGTCCTGACTTCCCTAACTCCCCGGGATTTTCGCCCATTTTTTCATCTACCTGGCAAATAATAGCGCCGAAACGCCATGGGAATTATCTGCATTCTGCAGAGTAGTTGGTATGTCTTCCTCAAACCCCTCTGCCATGAAATCTCTAATCACATCAAGTTTTGCGACGAATAAGTATATACCTAATACCTGGTTTATCAGACCGTGATAATTACCTCTCCTTTTCTTTCACATTACAAGAAAGTTTTTGAGCTACACAGCGCTGTTCCGGACCTACTGCTCCATTCCGAATTAACTCTTCTTCGAACAAGTTTTATACAAGCACACTTGTTCTGTACCTATTTGTGCCGCTGTTTGGAGTATATTTTTCGTTAGAGCCGTGGATGCATTTAACCTGCAATGCAGCCAGTCGCGGTCTGCCACCATAGGTGGAGAATTGTTCTGAAAGTTACCCCGGCCGGCGGCCAATGCCTGGCCAGTGGCGGATCCAGCGCACCTGTTTGTGGGGGGGGGCAAAAAATTAACCAGGGCTCGTCGACCGGGGGTACATGGGGTGGGAAACTACGTTGGCGTGGCCTTTATTGTGTCCACGGGGGTGGGGGGGGGTTGTGAAGTGGTGTTGACGTGGTCTTGGGTTTTGTGTCGTCGACCGGGAGAGAGGGGGGCGCTAATTTGTATTGTTAGTCCCCCACATATTTTTTGGAGGAAGGCTAAGCCCATTCTGCCCCTGGATCCGCCATCGTACCTGGCATGCGTCCAGTGTACCTACATACTCCAGAGGAATAATAAAATGGACAGTTTCCCCGCACAAACTGCCATGCCTATTGCTAAGGTCAGCTGTGGAGGTCCACAGTGGTTCATTGAAAAGTAAAAGAGCACAAAACAGACAAAAAAAGTAAAGACGAAACACAGAATATCGTTTCATTTTCAATAACAACTTGTATGATCTTTTGAGACAGTGAATGGCCGCAAAAAGGTTTTCCTGGAAAGGGACACGGTAAATGGCATGAACAAAATATATCGGAACGATGACGAGGAAGAGGGACGTCCTCGGGCGTATGTTCACTTGAGGTTGATGTTGGTGCTGGGATGCCCATCTGGGGAACGGCTGATCGAATGTTTCCTGCAGAATAAACAAATGTTGATAAGAGAGTTATTTTACAACTAAGTGAACAGGCAACGTCGGATAATATCAAAATGGCCTTAGTTTCAGCTGAAACCTGGGTGGGCTTTTGTTGGGGTTTAAGGACGCACCAACTGCCAGGGTCATACGGCTGGATGGACTTTTGAAGATGTGCATTCACATGTAGTTAAGATCAAATAAACACGTGGTTTACTTTAATTTCCTATATACACGCGAAAAAACCTTCTGAACAAAATAAATCCCGGAGTAAATACCAGACATTAAGTATTAAATATAGCGTGATTTCTTGTTTATATCATGCTATCAAAGCCTGCATTAAATTATTATTGTAGTTTATCTAAAATGGGCAATGAGTCACAGTTTTCAATGCAGCTCAATGTATGCACTTTTCAATGTGCTCCAGACGTGGTGGTAGAGGAGATTGACTGGACTGACAAACTGGAAAAAGGCGGATGAAAATGGAATAGAAAGGAAGAGACCAAATGGGCTGCCAACTAAAACACTCCATCTGTATGTTGTGAATAAAATGGAAAATTTTTCCATCTACACAACCTGATAAAACATGGAACAATGTACGTGAGTTGTGATAGAAAACTTAAAATGACCGCCCCTGCCCTAAGTCCTTGGCAGGCAGCCGTGCAGACTATTATGAATAATGTCATCATAAATTATATCAAATCATCCTCAGTACAAACCTTTTATGAAAATCCATTTGCTTCCACTGACGTCCCCCACCCAAGAACGTTTAGTTTTCGACATTTGTATTATTTAATAAACGTAATGCCTCACCTTTCTCTTCGATGCTTGCTTAAAAAGAATGCCTCCAAAGTTTTTTTGCCGCTTCATCTTTACTGAATGTAGGGGAAGGATGTGACCTATAAAGAAAAATGGATTCGTGATAGGTAGGACGTCTCAAAACACCAGACACTCGTTACTCCTTGTCTCTGTCAGGTAGCTGTGGAAATATAGGAACGGTTAAGTAGGTGCAGGGAAGCAAGATAATATTAGCTAAAATTAAAATGCATCCATCAATAGGTATTATGTAGGTACATATTGTTTGTAAATGCATCTTTGATTTATTGTAAAATCTGACCATATTAACCGTAAATTTTGACCTTCTGCAGCATTAACAAGGACTCCAAAAGTTACCCCGGCCGCGCCGGGGTAACTTGAAAGTTACCCCGGCCATGTTCTCCTGCATATTCTCCACCCATGTCTGCCATACTGAGAAGAGTTTTGTATTGCAAAAGACCGAGCTTCTCATCTCCAGCACAATATTTACTTTACGAAGAACATTAAAGGCAAAAAGAGTTTCTGGGCTTCCTCATCTTAAGCGGTGCGGACGCTCCAAAACTGCGCATCGGCCTTGGTATGCGGGACAGAACCATCCATCCTGTGTATGTACATACGTCCTTGCACCCCCTGACACATTCATCACGCGACGGGGGGCCGTCTGGTAACGCTCAACGGACCGGATAAACGGACCACTGAACCAGTGATGACGTCAAACGGCCCAGACTCATTGGTCGACATACGCCGCGGTGCAGCACATCTGCGCAAATAGTCTAGGTCGGCTGTACCGGTGCTGCGACGGCTGCCGGACCAAATAAAAAATCACAAGGCCCAGTTCCATGTCTACAACTTGGCTGCAGGCATGTACGCCTGTGAGGGATGGTAGCATTGGATTACTAACCTACTAACCGTGAGGGATGATAACACCTGATTACTAACCTGGGTTTATCCAGTCTGGTGATGGCAGGGGAGCCAACCCCCGTGGTCTGCCCTGCGGCGCTTCGTGGTAGAAACCACGGCTCCCCAGACTCTGGGCAGATAAGGGCTGGTGGCGGGGTCAGTGACCCGGGGCTGTTCTCCTGAGAGCTGAACTCGAAGGCGGGATCTCCCGGAGCGCTCATGTCACTGAAATGCAAGGACAGTGTCAGCAATGGTGACGATCGTTCTTCGTTGACGTTCGGGATGCATCACACACGAGGTAGATTGCATCACACATTCGAGGTAGGTGTTCAATGGCACGTGGTAAGATACAATAAAATTATGAAACAAGTTGACTGGTCTGTTTGAAGAGTATAGGAAATCTTATTTACGGAAAAGTTTGCCATGTAAGAGTAAGCAATCAGTTTCAGAAGCTGTCCTTGCTCAGATGTTTTCACCAAGGGAGGGAATATGAGATTCCCATGTCTGTAGCATTTATGCAGGCAGGGGCATTGACTGAGTTTACTCTCCAGATAATCCCGTTATACGTCATACCAGGAAGTTTAAATGATCTCGAATCATTGCGACCGTTTGAAATGTGAAATTCACGTGTCTTTGTAGTATTTACGATGTGGCATTATCTGAGTTTACTTTCCATCAAATCCCAGGGGCGGACGCAGACCCGAGTTTGGGGGGGGTGGCAAACTCATGTCTGCCTCTCCTCCTGGGAGGGGGGGTGGGAGCGAAGATTTGTTCCTCTACAGACCTAGTGTAAACACCTTTTTCAGTGCTCGTCAGACCTAGTATAAGCTACCTCTCCAAGTACATGATCGCTCTTGGGGGGGAGCGAAGATTTTTTGCTCTACAGACCTAGTGTAAATACCTTTTTTCAAAAATTATCCGGCGTTTGGGGGGACAAAAGATAGTTTGGTCCCCCAGCACTTTGGGGGGCATGGCCGGAATGGCCCTCCTTGCGTCCACCAATGTCAAATCCCGTTATACGTCAAACCAGGAAGCTTACGCGACCTCGAATCATTGCAAATGTTTTGCACTGGAGCATAACAGTGATGGGTGCAACAAGCAAGAGTAGTGATACACAAATATTCTGGCTTCAATCTAGGCTAGCGTTTGAGACTGCTAGTAAACATGGAGGACCAATACGACTTAACACTTACATTAAACTAGATCAGGCATTCTGGCTATCAAGTGGGATCAACAGCATACATTATGCATGTCTGTTGATGGAGTGAAAACTAATTTTAATAGATGGACGTATGGAAATAAAAATCATGATAAATATATATATATATATATATATATATATATATATAATATATATATATATATATATATATATATATATATATATATATATATATACCTATTATATACCTATATATATATATATATATATATATATATATATATATATATATATATATATATATATATATATATATATATACAGGTAAGCTTGATACGTAGTATTTGCTGGTTCCTTTTGCGACGTACTAAGAACAGACCATTATGGCCTGAGTACAGTCATGATTAATTGAGATTATAAGTCTCAATCATAATTACATCGCAGAAGAGCCTAAGTTGGGAGATCAGTACGAGCTACTGCCGTTGCATGTGCTTCAGTACGGGGCAGCCGTTCGTATCTCGGCGGTACAGCGCATGCAGTTACAAACGAGACCTTGGCGCGCAGTACACGCACTAGAAAACAAGCTCGGCGCATAGGCGGGTCCAGGTTTTCACATCGGTGGGGGAGGGCACGTAGTCGGAAGGGGGCGCCATCCGGACCATGGGGACGCCACAACTATCAAGTGGCCGCCCGATTCGATTGTGGGAGTGCCAATACCGCATTCTAGGAGATGGGGAAATGACATTTCAGGGGGTCATCGTCCTTTCAGGAGAGGGGTGTCATGACCATTTCGGCAGGGGGCGTCGAGATTTGATTGGGATTGACCAAGTGACTCCTTTCCCCCTCCCCTGGATCTGTCTATGACTCTGCGAGTAGTCAGTAATGGGCTTTCATTTCTTCATTTAGCACAACTCCGATAAAAGAGCTAACAAAGAATTGCAGTCTTCCCATGTTCCCTCACAAAGAAAATGGAGATGACAGCACGTTTCAAAATAATAATAATAAACATTGATTTTAATATGTATGGATAATCGAGAACGCTGCGGCAATAGTTTAGTTGACCGAACTCTATTCATCTCTGAACCTAACTGTCCATGTGACCAAAGCATGCATTTGAGCCAAACCGCAGCATTGTAGCTTCTAAAAGGATTAGTTGCAGGGATAAATTGAAGAGAGAGAGGAAAATAGACAAAGTAATAAGGTAGGGTACTTTGAAGGAAATTCGCCCAGATTTGGCATTGGAGAATTAAAGTGTTTCCTATGAAACTATCCCTGGTTCCAAATTGTTTAACAATTTCATTTCTTTTATGGACACGCTCGAGTGCGGCGACCACCAGACTTGCACGGTGTTGTCAAGCTTTAACCAATTTTCAGATGTTCTGATTCAAACAAAGTGGCGCTTCCGGGCTTTTTTGTTGCAGGATCAACGCTGGCGTGCACGTGCCTGATGCCAGAGTACAAAAAGTGACCTGTTTTTGTGTTCGGTCAGCGCTCGCAAGTTTGTTGCCACGGAGACGGGCCTCGTGCTCAGCTCCTGTTTTAGCGCTGTTTAATTACAATGCCTGGTAACAGACGCGACCTGAAACCCTCAATTCAACTTTGGACTCGATACATTGGCGGACGTAGGGGGGGGGCTATTCTGGCCATGCCCCCCCAAAAGCGCTGGAGGGGGCCAAACTATCTTTTAGCCCCCCAAAGACCGGATAAATTTGTGAACAAAGGTGTTTACACTAGGTCTGTAGAGCAAAAGTCTTCGCTCCCATCCCCCCACGAGAGCGAGCGTGTACTTGAGGAGGTAGCTTATACTAGGTCTGTCGAGCACCCAAAATGTACGTCCCACCCCCCCTCACCCCAGGATGAGAGGCAGACGAAGGCTTGGCCCCCCAAACTCGGGTCTGCGTCCGCCCCTGACTCGATATGATAAAGTTCTGGACTGTTACATGTGTCTTTGTAACTCACGCTAGATGGTTAATGTGCTTTGCACGCTAGATGTGTTAATGCCCTGTGCTTTTCTACAAAATCAGGAACTTCATAGAACAATATGGAGAAACCATATATGAAACAATCAAACTCACTTATATTTAAATATCCTCCTGCAAATTTCCTAACATTTCCGCACATGAGATGAGTTTTGTACGAATATACCTTGGAGGATAGATTTGAGAGGATCCGATCAAGCCATTGTCTTCAAGCAAACCCATGACATTATTTCGTCCCTATGGTGACGTTCCGTAGGGTCTTCTTACTTTACAAAGCTATTAAAGGGAAGGTGGCACCTTCATAACGTGATTTTAACTGAGATAGCCAAGTAAGTCGGAAAACCCGGTACTCAATGTATAACTTGTCTTGGAACTCCAGATTTCAGTAGAAAAAAGCTAAAACCTACCTGCAATGTACCCCTCTTGTACTCCTAGCAGCAGGTCACAGTTGTCATGGCAGTTGGTGTGACGACATATGCTGACGTCACGATGAGCATCAGCCAATTGAAGCCCTTGAAGCGTTTCAAGTATGGTAGTGGTTGCCAGATCATGACATCATCCACAGGCTGATATTTATTTCTTTTCCTTGAGGAGTATTTTAAAAATCAAAATATTGAGCTTATTGTACATTTTTTCAGAGAAACCATGAGTGGTTTCATTATGTTCAGCTAAAAGTATGCCTAATTACACTAAATTCCAGGATTCGACCAAGGTGCCACATTCCCTTTAAAGGGAGTGTGGCACCTTGAAAGGGAATGTTATCCCTTTAAAGGGAATGTGGCACCTTGGTCGAATCCTGGAATTTAGTGTAATTAGGCGTACCTTTAGCTGAAAATAATGAAACCACCGATGATTTCCCGAAAAATGTAAAATAAGCTCAAAATTTTGATTTTTAAATGCGCCTCTAGGGAAAAATAATACTCTGCCTGTGGATGATGTAATGATCTGGCAACCAATACCATATTCCATAGGCTTCAAGGGTTTCGGTTGGCTGATACTCACCGTGGCGTCAGCATATGTCGTCACGCCAACAGCCTGACAACTGTGGCCTGCTGCTTGAGGTACATACATGAGGGGTACATTTCAGGTAGTTTTTAGCTTTTCTCTACGGAAATTTTGAGTTTCAAGACAAATGATATAAGAGTACCGGGTTTTCCGGCATGCTTTACAACTTGGCTATCTCAGTTAAAATCACGTTATAAAGGTACCACATTCCCTTTAATTAGAAGAAAGAATATCTATACTATGGCCCGTTCCACTAGGAGTTATGCATCAGGCACCAATAAGCTTGTAATCATATTTACTTGTGCTCAGCCTTGCTCACTTTGTTAGATACGCTGCAGATAAAATCAATAACATGTTTGGTTAATACACAAGTGGGTTCGCCGACTTACATGTTGAACCGAACTCTTTTCTTTGGCTTTTCCGTAGAGGGTAACCGCATAAGGCAGGAGACAGGAGACATTCTGGACGCTGAATCGGAAAATTATGTACGGAACCGCCCTTCAGTCTTCCTCAACAACCCGTGATATATCTTCTGCAACCTCAAACGTAGACTTCCAGCTCAGATCGCTTGGAGAACTTGAGATTCATTCAACTCCGAATGTCTTTCTGTCTCCCCTCAGCTATTCTGAGACCGGTGACTTCCTCAGTCGTTTCCTCCGCGTATCGAGAGACAACAGGTTTCACCTCAGACTTCAGAGTCGAGCTGACCAAATGACAGCAGTACCTCAAATGCACGCCACAACTACGGTCAGTGCCTTGACTTAACCTCTTGCGTTATTGATTCAATTATAACGAACACGTTAACCTCGATTGGAGCCACAAGGTTAATTTGAAAACCACTGGAAAGCGTCAGTCAAGTTCAGAGACGAGAGCTTGAGTCGCCGCTGCTCTTCGTGCGGTGCTGCCGTGGACTGAGGCTGCTTCCTCACCTCGAGGCCATTGTGCTGCCGCGTTGCTGCCGAATCGCAGATGTGCCGGTTCGAACCGGCCGGCTACCGACCGGTCGGAACCGGCTATCTCCGGTTCCGACCGGTTTCCGCCTGTCTTGTTTGCTGACGCAGCCGATGTTTACGGCACGATAGTGGGTGAGTGGGTGTGTCAGGGAAGGTCCACACACTCTCGGGTGAAAAACTTGGGTTATGATTTATGCTACATGATTAACAGTAATTGAAATGGGCTCAGAAGACTTAAACAAATGAGTAGCTCAAATCAAAGTGCCTATTTCTCCCCCTGTTCCCTCTCCATCTCTCAATTCAATCATGTAACCTTTACTATACTTCAGCACACAGGCAATGCCGTGATTATTTAGCTGTTAGGCCAACGACCCATCGGGTACTCGACTTCACGCGTCCATTGCATAATGCAACTCCAGGATCAACACCCCAGCATATTTCAAGCTGCGACTGATACTGCCCTCTACATTAGCACAGATGATGGGGTCATTTGCTCTATATCTCGGCACAGTGAGTTCAGCTGCCCTTTCAGACAGGGGACGAACGATCCTCGAATATTTATCTAAAGACAGCATGTACCAAATATTTACATTTTACCCTTTCAACGGCATTCCTTTTTAGTCCGTGCATGTGTCTCTTGTTTACTTTTGACGGCTTTCCAGCCGTCTTTTATTGTTTTATTAGCAAGAATCGAGTGTCACTTTGGTTTTTTTACTCTCTCATTGACCCTACTGGGATGAGTTATGGTGCTCATTTCCAGAGACTTGCGGTCAACAGTCTGCTACTCCGCTATGTAAGGACTCTTCAAATGATAGCGAAGTAGCGGTAGCGATTTCAACAACCAAAAAATATGGGAAGAGCGGATAGCGGACTCAGTTCAAAACCGATACCGACTTCCTGTTTAAGAGTCCGCCACCGCCAAAAGTAGAAGATGGAGATTGAGAGAAATGTTTTTCTCCGTCAGAAAACAAAAATATTAAATGTTTTTGTTGTGTGACTTAGACTGCATATATTCAGCAAAACTGTTATTTGTTTGAAGATATACTAATAAGCAGTAATTACCATTGAAACTGGTTTGAAAAGAACTATGATTAACATTTTTGGGGTAGCGCTTTAGCAGTACTCCACAATAAAAATAGCAATAGCGAAGGTGCGGTTCCGCGGTTTTGAAAGAAGATCGCCAGCAGCGGTAGCGGCTTAAGCTTGCCAAGGTAGCAGAAGAAGTGGTAGTGATTTCAACAATTTGGTAGTGATATACACCTTTGTTGGTTTCAGTGAGGGATCTATTTTTTCGTTAAGGGGGATTAAAGCCTCAGTGGGGCGTCATATACCACCGGGTGGGTACCTCGGGTGGATTCTGGGCAGGGGTGTGGACAGGGGTGTAATTTTCACAAAATCTTTGGGGGTGCTCAGCCGGTGGGGGGCGGCACCCCATAGGGGCGGCGGCGTTGGGGGGCGGCACCTCTTCATTGCACCAAATCTGTTGTTCATCGCTTTTTTGCACCTTTTATAGCACAGAGAACATTCTATTGTATTGCTGGGCAGGTATTCTACAGCTTTTGCCAAATGTGTTTGCTTTTTAGGCGACATTCCAAAGCTACATACACGTCTGAAAATAAGCCAATCTGAGCTTTAAATCTTTTCACGATCAGGGGCGCAGCCAGAGCTTTGGCATGGGAGAGCACACCACCTTTGAGGGGCACCCCGGGATAGAAAGGGCACTTTTAACGTGACCTAAAAAAAACTTACTATATCTTATTAATTTCAACTTTTGGGTACTTCTGGTCCAAGAAAAATGCAAATCAAGCATTGACGGAGAAGGAAAACTGAACTAAAACCAAAAAGAAAGAAAAGTGTCACCGAAATATCATGAAAATAGCCAGAACACGACTTTTTTAGATAGATTTAACACGCGCATTGACGGGGGTCTGAGCCACCTTCGGATTGACAAGGGGGCGGGTACCCGCCCCCCTAAGATCTCAAGAACCACGGTAGGTAGCAAAAAACGGTAAACGCCGTTGGGTAGCCCATTCGCTTCTCCATCGAAAATATTTGAACCATTTTTTTGTCAGGTCACATTTAAGGTCACCAGAGGTCAAAAACATGCCGTCACATGCCGTCATAGGGATAACATGTAAATTAAGTTTTTCGGCCACTACATATGAACAAGTAAAGATAGAGCAAAACGACTTGTACTATATGAATCCTCGCAGCAAGCCAAATCGAATGATATATGATTTGACCTTGCTAGGTCAAATCAAAGATTTGACCTGACCTGAGGTCAGGTCAGGGTCAAATTATATAAAATGCATATCATTAGAACTGCAAAGCCAAGGCGAGTCTAATGAAGCTAAAATAAACGCTCTATCACCATCCGTTACTGAGTTATTCAGTAAAAACCATATTTCCCATGTATTACCAATGGAGAGGTCATGCTTCGTACCTGACCTTAGGTCATCGATATCAAAAATACCGGAACATATTTTAGAGAACTCGGTGAGCCATTATGTGATATGAGTTTCAATTGGATAAATTCACCCTGCTCCGACTTATGCTATCTTAAACTTTTTTTGAGGTCGGGTCACTTGACCTGTACTGGTGACCTGACCTGAGATGACTTATCCTTAAAATTTTCACAGAAGTTGCAAAAATGATGAGGGAAAAGGGATACCAAGTACGGCGGCGCTGCGCGCCGCCGTTTTTCTGCTGTCTCCGAAAAACCCGAGGGGGCGGGTACCCGCCCCCGTCAATGCGCGTGATAAGGACAAATCAGCCAACTCATGCAAGTACTTGACATCAGAGAAATCAGTGGAGCCTGTGATATCTTTCACTATGTGCAAAGATAAGACATATTGGGATCGAAAATTAATTTGTTATGCCCACTGGTTTTTTCGTCACGAGTGAGCCCTGGTTGAACCCCGATTAAGTTCCCCGGATCCCAAAATGGCCGTGGGAGGAGGTGTAGCATAGTGACATTGGACGAATACAATTTTTGTTGCCGGAATAATTTGGGAGATACTTTTTAACGCGTTTAAAAGTTCCATATTTTTAACTATCGGTCCCAGTTGGAGTAAAGAAAAAGTAAACAGGCTGGTTGTTTGGATGGGGTTGAAGTGACAGGGCTGAACATTGTGAAAAACTAGTTCTTCATTTATTTAGATTAATTAGTAGAAATTCTGGTTCAGGAGACTATGCTTTGAGCTCAGGGGCACATGCCTTTTTATCACCAGAATTCACCAGCATAATAAGCAATTTATTTAACCCGGGGTGCCTAGGCATCACAAGCCTTTTTAGCGATGAAGGCTCATTCCTCGTTAGCTCCATTTTACAAGGGGAGTTTGCACTGTGTCCTTATTCCCCATCTATTCAAGACCAGCTCAGGGGCCCCCTAGTGTGGATCAGAGTCCTCCAGAGCAGGTGCCCCTCATTCCCCCAGTCAGGGTCCAGAAATTGCTTTCACGCAAGGTGGAGAGTGAGGCCAAAATCCCAAAAAGAGGCCAAACCCCCCGCTTTCTTAACATGCCTCATTTTTGTCGTTTAGTATTCCAAGGCTTACAAGTCCCATCACAGCCTTTTCTTGGACATGCTTATTGCTTCTTACAAAACCAATACTTTTTCAGGATAATACTTTGATTTAGGACTGTACTTATATGCCTTCAAAATATAAGCAGCAACTACCACCAACTTTTTTTGTTTTGACTGACAGTAGATGAGAATATCTGCTGTAGAATGGAAGTGAAGATCATCATTCTGCAACCTCCTAGTGGAATGAAAAGATTTTGACGCTCCGCAATTGTAGGTACCTCATATATAGGTACATCATACCAAGGTGCCACATTCCCAGGGAATGTGGCACCGTGGTCGAATCCTGGAATTCATTGTAATTAGGGGTACTTTTAGCCGAAATCATCGAAGCGTCCATTGTTTATCTGACAAATGTACAATAAGCTTAATATTTTCATTTTCAAAATGCTCCTCTAGGGGAATAAATAAAAATCTGCCTGTGGATGATGTCATGATCTGGCAGTTACTACCATATCCAATAAGCTTCAAGGGCTCCGATTGGCTGATACTCACCGTGACGTCAGCATATGTTGCCACGCCAACATGGCTGTCAACTGTGGCCTACT
This sequence comes from Lepas anatifera, assembly GCA_034440635.1. NCBI lineage: Eukaryota > Metazoa > Arthropoda > Thecostraca > Lepadidae > Lepas > Lepas anatifera. Next base: position 602,954 of record JAOTON010001130.1, on the reverse strand, counting down.
GCTAAGGGTACATGAGGGATACATTTCAGGTAGTTTTTAGCTTTTTTTCTTCGGGAAGTTTGAGTTTCAAGACAAATGATATATAGACTACCGGATTTTCCGGCATGCTTTACAAGTTGGCTAAAATCACGTTAGTTAAAGTTAAAATAACGTTATAAATGTGCCACATTCCCTTTAATCACTACGAGGAAAGAAAGCAAAAACACCAATAATGCTCCAAACAATGCGTGAATTGTTCTGTAAATAGTAAGAAATATAGCACCTCCTCTGTACCCGTGCATGCCCTTTATTTTTGCCCTAACGCCTTTTATTTTACCCTAACGCACAGGGGAGGTAAGCATCAGTGTTGCAGTGATGAGCCCAGGGCGGCAGTTATGGACTAAGAACGGCGCAAATTAGGATGGAAGTGATAAGCTGGGGGCGACAGTGATTGGCCGGGGCGGCAAGAAACAAGGCAAAGTCATAAGTCGAGGGCGGCAGTGATGAGCCAGGGCCAATAGCTATGAACTAGGAGCGGCGCGAACCACAGTGGAAGTGGTAAGGAGAGGGCGGCAGTGAAGACTCGGGGGAGGGAGTTATGAACTAGGGGCGGCACAAATCAGGGCGGAAATGATAAGCTGGGGAGGGGGTAGCATTGATTAGCCGGGGGTGGCACGCATCAAGGCAAAGAGCATAAGTCGAGGACGGGAATGGTGAGCCGTGGGTAGTAGTTATAAGCTACGGGTGGCACGAATAAGGGCGGAAGAGATAAGCTGGGACAGGGACGGTGGACTCCGGGGGGGGCAGGGTGTGCGATTGCACACCCTGAAAAAAATGAGGGCGTGCAAAAGTATATTTTTGCACTCACGGTTTTAGCTTCGTCCGGGGAAGCGCCCCCGGATTTGGGCGGCGCCCCCGGCCGGCCAAGAAAACATCAGGCCTAAACACCGCCTACCTGAAGAGGAAGGGCCCTCTGTGCAAAATAAAAACAGTTTCAAATATGAATGGTGTCCCCTTTCATCAAAGCCATCCCATGGAGAGCAAATAGACTCAATTTATCGACTCAACGCAGGGAAATAATGTCGGCACCCCCCCTGAGTGGGCGCCCCTAGGGAGCCAAAGGTGCCCCTCTGGGGATGGAGGCGCCCCCTTCCCCGAGAAGGAAGGCGCCCTCTCCCGAAAATCTTGTATAACCGCCCGAAAATGGAATCCACCGTCCCCGAGCTGGGGGCGGCAGTCATGAACCCAGGGCGGCACCAATTAGAGCGGAAGTGATAAGTCAGGGATGGCGTTCATTAGCCGAGGCGATAGTGATGAGCTGGGGGCAGCATGGAACAGGGTGGCAGTGATAAGCTGGGGATAGCACTGGTGAGCCACTGGCAGCAGATATGAGCGGGGTGCTGTTTGAATCAGAGCGGCAATAAAAAGTCAGGGTTGGCAGGAATCAGGGTGGCAGTGATAGGTGGGAGGCGTCAGTGATGAACCATGGCGGCATAAACCAGGGTGGTAGTAATAACCGGAGGCGGCATGATCACAGCGGTAAGACGGAGGCGGCATTAATCAGGGCAGAAATTCTGAGCCGAGGGGCGACACATGTATTGGGGGTGCTCGCATGGTGATTAAGGGTGCTCGCACACCCCAAAGAGATAACAAATTTCACCCCTGGCTGACACTAAAAGAGTAAAAGCACGGCAGCAGCAGTGTAACATTTACTCGGCTCGGAGAATTCCTTCAATAGACAAAAAGATAACGATTAGACGATTGTGGGCTGCTATTTGCTTTCTGGAAGGGTGTTAACTGTAAAAAAATGTGCGGAAACTGCGGGCAGCAGGGACTAAGTTTGACCAATTTTGGGGGCCATGGCCGGACTGGTCTCCTCGGCAGTGATAAACCAGGGGCGGCAGTGATCAGCCGGGGGCGGCAGTAAAGATTCGAGGGAGGAAGTGTCTAACCAGAGGCCGCTCATATATGGGTTAATAAAAAACAGGGACAGCATTGATCAGCCAGGGGCGGCGTGAATCAAGTCAGCAATGATTAATCTAGGCGGTAGTTATGAACCAGGGGAGACAGTGATCAGCTAGGGGGCGGCAGTGATGAACCAGGGGCGGCAGCGATGAGTCGGAGCGACGCGCATTTGGGTCAAAATATGCCAGGGACAGCGATGAGCCAGAGACAGCATGAATTAGGGCGGCAGTGATAAACCAGGGGCGGCAGTGATCAGCCGTGAGACGGTCCATCATCATATTTGAGATTTTAGAGCGCGCCGACATCTAGGTTCATACGGCGCCCATAACACTAATAAAATATGCAAATAGGACATTTCCGCACAAAGTTTAACAAGTCAGGCGGTAAAACAAGTCAGGTTGTGAAAGTTGTATCAGAAGACTATGTAAAACACATAAAAGATGAAATGACATGAAGGTAACATGAAATTCCACGTTATGTAAAACCTGAAAGACTACTAGGATGAATATATGGCATTAAAGCTAACGCTCCTCAGATATAACATGATGTTAGTGATATCCACAGAAGGATGCTCCCCAGAACGTTCACCGCCCAGATATCCCCGGGATGCTCACTGCCCCGGGGGACGGCAGTGATGAACCAGGGGCGGCAGTTATCAGTCAAGGGTCGCAGTTATCAGCCTGGGGGCCGCAGTTATCAGTCAGGGGCGGCAGTTATCAACAAGGGGCGGCAGTGATCATTCAGGGACCGCAGTTATCAACCAAGGTGCGGTAGCGATCAGCCAGGAGCGCCAGTTAGCAGCCAAGGGTGGAATTTATCAGTCAAGCGGCGGCAGCTATCAGCCAGGGGCAACAGTTATCAGCCAGGGGGTGACACTTATCAATCCGCCGGGGGCGGCAGTTATCAGCCAAGGGCCGGCAGTTTTCAGTCAGGGGGCGGCAATGATCAGCCAGGGGACGGCAGTGATCAGCCAGGGGCGGCAGTGATCAGCCAAGGACGAAATTTATCAGGCAGGGAGCGGTAGTGATCTGCCAGGGGGCGGCAGTTTTCAGCCAAGTGCCGACAGCTTTCAGTCAGGGGGCGGCAATGATCAGCCAGGGGGCGGTAGCGGTCAGCCAGGGGCGGCAGTTAGCAGCCAAGGGGCGGCAATAATAAGCCAGGGGGCGGCAGTAGTCAGCCAGGGACGGCAGTTAGCATCAAAGGGGTGGCAGTTGTCAGTCAAGGGGCGGCAGTGATCAGCCAGGAGCGGCAGTTGTCAGCCAGGAGCCGGCAGTTTTCAGTAAGGGGGCGGCAATGATCGGCCCAGGGGGCGGCAGTTATCCGCCAGGGGCGGCAATGATCGGTCAGGGGTGGCAGTAATCAGTCAGGGGGTAGCAATGATCAGCCAAGGGGCGGCAGTTATCAGTCAGGAGGCACCAGTTATCAGCCAGGGGCGGCAGTGATCTGCCAGGGGGCGGCATTGATCTGCCAGGGGGCGGAAGTTATCCGCCAGGGGCGGCAGTTAGCAGTCAAGGGGCGGCAGTTAGCAGTCAAGGGGCGGCAGTTATCAGTCAGGGGGCGGCAATGATCAGCCAGGGGGCGGCAGTGATCAGCCAGGGGCGGCAGTGGTGAACGAGGGGCGGCAGTGATCAGCCGGGGGCGGCAAAGATGATTCGGTGGGCGACAGTGACTCACCAGGAGGGGCAAGTATATGTGTGTTAAAATAAACCGGGGTGCTTAGCCAGGGGCGGCAGTGATAAGCCAGGGGTGTCGGTGATCAGCCGGCTGATCAGTGATGAACAAAGGGCGGCAGTAACCATCCGGAGGGGGTGGCAGTGATTAATTGCTGGCGACAGTAATCGGGCGGGGCGGCAGTGATGTGGCGTCATAAATCAGGGGAAATAATAAGTCAGGTGGCATTGATTAGCTAGAGGTGGAACCAATCAGAGTGGAAGTAATGGATCCGGGACGGGAAAAGCTTGTGCTGGGCGGCACGAATCAGGGTGGCAGTGATGAGATAGGGAGACACTCTTCAGTGTAGCGGTGATAAGCCAGGGGCGGCACATGTATTGGGGGTGCTCAGCACCTGATTGGGGGTGCTCGAATTAGGATTGGGGTGCTCAGGCACCCCCAAAGAGATAGAAAATTACACCCCTGGGTGTGGATTTCTATCTCTTTGGGGGTGCCCCAGCACTATCAATGGTTAGCTGGGCAACTCAAACAAAAATATGCAGCAAAGTATTAATGAAGTGCTTTAAAAAGGCAAAATTTTCAATAAATACGTATAACAGTACTATAATGATATTCTGCATCTGAATGAGGTGGCTAAGTGGATAGCACCATTGTCTTCTAAGCCACCGGTCCCGGGTTCAAGTCCCGGCGGAGCTTCTGAATAAGTCGATCTGATCCCCAAAATCCCTTCCAACAGGGTGAGAGTTGGCGACGCCGTATGACCCTGGCAGTTGGAGCGTCGTTAAACCCCAACAATTATACGCGCATTGACGGGGGCGGGTACCCGCCCCCCTCGGGTTTTTTGGAGATAGCAGAAAAACGGCGGCGCTACGCGCCGCCGTACTTGGCATGCCTTTTCCCTCATCATTTTTACAACTTCTGTGAAAATGTTAAGGTTAGATCATCTCAGGTCAGGTCACCAGTACAGGTCAAGTGACCAGACCTCAAAAAAAGTTTAAGATAGCATAAGTCGGAGCAGGGTGAACTTATCCGATTGAAACTCATATCACATAATGGCCCCACCGAGTTCTCTAAAATATGTTCTGGTATTTTTTATATCGATGACCTAAGGTCAGGTACGAGGCATGACCTCTCCATTGGAAATACATGGGAAAAATGGTTTTTACAGAATAACTCAGTAACGGATGGTGATAGAGCATCTATTTTAGCTGCATTAGATTCGCCTGGGCTTTGCAGTTCTAATGATATGCATGTTATATAATTTGACCCTAACGTGACCTCAGGTCAGGTCAAATCCTTGATTTGGCCTAGCAAGGTCAAATTATATATCATTCGATTCGGCATGATGAGAGGATTCATACAGTTTAAGTCGTTTTGCTCTATCTTTACTTGTTCAGATGAAATAGCCGAAAAACTGAATTTACATGTTATCCCTATGACGGCATGTCTGACCTCTCGTGACCTTAAATGTGACCTGACAAAAAAATGGTTCAAATGTTTTCGATGGAGAAGTGGATGGGCAGCCCAACGCCGTTTACCGTTTTTCGCTACCTACCGTGGTTCTCGAGATCTTAGGGGGCGGGTACCCGCCCCCCGTCAAAGCGAAGGTGGCTCAGACCCCGTCAATGCGCGTGTTAAAACCTGAAATATTACCACGCAACGGAAATCCTCAGGCATAATGGACAGTGGCGGATCTAGACGGTCGGTTTGGGGGCAAGCCAAAGTCGATAAAAAACGTCACGTGGTGAGAGTATGCCATAATTGTTAAGCCCAAGAGTCGATTAGCCACAAAAGTGTCGCAGGGTCAAACATGTGGCCACAAGTTGCTTGTTTTGCTATCTGAGGCCGAATACTTCCACTGTAGTTAAAGCATCAAAACCTCGCTTTAAAACTTAAAAGGAGTCGGGAAAAAGGGAGGTCGACAGCTTCGGGGTCAAAAACATAGATTTGCCTCGAACTTTTCCGTTTAGGGAGGGGGCAAATGCTTGTTTGCCCCTCCTGGATCAGTCACTGGTAATAGACAATCAGCAATGAATGTATGTATGTACAATACATACCTGCAATAGAGCTTATTGCCTACTACATATTTACAGTGATGCAATTCATGGGAAACAGCTAGGTAGAAGTTATTCACAATATCTGAATTATGTGCATATTTGTCGCTACACAATTCGTTCACACACTGAAAAAAAAATAATTTGAAATCAACAAAATGCGCAGCATCATGGGAACCATTGTTCTGTTGCGCCAGATGTTTTCAAACATTTGTACAGATTTGTAAATATTTTTATGTATCAACATATTACTTCTGTTTAATATTAATAAGCATTATTGTTCCACCTCTGTTGCGTTTCTGCTGGCTGCTATCATGCCATGACGTGACCGTCCGAGGTCACGTCACGTCTTTATATCTTTACACGTCTTTGCATTTTATGAGGATGCAATAGTGTTACCAAAAATGTAAAATTAGAAGCTGGTTGCACGACTACTCATCGTACCACTCATCAAGAACAAATAAACATTCAGGACACATGGCTTCCAATTTATAAAACACTGTTTTTTATTACTCATATACTGATCCCACTTGCACCTGAAAAACAATCACTTGAATCAACCAACAAACTCCCTTTGAAATCTTTGGGCAAGATAATTCAGCCATCACCAAGAATCTGTTTTAAGCTTCACACAAGTCATATCGCCTGTTCACCTGATGTCTCGGAAGCGTTTTGCCCGATCGCTTTGTCGATTTCTTTCCCCAGTAAACATAAATCAAAAAATGAAAGAAGGTGAGGAAAATTAAGCACGACCACAAGAAATTACACTAAACCGCTACAAGAAATGTATATTTGGGATTGTTCCGCCATGTTCCCTAAGAATTGTTAGGAATACATATAAATATTCTTGGTAAGCATGTTTTGATATTTTGTCAATAGAGTTATTTGGCTATTATTCATTCACAGGGTTAAATGATAGCATTTATGAGGCACTTAATAACGCCAAACGCAAAACGCCAAACGCAACGCCTCAGATGCGAATAAACACAATGCAGTTCTGATGTGAGGTATGATGGTCTATGTTTCAAATAATGATGTGTTTGCTTTTACCACCTACCCTTGTTTAGATCATGGCAGCTCATAGCAAATATCAATCCAAATTTATTGGAAACAACTTTCCAAGCACGCGTGGAGAAACCACATTTGTGAAACAAACGGAAGGGGAACATCGCAGTTTGTCTCGCATTGTTAACTCTCTGGCGCTGACTTTAAAATGGCCAAGAACATCATTATCATAATAATTATATTGTTACTATTCATGGCTTTGGTTAATATGATAAGTAGAACATTTATTGCTGCACAAAGCCTAGTCTGAGTATATTACCCGACCGGTTTCGGGAGCATCTCGCCCCCGTTTTCAAGGGAGATGAAAATTACACTATGAAATGAACATAACTAAGCGAAAAACACGAAGACAGTACACTTTGAAATAACAATCTCAGCTGTGAACAAGACGAATCATTTAAGAATTATGAGCTCTAAACACGTGCTATTTTTTTCAATTCAAACTCTTGTTTGACTGGCGTTTTAAGAGGTCCAAAAATCCCGACAAGATGGTGACTTTGCCGATGTTTCTATTCATTGTTGGTTCCGTGGTGGTTTGTATGTAAATTGCTTCTTTTATTTCCCGCTGTTTTTGCCTTGAGTCGAAAGTTAAAGTCGTTGTGGTGTCCCATTTGATATAATGATCCTTCTTGAATGAATGTTCCGCAGTGGCCTCAGCTGCTCTCTCGTCAATTGACCCTCGGATTAGTTTTTGTAGAGATTTTCGGTGTTCGTCTTGTCGGACTTCCATCATCCTTTTGCTTTCTCCAATGTATACTTTTGGACAATCATTACATTCCATCTTGTATAATGGGCCTGGTTTTTTCCGGTTGTCTATCATGTCCTTTGGTTTGACCAGTAATTGTTTGATCGTTTGATGTGGCTTGAAATATGTTCTAACTTTGAATTTAGAACATATGCGTCATCATATGCGTATGACACTTTATCGATCACCTAGCGGCCAAATCACCACGGATGTATACTACAAGCCGACATCTAGCGACCAGTATCTAAACTACCTGAGTCACCACCCTAGAGAACACAAGAGTACGGTCATTTAAACCCTGGCTCGGCGAGCTTTTACCATCTGTGACAACGAAAAGAAGAGGAAGGACGAGCTATCGAACATAAGGGCAACGTTGAAGGCCAACAACTACCCATCGAAGTTCGTGGAAGCGGAAATTCGGAAGACAGAAGATAGACACCAGCAAACACACGACCCATTGGTGAGAACTCAGCTACAGCTACATACCATGACGACAAAAAAACCAGCCAGAACTAACTAAGGCCAAGAAAGATCACGTGCTAGTGATCCCATATATAGAAGGAGTATCGCAACAGATTCGACGCATATGTTCTAAATTCAACGTTTCGCTTAGTTAGGTTCATTTCATAGTGTAATTTTCATCTCCCTTGAAAACGGGGGCGAGATGCTCCCGAAACCGGTCGGGTATTATACTCCTAGGCTCTGTGCAGCAATAAATGTTCTACTTAAAATAATTATGGTTTTTAGATGCTGCAGCTATTTTGGCTATTGGCGCCCATACCACTAGATGAGTCTTCCCACTGGGTGGAAGCTATGACTGACTGGTGAATATATCATTCTTCCACTGTCTTTTATCCTAGGTATATATTTTTACAACATATTGTATGCTTTAGGAGTATATTTCCTATGTATATGTTCACTGCGCAGTCAAATGAAGCTTAAAATTACCTACAGGGCTGGGGTATGGGTTTCTATCTCGGGATGTGGAGTGCCCAGTCACCTCTTATTTTTCATATTAGGCAGTGCAGCATAGTTTCATGTATTGAAGAGGGTGTATTGTACAGTGTTTAGAATACAGTGGTTCTCTTAACGCTGTTGTAGTTGCCAGTTTTTTTACAGCCGGATTTGGGCGCCTCCAATGGATTTCGAAAATCCACGTTAGTGTGGTGGATCGATTAAGAGTGCCCTCATTAGACAAAAACATTCCGTTGCTTGTAACGATTAGGTTTTACCATAAAATTTCAGTTGCCGTGGTGTGAGGTCTGAAAGGTGAAATGTGCCAAAACACCGGCAATGTGTTGAGTCCAAATTAGGTTCAGTGCCTTTGCACCATCCGACATGGAACAAACAGCACATGCTTCCCTCTTCTGGTATAATATCTGGTTTTGCTTCGGCAGCGCTCTCAGTACTTCATACTATGTCTCGTCCGACGGTTTTATATACCTACATACCTATGTCTCTCTCCTCTCCCTCTCTCGGTTACCTTCGGACCGAGCCCCACTCCTTTTCACTCAGCTGGTAGAAACCCATCGCGACACTCTCGACTTCAACGAACTCGGCCGACGGCTAGCCAGTGCTGATTCTGCCGCTGTCTCGCCTGTACCAAAGAGTATGGGGTGGTGGCGCAGATAATCCAGCCAAAGTAAGACAAAATGTGGCTAGTAATACTCGAAAGAGATAATGTTCATACATTTCCGGGTTTATGCCTAAAATTCCAGCATTCTCATTGAGAAATTTCCGCTGAATTTCTCGCTATACAAGTGAACGTGCCTCCACCAATCAGCGGCCGCCATCCGCTTGATGCCGATTGCCCGCGGGGCACAGAGGTTAGAAAGGTCACGCCGCTGGTCACCGCTGACGCCGAGTTCAAGCCTCGGTGGGGAGGGGTCGCGTGGCGGATCATGCAATATACATACGTGGTGGTGGTTGTGCCTGCTGTCAGACTGAGAGAGGGGGACAGGTGTAGGAGACATTCTGTGCACGGGGGTGGATATATGGATTGGGTGTTTGTGCTATGTGATGTGCCGATAGCACTGGAAAAACATGAGTACGAGTTCATCAAATGGGTTCGGCATGTGAATATACTTTGCGGCAAAATTCAGGTCCCGATTTCGAATCCCTGGTATTTTTTGGCATCAGGGTAAATGATGCAGCTTTTCGCTTTTTTCATTGACAAACCCATATTGACCATACAATGCACACGGTAAATGTGACATACACGACTAGCTGACTTTATGTGTGTGCATCACTAGAACTCTAAGCTGATACAATAGCTATTTGAGGCGGAGAGATAAATTGTTCTTGCCGTTCAAACAAGGAAGGTCCAAAGTAAACCACAGGATGCACGAGGCAATTGACTGAGTAGGTATGCATATTTTAATGGCATTGACATCACTGTATTCCTTTACAATGGGCCACTCCTCTATCCCTCACAAGTCATCACAGGATGCACGAACATTATTAAATTAGAAAATTTACGGAATTAGAACATTAGAATTGAGATCAAATGGTTCGAAAGCTACCTCTCAGACCATTTCCAAAACGTACGACTGAATTTCAATAGAACTGAGGGCGGTAGTCAAAATCAACAAAGAGGTCACTGTGGTCAAAAGTGTTCAACGTCAGTACGTAACCCGATTGGGGTATATCAGGGGACATGTATCGGGCCTCTCCTCTATTCGATCTTCAAACGACATTAGTATCTACATTAGTGCAAAAATAGAAGTATTCCAGTATGCTGACGATACCCAACTTCTAATCTCTAGTAAAAAACACAAAATTCAAGCAATGATCCAGCTTATGGAGGACACCCTTTCCAATTTACATCAATGGTTGACCCAAAATTTGATGAATTTGAACTCTAGCAAATATCGACTTCTAGTCCTCGGCACCCGTCAGATACTCAGCAATCTTCCAACAATTTCACTATCTGTTCACGAAAATATCATCACAGAAAGCAGGAGGGTTAAAAATTTAGGCGTAACTATGGATAGAACACTCTCTTTTGAACTCCATATTGATTCACTGGTCGGCAGATGCACTGGAATGTTGTTTGGGTATCATATTTATATTTTGATGATATAAATAAAAATTATGAGGCATGCTACAGTATGGTGTTTAGGTACAGTATACTGTTACCGTAACATTGGCTCATTATCTAAGGCCTTTCTCCCCCCTCTCGCTCTCTCTCCCTTTTGTCTCTCTCTCTCTCTCCCTTTTCTCTCTCTCTCTCTCTCTCTCTCTCTCTCTCTCGATGGTTTTGCCTCCTAAAATTCCACGACAAAAAAACTGCACCATACGTCAAAGGAAATTTATAAAAAAAGAAACTATGCCAAGAAAATTCGTTCCTTGAATGTGTGAAAAATGCAATAGCTTTCATTAAACCGCTTTCTTGCTACTCTTTGTGTATAGTATCATAGGTCCTGCTGCTGGGGGGACGGGGAGATACGTCCCTCCACTTTTGAGATTGGCAGAGGGCGGAGTATATTCCCCCTCCGCCCATCACTTTACACGCAGGGTCCCATCATGTTGTCCCGAGTCCTGAAACCATAGCGAATAGCAAAGAGCGGGCCTCCTGCTAACACCAATTACAACGACAATTTCTCTTCGATACATGACTGTGGGTACAGATGCCCAAATTGTCTCTCAGGGGCCCTTCACTGGCTCAGGGATCCTGAGATCAAGTCAGAAACCTTCTGCAAAATATATTTTCAGTGGACCCCAGGCCAGCTAAACGGGTCCAGCACCAATCCAGGGTGCCAAACGAGCTAAGGGCTCTAAAAAAGCTCAGAGGGCCCCAGATCAGCACAATGTGCCCAGAAAAAGTAATTGTGTCCATAATAGTTAAACAGGCCCAATGCCACTTCAATGGACACCAATCCAGCTAGGGGCCTCGGACCAAACCAGGAACCTCTTACATAATTCCTCTCAGGGGCCCTAGGCTAGCTCAGGACTTCTTTTGACATTCTACCTCAGGGCCGTTTTTAGCTCAGGGGGCCCAAACCAGCTTGAGCCCCAATATCACTCCGGTAAGCTCCTATGTAATACCCTCCCAAGGGCCGAGAACAGCCCCGAGGCCTTTTGCGAAGCTCTCTCTCTCTAAGACGTCCAGTGTCAATTCAGGAGGGCCAGGCCAACACACTCAGCTCAAGAGGCCTGTAACAGACGCAGTGGTGGCCGGGTCAATACTGGTTTATTGGCAGACAACAGCGAGCGAGGCTGCCCGGTAGCCTCAGGCAATGCCACCGACAGAGGCGGTGACAGGGTACCCAACATGGGCAGCCCTAATGTACTACGTCCCTCCACACCTGGTATTTGGCACCCGTACACGTATAACACAAAACAACACAATATGAAAACACTCGGAATATCGCATCATGAACTCAATACGTTAGTCTGTCCGGTTGTTTCAACAGTGAGCGGTCTCGTAACCTGTAACTGTCACGCACTGGCACTGGCGAAGCTGGGGACGGCACATCGGCGCAACGACTCTCGGTTGGCAACACTGCAGCCGCTGAGGGAGAATCAGGCGCGGAAACAGGCACATCAGACGGCAGAGGCGGGCCCATCTCAGAGGCAGCTGAACTCCAGTTGCGCACATCTCCGATGGTGCGAGGCAGCCCCGCCTGATAAACATCACGAACCTTGTCTAAGTGTCGCTGAACGATTCGTCCATCCTGTAATCGTACAGTCAACTTTACGCCTGACTTCCCAACAAGTACACCCGGTAACCACCTCTGATCACTCCTTCGACACACCAGTCCCACAGTCGACACAAACACTGGACTTCCAACCTCTAAATGTCTGTTTTGCGTCTTACAGTCTCGATACAACTTCTGCTGCACCTGCTGCCGCCGAACGCTCTCGCCTAAGTCGGGCCGCAGTGCGTCCAACTGTGTGCGGAGCGTCCGCCCCATCATCAGCTCAGCCGGAGACGTGCGTGTGGTGGTATGGGACGTAGTGCGATAGTGAAACAAAAATCGAGATACTTTAGTTTGCACTGAACCTGATAATTGGTTCTTAAATCCTAGTTTGAACGTTTGCACACTCTTTTCCGCTAGCCCATTAGATTTTGGTGACAAAGCTGGTGAAGTCAAATGATTGATGCCGTTCCGTTTACAAAATGACTGGAATTCACTTGAAGTGAAACATTGCGCATTGTCTGACACAATCGATCTAGGTATTCCCCAGGACGCAAACGAGCAACGCAAATGCTCGATAGTGACTTCGGATGTTGAACTGCGGGAAGGGTATATATCTAACCATTTGGAGTGGGTGTCTGTGATGACCAAAAATACCCAGCCATTAATTGGTCCACAATAGTCGACATGAATACGATCCCAAGGCCGGGTCGGCCACGCCCACGGGTGAATTGGAGTCTCTGGCAAGTTTGGGCGGTAAGCTTGACACTGCTGGCGCTGCTCGGTCATGGCGGCTATTTCTGCGTCCAAGTTCGGCCACCACACATACATACGGGCAAACGACTTTGTCCTAGATTCACCTCCATGGCCCTCATGGAGTAGCTTTAATATACCTGCTCTGCCCTGTGGAGGCACCACCACACGTGAGCCCCACAACAAGCAACCAGCTTGAACACTGAGCTCAGACATTCGACACCTGTATGGCTGAAAATCTGGGCCGAGAGTCGATGTATTTTGTGGCCACCCATCACGAACGAATCTCAAAACCTGCGATAACACTGGGTCATGTGAGGTCCATAAACGGATCTGGTCTGCGGCTACCGGTGACTCGTTCAAAAACTCCATGAGATGAATGGTCTCAGCCGGCTCAGGGCTCCGTTGAGCCTCGCTACCCGGCACTGGCAGCCTGCTCAGTGCATCACAGTGAGCCTGTCGAGTGCCTGGGGCATACTCTAAGTGATAATCATAAGCGCCAAGCATCAGAGCCCAGCGCACCGCCCGTGGTGATGCCATTAGTGGCAGCGACTTTATTTCCCCAATCAACCTAACAACGGCTTATGGTCTGTGTGGATCACGAAAGACTTTCCGGCTAAGTAGAAATGAAAGCGCTTCACGCCAGCAATGACCGCTAGCCCCTCCCTGTCCGTCTGTGAATACCGCCGTTCGGTTTCATTCAGGGAGTGCGAATAAAAGGCCAGGGGCGTTCCCCTGAATCTGAAGTCCTCTGACTAAGCACACAGCCTATGCCCACTGGGCTAACATCACATGCCAAAATTATCGGCAGGTGAGGATCGAAATGGGCCAGGACTGGAGGGCTCTTCAGAAGACTTTTTGCATCTCTAAACGCCTTTTGTTCCCGTTCAGACCACTGCCAAGCTGCACCTTGACGTAACAAAGCATAAAGAGGCGACAGAGCTGTCGCCAGTCCCCTCAAAAACTTCCCATAGAAGTTAATGAGTCCGAGCCAGCACCGCAGCTCCCTTACGTTGCGTGGCTCAGGAGCCTCGGTGATTGCTGTCACCTTGTCGTCGGTCGTTTCTATACCTTTACCGCTGATCTGATGGCCTAAGTAAGTCACCTTGTCTACCCCAAACTGACACTTTTCTCTATTGGCTTTTAGCCCTGCCTCTTTCAGACGCTTCAAAACTTCTCTTAGTGAGTCATTGTGATCTTGAAGCGTCTTTCCCGCAATGTTTACGTCATCGAGAAATACGCAGGTGCCGGGGATGCCAGCCAGAATTGTGTCCATAGTTCTCTGGAAAACTGCAGGGGCTGATGCATAGCCAAAACTGAGCCTGAGGGGCCTTAGTAAACCTTTAATGGTGTTCACAGTCAAGTATTCTTTGGACTTCTCATCCAGTCTTAACTGATTGTACGCTGACTTCAAGTCTATTTTAGAGAAAATCTTACCACCAGACAACTTTGACATCAGCTCCTCAACACGCGGGAGCGGATACTGTTCCACGGGAGCCACTTTATTTACAGTGAGACGATAATCACCGCAAAGTCTGACCTTTCCATCAGGTTTTGGCACAACTAGTGGGGCTGCCCACTTACTCGATTTTACAGGCTCCCATAAGCCCTGTTCTATCTGTTTCTCCAGCTCTGCTTCTACCTGTTCTCGGTACTCCAGCGGAACATTCCGTGGTTTGAAGAATCTGGGTTGCACGTCGGGATCTACTGCAATGCTGACGGGCTCACCGCGGTAGCATCCCAGATCCTGGCTGAAAACGTCAGCAAACTCAGTCACCAGCTCCTCTACAGACGTTTTAGAAACGACGCGACAAATAACGGGCCAGTCGAATCGTAGCTCTGCCAGCCAGTCGCGACCAACAACAACGGGCCCGTCCCCTTTAGTATGACCAAAGGTATTTTTGCAGTCTGTGTTCCATACTGCACCATGACATTGATCTGCCCCAGTACTGGTAAGACTTCTCCACTGTAAGTCTTAAGGATCGTCGTACATGTTCGAATCTCTGGACCCCCCTCCGGCCAGATCCGCCTATACTCCTGCTCTGAACATACAGACAACGCTGCACCTGTGTCCAACTCAAACCGAACTGGTTTGCCCTCAACAGACACATCGACATACAAGGGAGCTTTCCTGTTTGAACCAGAATCTAACTGTGATCTAAAAAGCACATACACATCATCATCATCAACACTTTCTGTACCTCTCAGTGGTCCAGCATGCTCAGGATCCAAGCCAGACTGGTAAGCAGACTCCTCCGCCGCTGCCGCCGGAAACTGATCCACCTCCTGCGAATTCATCTCCTCCGCCGCGATGCTGCCGTGAACTGCAGCACTTGCCGGCTCGCCGATGAGATGAACTCGATGCCTGAGGCTGAAGTCACATGCAGCACGAAGATGGCCCACCTCATTGCACTGGTAGCAGCGGAGATGTCTGACAGGACAAACTGACTCCGCATGCTGTCTGAGACACCGGAAACACTGTTGAAGTGTGAGCCGCCCGGATAAATTTTCCCGGCCATGACCACGGCTCTGCCGACTGGTGATGCCTCCTCTGCCTCGGTCGCTTCTCATAGCTCCATAACCACCGCTACCTCCCCACACAGTGCCATAACCCACGCCGCTGCGTCCGTGTTCCCAGCCTCCGCCAGAAGCACCGCCGCCGCCGCCACGTCCTCGTCCACCGCCGAAACTGGCGCGTCCTCCTCGTCCACCACTGTAGCCACGGCCTCTGCTGATGTGGCTGATGTGGTTGACAGCCTCCCCTGCAGTCGCTTCGCCCCTCAGCTGTGAAGCATCTGCATCCGCCGTTTCACTGACCTGCGCTATCTCCAAAGCTGATGCCAGTGTCAGCCTGGGCTCCTTCAGCAGGCGCGATTGCACAAGCTCATTCTGCAAACCACAGACGAAGCGATCGCGCAGCATTTCTTCTGCAATGTCGCTCCCATACTGACACGGCTTGGCTAGACGACGCAGTCTCGCAACAAATGAAGATACGGATTCACCCGGAGCTCTTGCTGATCTGTTGAAGTCATACCTAGCAACGATTGCCGATGTGGGCGGCTCAAAATGATCGAGCAAAGCTTTCACGATCTCCTTGTACTTCTTGCTTTCCACACGTGCCGGCGCGATTAAATCTTCCAAAAGACCAAACACGTTGGGCCCCACTGCACTGAGAAAAATCGCTCGTCTACGTACATCCTCCGATTCCTCTACACCATTGGCAATGAAGTACTGCTCCACACGTCTCGAATACGTACCAAAACCTTCCACACTCTCATCAAACTCAGGGATTTTCCCAACACTTGCCATTCTTGCCTTCAACTAAAACGTATCTCCGCGCTTATCTCATCCTGGTCGCCATTGTAACAGACGCAGTGGTGGCCGGGTCAAGACTGGTTTATTGGCAGACAACAGCGAGCGAGGCCGCCCGGTAGCTTCAGGCAATGTCACCGACAGAGGCGGCGTCAGGGTACCCAACTTGGGCAGCCCTAATGTACTACAAGGCCCATACAAACTAAGAGGGCCAGAGTAGCTGGGTGCCTCGACGAACTCACGAAGCCTCAGATAAGCACAGGGGCCGCAACAGAAGCCGAAGGGGCCCATACGTTTAACGAACCCGATACCAACCCAGGGGCACTTGTACGCTCAAGGGACAGTAATCCAGCTAGGGGTCATCGGACAGAGTCAGAAACCTCCTATGTAGCTCCTCGCAGGGGCCCTTACCAGCTAGCGTGAACCCAAACCAGGTTGTGCCTCAAGAAAAAGCCAATAAGCTCCTGTATAATACTCAGCCCAAGGGCCCCTGCGAAACTTTGACCTCAGGAGGCACAAATTCAGCTCAGGGATCCAAAGACCATCTGGCAGGTCCCATAAAAGTTCAGGGGCTATGGACCAGATAAGGGGCCCACGATGAGCTGAGGGGCTTATGTCCCCGCTCTTACGGGTCCAGTATAGCCCAGGGTTTTCAAGATCACTTCAGGGGACCCGACCATGTAAAGGGTCCAGACCAGCTCAAGGGCCCACACCATCCCAGGGGTCCAAACCAGTTGCAGTCCTTAGTCTATTTCAGGGACCGAGGACAAGTTGAACTTCAGGGAATCCCAAAACTGCTACAGAAGGGGGGCAACACCTACGTGAGGGATCCACGCATCAGAGGCCCAGTCAAGCTAAGAGGCCCTGAATCACCTCAAGGAGCACCAAATCAACCCAGGGAATCCATACCAGCTCAGGAGTCCTTACACTACTCGGAGACCTTAGCACGCCAAGTTCAGGGGGTCTTAAAGTGCCCCCACTTATTTTCCAAGGTGCCCGGAGAACTGTTCGCCGCCAGAATACGCTACTCGGTCACATTTGAGGGAACACATGAGTGCGTCGATTGGTGAACGAATTAAAAGAAAAATTGGTTGATTTTTTACTTATAGGCTTTCAAATTCAGACTTATATTTTGAGACCATTGCAATCACGCAGTCGCACCAGTTCGCCTGCACTGTAGACCGAGTGGTGGCGTATTAACGTTCCACTAGATGCCTATTAAAGAACCATCAGTTATAAAATAAAAACTTCATATAATCGAGTTGTATGTCAAAGTCACCCCAAATAAACGTCAGGGTCACATGTCAAGGTCATTGACCCTTGCGTTCCCGATAGATGACATTACTCAGCATAACGTATGCGATGGTATGACTTCATAGTTTTGGTTACTCACTGTCAAGGTCAATGTCACTGGTCAAGGTCACAGGCATTTTCAAGATAAAACCCTCATTGCTGCATAAAGGCTGCTACAGTGCCAGTTATATTGTACATTGTGGGGAATAGGTCTTGTTAATCATAGGTCATTAACCTTGAATGGCCTTGACATCGAACTTTCAGGGGATATTGAGTGGGACCCTCTCTCTATGACCTTAGTTCACTTTCAGTGTATTACTGCTTTTTGCATAATCATGGCATTTCCCAATGGGTTTCCAGCACGGTCCATATTCTCTGTGAAAGACCGACTTAGGGTGCTATAGTTCAGCTGAGGGACTTTTAAAACCTCCTTTGACCTTGAAGATACTGAGCTAGGTCAAGAAACTTAGCCATAACGTAGATCACCATCGCCCTCACGCACCTCTCAAAGGGTGATTTCAAACCTTCTTGATTTCCAAGATGTCAGAGGGGGCGGAAGGGGGGCACTTCAGAACCCTTCACTGCACGTTGACGCCAGACCCCTCTCCACTGCGCATGTTAAGGTAATATCATGACCCAACACTAAATCACGTATCCTCTGTGAAAGACCGACTTAGGGTGCTGCTTAACCCGCGCCCCACCGGGGGTCCGGCGCCACCTTCGCCCCACCGGGGGCCATCGATGACCCCCCACCAACTCCGAAAATATGGGCGTTAGCGCAAATTTGCAAAGTGCAATAGAAAGCTCGCATGAATTCAGTAAGAAATTACTTCACATGTTTTAGTGCTCAGGTCAATGGTTTGACCTCCAGAGCTCATATTAGGTCAAGATCGGCTATTTTCACTCAAATATGCAATGATTAAGCAAACTGGGCATAACTCTCATGTCATTAGAGCTATTGAGGCCTGGTAAAGTACATTTGATAGCAAATTGCCCGTACTTTTTCGGCTATGTGGAACGTAAAGACCTCCCGCCAGTGGTTTGACCTCCAGAGGTCGCCTCGTGACCTAATATGACCTGAGGTCACGAAAGGTCAAAAAGTGACCTTACTGTATATCAAATGAAAGCCAGTAACAAGACAAACACGATGGTGTTTGTTTCACCGCTCTAGCTTAATTAGGTCAAAAGTTATTATCAAAATACTGTTTTTGACCTCTGGTGACCTTGGATGACCTTGGAAAAGTCAAAGGGCAAATATTACCCCTGGGATCCGTGAAAGGGTGTCCAAAAACGCTGTTCTGAGCAGTCTGAGTATTTGCAATCATTTTTGTGGCTTTTATATCATGAAACAGCTTTTCCCCCATGCTTTTCCAATGGTAGAGGTCGCCTCGTGACCTGACCTCAGGGCACGAAATCGAAAAATCCCGGATATACACCTTGTAGACCCTGGAGGGGTCATGAAGTGTAGGAAGTTTCAAACCGATCGACTTTGAAATGTAGCTCTTACAGAGCTCTAAAGTTGAAGTGAGGTGACCTTGGTTGATCTCGTCTGGTGACCTGACCTTGGGTGACCCAGGGTAAAAAATTTCAGGGATAATGGGAAAATGATGCAGTGTGCGGTAGAGCCCTCAACTGCGGTGCTGCGCCTCGTCTTTTTCTGCTATCCCGGAAAAACCTTTGGGGGCCATCGATGGCCCCCTCCCCGTGGGGCGAGGGTTAATTCAGCTGAGGGACCTTAGAAAAGCTCGGTGGCCCGTACTTTCCTGTCGTAGAGTCAGGGGGTCGTGACGTTGGGGGGTCAGGGGGTCCTGACCCCCCAACCCCCCCGGATCTCCAGCCATGGTTTGTGAAATTCTGGAGTGCATGCGGTGTTGGAGAGGAAAGGGTTCTCTCTGTGTGTGAAATTCCAGGGGCGTAGGAACGGTTTGAAAAGTGGGGGGTCAACCTTAGAGGGGGCCCACCTCAAGGGGGCCCCAGTCCATGAGGCCCATAATTATAAAAAAAATAGTTAGCTCGTGTGGTGTCAATAAGGCACGCATGCACACAAGGATGTCAATATATGGAAAATTGAGAAATTAAATTTTGCCCTATGATTTCGAGTTATACCTATTTCATACCAAATCATAGTAAAACGCCAAAAAATATCTTTTGTTTTTTACCAAGACCCATTTCAAATACGAAATACATTTTTAAGCTTTCTTGGAGGATTTCAATCATTTTTTACCGCGAGCGCGTTTTTTTATATTTACAGATGTTTAGTCCCTTTTTTCTTTTTTAAATTTAAATACGCTTATGAACAAAGGGCATCCTCCTACCTTCAGCATTAAATCAGGTATCTCCTTGGACATCACGCAAGACCATAAGCAAGCTTGTAACGTTTGCATGGTGTCCAAGGATACTTAGCCATTGGGCAAAAACTGGGACAATTTTGTTACTGAAACAAATTGGCGCGGCTAAGTACACATCACATCTACAAAACTTTTCATCACATTTACAAAATTAGGAACTGTTTAGAAAACTACAGACAATGCTTTGATACCAAATAGCCTCACTTCGCTATGCCTAATCAACTTGTATTTTCTTATTCAATGACGAAAATGGGAACATTTTTTATGTTATTACAGATATCTTCTTGCCATCATTAGAGATTGATTTAGGTGAAGCCTGATCTCAATAAATACGCCTAGCTATATTTCGATGCCTAAAATGCAGAGTTCCAGCATGACTGCAAGTGCAATGTAGGTACTTGATGGCCAGCTTTGTGATGCCGAGGAGGTGTGGGCATGGTGTTATAGTGGTTAGCAGCCTTGCTTTCCACGCGACTCGGGTTTAAGGCACGGCAGATTCCTTGTGCAACGAGCGATTTGACTCCCAAGAAACCCCTCCAACAGGGAAAGAGTTGGCGACGCCATATAACCCTGGCATCGAAAGACGTCGCGCCTTTCGATGGCTCAGGGACGACTGTTGCTCGGCATTTGGTGCGGGGTCTGTGTCCGATTCATATTTTGTGTTGGGATTGGGATGGAGTTTGATTGGGCCCAGTTCTCGGGACTCATTTGGCAACACTCGGGTAGTAGGTGGCTTGGCTTTTTTACGAAGCGCTCCTCCTCCAGGGGCTTGCAGGCAGCGTACTACCGAACTTGAAGGTTCCCTGACAAGCTATCGGGCCCGTTTGGGTTTCTTGTTCTATATTACAGTTGCTAATAGTTGTATATTCATTGCGGGGGCCCACCTCAAAGGGGGGGGGCAGTATCTCCCTAACCCCCGGTTCCTATGCCTATGCCACCCAGGGACCGCTAAATTATCTCGGAGGGCCCCACGGTCCAGACCATGGCTCAGGAACCCAGATCAGTCAGCTCAAGGGCCTAGACCAGTGCATTAGCCTCGGGACCAGCTTATCAAGGGACCCTACATAAGCACAGGACCCCTAGAAGCTCATCACAGGGGAGTTCCAGATTCGCACAGGGTGCCAGATTAGCTTAGGGGCCCGGTTCAGCTCGGAGGTCCCCAGGTCGACTTATGTAGGGTCTCAAAACAGCTCAAGGGACTTGTTCAAGCTCACGGAGCCCAGCTTAGCTCAATGATGCTAGAACAGTTCAGGGCCCCCATACCAGATCAGAGGCCCCAGTTAAGCACAGCGGTACCCAGATTAGCTCAGGGCCCCAGCTAGGCTTAGGGGGTCCCAGGGTGGCTGATATAGAGTCTCAGAACACAGTGGCGTAGCCAGGATTCAGCCAAGGAGGGGTCCGACTACCGTCGGGGGGGCCCCAGGTCGGGGGTCCCCTTAGTAACCAGGCCCATCTCCTATATCTTTTGTATAGTATTTTAACATTATAACATTCACAGGAAGGAAATTTTGTTGTGCCTTTTTAAGCATTCATTCTTATTCTGTTTATAGCTTGGTTTCTTCGATCCGACCAAGTGTTGGTAAACTAAGGTCACCAAATATTAAGAATGACCCGTACTTAATATGGTAGCGTGGCTATAATAACAGCTTTGAGCCATATTTCGGGAAGTTCAATGTTGATGCGCGCATGATGTTAAACCTGAGTCTACCTCAATTCACTCGGGTAATAAGACATGAAGTTATTGGAGGTCAGTCGTTTTGAGTACGAAGAAATGATCTTCTACGGGAAATGATTAGCAATTATATCCCGGTGTCGAATCCATGGACTCTTAATCAGGAAATTTCCAAAGAAACGAAAAAAAGAATGAAGATACAAGGGATATGGTAGTGTGTCCCGAACGTTACATAACCTCTATTCCGTCGACAGATCCTGTTGAGATCCAGTTACTTTCTTACCCTTGCTATCTTGTAAACGAGCAAATTACCAACACAAAAGGCGCCCAAGATATCTATCGCCTTGGCTCACTCTGTTATTGTTATTTTCAACCTTTCATACCTATTTTTCTTTTTGGGATTATGCTCATCAATTTCTGTCATTACCCTTGTTTGTCTGGTTTCCTACGAAAATATTGGAAAGTTGTTTGTTTCAGAATATTTAGGAATGTAGCTATTGGTGTTAAGCTAATATATTAAAAATTGACTTAAGTGCCCAATTCCCTGTTCGATTTGCTCCTATGGTAAAATTAGATTAATTTTTGCCTTTCCTTCGATAATGGTGCCTCATCGACATGTTTCAATTTGTGCTTTTTTAGTATGCAATAGGGGTAGGTACATTTTTTCCGACGCATATGATTTTGAAATGTTTTATTTGAGCTCTGGGGCCACCTAAGACCAACACTTGGCGGCGCTCACAAAGCTAATTTTCGGCCGCTCTCCCGATTATTGGGGCTCCTGAGATTAGTTATCGGCAGCACCTCTGAGACTAATTATTGAGCCCCCCAGATTTGCTCTGGAGGGGGGGTCTGAGACTGAGTATCGTGGTCATCCAGATTAGCTATTGGGGTCCCCTGAGGCTGTCTTTGGGGTGGGGGAGGGAGGCTGGGAATGACTTCCGACAGCCCTCTGAGACTTACTCTAGGGCGCCCTTGAGACAAACACCCGGGGGGGGGGTGGAATCACCTCTGAGACTGAGACTTTGGCGTTCCTGAGACTGACTCGGAGGCTACAGATTAGCTCTCGCGGGCCTAAGGTTAACTCCGGGCCCGTGAGACCAAAACTCGGAGGCACATCTGGAAATTACACCCAGAACCCCGAGATTAACTCTCGGATGTCTCTGAGACTGACAACCGGGAGCCCCCTGAGACTAACTTTTGGGTGCTCCCTGAGATTGACTCTCGGGGCCGCCTATACAAAAACTCGGGGGGGGCACAGCCTGAGGCTAAATCTCGAGGGCTCCCAAAATTACCCCTCTGGGGCCCCCTGAAACCAGTACTCTGCGGATCAAATTAGACTAACTCTCGGACCCCCGGATTAACTCTCGGGGCCACCTGAAACTAAATATTGACTCCTGAGAGAGAAGCCCGTGAGACTATGAGGGCCCCCTGAGACCGACTCTTGGGGTGCTCTGAGACTGACTCTTGGGGTTCTCTGAGACAGACTCTCAGGGGGACCCCGAGACCGAATCTCGGGGTCCCCTAAGACAGACTCTTGGGGTCCCCTTGACCGACTCTTGGGGTTCTCTGAGACTGATTCTCAGGGGCCCCCTGAAATAGACTATGTTGCAGGGCCCTGAGAACCACTCTCTGGGGGCCCCTGAGACTAGCTTGGCCCCCCTCCCCTGAGACAGACTCCCGGGGCCCCTGATACCGAATTTTGGGGCCCCTGAGACCAACCCTCTGGGGCCCCTAAAATATACTTTCGGGGGGCCTTGAGACCGACTCTCAGGGCGGGGGCCGTGAGGCCGACTCGGGACGCCCTGAGAACGAATCTTCAGGGGCCCCTGAGACTGACTCTGGGGGCCCCGTGATCAGAGAATCCTTTGCAGTGGTTCAAATTGGCCCAAGGGGTGGGGGTCTGCGGACGCCTAGGGCCCCCTTGGCTACACCACTGCATCCAAACTTTCAGGGGCCCTCTGAAATCACTATTTGCAGGCCCCTAAAATAATTGCTCCCCCTAGACCAATACTCCGGAGCCCCTTGATGCTGATGCCCGGGGGTCCTAGGACTAAGCTCGGGGTCCCACTTAGATCAGGCTCAGGGGCACCCTTAGACCCATGCTCGCCCTTTTCTCAGAAGTAACTCGACACCGATGTTCCGGGGCCCTCAAGATCAATATTTCGAGCCCCCTCCAAGACTAATGCTCGGTGCTCTGGAGCCCCTCGATGCCGATGCTCGGGGGTCCTGAACCCAGGCCTGGGGGCCCCTGGGACCAAACTCTGGGTCTCATGAGGTCAATGCTCGTGCCTCACTTATGAGTCCCTCGATATCAATAGTCGGGGGGCACCCCGAGGGGGCCCTGAACCCCTGAGACCAAGCTCGGGGCCCCTGAGACCAAGCTCGAGGGGACCCTGAGGCCAAGCTCGGATGCTCCCTAAGACCAAGCTCGAGGGCCCCTGACACCAAGCTCGGGGGTTCCCTGAGACCAAGCTCGAGACCCCGTGAGACCAAGATCGAAAGGCCCATGAGACCAAACATCGAAAGGTCCATGAGACCAAGCTTGCCCCCCCCCTCCTAGGACCAAGCTCGGTTGTCCCCTGAGACCAAGCTCGGAGGGCCCCCAGACACCAAGCTCGGGGCCTCTGAGACCAAGCTCTGGGGCACCCTGAGACCAAAATCGAAAGGCCCGTGAGACCAACATCAAAAGGTCCGTGATTCCGAACTCAGGGGGCCCCCGAGATCAATGTTCGGTACTCTGGAACCCTCGATACCGATGATCAGGGGCCCCTGAGACCAAGCTCGGGGGTCCCCTGAGACCAAGCTCGGGCGTTCCCTGAGACCAAGCTCGGGGGCCCTGACACTGAGCTCGGAGGGCCCCTGACACCGAGCTCGGTGGCCCCCTGAGACCAAGATCAGGGCCCCCGAGACCAATGCTCGTGTTTTCCAGTGCATACGGTCAGCCTTATGCATCAGATGCCCTCGGATGCCTCCCTGAGACCAAGCTCGAGGGCCCCTGACACTAAGCCCGGGGAGATGGGGCCTGAGACCAAGCTTGGGGGCATCCCTGAGACCAAGCTCGGGGTTATCTGAGACCAAGCTCGGAGGGCTCCCTGACTCCAAGCTCGGGGGCCCCTGAGACCAAGCTCGGAGGCCCTGAGACCAAACTCGAAGGGCCCCCTGAGACCAATCTCGGGAGCTCCCTGAGACCAAGCTCGGGGGTCCCCTGAGACCAAGCTCGGGGGTCCTGAGACCAAGCTCGGGGTTATCTGAGACCAAGCTCGGAGGGTTCCCTGACACCAAGCTCGGGGTCCCCTGAGACCAAGCTCGGGGTCCCCTGAGACCAAGCTCGGGGGCCCTGATTCCAAACTCGAAGGGCCCCCTGAGACTAAGCTCGGGAGCTCCCTGAGACCAAGCTCGGAGGGCCCCCAGACACCAAGCTCGGGGCCTCTGAGACCAAGCTCGGGGGCCCCTGAGACCAAAATCGAAAGGCCCGTGAGACCAAGATCGAAAGGCCCGTGAGACCGAGCTCGGCGGGAGGGGCCCTGAGACCGAGCTCGGGGGCCCTGAGGCCAAGCTCGGGATCCCCTGAGACTGAGCACAGGGGTCCCCCAAGATCAATATTCGGTACTCTGGAGCCCTCGATACCGATTATCGGGGACCTCCTGAGACCAAGCTCAGGAAGCCCCCCGAGACCAAGCTCAGGGGCCCCCGAAATCAATTTTTGTGTTTTTTGTGCATAAGGTCAGCCCAAGGGGTCCGCAGACCCCTGAGACCCCCCTCCCCTGGCTACACCACTGTCAGAACATCTCAAGGGGCCCATTCAAGCTCTCGGCCGCCCGGTCAGTGGCTGTAAAGCCTTATAGGGGTCCCAGACCATCTCAGGGGCCCTCAGTTCAACACAGAAGCCCATATTAGCTCTGATGACCAGATAAACTTAAGGACCCGGATCATCCAGGGGCCCCTTGTCGGCATATTTGGGGCTTCAGAACAGTTCAGGGTTTCAATTAAAGCTTATAACCAAATTTCAGAGCAGGGGCCCTATTCCTGTGCAGGGGCCTCAGATAAGTTTAGGGTCTTCTGTGCATCACAGGGGATCCAGATTAGCTCAAGGGGCAATATTAACTTTACGGTCCCAGCTCAGCTCAGGGGCCCCCAGGTCGGTGGATATAGGTTCTGGCCAACTCACGGGGCCCTGTTTAAGGTTACGGCTCCTAGCTCAGTTTAGGCATCCTAGAACAGTTCATGCTGCCCAAACCATCTCAGGGGCGCTCAGTTCAGCTCAAAGGGCCCAGATTAGCTCGTATGGCATCAGAGGCCAGTTCAGGGGCCCCGAGAAGCTTAGGGGACCTTAAAATCAACTCATAGGACCTCAACTTAGTTTAGGGGCACAGGTAAGTTTAACGGGGTTCCGGGGCAAGCTATCGGAACAGTTTGAGTTTCTTGCTTGATATTACAGTTGTTGATATTCTTATCTCCGTTGCGGGGGGCCATCCCAGAAAAGTGGGGGGCCAGTGGCCCCCTGGCCCCCCCCGGTTCCTACGCCTATGTGAAATTCCACGGTTGGCCACAGATGATAGCGCGGGAGAACCGAGCTTCACGCGACCCGTGCCCTCCGGGTCCTCGGTGGGGCAGCCGTCTTAGCCGGCCCTCAGGGGGTAGCCACCCCCTTCACCTGACTACGGCCAGGGGCGCAGCCAGAGCTTTGGTATGGGGGGAGCACACCAACTTTGAGGGGCACCCCGGGAAAAAAAGGGCACTTTTTAACGTAACCTAAAAAACTTGCCATATCTTTGTTTGTATCATTTTTTGGCCATCTTTGGTTCAATAAAAATACAAATAAATCATTGACGGAGAAGGAAAACTCGATTAAAACCGAAAAAAGAGAAAATATCACCAAAATGTCATGAAAGTAGCCAAAACACGACTGTTTTGGATAGAATTAAGGGCAAATCAGACAACTCATGCAAGTACTTGACATCAGAGAAATCAGCGGAGCATGTGATATCTGTTACCATGTGCAAGTTAACCCTCGCCCCACCGGGGGGCCATCGATGGCCCCCCTAAGGTTTTTCCGGGATAGCAGAAAAACGACGAGGCGCAGCACCGCGGTTCAGGACTCTACCTCTCACTGCATCATTTTCCCATCATCCCTGAAATTTTTTACCCCGGGTCACCCAAGGTCAGGTCACCAGACGAGGTCAACCAAGGTCACCTCACTTCACTTTAAAGCTCTGTAAGAGCTACATTTCAAAGTCGATCGATTTGAAACTTCCTACACTTCATAACCCCTCCAGGGTCTACAAGGTGTATATCCGGGATTTTTCGATTTCGTGCCCTGAGGTCAGGTCACGAGGCGACCTCTCCCATTGGAAAAGCATAGGGAAAAGTTGTTTCATGATATAAAAGCCACAAAAATGATTGCAAATACTCAGACTGCTCAGAACAACGTTTTTGGACACCCTTTCACGGATCCCAGGGGTCATATTTGCCCTTTGACTTTTCCAAGGTCATCCAAGGTCACCAGAGGTCAAAAACAGTATTTTGGCAATAACTTTTGACCTAATTAAGCTAGAGCGGTGAAACAAATACCATCGTGTTTGTCTTGTCACTGGCTTTCATTTGATATACGGCAAGGTCACTTTCTGACCTTTCGTGACCTCAGGTCATATTAGGTCACGAGGTGACCTCTGGAGGTCAAACCACTGGCGGGAGGTCTTTACGTTCCCCATAGCCGAAAAAGTACTGGCAATTTGCTATCAAATGTACTTTACCAGGCCTCAATAGCTCTAATGACATAAGAGTTATGCCCAGTTTGCTCAATCATTGCATATTTGAGTGAAAATAGCCGATCTTGACCTAATTTGACCTCTGGAGGTCAAACCATTGACCTGAGCACTAAAACATGCGAAGTAATTTCTTACTGAATTCACGCAAGCTTTCTATTGCACTTTGCAGATTTGCGCTAACGCCCATATTTTCGGAGTTAGAGGGGGGCCATCGATGGCCCCCCCGGTGGGGCGAAGGTGGCGCCGGACCCCCGGTGGGGCGCGGGTTAAGGCATATTGGAGTCGAAAATGCATTTGTTATGCCCACTGGTTTTGTCGTGACGAGTGAGCCCTGGTCGAACGCGGATTAAGTTCCTTGCCTTCCACAATCGCCGTGGGACGAGGAGTGGCATAGTGACTTTGGAGGATTAAAATTTGTGCTGCCGAAATAATTTGGGAGATACCTTTTGAACGCGTTTATTAACTTCCATATTCTCAAGGATCGGTCCCAGTTAAGAGTAAAGAAAAGGTGAACAGGCCGTTGGTTTGGATGGTGATGGTGGGACAGGGCTAAAAATTGTGGAAACTAGTTCTTCATTTAAATTAATTAGTAGGAATCCTGGTTTAGGGGACTGTGCTCTGAGCTCAGGGGCACATGCCTTTTTATCATCCCTTCCCAGACTCCACCAGTATAATAAGCAATTTATATAACCAGGGGGCACCAAGGCATCACAAGCCGTTTTACAGATTCCTCATTCCTCGTTAGCTCCGTTTTACAAGGGGAGTTTCCATCGTGTTCTATTTCCCCATCTATTCAAGACCAGCTCTGGGGCCCCCAAGTGTGGATCAGAGGCCTCCAGAGCAGCTTCCCCCATCCCCCCAGTTATGCCTCCAGGGACTAGACTAGCTCAGTGACCCCGCCCTGAGATGACGGGAGTTGGCCTTGTGTTCTTATTATCTGTCTATTCAAGACCACCTCAGAGGTCCCTGATGTAGATCAGGGCCCCAGAGCAGCTCATGCTTCTCCCAGGGACTAGACTAGCTCATTGGCCCTACAGATGAGGTCATCAGACTATCTCAATGGGCCACAGATAGGCTCATAGGGCCTTAAACCAGTTCAAGAAACCCCAGAACAGTTTAAGGCGCCAGATCACCTCAGGGGGCCTCAAGCCAACATTAGGGGTTCTCACAAGCTCAGAGCCCAGACCAGCTCAGGGTACCCTCAGAAACCAGGTCCGCTCATGGGCCCCAGATAAGTTCAGGGGCCTCAAGTCAGCTCAGGGGGCAAGATCAAGTCAGGGCCACTAAATCAGCTCAGTGATCCCTGACCAGCTCGGGGCCCAATCAGTTCAAAAGCCCCAGAGCTGCTCAGGGGACACTAGATCGGCCCATAGGGCACCATATCAGCCTCGGGGACAAACAATCAGATCAGTGGTCCCCGACCAGTTCGGGACCCAGATCAGCTCGGGAATACCAGATCAAGTCAGGAGGCACTTAATCAGCTCAGGAGCCCCATACCATCTCAGGAGCCCTCACCAAACCCTGTGGGCCCAGCTCAGCGCAGGGCCTAGGAACTGCTCAGGAAATCACGTAATCAACCCAGGAGGCCCGGGTCAGCTTAAAGGGCACCATATTAGCCATGGGGCACCAGACTAGCTCAGAGGGAATAAGATGGGCTCAGGAGACACACTGATGACCCAGCAGGCACCAGATCAACTCAGGGGGCATTAGTTAAGCTCAGGGGGCAGTATATCTGCTCAGGGTGCACCACATCGATCAGCTCAGGGGACAAGTTAAAGTCAGGGGCACTAAATCAGCTCAGGGATCCCTCGCCAGCTCGAGGCCCAATCAGTTCAAAAGCCCCAGAGCTACTCAGGGGACACCAGATGCCCATAAGGCACCAGATCAGCTTCGGGTACAAACAATCCGATCAGTGGTCCCCGACCAGCTCGGGAATACCAGATCAAGTCAGGAGCCACTTAATCAGCTCAGGAGCCCCATATAATCTCAGGGGCCCTCATCAGCCTCTGTGGGCCCAGCTTAGCTCAGGGCTTTAGACCTGCTCATGAAATCACGTGAGGAGGCCCAGATCAGCTTAAAGGGCACCAGATTAGCTCAGGGGGCACCAGACTAGCTCAGAGGGCATCAGATGGGCTCAGGAGGCACCAGATCGACTCAGGGGCATTAGTTCAGCTCAGGTGGCACCAGGTCGATCCGCTCGGGGGGCCAGATCAGCTCCCAGCCCCCCAGACTATGGCAGGGACCTAAATAAGCTCAGGGAGCAACATAACAACTCAGGGGACACAAGACAAGCTCAGGGCACACCACACCAGCTCAGAGGGCACCAGACCATCCAAGGAGACATCAATAATTAGCTGAGGGGGCACCTAATCAGCTGAAGCGGCACCATATTGACTTGGGAGACAGTAGATCAACTTGGGTAGAAATGCGATCAGTTCGGGGGCCCGAATCAGCTTATGGGGCACTAAATCAGCTATTAGGGCACCAAGCAAGCTCGGAGGCATTAGAAAAACTCATATAGGTTCAGCAGGCACAATTATTTGCTCAGTGGGGCACTCGACTGACTCAGGGGCACCAGATCAGCTTAGAGGGCAAGTAATCAGCTCAAGGGGCCAGTACCAGCTGAGAGGCCACGACATGACCTCAAAGGGGACCAGATTAGCTTCACCCGTACGATTATTGGCGACGATGAGGCATTAGGTGGGCACGTAATAGGTGCCCATAATCTTCCCGGGTGCTTGGAAAGGCGACGGAATGCCCTAGCTGACCGAAAAATGTATTAAATTGTCCAACAATAGTTTCAATCGCTACATGCAGTCCAGTTACATCTAGGTTCAACGGCGTATGACACTAAATTTCGAGCGACACGGCCCAAATTGGGTACACCACCTGGAAATCAAAAGGGCACCCTGGCAGTGATGGGGGCACGTGCCCCCTGTGCCCCCTGGCTGCACCCCTGGACAGTATATCAACTCCGGGAGGCATTAAATAAGCTCAGGGGGCCCGGATCAGCTCAAGGGGCACTAAAACAGCTAATAGGGCACCAGACAAGCTCGGAGGCATCAGACTAACTCAGAGAGTATTATATAGGTTCAGAAGGCACACTAATTTTTTTAAGGGGCACCAGATTGACTACGAGGTCTCCAGATCAGCTCAGAGGGCATATGATCAGCTCCAGGGGGGCACCAGATGAGCTCCGCCCGTACGATTATTGGCGACGATGAGGCATTATCTGGGAACGGATTACGTGCATATACTCTTTCCAGGTGCTTGGAAAGGTGACAGAATGCCCTAGCTGACCAAAAGAGGCACTTAATTGTCAAACAATAGTTGAAATCGCTAAATGCATTCTAGTTCCATCGAGGCTCAACGGCGTAGGGCACTAAATTTCGAGCGGCATGGCCCAAAGAGGGCACACCACCTGGCAATCAAAATGGGCACCCCGGCACCGATGGGGGGGGCACGTGCCCCCTGTGCCCCCCCTGGCTGCGCCCCTGACTACGGCCCTGCCCGTGCGCAGGGTCTGAGTTGTACAGAGCACTGGAAAGGTCCGTGGTGCAGGCATTGTTTGAGGGTGGGAGGAATCTAGGGATAATTTGGATTTAACTTTTACCAGGGTGATCTGGCAAAATATTTTCGGTTTCGCTTACATTCTGACGTCACTTGCTGTTTTCGCAAATAGAAAGATTTCACCAATGAAAAGCCTTGCTAGCATAAAATAATTTTCCTATTGGTTTCTGGTGGGAAAAAATAGCCAAATATTCGATGGTCCATTGGTGTATTTCCCAGTAGCCAAAAAGGCAAGCAGGTGAATGCCGTATATATCTGGCAGCATTAGGTTCCAGACTTGCTTTTGCTTTCTTCTGACAATTTGGAATAGCAAAAATAAAAAGACCTTTTTGATTCGCTTATAATATTCCCGTTGCCCTACATGAGCGAATGAAAAGCTACTTGTCCTTCACTTGTTGACTGATAACCTAGGAGAATAGAAGTCAAAACTCTTCCATGATCGATTTCTTCTTTTTCCAGGGTGGTGTGACAGGGTGCGCTACTCCTCGCCAACAATTATTCGTTGAATTAAATTCTGCAACTTAAAGGTTTGTCTGGTTGGTTATTTTGTTCTCAAATTGCCAGGACCATGCCACAGGCTTTATTTTTGTTGGATTGGTAAATGATAATTTTTAAGCAGTTTTTTAAGTTGTTTCTATTCGAAAGTTGAGGTTTTGCTGCAGGCTAGAGATGGGCAATGCTACCAAATTTTTGGAACTGATGCTGCTGCTACCATTACTAGAAGAAATTAATTTCAAAATTTGGATATTACTTAACATTTCTTTGCTGCTCCACAATTGTTACTTTTGATTTTAAATTGCCTGAAATTGTATTTTAATTATCTGAAAATTACCTCTCAATCCTTCTAGATAAATTTCAAGGGAAGCCCTCATTGACATACACAGTGCATACAATTAACCAGTCTTTGAAGTACGACAGTAGGCCAGAAAGTTCCACCAGCCATCTAGAATTTCACACAATTTGCACTGCCAGCCAGATTCACACCAATCCGCAATATACAAGGGAGAAAAGCTATCTACCTACATGTTGCAATGCTACCTCTATCATCCCCCTTCTGTCTTTTTAACTGTTAGTCCATCCCTTATACCCTGAATGTCATCACCATACCACCACTCTGTGTTGTTCTGCTGCCCTGCTATTTCCTAACATGTGCAGGTTCAACCAGCTAACTATTGTAGTGACATTCAACAATACAATTTTTTAACTAGAGTTATTGTATATGAACTGTCATTTCCTCACTAAATACAAGGACTCAAAGAAATTTAAGGTATATCTAAGATTACGGCTGCATCTGCAGCACAGAGCAACACTGCCATATTATCACACCAGGCAGTTTGGTAAAGCTGGGGCATAGCAATTTGAACCATTCCTTTGCATGAACAAAAGCTTTGGACAATAATGTCCTTCCAAAATCTGTTTTTTCTCTCAGTGACATTTATTCCAAAGCTTTGGGCAATAAGCTTTGCATGAATTATCATCACAAATTCACACCACCAGCCACCTAAAATTTGCACCAATTCACCAGCAAGAAGAACGCACCCATTCCTACCCACATGATGCTACGTCTCTTTTTGGTACCGTATGTTTATTATACAGACATGACGATCAACAGTACACAACGGAACGTAAGTGAGTGGAAATCCCACCTTCAAGGGAGGCGGAACGTGTACGACGCCAGTCGGGTGGTTTTCATTGTCACTACCTTCTCACCAGTCTCTCAATTTTAGTTAGTTATTCTTATAGTGCCCCCTCCTGTGTCTTTTTAACCATTAACAAAGTTTGTGTTCCACTAAAGCCAACTCTAACTAATGGAACATCTGTAAAAGTGTTGTCTTTTTAATTTGAGCCATTACTATTAAGAGATAACATTCAAAGACATAGTTTGGCAAATATGCTGCACACGGCCCAATTGGTGCAATTGCTTTGTAGTGCTAATTTTTACTTAGCTTTCTCTCTTCTCACATGATTTTGTTGGTTTTCATTGTCACTCCCTTCTCACCAGTCTCTCAATTTCACACCAGGGTAGTAAAATTTGCCTCACTTGCTCCTGTCTTGATGTGCACACACACAGATGAGATTTTGTTGAAAGTTTTATAATCTCCACACTGGAAAATTAGGGCTGGGCTCCTGGATAATTACAAGGATTTAGAATAACAATTTCCGTGAACATGATAAATAACCAGAATCAGCAGAATTGCCTCTACCCATCCATACATTGATTGAGAAGGACCACTGCAATAAAAGTGAACAGAACGTTTTTTAAACGTTCTAGCACCATTCCAGCACTCCCTCCAATTTCCTCTAATCTTCTCCTTCCTGTTTCAGTGTCTCCTCTAAGCTCCATGCTTCTCTCAAACTTCCTCTAATCTCCTCCCAAACAAGTGGTATGACCCAAGCACAAATCATGCTGGCACACACATGGAAGAATGGTTATATACTATGATGAGGGTCCAAGAAACTCACCCTTAAAACAATAGAAAGAGCCAGTAATCCATAAGCCAGATCATGCAGCCTTGTTGGGGCGCCACAATAGTATTTGGAATTGCCTTTGCAGGCTCAATTATGACATACTACAAATCTCAATTGACAAACATAAACTAAACCAATTTATGTGTCAATGAAATAAACTTGTGGGTGGTGTATGTCTGTGATTTGGCTTTTCTCCCTTGTGTCTTTCAGCTAGAATACATTGCATGCAGATGAAAGACCTTAATGCAATTTGTATTGTTTGTAAACTTTTCCTTGCACACCATATTGGCATTGATCAGTCACAAACAGGTGATATATCTCCCAAACTCCTGATCTGCTGGGAAGGATGTACATGTATGCATCCCCTCCACCCTCCTCCAAGCTTCTGTTATCTTTTTTTGGGAGGAGTGGAGGAACAGGCCAAAAACAAGCTAGTGTTGTGAATCCTTTTCCTGCATGTATCACTAACTTTTTGGGGCAGATTAGAGATGATGGATTGTGCTTAGGTAATAAGTATTTCCATTGAAATTTTAGTATTTGGTATTTGGGGGAATTGAAAATCATGTGTGAATTTGTTACCTACCTATTTTTTAGGATCTTTTTGCTTTAAGCCTTCACTCACAGTACTGCCTGAACCCCCATGTGCCACTTGGAATAGTTAACCATTTCATTTATGATCTTGATACCCAGACTTGTTTTTCTTCAATTAACAACAGATAAAGTTAAGAAATTGTCTGCCATTTTTGGTAATGCTTTATTACTTACTTTTGAACCTCATAACATGAACAAGGATTGAAGTGAGTTTCCATATAAAAATAATCTGGTGTGTGATAGTTGACACTTCATAAATACCCATGAATAACTTGTGATTGATGTTGCCAACTCTTTCTGTTTTTTTTCTTCTGTGTCGTCCTAGCACTTGGTTAAATACTGGCCAAAAGTACCTGATCAAAAGCATAAGAATAAATTTTGGAGGTTTAACATTTAATGACTTGCACATTATGTCTCGATGTTTTCATTAATCAGAAATTAATGTTTGAAGGGCACAATTTGTGTGTTCCATATGCAAAAATATGTTAGCCATTCGTTTTACATATATTTCCGAAGGTTTGTTTTCCTTTGTGACTCCAGACAAAATTAGAATTGTCAGCTTCATCTTCAAATGTAAAATGAATGGCCCGACTGTAAATGAATGGTCTGACAGCAACTCAATACCAGCCAGCAGCAACCAACTACATCTGACATCTTAATTCATTCTAAAAACAGTTTGCTTTCATCAAATAGTTAAATTTCAGAATTATGTTAAACTTCCTGAGGACAAAAGAAAAAAGGAATGGCCGGTGATCGGAGGGTTTGAGAGGATCTCTGTGTAGAGCAGGGAGGTCACACATAAGAGCCAAGTATTTGAGTATCCAGGGGGGGCAAACCGGCCATGTCCCTCTTCCGCCCCCCCCAGCAGTCAAAGCTTATCCACTTTTAGGCGAAGTTTTTTTGTGTCTTCACTCTTTGATATAAGATACGATTTATACGTCAAGGTCGATGATATTTCGAGTGTGGTTAGATCGAATGAATTCAAGAACGAATGCAAATTATTTATTACAACATTAATTCCCGCCACAAAAAGAACATGGTCTCATGAATGTATTGGATGTGTCCACGATTTCCATTTGAAATATCATCGATGTCAACGAGTAAGCCCTTATATTTGTGTCTTCTATCATTGTGTGAGAAGGCTTCAGGAAAAAACACCTTCACATATGCCTACATGCCACCTACACCTACATGCCTCACGTTGAAGCAGTATTCGAACACATTTACCCACTCTTAGTGATCGATGGCCTTTTTTCTTTAAGAAGACTATTTCTCGCGATTTTCCACCCCCCCTTTACAAATTTTTGGTCGAGATCCGAGGGGATGAGGTGGCTTAGTGGATAGCACCCTTGTCTTCTAAGCCACCAGTCCCGGGTTCAAGTCCCGGTGGAGCCTCTGAATAAGTCGATCTGATCCCCAAAATCCCTTCCAACAGGATGAGAGTTGGCGACGCCGTATGACCCTGGCAGTTGGTTCGTCGTTAAACCCCAACAATTATTATATGGTCGAGATCCGCCCCTGTTCAAAGCATATTGCAAAAGTGTGAATCATTTTGTCGACGTTGTAGAACACAAATTGCAAGCTACAGCTTCGATTCCCCCAGTCCAGTGTGATTATTTCATCAAATTCGTAACTAGATACCATGAGATTACACAACTGATTTGCTCTGTCGTGGTAAATCTTTTCATAATTGAAACTATTTCGTCTAATAGTGACCACTTCTCTAGAATTTGCAGTATACCCACCTGTTCTATATTTAGAACATTTTCTAGGTGTGCCGTGTCGCCTTTCAAATTTTAAAGCATAGGTATTTAGTGCTAAGTGTAAAGTGTATATATGTACAAGGAATGAAATCGTGTTTAATGATTCTGCTCATTTTTAAGATTTCCCCTATTTTTAGACTGTTTGGAGATCACTGGAAATGTGAGAGGTCGTGATACGGAGGTATAGTGACTGTTGGCCATGATTCCAACAGTGTTTGTATATATTCTAACGCTTAGTGGATTGGGTCCCGCCGATCCACCGCTAGTGGTCCCAACAAGTAGCGCCACCTCGAATATCTAACTCCTGCATCGGCCGGCAGATGACTCTGTTGGGTTCGGCTCTGCGACTGGCGCCGGCGTTGGCGCGCGCTCAGATGCGCTCCTACAACGTGGTGTCGGGTCCCCCTCGCGTGAAGATCAGCGCTGCTGAGAAGGCCGTCCACGGAGTGGCCATCTTCTGCGGCGTCTCCTTCATCCCTGCCTGGATTCTGGTGCACCTGAAGGAATACCGCGGGGATGAATAGGATGCTGCAGGTGCGCGCTGAGTTCGTACAGGTGTAATCATTATATTTGATTACTTGGATCTGTCGGGAATTCGAACGCGGCGAAGTCGTTCGAAAAGAGTGGCTGTGTTTTGTTTTATTTCGTGGGCGGATCAATATAATGAGTTAGACCAGAAGGTAGCCTCGGCACGTTGTGTGATGATTTTCGTTTTTGAAACTTCTTTTAAGTACCGTTAATTATTGTGCGCAGTCACAACTCTCAATCACATAAATTGGCAACAACCTGCCAAATTAATGCATGAAAGCCAGACAGAGGTAGACGAAGGATGCTGGCATGATAAAGTTTGACATGAGAAATGCTAAGCCAAATGTTTCATGGTGAAATTTACGTAGTTCGTGGTAGACTGGAAGCTGTAACAAAGATATATTTTTATGTTTCCGAAAGGAGCTTCTTGTTAGCAAAATTGAATCCAACAATGCTAATCTTTCGATATGAACACACAAAACATTCTCATTTCATTCGCGGTGAACATATTTTACCAGCGCGCCCTGATAGCCATTGTAATTTTACTCAGAGCGGTTATTTTAGAGCGGTTATTTTTACTCGTGACCACTGCCACGCCCCAACCTTTGATGGAGGCCATAGGCAGGGACTTAGTAGCAGTGCAGCCTCCTGGCCGGTGCTGTGGCCAAGTCCTTGAACTCTAGAAGGCCAGGGGGTGTTGGAAGTGGGGAGTGACACCTACCATGGGGAGCAGCGGGTATGCCTTAAAAATCAGAATTTAAAATGTTTACCATAGACGGATCCAGGATTGCCAATCAAGGGGGGGTGAAATCCGGACCAGGGGGTGCGGCTTTTGACCGGAAAAACCTATCAGATGGGCACAAAATCCTATCGATGGGTGCCGATTTTTGCATCATGGGGGAGGGGGAAGCGACATTTCAGGGGGAGCCAGCGACCTTTCAGGGGGCGTCGTGACCATTCAGGGGCACTGGGGGTCGATCAGGGGAGGCACCTGCCCTCCCTCCCCTTGGATCATCGTATGATTTGTACTTAGCTCGCTTTGATTCTGAACCGACTTTGAAGGCCTCCACTCTGTTTGCCGCTGCGAAGTTGGAAATGTATGTTCACGTCAGGGCGATCTATCCGAAGTCCCGCGACCTGTCAGTTCCCCAAGATGGAGTCCGCAGGTTCTTGTTTCTAATGATGAAACCCCGCCTGTCGGGACATTCCAATGTATGCGAATATTCTTTTCAGTATTATTTGATTCCTTTGAATGTGGGAACCATTTGTCGAGCTATTCACCATGGTATGTATAGGGTAGTCACTAGGTGGCGCCCTCATCAATGCATTATCTACGGTGTGCGTAACCTAACAAGAGATTTTCGTTTTTCAGGTTCATTTTGGAAGAATGTATGCGGGCCCTTGGTGAAGGAAGTTTGTGTTGAATCAACGATGTATCATCCCTACAATGTCGTCAAGTGATAGATAAATACACCAACAAAGAAACGTTTTGTTTGTGAACTGAAGTATTGTCGGCAGTGGGAACGCAGAGAAGTGGGTTGTGCATAAGTTGAGACACACGAGTCTGCGAATGGCGGCAGCCGGTGTTTTCCTACCCAGTGACCGTCTCGTATTGACATTGGATGAGTGAGTGTGACGCTGTGGCGTTGTTAACTGCAATAAAGGAGTACCAGATGCTAGGACACAATGGAGAATCGATGCAGGACACCCGTCAGTTCCCACTGGGGCCAGGAGGCTGGACACGAGGTGGCCGTGCCGACTGATGCCTGCTTTATGGCTTTACACGCAATGTCAGGGGCGAGGTATCAAAGCTGACTGGCTCCGTAGTCTGGGTCGGTCCAAAAATGGTTCCATCCCGAAGCCATTTAAAGCCAGGGTTATTAGAGACACTGTTGTACCCTTCTGGGTTCACCAGGTATGAGCTGTACATTAAACCTGAGTGTTGTGAGCACGGCCCGTGCTGAGTTACGGTAGTCACCTTCCTGCTGGGTGGTTCTCGTGTGATACCAGTATTAATCACTTCTCACATCGTCAGGCTCGGAACAGACAATGGGCTATCGATAGGACTGTCGCGGTCTAGGTGAATGTCAATGATTGCTCATGAATTGAAGGTCGTTTGTCTTCCGAGCACTAACGTGCCGGCACAATGGACATTGTGATTATTGATCTTAGTCTTTCTTTGTGAGGATGTTTGAATGTTATCCGCATTGAAAGAGCGGATGTTTTGCGCCAGCGGAGGGCTTCCAAATTTACCCTCTTCCTTTCCATCAACAAGACATTTCATTCAATCAACAATTCATTCTCACATCAAGTAAGGATAGTAAGTAGATTTATTAACCCTACTTTTCAAGCACTTAAAAGTTGATGGAGGGATCGTATAGGAAACCACAAAAAGAATTGCTAGTAAGCAATGAGCCGGAGACCGACAAGCCTTATGTGTGCTAGATACCTATTGCCTACGGATTGCATTAGAAGGAGTTGTAGCCACCTCAGTCCCGGAAAAGTTTCTAGACTTAAAAATGACAAGTTATCCCAAGAGGGACTCGTAACGGGGGAGACAATCCCACCTGATCTAGAGATGATTGATGGAAAAATAGCCAAGTGATTCGATAGAAACTTCAACTTTTTGACTCCGTAAGTGTGCTAACATTATTTCAGACAGCAGAAAGGCTCCGATCCTTCCATAGAATAAGGGTCGTAGACGACTGGCCTAAGCATTGCAAAATCGTTGCATATTAGGCGTGAGGTAGACGAGGAGGAATTAAGACGAGCACCCACTAAAACTGTTTGGTGGATACCAGGGGCGTAGCCAAAGGGGGCCGCAGGGACAGCCCCCTCCTTGAGGGCCCGAAGGGCCCCTGAGTACATGGGCCGCGCGAAGCGCGGCTCACCCGCACTATGCTCTGTGGCTAAATGTGAAATTTCATACCAGACAGGGCCCTCTTAAGACCTCTTCAGCACTCTATTCTGTCACAAGCAGGTCCCTTTTACCCATCACAGCCCTTTTGGCGCTGTCGCAGGGGCCCTTTTGAGGCGCCGCCCCCCCTCCCCCTGAGCGAAATCCTAGCTTCGCCCCTGGTGGATACGTCAGGCTCATCAATCAAAGATAGATGCTACACAAACAGGTTACCGCTTTCACGGCTGGCCGTAGTAGATTATTGCTGTATCTGCTTAAATTAAAGTCAGTGACGGCGGATTCCGGAGGACAGGGTGTGCATTTGCACAGTTTAAACAAAACTGAGAGTGTGCAAAAGCATATTTTTGCACACCCGGTTTTGGCTTGGTCCGGGGAGGCGTCCTCCGGATTTGACCGCGCCCCCCCCGGCCGGTCAAGAGAAAGGCAGGCCTAAACACCGCCTACTTGAAGAGTTTAGACCCTCTGAGTGAAATAAAGACTTTACATACGAATGACGCCCACTGACATCAAAGCTGCCCCATAGAGAGCAAATAGGCGCCCCGAGCAGAGAAAAGGGAGGCGCCCCTCTAGGAAGGAAAGCTCACCCTCCCGAAAATCTTGCGCGCCCGCTTGAAAATGGAATCCGCCGTCCCTGATTTAAGTATGGATGGATATTGTACAAAACTATTTATACACCACGATACAGTTATTCCGCAATCAACGCCTTTCAGCACAACACAGCCACATTCTTATCGTGAGTCACACAAATCTGTCAATTTGCCCTTGAAACATGGGATACAATATGGGTTCTAACACATATAACATGGGATATTTATAAACGGGTTCAGTGGGAGCTGGGTGCTTTGCACTTACCACTGATGGGTGACATTTATTAGAATTGTGAAGTACCTACTGAAACATAGGCGTAGGAACGGGGGGCCACTGGCCCCCCCCCACTTTTCTGGGATGGCCCCCCGCAACGGAGATAAGAATATCAACAACTGTAATATCAAGCAAGAAACTCAAACTGTCCCGATAGCTTGCCCCGGAACCCCGTTAAACTTACCTGTGCCCCTAAACTAAGTTGAGGTCCTATGAGTTGATTTTAAGGTCCCCTAAGCTTCTCGGGGCCCCTGAACTGGCCTCTGATGCCATACGAGCTAATCTGGGCCCTTTGAGCTGAACTGAGCGCCCCTGAGATGGTTTGGGCAGCATGAACTGTTCTAGGATGCCTAAACTGAGCTAGGAGCCGTAACCTTAACACGCGCATTGACGGGGGTCTGAGCCACCTTCGCATTGACGGGGGGGCGGGTACCCGCCCCCCTAAGATCTCGAGAACCACGGTAGGTAGCGAAAAACGGTAAACGGCGTTGGGCTGCCCATCCACTTCTCCATAGAAAACATTTGAACCATTTTTTTGTCAGGTCACATTTAAGGTCACGAGAGGTCAAAACATGCCCGTCATAGGGATAACGTGTAAAATTCAGTTTTTCGGGCATTACATCTGAACAAGTAAAGATAGAGCAAAACGACTTGAACTATATGAATCCTCTTAGCAAGCCGAATCGAATGATATATAATTTGACCTTGCTAGGTCAAATCAAGGATTTGACCTGACCTGAGGTCAGGTCAGGGTCAAATTATATAAAATGCATATCATTAGAACCGCAACGCCCAGGCGAGTCTAATGCAGCTAAAATAAATGCTCTATCACCATCCGTTACTGAGTTATTCCGTAAAAACCATTTTTCCCATGTATTTCCAATGGAGAGGTCATGCCTCGTACCTAACCTTAGGTCATCGATATCAAAAATACCGGAACATATGTTAGAGAACTCGGTGGGGCCATTATTTGATATGAGTTTCAATCGGATAAGTTCACCATGCTCCGACTTATGCTATCTTAAACTTTTTTTGAGGTTGGGTCACTTGACCTGTACTGGTGACCTGACCTGAGATGACTTAACCTTGAAATTTTCACAGAAGTTGTAAAAATGATGAGGGAAAAGGTATACCAAGTACGGCGGCGCTACGCGCCGCCGTTTTTCTCCTATTTCCGAAAAACCCGAGGGGGCGGGTACCCGCCCCCGTCAATGCGCGTGTTAAACAGGGCCCCGTGAGTTGGCCAAAACCTATATCCACCGACCTGGGGGGCCCCTGAGCTGAGCTGGGACCGTAAAGTTAATATTGCCCCTTGAGCTAATCTGGATCCCCTGTGATGCACAGAAGACCCTAAACTTATCTGAGGCCCCTGCACAGGAATAGGGCCCCTGCTCTGAAATTTGGTTATAAGCTTTAATTGAAACCCTGAACTGTTCTGAAGCCCCAAATATGCCGACAATGGGCCCCTGGATGATCCGGGTCCTTAAGTTTATCTGGTCATCAGAGCTAATATGGGCTTCTGTGTTGAACTGAGGGCCCCTGAGATGGTCTGGGACCCCTATAAGGCTTTACAGCCACTGACCGGGCGGCCGAGAGCTTGAATGGGCCCCTTGAGATGTTCTGACAGTGGTGTAGCCAGGGGAGGGGGGTCTCAGGGGTCTGCGGACCCCCTTGGGCTGACCTTATGCACAAAAAACACAAAAATTGATTTCGGGGGCCCCTGAGCTTGGTCTCGGGGGGTGGCCTCCCGAGCTTGGTCTCAGGAGGCCCCCGATAATCGGTATCGAGGGCTCCAGAGTACCGAATATTGATCTTGGGGGACCCTGTGCCCAGTCTCAGGGGGTCCCGAGCTTGGCCTCAGGGCCCCCGAGCTCGGTCTCAGGGCCCCTCCCGCCGAGCTCGGTCTCACGGGCCTTTCGATCTTGGTCTCACGGGCCTTTCGATTTTGGTCTCAGGGGCCCCCGAGCTTGGTATCAGAGGCCCCGAGCTTGGTGTCTGGGGGCCCTCCGAGCTTGGTCTCAGGGAGCTCCCGAGCTTAGTCTCAGGGGGCCCTTCGAGTTTGGAATCAGGACCCCCGAGCTTGGTCTCAGGACCCCCGAGCTTGGTCTCAGGGGACCCCCGAGCTTGGTCTCAGGGAGCTCCCGAGATTGGTCTCAGGGGGCCCTTCGAGTTTGGTCTCAGGGCCTCCGAGCTTGGTCTCAGGGGCCCCCCGAGCTTGGTGTCAGGGAGCCCTCCGAGCTTGGTCTCAGATAACCCCGAGCTTGGTCTCAGGGCCCCCGAGCTTGGTCTCAGGGATGCCCCCAAGCTTGGTCTCAGGCCCCCCTCTCCCCGGGCTTAGTGTCAGGGGCCCTCGAGCTTGGTCTCAGGGAGGCATCCGAGGGCATCTGATGCATAAGGCTGACCGTATGCACTGGAAAACACGAGCATTGGTCTCGGGGGCCCTGATCTTGGTCTCAGGGGGCCACCGAGCTCGGTGTCAGGGGCCCTCCGAGCTCAGTGTCAGGGCCCCCGAGCTTGGTCTCAGGGAACGCCCGAGCTTGGTCTCAGGGGACCCCCGAGCTTGGTCTCAGGGGCCCCTGATCATCGGTATCGAGGGTTCCAGAGTACCGAACATTGATCTCGGGGGCCCCCTGAGTTCGGAATCACGGACCTTTTGATGTTGGTCTCACGGGCCTTTCGATTTTGGTCTCAGGGTGCCCCAGAGCTTGGTCTCAGGGCCCCACGAGCGTGGTCTCAGGCAATCCCTGAACTTGGACTCAGGGGCCCCGAGCTTGGTCTCACGGGCCTTCCGAGCTTGGTCGCAGGGGACCCCGATCATTGGTATCGAGGGCTCTGGAATACCGAATATTGATCTCGGGGGCCCGTGAGCCTGGTCTCAGGGGCCCCCGAGCTTGGTCTCAGGGGACAACCGAGCTTGGTCCTAGGAGGGGGGGGCAAGCTTGGTCTCATGGACCTTTTGATGTTTGGTCTCATGGGCCTTTCGATCTTGGTCTCACGGGGTCTCGAGCTTGGTCTCAGGGAACCCCCGAGCTTGGTGTCAGGGGGCCCTCGAGCTTGGTCTCAGAGAGCATCCGAGCTTGGCCTCAGGGTCCCCTCGAGCTTGGTCTCAGGGGCCCCGAGCTTGGTCTCAGGGGTTCAGGGCCCCCTCGGGGTGCCCCCGACTATTGATATCGAGGGACTCATAAGTGAGGCACGAGCATTGACCTCATGAGACCCAGAGTTTGGTCCCAGGGGCCCCCAGGCCTGGGTTCAGGACCCCCGAGCATCGGCATCGAGGGGCTCCAGAGCACCGAGCATTAGTCTTGGAGGGGGCTCGAAATATTGATCTTGAGGGCCCCGGAACATCGGTGTCGAGTTACTTCTGAGAAAAGGGCAAGCATGGGTCTAAGGGTGCCCCTGAG
Organism: Lepas anatifera; assembly: GCA_034440635.1. Taxonomy (NCBI): domain Eukaryota; kingdom Metazoa; phylum Arthropoda; class Thecostraca; family Lepadidae; genus Lepas; species Lepas anatifera. The sequence goes on along the minus strand of JAOTON010001130.1, from coordinate 559,589 downwards.
CCTGATCTAAGTGGGACCCCGAGCTTAGTCCTAGGACCCCCGGGCATCAGCATCAAGGGGCTCCGGAGTATTGGTCTAGGGGAGCAATTATTTTAGGGGCCTGCAAATAGTGATTTCAGAGGGCCCCTGAAAGTTTGGATGCAGTGGTGTAGCCAAGGGGGCCCTAGGCGTCCGCAGACCCCCACCCCTTGGGCCAATTTGAACCACTGCAAAGGATTCTCTGATCACGGGGCCCCCAGAGTCAGTCTCAGGGGCCCCTGAAGATCGTTCTCAGGGCGTCCCGAGTCGGCCTCACGGCCCCCGCCCTGAGAGTCGGTCTCAAGGCCCCCGAAAGTATATTTTAGGGGCCCCAGAGGGTTGGTCTCAGGGGCCCCAAAATTCGGTATCAGGGGCCCCGGGAGTCTGTCTCAGGGGAGGGGGGCCAAGCTAGTCTCAGGGGCCCCCAGAGAGTGGTTCTCAGGGCCCTGCAACATAGTCTATTTCAGGGGGGCCCCTGAGAATCAGTCTCAGAGAACCCCAAGAGTCGGTCAAGGGGACCCCAAGAGTCTGTCTTAGGGGACCCCGAGATTCGGTCTCGGGGTCCCCCTGAGAGTCTGTCTCAGAGAACCCCAAGAGTCAGTCTCAGAGCACCCCAAGAGTCGGTCTCAGGGGGCCCTCATAGTCTCACGGGCTTCTCTCTCAGGAGTCAATATTTAGTTTCAGGTGGCCCCGAGAGTTAATCCGGGGGTCCGAGAGTTAGTCTAATTTGATCCGCAGAGTACTGGTTTCAGGGGGCTCCAGAGGGGTAATTTTGGAGCCCTCGAGATTTAGCCTCAGGCTGTGCCCCCCCCCGAGTTTTGGTATAGGCGGCCCCGAGAGTCAATCTCAGGGAGCACCCAAAAGTTAGTCTCAGGGGGCTCCCGGTTGTCAGTCTCAGAGACATCCGAGAGTTAATCTCGGGGTTCTGGGTGTAATTTCCAGATGTGCCTCCGAGTTTTGGTCTCACGGGCCCGGAGTTAGCCTTAGGCCCGCGAGAGCTAATCTGTGGCCTCCGAGTCAGTCTCAGGAACGCCAAAGGCTCAGTCTCAGAGGTGATTCCACCCCCCTCCGGGTGTTTGTCTCAAGGGCGCCCTAGAGTAAGTCTCAGAGGGCTGTCGGAAGTCATTCCCAGCCTCCCTCCCCCACCCCAAAGACAGCCTCAGGGGACCCCAATAGCTAATCTGGATGACCACGATACTCAGTCTCAGCCCCCCCTCCAGAGCAAATCTGGGGGGCTCAATAATTAGTCTCAGAGGTGCTGCCGATAACTAATCTCAGGAGCCCCAAAGAGATTCTCAGGGGCCCCCAGTTTTGATCAAGAGGCGCCGTGAATCGGTCTCCGAGACCCACTGAGATCTAATCGGGAGAGCGGCCGAAAATTAGCTTTGTGAGCGCCGCCAAGTGTTGGTCTTAGGTGGCCCCAGAGCTCAAATAAAACATTTCAAAATCATATGCGTAGGAAAAAATGTACCTACCCCTATTGCATACTAAAAAAGCACAAATTGAAACATGTCGATCAGGCACCATTATCGAAGGAAAGGCAAAAATTAATCTAATTTTACCATAGGAGCAAATCGAACAGGGAATTGGGCACTTAAGTCAATTTTTAATATATTAGCTTAACACCAATAGCTACATTCCTAAATATTCTGAAATAAACAACTTTCCAATATTTTCGTAGGAAACCAGACAAACAAGGGTAATGACAGAAATTGATGAGCATAATCCCAAAAAGAAAAATAGGTATGAAAGGTTGAAAATAACAATAACAGAGTGAGCCAAGGCGATAGATATCTTGGGCGCTTTTTGTGTTGGTAATTTGCTCGTTTACAAGATAGCAAGGGTAAGAAAGTAACTGGATCTCAACAGGATCTGTCGACGGAATAGAGGTTATGTAACGTTCGGGACACACTACTATATCCCTTGTATCTTTATTCCTTTTTTTCGTTTCTTTGGAAATTTCCTGATTAAGAGTCCATGGATTCGACACCGGGATATAATTGCTAATCATTTCCCGTAGAAGATCATTTCTTCGTACTCAAAACGACTGACCTCCAATAACTTCATGTCTTATTACCCGAGTGAATTGAGGTAGACTCAGGTTTAACATCATGCGCGCATCAACATTGAACTTCCCGAAATATGACTCAAAGCTGTTATTATAGCCACGCTACCATATTAAGTACGGGTCATTCTTAATATTTGGTGACCTTAGTTTACCAACACTTGGTCGGATCGAAAAAACCAAGCTATAAACAAAATAAGAATGAATGCTTAAAAAGGCACAACAAAATTTCCTTCCTGTGAATGTTATAATGTTAAAATACTATACAAAAGATATAGGAGATGGGCCTGGTTACTAAGGGGACCCCCGACCTGGGGCCCCCCGACGGTAGTCGGACCCCCTCCTTGGCTGAATCCTGGCTACGCCACTGTGTTCTGAGACTCTATATCAGCCACCCTGGGACCCCTAAGCCTAGCTGGGGCCCTGAGCTAATCTGGGTACCGCTGTGCTTAACTGGGGCCTCTGATCTGGTATGGGGGCCCTGAACTGTTCTAGCATCATTGAGGTAAGCTGGGCTCCGTGAGCTTGAACAAGTCCTTTGAGCTGTTTTGAGACCCTACATAAGTCGACCTGGGGACCTCCGAGCTGAACCGGGCCCCTAAGCTAATCTGGCACCCTGTGCGAATCTGGAACTCCCCTGTGATGAGCTTCTAGGGGTCCTGTGCTTATGTAGGGTCCCTTGATAAGCTGGTCCCGAGGCTAATGCACTGGTCTAGGCCCTTGAGCTGACTGATCTGGGTTCCTGAGCCATGGTCTGGGCCGTGGGGCCCTCCGAGATAATTTAGCGGTCCCTGGGTGGCATAGGCATAGGAACCGGGGGTTAGGGAGATACTGCCCCCCCCTTTGAGGTGGGCCCCCGCAATGAATATACAACTATTAGCAACTGTAATATAGAACAAGAAACCCAAACGGGCCCGATAGCTTGTCAGGGAACGTTCAAGTTCGGTAGTACGCTGCCTGCAAGCTCCTGGAGGAGGAGCGCTTCGTAAAAAAGCCAAGCCACCTACTACCCGAGTGTTGCCAAATGAGTCCCGGGAACTGGGCCCAATCAAACTCCATCCCAATCCCAACACAAAATATGAATCGGACACAGACCCCGCACCAAATGCCGAGCAACAGTCGTCCCTGAGCCATCGAAAGGCGCGACGTCTTTCGATGCCAGGGTTATATGGCGTCGCCAACTCTTTCCCTGTTGGAGGGGTTTCTTGGGAGTCAAATCGCTCGTTGCACAAGGAATCTGCCGTGCCTTAAACCCGAGTCGCGTGGAAAGCAAGGCTGCTAACCACTATAACACCATGCCCACACCTCCTCGGCATCACAAAGCTGGCCATCAAGTACCTACATTGCACTTGCAGTCATGCTGGAACTCTGCATTTTAGGCATCGAAATATAGCTAGGCGTATTTATTGAGATCAGGCTTCACCTAAATCAATATCTAATGATGGCAAGAAGAGATCTGTAATAACATAAATAAATGTTCCCATTTTCGTCATTGAATAAGAAAATACAAGTTGATTAGGCATAGCGAAGTGAGGCTATTTGGTATCAAAGCATTGTCTGTAGTTTTCTAAACAGTTCCTAATTTTGTAAATGTGATGAAAAGTTTTGTAGCTGTGATGTGTACTTAGCCGCGCCAATTTGTTTCAGTAACAAAATTGTCCCATTTTTTGCCCAATGGCTAAGTATCCATGGACACCATGCAAACGTTACAAGCTTGCTTATGGTCTTGCGTGATGTCCAAGGAGATACCTGATTTAATGCTGTAGGTAGGAGGATGCCCTTTGTTCATAAGTGTATTTAAATTTTAAAAAAAGAAAAAAGGGACTAAACATCTGTAAATATAAAAACGCGCTCGCGGTAAAAAATGATTGAAATCCTCCAAGAAAGCTTAAAAATGTATTTCGTATTTGAAATGGGTCTTGGTAAAAAAACAAAAGATATTTTTTGGCGTTTTACTATGATTTGGTATCAAATAGGTATAACTCGAAATCATAGGGCAAAATTTAATTTCTCAATTTTCCATATATTGACATCCTTGTGTGCATGCGTGCCTTATTGACACCAAACGAGCTAACTATTTTTTATAATTATGGGCCCCATGGACTGGGGCCCCCCTTGAGGTGGGCCCCCTCTAAGGTTGGCCCCCCCCACTTTTCAAACCGTTCCTACGCCCCTGTACTGAAACATTACCCAAATAGCTCCCATGAGTATTTTGCTAATTGAGTGTTAATATGTCGTAATGCAATTTAATGAAGTGTAACGAGTTCGTATTGTTGAAGCGATTTGTCTGTGATGTGTTCATGCATAAGAAAGTGTCCTGGTGCAGCCCCGGCCCTCTGTAAATGTTTGGCCCAGCACATACATCGATCATAAACGTCGTCTATGAAACTAGCCAATCCTAGTCGATATCTGACAACCCCTTGCTCCACGCTTTTCGTCTCCTTCCTTGCACCGATGTTGCTTTTAAGTCGATGTGTGTATACCAGTCTCCCTCCTCAATGGGCGGAATCCCTGTCTGTACCCGGGGACGAAACTTGCTCCAGATCCACTCCAGGAAGGCCCAGACCAATGCAGCGACTGTGCCGGCGGGCACCACCAGCAGGATTGCCTGCAGCTGGTCAGCGCCGAGCGAGGGTGCCGTCGCTGGCTGTTCGCACGCGAAGCTACTCTTGAAGTGGGTCGTCCAGAGACGCTGCAGCAGGCCCGACTCGCTCATCTTCCGCAGCGCCACGTTGATGGCCAGCTTCTGCGGCAGGCCCAGGCGCAGTCCGATGTAGGCGGGGTTGTTCTTGTAGACCACCGGCTCGACTGGTTCGTAGAAGCAGGAGTGCTCCCGGAGAAAGTACACGAGCCGATCGTAGTCGAGGAAGAACACGGCTGTATTGGGTACCACATCGCGTCCTGCGCGGTTGACCTCGGTGAACTCCATTAGGTTCTGGTTGCGCGTGACGCGGGCGTAGAGGGCTCTGTAGTCGGCGCGGCCTCGTGTTTTGAACCCGGTGACTGATGACGAGGTCTTGTCGAGGACTAAGGGGTACTGGGTCTGCGTGGCCACCTGCAGTAGACGAACGCAGCGTTACTTCGTCCTGAAGTTTTGTGTTTGTAATACTCGAATGTGCTACCCCTTGATATGGGCCGTTTTAGGACCGTTCGAATTATTTGAAACGATAAGCGTTTTCAGTGAAGTGAGGCTATAATTAGCCAGAATATTTAACCCCCGTTGTTCAGAGGAGAATTTGTTGCCCCCTCCCCCAAAGTGTTTTAGTATGGCCCAGAAATAGCTACGGTGGGGAGCTCTAAACATTTCCCTGACAATTTGCATAGCTTACGAGGCATCCATTGTGCATTTAAGGAAAAAGATCCACCTGGATTGCCTTGCACGCAAACAATATATGGGCTGCATTGACCTCTGCATAGCTTAGAGTATACCACCCAGCAATAGCGGATTCAAGGGTAGGGGGCTAAGGGGTTCTTAAGCCCCCCCCCAATGTTGGGTGCTTATAGTAAATGCATTGCTGCCTAGCTGGAGGCTGCTCCAAGGCAATGGCGGGAGAGGCTCGAGCCCCAATCCCCCCCCTGAAATTAAATCCTCGATCCGCCACTGCCACCCAGTAGGTACCGTGCGCCTTCGGGCTTACTTGCCTGTTCTACGGAGTCCAGCATGGGAGCCTTGTTGGTGGCCGTCAGGAAGGACGCCAGCTGAGCCGTGTACGTGGCGTAGACGATGATGCACATAGCCCAGTGGCTGATGACCACGATCCTGGCAGCGGCGGAGGCCGGCGTCCTCACGTACCCCTGCATCATGAAGCCGCCGTAGACGGCCAGCAGGCACGCCCCCAGCGAGTAGTCTCGTCGCGTCTGCTGCGTCTCACCCTGCGCACAGCGCAGCACGAGCCACAGCGCCAGCGAGACTACCAGCAGCGAGACCAGCAGACTCAGCCACACGTCGACGCCCAGGGGCTTGGTGAGCGCTCCCAGCAGGCTCTCGGTGCGCAGCTGCGCCGTCTGCCGCACGAACAGCGCGTTCCAGTAGGTGCGGACCGGCACACTGTCGGCGAAGTCCATGGCGGTCTGGCGGGCTGAGGTGAGCTTGAACCAGGAGAGCGCCACGTCGGCGCCGCCGGCCTGCAGGCGTCCGATCATGCCGGACCAGCTGCCGTCGTCGTTCTGACGGCCGAACTGAGCCCCATCCAGCCATTCCAGCTTGTACCTGCCGAACACAGGACCAGGGTGCTACTGAATGTAACATTTCAGTGACTCCAGCTGGTAATTGAACAACACAGGAATGGCGTGCTACTGACTGTAACCTTCCAGTGACTCCAGCTGGTACCTGTACAACAAGGGAATGGCGTGCTACTGACTGTAACCTTCCAGCCACTCCACTGGTACCTGTACAACAAGGGAATGGCGTGCTACTGACTGTAACCTTCCAGCCACTCCAGCTGGTACCTGTACAGCAAGGGAATGGCGTGCTACTGACTGTAACCTTCCAGCCACTCCAGCTGGTACCTGTACAACAAGGGAATGGTGTGCTACTGACTGTAACCTTCCAGCCACTCCAGCTGGTACCTGCACAACACGAGGACAGCGTGCTACTGACTGTATCCTTCGCAGTCACTCCACTAGTACTTGTCGAACACAGGAGAGCAATGCGATGCTATGAATCGCGGGGTTTCGCCTCCGCATCGGTTTTTCAGACACAAACTGGCACTTGTATCAATACTGGCATACTGGCAGCTGATATTTTTTATCATATCTGAACTAATCCTTAGCGTACTTGAGGGTGTACTTGAGCTTAGAAGAGGTACTTGAGCTTTAAAAAGGCATTACTATTTTTCTTGTTCATAATAATGGTCATCAGAATACGTGTGCTAAGTTGTCTTTATGAAATGCTACGAATTCATCTAAGACACACTGGAAATTTCGAGGAAGATTGGGAACTTAATTACACGCACAATTTGAAATGTGATGATGTAATGAATGTTTTCGTCAATAGTCACTTCTATCCAAACTCTGTTATCACATAGTGTCACTGCACACTCTCAAAGTTCTGGAACTCGCAAGGTGTCTCCTGAATCTGCCGTGGGAGCCAGGAAGATCGGAACATTTTTAGCCACATTTTTTAAAGGAACGTTGGCCGTGCTTTATCTGTTATTGGACATTTCGGTGCCCAAAAGTGTGATAAATATTTTGTGCGTGCACACTAGAATGAAGTACCACTTTTATCATGGTTTTGAACTGTGATGGCCAGTGTGTAGAGCGCGGCGGGAAACCCCTTTTGCCATGCTTCATCTAACCCAAAACTCTCCACATCTAATTTCCATATACCTTACAGTTGAAAATAAGGGGCATTAAGGAGATCATTCAAACCCCAGAGGAATCATTTTTCATCAAGTTGCAACCTTCTGATGGGTATAAGTACCTACTACCTACATAATTGCCCGCATGTCATGGGATGAATGTTAACATTTAGCACGTAACATTTAACATTTAATTTTGCAGTCGCAGCATTACATGCCGCAAGAGGCGCTCTAATGGCCAGCCTCACAATAACACGGGATATTTAGTTTAACCCCAAGTGAGTAGTGCTGTGTCTTGATCACACTTTAATTTGTAAGAAAATGCTTTATTTGGGTTCTGAGCGATTGAAGGAGAAAAGAAAATGTAATGAATGATTTTACGGATTTATAAACATGTCTTGCCTACAAATAATCATGTGTGAAATTCCAGTAAAGTGGTATTTTCCCTTTTAAAATGGTCCGTAACTGCTCTGTTACAGGGCTGTTGGCTGCAAAGACTTAACACCAAGGACTTCAAAATAATAGAACACATTTTTCCTTCATGAATAAGGCAATAAAATCTAAGGAAATATTCACGGTTTTGTATTTGTGCCCCTTCCCCGCCCATGGGAAGTGTTGTAGCTACAGACAACCCTGTGGTCAGAGCAATGTGATGTCCCCTCTCCCCTCCCCAAAATGCAAGGCGGCAACCGCCCATGACCAGTGCTGCATCCATGATTGGAGATCTCCTCTGGTTCCAGGGGGTCATGGACGGGTTGGTACGAACGCCGTGGTACACACGCCATAGGACACTCAATATCCGACTAAATATCTCAAATACCTCCCTCCCACCGGACTTCCTCCTGTGAATGCAGCGCTCCTGCGGCGCCGTCCGTAACCACGGGGCGGGCAGCTTGCCCCGTGTTATAGGTACAGCGTGTCCTTGGCGTTTTGCGGTACAGTATGGGTACTGAAAACACGGAGGGCACAGTATAATTCCAGAATACTGGAACATAATGCTAGGAGGGGGATATCATCCAAGTTTGAACCTCTGCCGTCATCAAATTCAGCTAAACAAACATGGCGAATTAAGAAAAATCACATTATGCAACTGTTTGTAGCTTTGGATATACTAGCCATAGACGATCTTGAAAATCTCAAAGATGTTTTTGCTAGAGTCTAAAATACACAAAGATTATTTCAAAACTTAATATATTTAAGAGAGCTAAGCAAACGAGTATGATAATAAGTTGATAAGATGTTTAATAGCCAGCCTCCTCGGATCCCGGACGCAAAATGGAGCTAATACATTGGGATTATGTATTCGGACACAGTCCTTCATCAGACTCCTCATAAGGAATAGGTGTAAACGTAACTTCTTGGTCATACTCTGAGAAATTCCTCGAATTGGAGGTCTTAGCATTATTATTATTCAAAGCTTGTCAACTGAAACGTTGTTTGCTGGCAGTATATGTGCTAAAACACTAGGTGTCATCTGCATTGATATATACAAAAAATAAAGATGTGTGATTTAAACTCATAATACAGACGTGAAGAGCTAGGCGTAACCCTTGTACAGCGCAAATTGGAACTGGTTGTCAACCTGTGTTCACATTCCCAAACTGAGATGTCGACGGGTGATAGCTTGCAAGAGGCAGGATGTTAGCACAGAGCATCAATATCCTGGGAACCTAAATATTTTTACATTTACTGACGTCATTTAGGGGCGAAATTGACAAGTCAGTATACCCAATGAACTTAAGTTTCCAGGAAGGAATTCTGATGAGTATAACTATTCGTGGAAGTGAAAACGAAATCAGGTAGGGGAGGGGAGGGGACGGCTGTGTGGGTCTGCCCCTTAAATTTTGATGCGAAAATGATTTAAGCTGAATTGATAAGAAACGTACAACCGTATAAGCAGCATGACCTGAAGGCAGCAACGTGCCCCACATTTGGAAGTTAATGGAGTGGGTAGCTTTTATCGGAATGAATAATAATCACTGGTCCTTATTTTTCATTGCTGAAGGTGGCAACTGCTGCACGTTGTGATGTGGGTCGATAATTTGTAAGAGGGGAGTGGTACCAGAGACGAATCAACGGTGTCTGAAACACACTATCTTAACATTAATCCGATGCTTTGTTATGGGTGCTTTGGAATTCCAACAGACAGACGCCGCCTGTGGGATGACTGCCTGTTGGGATCCGTACATGCTAGCCATCCCCACGTACATGCTGGCTGTCCCCACCAGGTCCCAATTGTTCCGGATTACACTTGCTCTGATTACCTGCGTCCTCGCGAACAGGAGCAGCACTGACCTGAAGCCGACCTCTCGAGCCAGCACGGCCAGCACGTCGATGCCGTACCCGCGGCTGGTGTCGTTGCCGTCCCGGTAGGAGAACGGAGGGTCCTGAAATGGGCAGGCACAGCTAGCGGCGAGCACAGAATGCTGCCAAAGAGGAAAGGCGGTGTGCCAGCATGTTCAGATCCTTCTCATATGGAGGGTTGTCCGTCCGTCTCAGGCGTAAAATCTTGTGACTCGGCACAAGTGTATGTACTACACTGTACACTGTACAGTGTAGTACATACAAGCCCTAGACTGTACAGTGTACAGTCTAGGGCTTCACATCCTGATATACTTCTTGCAGGTCTATATTTTTGCATACTGTTTCAATTAACACGCGCATTGCCGGGGGTCTGAGCCACCTTCGGATTGACGAGGGGGGCGGGTACCCGACCCCTAAGATCTTGAGAATCACGGTAGGTAGCGAAAAACGGTAAACGGCGTTGGGTAGCCCATCCGCTTCTCCATCGAAAATATTTGAACTATTTTTTTGCCATGTCACATTTAAGGTCACGAGAGGTCAAAACATGCCGTCATAGGGATAACATGTAAACTAAGTTTTTCGGCCATTACATCTGAACAAGTTAAGATAGAGCAAAACGACTTGAACTATAAGAATCTTAGCAGCCAGCCAAATCGAATGATAAATGGTTTGACCTTGCTAGGTCAAATCAAATATTTGACCTGACCTGAGGTCAGGTCAGGGTTAAATTATACAAAATGCATATCATTAGAACCGCAAAGCTAAGGCGAGTCTAATAAAGCTAAAATAAACGCTCTATCATCATCCTTTACTGAGTTATTCAGTAAAACCCATATTTCCCATGTATTACCAATGGAGAGGTCATGCCTCGTACCTGACCTTAGGTCATCGATATCAAAAATACCGGAACATATTTTAGAGAACTCGGTGGGGCCCATTATGAGATTTGAGTTTCAATTGGATAAGTTCACCCTGCTCCGACTTATGCTATCTTAAACTTTTTTGAGGTCGGGTCACTTGACCTGTACTGGTGACCTGACCTGAGATGACTTACCCTTAAGATTTTCACAGAAGTTGCAAAAATAATGAGAGAAAAGGTATACCAAGTACGGCGGCGCTGCGCACCGCCGTTTTTCTGCTATCTCCGAAAAACCTGAGGGGGGCGGGTATTCGCCCCCCCGTCAATGCGCGTGTTAATAGAGGGTGGCCACTGCAGAAGCTCGGTCATCGTAGAAGGGTGGCCATGGCAGAAGGATGACCATCTTAGAAAATCGATCTTTTATCAGTCTTAGTGAGAAGATAAACAATTTTCGGGAGACTTAATTCCCTCTCGTAAAGTTAAGCTGTAACGGCATCCCCTTTCCTAAACTGTAACTGTAAAAGTTTGATGTAACTGTAACGGCATCCTAAAAGTCTTAATCTCCAGTCTTACTTAGCCCTCCGAAAATTTCAGGCACGTTTACACTTATCATAATTGCAGACTTTTCGAAAAACTAACTTTTGATCGCAAAAGTTACGTGATATTGGCCTGGAGACAAAATAATGAACCATTATGCGTTTTGAAAAGCTACGTAATCACTCCCTGAGGCTAGGTTAAGGCCAGACTCACAGCCTGACGGTGCGAGTGACTTTCTTTAAAGCAACTCCAGACTCAAAGTTCTGTACAAATATTAACAATAGCCACGTCTCATAGCTTAACAAATGCTATAGTGTGATTGTGCCTTCTACTAAGGTTCCATGAGCTAGACCACTAATGGGAATTCCCAGGTACAGTTATAGCTTCAACAATCACCGGTATTCACTCCTCCACTACGATTGCAGGCAAGCATATCTCCCCACCAATCGCACACACACACACACATTTAGAAAGGTTGCGAGCGTCCTTCTCTCAACCAATGGCAGACACATATATATCTATAATAACTCCAGTCTTACTAAGCCATCCGAAAATTTTAGGCACGCTTACACTTATCATGATTGCAGACGTATTTAAATATTTGACAACTGCAGTCATATATTACAATCAAAGACACACTTAGACATTTGATAACTACACCCACGCACACTTACCTCTCCAACAAGGACGCGAAGATAAGCCATGTTCTCTGGAGAGGGTTCCTCTGAGCTCTGCTGAGATGGCCACAGGCACATCAAGTTCTCAGCGCAGTCTGACGCCATGTTCCCTCAGCACGGCATGCTGCTATTCATGGACCTTCATAGACACTGCTTGATATGGGATTTATTTTACTACGTGTGTTCATATTATTACATCCTTATCTGCGATCTGGATGATCTATGAAATTGCATAGAAAACTTCAACATCCCCCCTAGAATTGATTCCTTTTTAAATAAACACCGCTTGGGCAGTGAAAAGATTTTGGAAGTATGCTTCAGCCCGCTACTGGGTTGTGAGTTTGGCCACTCCGCGCATCGCCCTGCGACGGGTGAATTTTGTGGCGCAGTTCATAAATGCCCATCAAATGGGGTATTTATCGTATTTATCGCACGATTCATATGTCTTTTTGTCTGTCCTTTGGCGATCCTGTGTTGACTGGAACCACCCATGACCTCACTGCCCCCGCCTGCAGTTCTGCCCCGGCGCAGGCCGTCCAGTGTCAATCCTGATCGACGCGCCTCCCCGAAACGCTCCCGCGCGCGCGCAGGGTGGATAGACTATCCGTCGGCAGATTGTGCCCACTCGATACAAGTTGGGAGACAGTGGCAAGATGGCTTGGTAGATAAGACGGGCAGAGGTTCTGTGGACCAAAACACTGATGGTATGAAGCTCAAATTACCTATATGTGTGCGTCACGGTCACGTGTCAAACGCTCAAATTAAACTGCGGAAATTTCAGAAATAAGCAGTTTTCGAATTGGTCTGTCTATTCAAAAAGTTTTGTTGACAACACTCTGCTGGTTTCTGGCGCTGTTTTGGGACCCACTGCTTGTGAAATATGCGTCGTCTTTTACTTTTCAAAGACACAATTATCCTGCGGATTATATATATATATATATATATATATATATATATATATATATATATGCTTCGTTGAATATTACAGCTTCTTTGGCGTTGATAAGTTTCTTCGTGGTCGACTCGAGTTTTCGTATTAGGGTTCGGTCATTCTCGTCATACTGGTGTAAAACATTAGAAAAAGACATAATTCGACGTTTCGTCTTACGTAAGACATATTCATGTTATTTTGACACTACAAGTTTCAAGTTACATAATAATAAACACACAAGTAATATAACACTGGTTAATGTATCTCACGATGAATCGCATTTCTTTGTTTTTATTCAAATGAGTGGAACGCTGCAGTCTGTTTTGTGAACCCTCTGTTTAGTGGAAGCAAAAAATATATATGTATATAAATAAATATGTCCGCTGAGTGTGAACTAAATTTTCCTATCGTAAAGTGGTAGCGTAGTGAGCTGTTTAGTCTGAATGTTTATGACCGGCGACTTGTTGCGAATGATGATGGTTTCAAGTGTTGTTAGTCGTCGCCGGTCATTGCAGTGTGCTATAATCTTAGTGTTTGATGTGAGCATGTTGCGGGTGAGGGTGATGTTGTGCTGGTCAAGGGTGTGTTTCTTAGGAGCACCGTCTTGGAGGTACATTGTCAGTCTGCGGCTGAGTGTAGTGGTTGTGTGACCAACGTAGTATACCTCGCGGGTTGCACAGTCCCCGGCAGTACATTTGTATTGGTATACTACGTTGGTTTGCTTCAGTGGTGTGGTTTTCTGGTTAGTGTTGTTTTTCATGACTAGGCTGGAAGTTTTGGGATTTTTGTAGTAGATGTTCAGGTGTAACTGGTAACTATGATCGGAAGAAGCAGTGTTGCGTGTGATAATGTCCCTAAAGACCCTCTCGTCTGTTTTCCATGCCGGTGTGAGTATGTTTCTGTAGTGTATGGTTATTTTGTGTTTCTGCGGTGGCCTTACTGGGGTTGTGATATATCCTATCAGGCCCATCATTTCGCAAATTCCAACTCCCACTTACCATATTGCCAAAAAGCTAAACAATATTATCACACCGTTTGTTCCAAATGATTATGGTTTAAAGTCGGTTGAGGATTTTGTAGATATTCTGCGTAGTAGCAAGCCTAAAGGATTTTTAGCCTCACTAGATGTCGAGAGCCTCTTCACTAACGTCCCGGTGGAGGAGACCATAGATATTATCCTGAAGAGTGTATATGAACATGATTCCCTTAAAGCACCCAAGCTCCCACGCCGTGTCCTTAGGGAGTTTTTGCAACTGTGTACTAAGGAATCTCCCTTCAGGTGCCCGCAGGGAGACCTATATGTCCAAACTGATGGTGTCGCTATGGGGTCTCCGCTGGGTGTCTTGTTTGCGCAGGCTTACATGGGTCATGTGGAGAATATGGTCCTTAAAGGCGAGAATAGGCCCCATCAATATTTCCGCTATATCGACGATATATATCTCGACGTGGCAAATATGGATCAGCTAACTGGACTTAAGAACCAACTTTGTGCCAGCTCAGTCCTCAATTTTACGACAGAACTGAGCGTTAACAACAAACTCCTATTTCTGGACCTTATGATAGATGCAGGGCAAGATATCATCACCACGAACGTGTACAGGAAACCGACCAATCTAGGACGTTGTATGAATGGAGGAGGGGACTGCACTGACACTTACAAGACTAGTGTAATCCGCGCATATATCCGCAGGGCTCTAAGTCACTGTAGTACATGGAAAATTATTACACCTAGAGCTTAAACGGGTACGCCAGATCCTGGTAAACAACGGGTACTCTAACAGCGAGTTTGACCGGGTCACTAAGGCAATGTTAAATGACTATATCACATCCCCAGTAAGGCCACCGCAGAAACACAAAATAACCATACACTACAGAAACATACTCACACCGGCATGGAAAAGAGACAAGAGGGTCATTAGGGACATTATCACACGCAACACTGCTTCTTCCGATCATAGTTACCAGTTACACCTGAACATCTACTACAAAAATCCCAAAACTTCCAGCCTAGTCATGAAAAACAACACTAACCAGAAAACCACACCACTGAAGCAAACCAACGTAGTATACCAATACAAATGTACAATGCCGGGGACTGTGCAACCCGCGAGGTATACTACGTTGGTCACACAACCACTACACTCAGCCGCAGACTGACAATGCACCTCCAAGACGGTGCTCCTAAGAAACACACCCTTGACCAGCACAACATCACCCTCACCCGCAACATGCTCACATCAAACACTAAGATTATAGCACACTGCAATGACCGGCGACGACTAACAACACTTGAAACCATCATCATTCGCAACAAGTCGCCGGTCATAAACATTCAGACTAAACAGCTCACTACGCTACCACTTTACGATAGGAAAATTTAGTTCACACTCAGCGGACATATTTATTTATATACATATATATTTTTGCTTCCACTAAACAGAGGGTTCACAAAACAGACTGCAGCGTTCCACTCATTTGAATAAAAACAAAGAAATGCGATTCATCGTGAGATACATTAACCAGTGTTATATTACTTGTGTGTTTATTATTATGTATCTTGAAACTTGTAGTGTCAAAATAACATGAATATGTCTTACGTAAGACGAAACGTCGAATTATGTCTTTTTCTAATGTTTTACACCAGTATGACGAGAATGACCGAAGCCTAATACGAAAACTCGAGTCGACCACGAAGAAACTTATCAACGCCAAAGAAGCTGTAATATTCAACGAAGCTTGTATAAAAGAACGACTTCTTCCGAAATATATATATATATATATATATATATATATATATATATATATATATATATATATATATATATATATATATATATATATATATAGCATGCCGGGCCGGAAATCCGGAGACCTGGGTTCGAGTCCCAGCTTAGGAGCAATTTTCCAAAGCTGCAAAATTACAACCGTCGATAACTTATATATCAATACTGGAGGTACACTGAGACCTGACTGGCATGAAAATGCCCCAGTAAAACAACTGCCGATAAATTAAGTATAAATACGCAAGCTTGAAAGGAAAATTCAGGCTCCTGAGTGGTGTAGTGGTTAGCATGCCGGGCCGGAAATCCGGAGACCTGGGTTCGAGTCAAAGCTTAGGAGCAATTTTCCAAAGCTGCAAAATTACAACCGTCGATAACTTATATATATGTATATATATATATATATATATATATATATATATATATATATATATATAGATATATATATATATGGGGAGATGGTGGTAAGACGGGCATGGTAGGTAAGACGGGCACAGGCTCTGTGGACCAAACCAGCAATGTTATAGATATCCCATTACTTGCATAAATGTGTGTTTGGGTGCCTGATCATGAGCCAAAAAAGGAATTCCTAACCTTTATTGTTTTTCCAAAATTTTGGAAAAAATATTGATGACTTAATCTACCATTGTTAGTAGTTTTGTTTGTGGCGTTCTGCCAGTATCTGGTCATATTTTGAAAGTCAAATATGCAAAATCTGTCAGGGGAGAGCGTTAACATGCATTAGTTGATTGAAGTTTTATATTACCCTTGCATGATGATCGCCAACAAGGAAATTTTCTAGAATACTGATATGGAGCAAGACGGGCACGAAAGGAAATATTATATTACCATAAAGTATTTACTATTTATCGCTGCTGTTTTTACATGAGCAAAAGGAATCAGTCCCAAAAGGCCCTGCAAACCGGATTAGGAGCTGTAAATTATTGATTGTTTGAATCCATTGAAAAATTTGTCATTTTATGGAATTTCCGCAAAATAATTGTCTGCCGGCTGCGTTATCGAAACAATGCTTTGCAAAATGTTTCAGACCTCATTTTTGCTCCGTATGGTATGTTTTTTTCCAAAAATTTCTAGCACATGATGAACTATTTTCAAAAGCCCATCTTACCCCACCTGCTGGGGTAAGACGGACTTTTGCAGCATTCTACGGTAAACGTTGCACGGATCCTAGTATGTTTAAGCGCAGGGACAAATAAATGTTTGATAAAGCTACAAGCGACATCTCATCACCGTCATATGAAAAGTGAGTGAGACACACAGTCTCAAACACAACTATGCCCGTCTTACCACCCTCTCCCCTATATATATAGATATATATGTATATATATGCGGATTTCTCATTTTTCGCGTGGGTTGTTTATTTACTCTGTAGAAGTAGCTTAGATAGTGCTTAACTCACGGTTTTTGTCATTGTACCCAATGCTCAAGGTGAAAGTGCAGACATCTTTAAATTAATGTTTGTGTTTATTCCGAGCCTTCTAGACATACCTATTAAATACTCGTTTTTTAACAGGCGGTGTCTTTTCTGAAGCGCAGGTGCATTGAACCTCTTTATGGTCTCAAATTTAAGTGCCCACTGTTGATCTGCTCTTGTTTCGTTATCGACCAGGTTATGAACGGCAGTGACTAACACTAGAATATTTTATGTTATTTTTATGAACTATGTTTGAATTTACGCCTTATAATCGCCAGGTTCTACACTCGTTCTCACTCTGGCCATTAGGGTGTGAATCACAAAAAGCTCGACAAAAATGTAGCTACATTAACACCAATGGATCATCATATTGACATCGCAAAAATATGTGCATCGCGCAGGCCAATCCTGAGACTTGCAAGCACCGGAGTTTAAACCCACTAATTTTGAACTGAATTTGAAAACAAGAGCTGCTGTAGTATTTCTCTCTCCCATCGTAAGTGTGTTGACGTCCGGCCATGGAAAATTACTTCCCTAATAACGAAGGGATTTTGTGCTTGCTTCCTAAGGGAGATGATACCAGGGCAGGATAGTTTTGTTTGGGGCCGTGTATCTGGCTTGCCTATAATGTGATTGTGATACAATTTTTGTTGAAGCCTCTGTGAGCATTTGTGCGTCCCCGCCCTGAAAGCAATACAGGCTTTTGTATGTGGTATGTCTTATTGGATAATGTTTTCATAAAAGCCTAATTGTTTTGAACAAAAATGATATTTGAGCCATTTAACTAAGAATAGTCACCATCAAGTGACCGGCAGACCATTATTTCTATTTCATTTTAGTAAAGTTACTGTTTATTAAGATTTCCAACATTGTATCTTTCTTTTCCTCAATGCAGTTTCTGATGAACTCTGAGACAGATGCAGTTTTGAATCATGTGAAATTAGCACTGGCTAAGATACTACTAGTTAACCGGGCTAATTGGTTTCCACTATGTGTCTGCCGTACTCCATATCGCCATCTATTTGAAAATTTCACGTTCCATGGTTCCTTATTATGGTGATGCATCTATCATATGGGGATGAGGTGGCTTAGTGGATAGCACCCTTGTCCTCTAAGCCACTGGTCCCGGGTTCAAGTCCCGGCGGAGCCTCTGAATAAGTCGATCTGATCCCCAAAATCCCTTCCAACAGGGTGAGAGTTGGCGACGCCGTATGACCCTGGCAGTTGGTGCGTCGTTAAACCCCAACAATTATTATTATTATTATTATTATTATTAGCATCTATCGTATAACACACCGTAATACCCTCCTCCGGCAATGTTGGAGATTTCTCCCTGAAAACATTACCAGAAACAGATACGGCGTTGGAAACAAAACATCTTGCAATAAGGGAATAGGTTCTATTTTATTTTTCCAAACGTTATCTAAAGTACAGAGCTCGCATATGCGTCTGCTTCGCACGGAGCAATACACCACGTGACACACTAATACAAGTTACTGGGACTTTGTATCATTGTTGGTTTGCTTCACAGACTACCCTATGCCCAGCATACCTAACATGCCTGTCTTGCCGCCCTCTCCCCCACATTAGTTCCGTCGGTAGCGCAGTTTCATACCTGGAGCTGAAACACTGATCAAGTATTCCGAGTATGTCAACAACGCGCGCCACGAGGGCAAAGCATGCAAATCGTCGTCATCTGGCAGCCCTTATTTCTTCAACTTGAACCAAAGATGCTAGTAAAGGTTTCTGCCCTATTAGTAGCGATTCATCGGTCGCCTCTCCAATAAGTCTGACCTGAACATAATTTGGACTTAAACATATTTTTAAGCTAGAATCTCTCGTTTTTGCATGTCTTGATAATATCTCAGACCTTCGACCGTTTCGTTCTTGGCAAAATATATTGTGGTTCAGCACCATTACATTCCAAAATGAAGAGGGAATGTCCCTACATATGGATGGAGATCCTAGGGGATTGTGGGGAACCCCTGGATTTTGGGTCTGTCATAGGCTTTGTATAGGGTTTGTATTGCGTGCCAGCGTTAACCCATCCAGAACCCCATGGATCGAGAAGAGATCTCCAGCCTTGCCCCTTCAAACAAACTAATCCTTTTAGGTATTTTAGGTATATCAATCAATATCAGGTATTGTTTCCTGTATCAAAATCAGATTTATCTGTAGCTCTGTACAAAAATTCCCTATCCACTATCTACTATCTAAATTCTAAATAGAGACCATGTTATGCTTTACCGTTGGGCCAATTGGCAGGTAACCGAAACCATCCCAGCTGTGCAACGACAGCGCCGCTCTGGTGGTGAATTCCAGAACCACAGCTATCAGTCCAGAATAGTCTCTGGTGACTCAGCTAGGCTGGAGGGTAGTGGTGTTGCCACAGGAGAGGGGGCTCGCCCCTGCAGATACATGGCTCAGTCTCTCGCGAACAACAGATTCTCCTGCCAGAGTTGACACCCAATATCCAGAGCTAACACACGCAGAGATAGGGAGGTCGAGTGTACCATTGGTAGCTCAACATTTATTTACACAAAAATTCATTGCATCCCACAAACAAATTACAATAAAATACAGTGGTTGCAGCATCTGCTCCAACATATTATACACAAATAGATCCCCAACATCTGACCCTCCACAGTGCTGCTTGAAGCTCATGCTCATATAGGAGAGTGGGGTAAGATGCCCCATCGGGTAAGACGCCCCATCCCCTCTTTTGGCAATCCGGGCCACCACTGGTAAATCATATTTTTCTTGGTCGAAAGCAGAGGCTTTGATTGCTTCTTGCGCAAAAATTCAGTTTCCTCCTGTGAGTTGCGTGAAGCTGGTGGGTAAGTCTTTGTTTCGATGTTTTTTTTAAGAAAAAATTACCCACATAGGTTGCAAATATCTCGAAGAATATTGGATGCGTGCTTTGTTTGACTTCCCATTACGAAAGATGGCATATTTAACTCATTAACTGAACATTTCCCTTGAGTGTATTAATTGCATGATTTTTTCCCTTCAGGTTTTATCTAATTTGGGTACTGATGGGAAAGATGCCCCCTCAACGAATGGGGAAAGATGCCCCATGGGCAACTTTCCCGGTGGAAAGGAGGCGTCTTTCCCGAGAGCAATATAGCGCCATTTGTTAGAGTAAACAACTATGTGTTAAACTTGGGGTTAGTCCAAACCTTACCCACGGGCAGCGCCACGGAATTGTTACTGGAGCTACGGATCCTGGTCTGGTGATGGCGGGGGGGGACTTTAAATTGACGGCCTTTGAAAAAGCTAATGGCCATGAAGCTCATGAATAAATTTACGTAGGTCAACGTAGGTAGGTAATAGGGAGACAATAAAAACCTAGGTCGATTCCCAAAACTTGTGGGGAGACGTCCCCACAGATTGGCGAGTTAGGGGATATGTCCTCCCGTTCCTGTCCTATGCTTTCAACGCGCATGACCGTACGTGTTAATTAAGAACACGCTTCAATCTGTCGCTTTGTGACTAGCCTTTCCAATCGAAGGACTCGTACCTGAACCCAGGCCACTAAGGCAAGGAATCTCATAACAGCCAAATTTTGTGGTTGGTGCTTTCTTTCGATAAAGCGAATCCCAGCTCAATCATTAAAACCTTGAGACAATTATTTGGGAGTTCACCGGACCTGGCCTGATGCCTCAACCGGAGATGACCTCATGGCGGGTTCAGATCAAACTGGTGTGGTGGAGGCGCAAAGCAATTAAATTAAAATGGACAAAACCGTAACACATATTTTAAAACAAAATTGGCCAAAGTCTGTCAATTTTGGCCAATTAGGAAGGGACTATGGCTGAACTTTTTACCCTGGATTCGCCTATGAATGAGCTAGACCTGAAATATTCCACATGGTTAATCCTGCAAAGCTCCGTACCTGATCTCTTATGTCGTCCCTACATTTGCCATCCCGGTAGCCCAGTTGTAGAGCGTTGGGCTCCGGCCCGCTGCTCAGAAGCATGCAGTGGCAGTGCATGTCCAGGCTTGGGATCGGTTCTCCTGAGACGCTTCGGCGCTCAATAGTTTACCCGACGTAGGTCGGCTGGCAACTGACTGGTGAGAGGGCGACATGAGCGGGGCGGCACTCCCCGTGATTAGTGGGACGCTTAACTTTGACTTTAAAATTAGATCTTCATTGCAGGAGTTGCTCACTCCGATGGGGACTTCGCTATGGCTAGGGACTTCGCGACAAGTCCATTGATGACTTTAGTGAGACTCCGACTCCAAAAGCCGAACTTGCAACAACATGCATCGAAAAAAGGCTCTGGAAGACAGACTAGTTAAAGGGGTTACGAAAGCAAAGGTATCTAAAAAGACGTGGAAGAGGCAGGCAAAAGCGGTATAAGAAAAGAAAGACAGTGGGCATGACGATACCAGATACCTCATCTGCGGAGTGAGTTTTGCTCTCTCGTGCAAAGAAGAGATCGAGTGTACTGCCTGGGAAGGCTGGCCCTGTGTGCCTTGACGAGAATGCTAAGGTGGCTGTGCGCCATAAATTGTAGACTGGGAGCCTGTAACGGCTAGTGGGAGGAAGCTTCGAGCCACCACAAGCCATTTTTACTCTCTGAAGTGAATGTTTCTGTACCTAACAACTTCTGGCCCATATTTCTTTTAAAATGGGGAATTGAAACAAAGGGAACACAGAAAAGACAAGGTAGGGGATTTAGGGGAGGTTCTCAGAAACCTCGTACCAGTTTACCTACTTTGTTTCGTACTTCGTTGTTTGTGTGTGTGTGTGTGTGTGTGTGTGTGTGTGTGTGTGTGTGTGTGTGTGTGTGTGTGTGTGTGTGTGTGTGTGTGTGTGTGTGTGTGTGTGTGTGTGTGTGTGTGTGTGTGTGTGTGTGTGTGTGTGTGTGTGTGTGTGTGTGTGTGTGTGTGTGTGTGTGTGTGTGTGTGTGTGTGTGTGTGTGTGTGTGTGTGTGTGTGTGTGTGTGTGTGTGTGTGTGTGTGTGTGGATTTTATATTACTTTTATGGCATGCTTTTATCCTTGGTTTTTATGGTTAGTTTTACGTAACTTTGTTTTATCATTTGACGTGGAAACGTGAAAACCACCTCCATGTTTTATCAATGTGTGTGGACGTTTCTAAATACATTCTGACTTATGAATATAGCTTAAATGATTACCAATGAAGCTAGGAACTACGAAAAAGCTACTTCATCAACGATAGACCAAAATGGGGTAAGATGCCCAGGGGTGGGGCATCTTACCAAGCCCCAGGGGCGTCTTACCCACCCGATGGGGTAAGACGCCCCTTTGCAAGCCTCTAGTAAAATCGTAATAGTTAGAAAATATGATAATTGTCGGCAATTTCATTGACTCTATAAGGAAGATAAATGATCATACTACGACTTGGCATCTAAAGCAACGCTGTTGGTAAAGCGGTTATTCTATAATCCGGATTTCCCTAAACCCTGGGCATCTTACCCCACTCTCCCCTATTTCTCAGTAGAATCCAAGTACTTGATATTTTTCCCGAGCGTTGACGGAAAGTGGGCGACCCCACATTTAACGCTCATGTCGTTCATGATTACAAGAATCAGAATTGGGAAGCCTTCAAAAATGCATCTGATACATAATAATGGAAAGGTTATTGAAAAATACAGACTTTTCTAGGACGAGGTAGGCGTTTGTATAAATATCAATGTAACGAGAAGAGTTATACCTAATGCTGTCTCTTTATCGGTTGAAATGATCATTACCCCACTCACATTTCCACCTCCCTGAATCCCTGTCCCCCTCACATTCCTGAATCCCCTCACATCCCTTAATCTATTAGGAGTATTTGAAACTTCCAGGCATGGTTTCTCCACTTCGCTAATTCTCCCTGTGATAAATTTGGCTTTTTCACAGCATTCGAATTCATGGTCGTCTGAAGAAAGGCATGGGGAATGCATCCTCTAACTTGTGAACCAGGCGTAGATACGGAAAAAAGCAGCAACACTAGACTTTTTAACGTTTCGGACCTTCCCGATTTTGGAAATTGGCGTTAAAAGCATGGGGGACAGGGGGACGTGTCCTCTCAACCTGTGAGCCAGGGGGACGTCCCCTCTAAAATTTTGGCCTCATCATAGGCTAATCACACTTTCTCCTTATTACCTGTCTGGATATATATCTGGTACCGTTTCCAAATCCAAACTGGGCTTGCCATCCCCCAACCTCGATTATTCTAGTCCGGAGTCAGTCCTTCCAGTAAAACATCCATGGAAAGCCCCTGATTGTCGACCTACGTTGTTCTCAATGTTGATATTGTGAGCTGCCTCGATTGCGTTCTCTAACATTGGTGATAAGAATTATTAAGGACTTCGCCATTCTGTAAAAAAATCATTTAGCAGCGTTTTCGATATATCTACATGCCTTAAATGCGCTATGAAGCGATCGGTTACCAAGTAGTGAGAGTTCACAATTTGCATTGGCTTCCTATGTTACTCATCATGTCATTTCGATTGCTGGTTATAAATTATAATTTCACCTACTACCCCCTCCCCTGCAATCTTCAACATCGCGTTCTGAGTCCAATGCCTCTCCCCTTACAATCGTAAAAACCCTTGGCGACGTGCCTACTTGAAGTTGTAAGTGTAAAATAAGGTTTTTCAAAATTTGCCTTGAGTAACTGCTCACTCTTAATCTGGTTTTCGCCACCTTCCTCCTTACAAGGCCATGGGAGGAGTTGTTATACTCCCGTCGCGATTGGCCCCTAATTGAATCTATATATTTATCTGGTTTCACACTCACAAACCAGAAGATGGTGAACCCAGAAAGATCAGAACATACCAAGGGGTCAGAGCAAATGGGAGGGATTCCGGGGTAGACGAGGAAGGACAAGGTACACAAAGGCATATGAGAGGGATTTTGTAGACGAGGGAGGACAGGGCATGTGAGAGAGGGCAGGATACAAAACGGTAAGGAAAACATAGATAAGACGGATTCCAGGGTAGACGAGGAACGACTCGATTTAGAGGGCTACGGGACTCGATTTAGAGGGCTACGGGACTCGATTTAGAGGGCTACGGGACTCGATTTAGAGGGCTACGGGACTCGATTTAGAGGGCTACGGGACTCGATTGAGGAGCTACCGGACTCAAACCTCTTACTTTAGGCGTTCGAAAAAGACCTGCTGCTGTGAGTCACGGATTCTTACAATGGGTGTTTACACTAGGGACCGTTCTGGTAGCCACACGCAGTCTGACTCACCACTGCCAGCTTCAAGTCCAGAGGTGTCTATACCCTTCCCAGTCTGGAGGGGCCTTAAACTGGCGTGTTTGTTTATTGTATGTAACACCATGTTGGCTTAAGGACTGAGTGACTACTATTATTCAAGGACGCCACCCCAGGGTAGCGTTCTGTCCCCCACCCTCTTTTTAGTAATGATCAATGATCTCTTCGCCAAAAAGCTACCGCCTGGAATAAATTACTCCCTCTTTGCGGACGATGTCGCCATTTGGAAAACCACTGCAATCGATACCAGGCGGTATAACGAACCAGAATTCCAACACGCAACTACGCAGTTGCAGGACAGCTTAAACGACATCGATAATTGGTGTAGCCTAATGGGTCTATCACTCTCGGCGGAAAAATCATCAGTCGTTGTCTTTGCCAGAGCGCATTCCAGACACGACCCTCCACGGCTCCAAATCTCGGGTAAACCTATTGAATGCACCAATAGCTTCAAATTCTTGGGCGTCACCCTAGATTCCCGATTGAGTTTCAATGAGCACATCACCAAAGTCGTCTCTAGCTGTCAAAAGCGAGTCAACATTCTCCGCATGCTCGGCGGCACAGAGTATGGCGGGGATCGAAAGACCCTGCTTATGCTCTACAAGTCCCTGATTCGGTCCATTCTCGAATATAATTCGTTCGTTTTTGACTCGACGAACAAGACCAATAAATTAAAGCTAGAGCGAGTCCAAAACGCCAGTATCCGGGCAGCCACAGGCGCGCTCAGAGAATCCCCCCATCACCATCCTGCTAACTGATAGCGGGCTGTGCCCACTACAGACAAGACGCGACGCCCAGCTTATTTCTTAATACATCAAGGTTCAATCCACCGAAAATCACCCGGCAAAACAATGTTTTGCCCATCCCAGACGAGCAAATAAAGCCACTCTACAGAAGTGGCCCCCATTTAAGCACAGAGTAGCGAAAACCCTGGAAAGCCTAAATCTTGCACTGCCAGCGACAATAGGCAAACCCCCACTCTCCCGCTTCTGGACTCGAAAAGAGCCCAAAGTGGAATTTCTTTTCACTTCCCGTAAAACGGACTTCTCAGAGGAAGAAGTCTCCCAAAAATTCCTAGAGTTCCGATCTTGTAACGCGGACAAGACCTTTATATTTACAGACGGCTCCAAAATAGGCGAAAAAGTAGGCCTTGGCATCTGGGGACAAAATATTTGCCTTCAGAAAAGACTTCCGGACAACTGCTCCATCTTCACAGCCGAGGCTGTTGCCATCCTAAATGCATTAGCCATAATCAGAACCCAAAATATCAACTCAGCCGTCATCTGTTCAGACTCTAAATCTGTCCTGCAGGCCATCAGTAACGTAGTCAACCCCAGCCACCACGTTATAGCAGATATTCAGAAAGGTATCGATGATACCCCTGATGTCTCTTTTCTTTGGATCCCGGGCCACTGCAAAATTCAAGGAAATGAAAAGGCCGACGAGCAGGCAAAAAAGTCCCTAGAACTTAGAGAGATCGCACCCTTAACGTGGTCTGGAGACGATAGCAAAGCTCTCCTCCAGGACACCATCCGGAAAGCAAATTCAAAATGACTGGACTACAAACCACAGCGCCCACCTATTCTATATCAAGCCTAACATCGGCTACTGGCCCAGTTCAAACCAAAAGAGTCGCCGGCGCGAGGTTATTCTAACCAGACTCAGAAATGGACACACAAAATTAAATGCCTATTGGAACGCGGGTACCTGTGGTACCTGCGACGCAATGGAGAATCCCTATCACATTCTCATCGATTGTCCCCAGCACAATACCCATCGGCAACCCATGCTAGATTACTGCAGAATCCAAAACATCCCTGTAGACCTAAAAACTCTGCTCGGTAACGACCATCCTGAGCTACTCGAAAAAGTCTTTACATTTCTAAAGGACTCTGGGCTAGAGAAGTTTCTATAAATCACCCCTCCCAGTATATATGATGAGGGTGCATGGTGCACCCCCAAAGTAGGACTTGCCTATTTTCTAATCATAAATGATCCACTGCGAAATTTAAGCAATAGTTTTGTAACCTTTAAATGGTTCATTGTAGACTAAGGATAGGTTATGTTAGGCTATCTTTGAAATCAGGTTAGGTTAGATAGGTTAGATTTCTTCACCGCAGTGATACCTTTCACTGCGGGTCTATACTAACCACACCTATACTCTTACTAACAATCTAACTATCCTCTCACACTTCTTTCTCTGCGCGGCGGCTGCCCAGCCGGAGAGGGGAGCTGCAACTTCACCTCCGGGTTGCAGGGTAAATTCGCGGCACCCTGGCCAGGTGTTTAGCGCACTTTCTAAAAAACGAAATTATTGAGTTAACGGAGGTTTTCGAGTAACGTATACAAGCGGACATCAATAGCTGACACACAAAATTCTAAATTCTAAATTCCAAATTCTAAATTCCAAATTATAAATTTCAAATTCTAAATTTAAGGTCTTCAACCACAGAAATAACCTTCGCACTCTGCGGGTCTGAACTTATTAAAAGACCTCCCTTGGCATGGCTATGCCATTGCCACGCCCGTCCATTTGCAAGCTAAAACATCTTGCAACCCATTACTTGAAATAACTCCCTTTGCTTTAACAGACTAACGTAGCTTGCCCTCACACAAAATTCTAAATTTCTCCCACACACTCCTTTAGAGGCGGGCAAAGGTGCTATGCACAGAACGCCTAATAAAAAGCCATTGATGATGATGATTATTCAAGGAAACGTTAATTAGCGTTTTGGAGGAGTGAAGTAACTGAACCATCTACTGGGCGAAACGTATTTGCCGGACAGCCAGAAGGGTGAAGATTGAGGAGGAAAAATACGACAGGTTCATTTTGTAACGGAATTAAAAGCAGTTCTCGGTCGTTATCTATTCCTTACAACAGTCACGAATCCATGCTGGATTAAAGTACATTTTATATGTCTTGAGCGTGATGTTTGTTTGTTTTAGGCTTGCAAGGGCGCTGGCAAACGCATGTAATCAGATTGTATGGTTGGAGTATTTTCATTCTAGGCTCGGTTCCAGTTGATACGGAAGATGACTGCTATAACAATTGTTATGCGTATGATGTTGGACTGTTTTAGTGTTGTGTTAGTGAAGAAGCATATTAGTGTCCATGACTAGGATTATTTTAATGTCATTGAAGTGAGCAACATATTCATTATCATGTTGCAGTAAGTCGTATTCTACTAGAACATATTGGGTCCGTCGAGTATTTGTCGATATCGTATAGATATCGACGTTAGTCAGATATCGTATGTATTATTGGGGTTCCGAGCGTCGTACGACTATCTTTGTCAGCAATGATAAAATGAGGTGCCTAGTTATCTGCACTTGTTCTTGAGGTACGCCGGCATAATACGTTTCTGTTTTTCACTCGTGCTAAAAGTCACGTGTTGATACAGCTGGTCTTAACTACCAAAACCGTTATCATTGTTTTTTTGTCGTAAAAACAAAGTCATTATCGACGATGTCAATCCAGATAAAAGCTTGTAGAAGTGTATATCACAATTTACTTGTCATTTGATGGGGCCAACCGCTACACAACTACATATGATGCCACGACCATGGTACAGGAAACAGCAGCACATCAGTGAAGACGGTAGTCCTCCCAGCACAAATGACACATTTAGGTCAGCTCGGGAGCTCTTCAACCAGAGCTCTTCTCCTCGGAAATCCGGATTGACTACATGCTCAGAGTAGTTAATCCGGTGTTGCTACCTAAGACGTGTCCCTGACTGAGCTGCTGTAGAAATTGCACGGGTTATTGCGGAGAACTTGCTTGCGGTCGGGAGAATTCCCGCTCTCAGCCGCAGCCCGTGTCCTTGGCCTAGAGATTACATTACTTGCGTCACGCAGAACGGGGAATTATGACGGTAATCACCCGCCTCGTGAATCATCTAATCCAGACTCATTTCAAAGCTTTGAATTTTCATCCGCTCATTCCCACATGAGATTTGCTTTTAAGTAAAATTGTAAGGAATTGTTTTGAATGAAGCCACTGCTTTGCAATAATGATCCCTTGACTGCAAAAGACGGAAGCCGAGAAGTTACGGCTGAAAACTTGGACTAAGAACCACTACCCTTGGTACAGTCGTGAATGTGTTGAATCAGTGGCGACCTTGTTTCCACACCGACGGCCAGTCCGGTTGCTACCGCGTCGTTTCAGGTTCGCCGTCGCCGCCGCCAGCCACCACGGATATTTTCGGTTTGAGTCAGCGCCGCCTCTGCTAACACCTCCCATCCAAAACCAACAGGCAGACACTGGCCAGCTGCCCCGCCGACTCACCTCTGAGCCGAAACAGAGCCGCACCAACAGGTGGTGTAGCGTAACGGTGACCAGGACACTGCTCCTCCCTGACCGGGCCCGCCCACGAAGGGAAGGGCCAGGCGAATTCCTGCAGATCGGCAAGTGTCCGTGTGGCTTATAACTCCTCCGCAACGGCCGGGACGGGTAAATATTTTACTTCACGGACGAGGATGCAGAGAGATTTAGATGAAGCCTTGATGCTGGCTATTTCTGACGTGAAAGATCAGAAAAATGCTTTTCTTCCCTCACCACAGACCAATGTTTGCCACGAGATAAAGAAAGTTTCTGGGGAAAAAAACTACTTGTGGGGTCTAAATGGAGAGAAAACTACTTTACCCAGCACGCAGAAATGAAAATGTTAGTACCAGATCATGATATTATATAGAAGGGCATATTCGCACCTTAAAGGGGTACCCCTCTCAGTTTCGAACGAAATGGATAGGCCAATAAGAAGATATTAAACTATATGGTTCTCAGATATTTTACACGACTGCGTTAGCAAGCTTGGGTTCTTCTGACCTCTGTCTAGCATGGGCAGGCGTCGGTTTGGCGGATCAGGCGAGGGACTTACGACAGGGACTAACACCTGAATCCTGAACCCCCAGACGGGGAGGCTAACTGGATCTTAGTTTATGCGTACTCAAGCCTTCAAACACAGCGTTAGTACCGGCTTTGTATGCAACGATGTCTGCTTTGTCTTGATACTTGTTTAAGATGAGGACTGAGCGGCAGAAAACAATATAGGGCAACAACAGTTACCATGGACCTGGGTAAAATGATGTATTCGAGACCAGGAATATCATTGATGTGTTTTGGTCTCAAGTTGAAATTCAAGGAATTTTGTTTTGAAAATGGAGGCAAAATTTATACGTATAATAGTTAAGAGCACATTTCTAATTCAAAGTCATGACTAAAGTTCTTTCAATGAAAAAAATCTGTGACCTACCATACTTTTGTCCCAGAATTCTAGCAGCGGTCCGAGAGCTTCTGAATGGGGCTTTCTAAGTGACGGGATCCATTGGCAAGGGTAGGGGACGTCCGTGCAAGAGTACGCACTTAACTTTCTGAAGGCTTTTACCTTTCTCCTATATGTCTAACAGCAAAAATTGGTATATGGTTGTTTAGCCTGAAGAATTGTCTATGTATGGTCCATGTTTCAATTCGAAAAAAACGAACTCGCCACGAGCCCATCAAAAATAAAAGTCACGAGCGTACTCTTGCCGGAGTGGGTCGGTAAGAGTACGCAAAAGAGGGGCTGAAGTACGCATTAATGCCCCGCTGTGCTTTAGGTGCAAGGGCCATGTCGCGATTTATTTTGTCGCCAAAGTAAGCGATTGTATGATTTTATATCGTTCTGAATATACAAGAACTATGTTGCAACGTTTGGTTTTCCAAATATGAATTACAAACTCTGTCCCGAGCGAAAATTAAATTGTCCTATCTCTTAAGCATGCGCACTCTTACACAACGGTCTACTGCGTACTCTTGCCGGACATGCTCCTCTGGGAAGAAAGTCTTCATAAACATGTTGGCAGGCGTTTTAGCATCAGCTCCGGTCCTACAGCTCAGTCCCAGCTCAGCTTTCTTACTGATGACCGTTCGTAATAAAATACTTTTGATAATAGAAGCATGATCTGCAAGTTTACCTAGTTAAGAAATATTACATCAAGGATGCCCAGAACCTTATTTTGCTCTGTACTCCCGCGGAAAGAACAGGAGCACTTTGAATTTTTTTGTGCAACCTAGGTACTGACCTTGCTTTTTTATACCGGGGTATCCACCATCTCAGTGGTTGCTAAGTAACCAAAACAGCTGCTGCGTACCCTTATCTCCTGCGCACTCTTACCCACCCTTACCCTATAGCACACATCTAGACTTCAGGGGGGAAAGCGAAGAAAAATGGCATTCTCTTAAGTCTGGCAATGAATGTGACAGCTTGAACAGCGACGGATCTCTTGTTAGTTTTTCAGGGAGGATAGGTATATTCACAAACCGCGCTTTATCGTATGCAGTACGGTTTTCTTAGAACAAAGCCGTCTGTAAGGATATTAAAAGCGATTGCTTAAGTGATAGCTTAAACAGCGACGGATCTTTTGTAAGTTTTTTAGGAAGGACAGGTATATTCGCAAGCCGTTTTTTATCGTGTACCGTACGGATTGCTTAGAACAAAGCCGTCTGTAAGAATATTAAGAGTGATGAGAATGTTTTAATATTTTGAACGAGATTCCAGGCGATGGTTCGTTCAGCTTGATCTAACTGTTTCAGCGGTGGAACAGCACCTAAAATGGTGGGTTTTTAATTAAATTTGATTTTATTTTTGGAGAAGGAAAATGGTAAATCAGACCAGCCCCATTCAAGTTGCTTGACAATATGCAGCACTGACGTCACCATCACAACGCCGGAGGTGTTTTACAGCTTGACCCTATGAGCAGTTGGATGTTTTTGAAGGGCCGTATGCAGAGAACTAACTACCACATTGATTTCGTTGAAAGTGAACTTGTTTGAAAGCTCTTGAAACGTTCTATCGAAAATTTGAATTCGCTTTTTACCGCCAGAAACCTAAAAAACCTCTAGAACTCGAGCCAACGAGGCATTCTAGCCTTGATTGCATTCAGCCTTGATTCAGACTACCCTCGGCTTTTGCATGTGCAGATAAATGTTGTGCAAAATAAAGAGCATCAATAGCGCTGCAAGCCTCTGGGACATTGATAACATTCGTCTTGCCGGACTATTCTACTTTCCTGTATCTGCCTCTGGCCACTGATGATTTTTTATATCACTTATAACTTGCATGCGTAACTTATATCACTGTTCAAAAGTCACGCAGCATCATACATATAGGTATGGATATGAGCAACAGGAAACTTGTTACAATTGCTGTATTACATTTTCCAACTCTCCCTCTCTCGCTTGAATATTGTCAAAATATTAACATTTTCTCTTTGGAAATGGATTTAAGTATAAAATAAGTCGACTCTAGTTTAGATGTGTAGCATTGAACCAGAATATGCTGAGACCTTAGAGGATTAGTGGGGAGGGGGCGGTGAACCTGCCCCTGACTGAAATAGGGAAGTCTGACAGTAACAAAGTCAAGGAAAAGTATGCGAGTGGGAATACAACCCTCTGATCGATGCTGGCATAAATCAGTTAGGGGGCATGTTTCTTCTTGCTACAGTTCTAAGGCGTCTGGTCAAAATTGTTGACTTGGGGTAAAGCAAGCTTAGGAAAGCCAATAAATTGATGCACATATAAATCACGTATATGAAAGCAATACGGTGCCAATTTCAACAGGGTCGCGTATGGATTACGATCTAACTTTAGTGATCATGCGTCAACATTTATATTCAGCGTTTTGATTTGATAGAAAATAAGGCTGAGTGCAGTGTGGATCACACATTCGATCTCGGGACATTGTCCCAATGCGCATGAATCATATTTAAGGAGTATCATTGATGAGAGAAAGAGAATATATAGTATTTCCTCTCTGCTCTACTGGAATAAATTATACAGCTGCACCAGTCATTTTAACCACCTGGTTCACGGACAAGGAACCTTGATCGGGAGTCCTATTCTCAAAAGATTCCCTACATGTCATTCAGCGGTGATTCAATTAATCAGAGAGGCATTGCATACATTAAAGATGGGTTTGAGCCAGTTACTTTATCATTTGATGGGTGAACTCAACTTCTAAATGCTATTTTGGTCGGAGAGTACAATAATTCTGTGACTTTAGATTTCACATGTAAACTTCTTGATCCTGATATAAAGCTGAATCTGTATTTTTTCTGTAGCTGGTCACGAGAACAATATGCTAATTTTAACGTGGAAGAGGCAACGTTAAGGGAGACTTACCAAAAAGTGTCGTCTTTGTTCGAGACTAAACGGAGACACATACTCAGCTGGAAAAATACAAGTGTGTTTCTTAGATAATATTGTGATTTCCATTGCTCACGGCCGCGGCCAGGCCCCTAGATCCGGCAAGCCAACTTTGTTGGGGATATACTTGGCGAGGTTATTGCATTGGTGTAGTAATAATTTTTGGGGCTTATCGACGCACCAACTGCCAGGGTCATATGGCGTCACCAACTATTTCCCTGTTGGAAGGGTTTCTCGGAAGCCAGCTTGTTCCTTGTTCAGGGAAGCCGCCGGACCTTGAACCCGGGTCGGCTGTGTGGCAGACAGCTACGCTGACCACTCCACTACCGCCTCCCTCCCCATTGCATTAACACGCGCATTGACGGAGGGGCGGGTATCCGCCCCCTCGGGTTTTTCGGAGATAGCAGAAAAACGGCGGTGCGTAGCGCCGCTGTACTTGGCATGCCTTTTCCCTCATCATTTTTACAACTTCTGTGAAATTTTTAAGGTTAGGTCATGTCAGGTCAGGTCACCAGTACAGGTCAAGTGACCCGACCTAAAAAAATTTAAGATAGCATAAGTCGGAGCAGGGTGAACCTATCCGATTGAAACTCATATCACATAATGGCCCTACCGAGTTCTCTAAAACGTGTTCCGGTATTTTTGATATCGATGACTTAAGGTCAGATACGAGGCATGACCTCTCCATTGGAAATACATGGGAAAAATGTTTTTTTATGGAATAACTCAGTAACGGATAGTGATAGAGCACTTATTTAAGCTGCGTTAGACTCACCTGGGCTTTGCAGTTCTAATGATATGCATTTTATATAATTTGACCCTGACCTGACGTCAGGTCAGGTCAAATCCTTGATTTGACCTAGCAAGGTCAAATTATATATCATTTGATTCGGTTTGCTGAGAGGATTCATATATTTTAAATCGTTTTGCTCTATCTTTATCTGTTTAGATGTAATGGCCGAAAAACTGAATTTACATGTTGTCCCTATGACGGCATGTTTTGACCTCTCGTGACCTTAAATGTGACCTGACAAAAAATTGGTTCAAATTTTTTCGATGGAGAAGTGGATGGGCAACCCAACGCCGTTTACCGTTTTTCGCTACCTACCGTGGTTCTCGAGATCTTAGGGGGGCGGGTACCCGCCCCCGTCAATGCAAAGGTGGCTCAGACCCCCGTCATTGCGCGTGTTAATGTATCACCTGACGTCTTCAAAACATATTTTGAAATGTGAAATATCCAGTGATTGCTAGTCAGATGAAGCAACTGAGGTATGTAAATCACACCAAGAATTTCGGCGACCAGTCTTAATTTAATCACATTGAAAAAAATATATATAATGGTGCATTTTATTAACTGACATCAATTGATATACGCTTTGAAAAATAGCTTGCAGCGCGCCAGAACAATGCATCAGTTGCTATCTTCAAAAACGGTAAGTTCACCCGTCTGTTTGCCTCTGTCACAACGGCATTTGTCACTGTCATAATCCTTCCCCGGCGGCTTATAACAGCACTGAGGACGCCGCCGCACAGCTGCGTTCATCTCCTGCGCAGGGCCGACAAAGCGGGGATGAAGAGAAGCCACCTAACGAGTCGGGCCCAGGTCATCTTTGCTTCTGATTGGTTCTCTCTATTGTTTCAATCGGACGATTTACTCAAGCTTATGGTCAGCTGTATAACCGTTCTTTTATAAACATGGGTGAGAGTAACTGCTTTAGTTCACGGACCTTTGAATAATGTAAGCGGGAAAAATGAGATGAAATTTAGCAGAAATTTTACAAACGAAACACTGATTATGACTATGATTTTGTACTACATGATCAGTTGGGTTTTCTAGAAGACCTGAGAGTAAGTTTTTCACGAAAACAAATCCAATACATGCAGCTCTGAAATTTTTGCCTGAAGCAGGGAGGGTTAGGACTTTTTCAAAAAGGATGCACTGAGAAAAATGATCAGTTCCAATTAGTTGCATCATGGGGGAAATGGCAAATGAACAGTCACCCAAACTGGAACTTGACAACGCAAGGGGTACAGTATCGTTTTATTGTAGCCACTATTATGTTGAGATCGTCTTGCTAAGAGGTTTATGATGCTCTATGACCTTGATAGGGTCATCATGCAACGTGACAAACTCTCAGTCTGGGATATTTTCAGGTGTTGCCTGAGTTGGGTTGAGATGTCGAGGGTTTTCGTGTTTTTTGGTTTGAGAGTCCCTGTGGAATTTTACCAGGGGCCTGGTTTGGAGCAGATGATTTTGAAAGCGAAACTTATGTTTATCTAAAAGTATTTCATATTCGCTAAAATCCTGAGTCCCACCTCAATTCTAAACCTTTTTCT
Source organism: Lepas anatifera (assembly GCA_034440635.1). Taxonomy (NCBI): domain Eukaryota; kingdom Metazoa; phylum Arthropoda; class Thecostraca; family Lepadidae; genus Lepas; species Lepas anatifera. Next base: position 524,929 of record JAOTON010001130.1, on the reverse strand, counting down.
GACACTGATAACAATATTTGACTTAGCTCATGCATCGGGCTACAGGAGCCTAAACAAAATGTGTTCGCCTTTTCTGCTAAATTCCCAGTTTGTTGGCCGCGGCTCGGACTCGGCTGAGAACGGGGACACGTACTGCGATGGCAGGAGACCTTCGAACCGAGATGGGTCGGGCCCACTTGACATGGAAGCTGGCCACGGACCCCAGTCGGCGTTAGTCACCGGGCTTAGTCAGCAGGGCAGACTGCCAGAGCAGCCGAGCTCCGGGCCTCTAGGGCGCGCCACGGGAGAACTCAGGCCAACAAAACGCGTGGGAACAAACCTCCGTACACTGGCTGGGGTTCAGAACACACTGCTCTCTTTACCCTTCTGGTTTGTAGAAACCGCGATATATTCTTGCTATGATCTTTCTAGTAAAACGGAGATATTTAAAGCTGGTATTAGAGACGCTCCAGCTATTTTGCACCGCACTGCCACTTTCTGCCCATCTCCCTTGGAATATCACTGAGCCTGCCACTTCCATGGATGTCATGTTCGCCGAGACAGAGGCCGAAGATGGCTACGTTGGCCAGGGGTGTAATTTTCCCAAAATCTTTGGGGGTGCTCAGCCGGTGGAGGGCGGCACCCCATAGGGGCGGCGGCGTTGGGGGCGGAACCCCTTCATTGCACCAAATCTGTTATTCAACACTTTTTTGCGCCGTTTATAGCACAGATAACATTCTATTTTAATGTTGGGCAGGTATTCTACAGTTTTTGCCAAACGTGTTTGCTTTTTAGGCGACATCCCAAAGCTACATATACGTTTTAAAATGATCCAATCTGAGCTTTAAATCTTTCCACGATCAGGGGCGCAGCCAGAGCTTTGGCATGGGAGAGCACACCACCTTTGAGGGCACCCCGGGAGAGAAAGGGTACTTTTAACGTAACCTAAAAAAAACTTACTATATCTTAGTTAATATCAACTTTTGGGTATCTTTGGTCCAAGAAAAATGCAAAGTAAGCATTGACGGAGAAGGAAAACAGAATTAAAACTTGAAAAATGAAGTGTCATCGCAATCTCATGAAAATAGCCAGAACACTACTTTTTTGGATAGATTTAAGGACAAATCAGCCAACTCATGCAAATAATTGACACCAGAGAAATCAGCGGAGCCTGTGATATCTGTACCTATGTGCAACATAAGACATATTGGAGTCGAAAACTCATTTGTTATGCCCACTGGTTTTGTCGTGACGAGTGAGCCCTGGTCCCGGCTCCCACAATGGCCGTGGGAGGAGGTGTAGCATAGTGACATTGGAAGAATACAATTTTTGTTGCCGGAATAATTTGGGAGATACCTTTTTAACACCTTTAAAAGTTCCATATTTTCAAGGATCGGTCCCAGTTGGAGTAAAGAAAAAGTAAACAGGCTGGTTGTTTAGATGGGGATGATGTAACAGGGCTAAAAATGTGCAAAACTAATTCTTCATTCATTGAAATTGATGAGTAGAAATCCTGGTTCAGCAAACTATGATCTGAGCTCAGGGGCGCGTGCCTTTTTATCACCCTCCCCAAAATCCATCAGTATGATAAGCAATTTATTAAACCGGGGTGCCTCGGCATCACAAGGCTTTTTAGCGATGACGGCTCATTCCTCGGTAGCTCCATTTTACAAGGGGAGTTTTCACTGTGTCCTTACTCCCCATCTATTCAAGATCAGCTCAGGGGCCCCCTAGTGTGGATCAGAGTCTTCCAGAGCAGCTGCCCCTCATTCCCCCCAGTTGTGACCCTTGGGATTAGCTAGCCCGGTGACCCCCGAGGTGATGGGAGTTGGCCTTGTGTTCTTATTCTCTGTCTGTTCAAGACCAGCTAAGGGGGCCCCTGGTGTGGGTAAAAGCCTCTTAGAGCAGCTCATGCTCGGCCCAGGACTAGACTAGCTCAGTGGCCCCAAAAATAGAGGGGGGTCATCAGACTAGCTCAATGGGCGGCAGATAGGCTCATAGGACCTTGCACCATATTAGCTTAGGCGGCACCAGACTAGCTCAGAGGGCATCATATGGGCTCAGGAGGCACAATGATGACACATGGGGTACCAGATCAACTCAGAAGGCATTAGTTCAATTCAAGGACAATATATCTGCTCAGGGGACACCAGATCGATTAGCTCGGAGCCCAGATAAGCTCCTAGTCCCCAGACCAGAGCAGGGGTCTAGATCAGCTCAAGGAGTACCATATCAGCTCAGAGAGAGTGCAAAGGATCAGCTCAGTGGTCCCCAATCAGCTCGGGGCACAGATCAACTTGGAGGCGCTAGATCAAGTCAAAGAGCATTTAATCAGCCCAAGAGCCCGATACCAGCTCAGAGGCCTTCATCAGCCTCAGTGGGCACAACTCAGCTCAGGGCCCCATAGCTGCTGAGGAAATTACTTAATCAACGCAGTAGGCCCAGATCAGCTTGAAAGGCACCAGATTGGCTCAGGGGCACCAAACTAGCTCAGGGGGCGCTAGATGAGCTCAGAGGGCTTGAGATGGGCTCAGGAGGGAACATGTTGGCTCAGGAGGCACCAGATCGACTCAGGGGGCATTAGTTTAGCTCAGGGGGAAACATATATGCTCAGGGAGAACCAGATTGATCAGATCGAGAGCCTAGATCAGCTCCTAGCCCCCAGACCAAAGCAGGGGCATAGATCAGCTCAGAGAACACAAGATCAGCTCAGGGTGCACCATACCAGCTCAGGGGGCACCAGATCATCGAAGGAAATATCAATAACCAGCTCAGGGGGCACCTGATCAGCTGAAAAAGGCACCATATTGGCTCAGGGGACAGTAGATTAACACCCGCACTGGAGGGGTCTGGCACTAACGCGCACTGGAGGGGGCCTGGTAGGCCCCCTAAGATCTCGGAAACTAAGAGGGTTAGAAAAACGTCACTTGGTAGGTTGGTGGGGGCTATGGTGATCGACATGATGACCAATTTTCATTGACCTAGGTCAATATCTTCAAGGTCAAACAAGGTCGTAAAGGTCAAATATTAGCCATGCTGGGATCGATTGATAAATGCTGTGATTATGCAGGAAAATGGCGGGAATAAGCTAAAGGCGGACAAGGTTCATAGAGAAGAGGTCTCAAAGAGGTTTTCCCAAAACTTTTGGGTCAAGGTCATTCAAGGTCATTGACCTTTAAGGTCACCATATGGTATACTACTTATTATTTACACTTTGACTAACACTGTAGCCACTGTTTGGCGGGAAATGAGGATTGACCTTTCCCAATGACCTTTGATCTTGACCTTTGTATTGGGGTACCCTACCGATGACGTCATAGCATAATATATGTCAGACGGGGTAACGTCATTTGGCCGGACACACAGTGGTCAGTGACCTTGAAAGTGCAGATATGACCTTGACCTGTGACCTTTGACTTGGACCCTGACTTTCATGTGAAGTGACCTTGACATGTAGTCCCGCTTATATGACGTTATGACGTCCCCACTCGGTCTTCAATGCAAGCTAACTGGTCCGACCGCGCGTTTACGGCGATTTCAAAATGCAGGTCTGATTTTGAAAGCCCATAAGTCAAAACATTTTCGGCCGATTTTCAAAAAGTCTTCACCAATCGATGCGCTATTCAATTTTGTTAAATGTGGCCACGTTTCGTTTTTCGGCTACAAGAGGTTCTCCGGCCACCTTGGAAAAACAGGTGGGGGGCCTCCGAGGCCCCCCTCCAGTGCGCGTGTTAACTCTCCGAGGCAATTGATCAGCTCAGGGGGCTCATATCAGCTCAAGGGGCACTAAAACAGCTAATAGGGCACCAGGCGAGCTCGGAGGTATCAGACTAACCGAGAGCTTTAGCTAGGTTTAAGAGGCACAATTATTTGCTCAAGAGGCACCAGATTGACCTAACGGGCACCAGATCAGCTTAGACGGCATGTGATCAGCTCAAGTGGCCAAGACCAGCTTAGTGGGCACCAGATGAGCTCAAGGGGCACCAGACTAGCTCCTTCGGTACGATTATTGGCGACGATGGGGCATTAGCTGGTCACGGAGTACGTACCCATAATATCCGGGATGTTTGGAAAGGCGACAGAATGCCCTAGCTGACCAAAAAGGTACTAAATTGTACAACAATAGTTTCAATCGCTAAATGTGCTCTAATTGCATCTAGGTTTGACCGCGTAAGGCAATAAATTTCGAGCAGCATAGCCCAAACGGGGTACACCGCCTAGCAATCAAAGGACACTCCGGCACCGATGAAGGGGGGGTACGTGACCCCCTCGCTGCGCACCTGCCCACGATTGAAGTGTATCAGTTTTGGGGGTTAAATTTTGCCTGCAGTAGGGCAGAGGGGATGCAGATTGAAATGAAACCAAAGGACTAAAAGGGAATGTAGCATCTTTTTAGCATGATTTTAACTGAGATAGCTAAGTTGTATAGCATGCCGGAAATCCCGGTACTCTCTGTATCATTTGCCTTGAAACAACGAGTCCAAAGTTGGGGAGGGGGTAGCATTGATTAGCCGGGGGTGGCACGCACAAGGCAAAGGGCATACCTAAGTCGAGGACGGGAATGGTGAGCTGTGGGTAGTAGTTATAAACTACGGGTGGCACCAATCAGGGCGGAAGAGTTAAGCTGGGACAGGGACAGTGGTCGGGGGGGCAGGGGGTGCAATTACACACCCTGAAAAAAATGAGGACGTGAAAAAGTATATTTTTGCACTCCCGGTTTTGGCTTCGTCCGGGGAAGCACCCTTGCATTTGGGTGGCGCCCCCGGTCGGCCAAGAAAACATCAGACCTAAACACCGCCTACCTGAAGAGACAGTGCCCTCTGTGCAAAATAAAAACAGCTTCAAATATGAATGGTGCCCCTTTCATCAAAGCCATCCCATGAAGAGCAAATAGACCCAATTTATCAACTCAACGCAGGGAAATGATGTCGGCGCCCCCCCGAGTGGGCGCCCCTAGGGAACCAAAGGTGCCCCCTAGGGATGGAGGCGCCCCCTTGCCCTGAGAAGGAAGGTGCGCCCTCCCGAAAATCTTGTACAACCGCCCGAAAATGGAATCCACCGTCCCCGAGCTGGGGGCGGCAGTCATAAACCCAGGGCGGCACGAATTAGAGCGGAAGCGATAAGTCAGGGATGGCGTTCATGAGCCGAGGCGATAGTGATGAGCTGGAGGCAGCTTGAAACAGAGTGGCAGTGATAAGCTGAGAATAGCACTGGTGAGCCATTGGCAGCAGATATGAGCGGGGTGCTGTTTGAATCAGAGCGGTAGTAATAAGTCAGGGTTGGCAAAAATCCGGGTGGCAGTGATAGGTGGGAGGAGTCAGTGACGAACCATGGCAGCAAAAAAACCAGGGTGGTAGTGATGAACCGGGGGCGGCATGATCACAGTGGTAAGACGGAGGCGGCATGAATCAGGGCAGAAATGCTGAGCCGAGGGGCGACACATGTATTGGGGGTGTTCTCATTGTGATTAGGGGTGCTCACACATCCCAAAGATATAACAAATTTCACCCCTGGCTGACACTAAAAGAGTTAAAGCACGGCAGCAGCAGTCTACCATTTACTCGGCTCGGAGAATTCGTCCAATAGACAAACAGATAACGATTAGACGATTGTGGGCTGCTGCTTGCTTTCTGGAAGGGTGTTAGAGATTCCTCCTGACAAAACTGTGCCTACAGCAGGGCCAAGTTTGACCGGTTTTGGGGGCCATGGCCGGACTGGTCTCCTCGGCAGTAATAAACCAGGGGCGGCAGTGATCAGCCGGGAGCGGCAGTGAAGATTCGAGGGAGGAAGTGTCTAACCAGAGGCCGCTCATATGGGTTAATTTAAAACAGGGAGCTAGGAGTGGCGTGAATCAGGGCAGCAATGATTAATTAGGGCGGCAGTGATGAACCAGGGGAGACAGTGATAAGCCAGGGGCATCAGTGATGAACCAGGGGCGGCAGCGATGAGTCGGGGCGGCGCGCATTTGGGTCAAAATATGCCAGGGACAACGATGGGCCAGAGACAGCATGAATTAGGCGGCAGTGATAAACCAGGGGCGGCAGTGATCAGCCGTGAGACGGTACATCGTCATATTTGAGGTTTTAGAGCGCGCCGACATCTAGGGTCATACGGCGCCCATAACACGTAAATAAGACATTTCCGCAGGAATTTTAACAAGTCAGTTGGCAAAACAGGTCAGGTTGTGAAATTTTTATCAGAAGATTATATAAAACACATAAAAGATTAAATGAAATCCAAATACTGAAAAATGACACAGACAATTTCACACGGTATATTAAAGTCTGAGACTATAGGTAACATGAAACTCGAAGTTATGTAAAACCTGAAAGACTACTAGGATGAATATATGACATTAAAACTAATGGTCCTCAGATATAACATGATGTTAGTGATATCCACAGAAGGATGCTCCCCCCAGAACGTTCACCGCCCAGATATCCCCAGGATGCTCACTGCCCCGGGAGACGGCAGTGATGAACCAGGGGCGGCAGTTATCAGTCAAGGGCGGCAGTTATCAGCCAGGGGGCCGCAGTTATATTCAGGGGGCGGCAGTAATCAGCCAGGGGCGGTAGTTATCAACCAAAGGGCGGCAGTTATCAGCCAGGGGCGGCAGTTATCAACAAGAGGCGGCAGTTATCAACAAGGGGCGGCAGTGATCAACCAAGGTGCGTCAGTGATCAGCCTGGGGCGCCAGTTAGCAGCCAAGGGGTGGAATTTATCTGTCAAGCGGCGGCAGCTATCAGCCAGGGGCAACAGTTATCATCCAGGGGGTGACACTTATGAATCCGCTGGGGGCGGCAGTGATTAGCCAGGGGCGGCAGTTAGCAGCCAAGGGGCGCCAATAATCAGTCAGGGGGCGGCAGTAGTCAGCCAGGGGCGGCAGTTAGCATCCAAGGAGCGGCAGTTGTCAGTCAAGGGGCAGCAGTGATCAGCCAGTGGCGGCAGTTATCAGCCATAAGCCGGCAGTTCTCAGTCAGAGGGCGGCAATGATCGGCACAGGGGGCGGAAGTTATCCGCCAGGGGCGGCAATGATCAGTCAGGGGGCGGCAGTAATCAGTCAGGGGCGCCAGTGATCAGCCAGGAGGCGGTTGTGATCAGTCAGGGGGCGGCAGTTATCAGTCAGTGGGCGGCAGTGGTCTGCCAGGGGGCGGCATTGATCTGCCAGGGGGCGGAAGTTATCCGCCAGGGGCGGCAGTTATCAGTCAGGGGGCGGCAATGATTAGCCAGGGGGCGGCAGTGATCAGCCAGGGGCGGCAGTGGTGAACGAGGGTCGGCAGTGATCAGCAGGGGGGCGGCAAAAATGATTCGGTGGGTGACAGTGACTTACTAGGACGGGCAAGCATATGGGTGTTTAAATAAACCGGGGTGTTTAACCAGGGGCGGCAGTGATAAAACAGGGGTGTCAGTGATCAGCCAGCTGATCAGTGATGAACAAAAGGCGGCAGTAACCATCCGGAGGGGGCGGCAGTGATGCGGCGTCATAAATCAGGGGGAAATGATAAGTCAGGTGGCATTGATTAATTAGACGTGGAACAAATCAGAGTGGAAGTAATGAATCCGGGACGGGGAAAACTTGTGAGGGACGGCACAAATCAGGGTGGCAGTGATGAGATAGGGTGACACTTTTCAGGGTATCAGTGATAAGCCAGGGGCGGCACATGTATTGGGGGTGCTCAGCACATGATTGGGGGTGCTCGAATTAGGATTGGGGGTGCTCGGGCACCCCAAAGAGATAGAAAATTACACCCCTGACGTTGGCCCAGCCAGTGTCCAAGTATAGATGTCATCAGCTCAGCGCAGACAAACAAAGATTCCGAGAAGGTGGTGATGAGTAGTGCGGAGAGGCTGCTGGAGAAAGAGGGGGCAGAGGGAAGAGAGTGAGAGAGAAGGGGATTGAAAGAAGTTAGGAAACTGCTCAGCTGAAATTAAAGCATCATGCGTATGAGCTATTCGTCTGATGAGATGGTAACCAGTGGAGGCACGTCTGTGGCCATTTGAAAAACTGTCTTCGAGTGAATAATCTCTATTGGATTTCGTGACTTCTCGCTGTTTTTTTCGGACATCAAGCAGCGAGAAGATTTGATGTGATGACTGCTAAAAGGTTCCATCGCAAGTGTAGGTATATTTGTACTATTTGAAGTCCACGGGGTTGTCCCCTGTTACCGGACTTTATTGATGTGAACTCTGGCGGACGCAGCGGGGGGAGAGGGCAAGGGGCTATTGTCCCCAAAACTGCGCAGTTTTGACCTAGTTTCTTAAAAAAACACTTTGTTTTTACAATTTATCCTGAGTTGCCCCACCCCCCCCCCAAACGGCGCTCCTAGGTCCACCCCTGAATGTGAATGCCTTTAAGAAGTGATTCATTCTTTGTTAACTCCAATACCTCACTTTGTGATGTATGGCTCAGCAAGTTGGATATAGAATAAGGGTTATTTTAGCTATTGATAAACATCCGCCATGAGAAATGTACCAATAGTGTCCTGTGAGCGTTGTTCGAATATATTTGGATAGTGATAGCTCGTGAAACCAGAAAGCGATTATTGTTCGTGTTCTGATTTCCTTACGAATTTGAAGCTTTTTCTTGCGCTGTGTGACAATCTTCCGAGACAGGCAATTTATAGTTCACAAGATACACGAAACGAAGGTCTTGATATCTAATTTTGAGTCATTTGGCGGTTTCTCTTTTTCAAGCTGTGCTAGCTTAGAGTTATCTTAACTTTCCCAACGCATAGAGTCTGTGTAGAAAAACTGTAAAATAAGCTATTTCATTAAAAATAACAAGCTATAACTTTTGACAGCTAAGATTTTAGAATAAGCTATTAGTAGGCATTTGTCACGCCTCGACCCATAGCCGATTGTAGGTCAGTGACACTTCTATTAAGCCAGTTGCTTCACTGGAGTGCTGCAGGCTGCCGGCTTTGAAACCATTAAGCATATCAGGAAGGCTTAACCGGCCCATTTCAAGCAGACTTTGCATGTAGGTTTTGTTTCCGTGTTAGCTCGTTTTACTTGGTCGTTACATCGGCCTCTATGATCGCAGGGTACAAGGGGTGTGGGGGGATAGAACTGGTTAGCTGAAAAGAGATAGGTTCATGATTTGGGAGGAAGTATACCCCACGCCCCGTCCCACGCTTTCAACGCCCCTGGACGTGCAAATATTTTCGTTTAGTATAGGTCTCGAGTTGTGAACTGACTTGAGCTAGCTTATTCGATGCTCATATTACGGATACTCTGGTAAGCTTGAATTGGAATTTAATATGTCTAGTTCAGCTGCTCGCCACGAAAACGGCCGGTACTTGACTTCCTATGCTCCAATGCCGTTCTGTCACCGATCGCAGTAATGTGACAAGCCCCTCATGCGAACGTAACATCAATCGTGTATAACCGTGTAACCGTGTACATCAATCGTGTAATAATAACTAAAAACTAAATTTGAACACGATGTCACCAGGGCCCAAGGAGTCAATAGCAAAAAACTGTAGCTCACAAATCCATTTTTGAGCCCAAAATCGAAAGCGTTGAACATCTCCAACATGTGCCCTGGTATCAAAAAGCACACATCGGAATCTAACAACTTTACATCGGGATTATCTTTGCCTGCCTAAAATATTCACATACCGAACTCAATTGATTGACTGATAGTTTTCCAGCGCCATCAGCACTACCCACTGACTAACACTTCAACCATATAGCCAACCACATGCACAGAATGTTTTGTACACCTATCCTCTCCCAGACCAGCAGCATGCAATCATAAGTTACCACCGACACTATAGCACTCGTGGGTTTTATAATCCGCCACGCGACCCCTCCCCACCGAGGCTTGAACTCGGCATCAGCGGTCGTCACCATGCGTGACCTCTCACCTCTGTGCCCGCAGGCATCCATGGGTGACGGCGAATGGCGACCGCTGATTGGTGGGTGCGTGTTATCTCCCATTGCCAGGAATTCAGCAGGAATTTATCCATGAAATTTATAGAGCCTTCAAGTATGCAGCAGAAAATTAGTTTCAGTCACATTTTCGGAAATTCCTGGTCATAATTTGTTTTCTATCGACTTGATTATAATGTTATTCAAGGCGGCTCCTCGGCACAGGCGAGACGGCGGCGGAGACGGCACAGGCCAGCTGGCGGCCGAGTTTGCTGAAGTCAGGAGCGTCGAGACTGGTTTCTGCGGTGTGAGGAACGAGGGCTGGCGAGAAGGTGATTTACCGAGGAGGGAGGAGGGGCGTTTGTACCATTACAAAATCTTCATTTCCTTCAAAACTGAGAATGAGGCCCATTGAGTTGTCCTTTACAATTGAATGGTATCAGGATCTCATGCCCTAGATTTTAATTATGGAAGCCGGGAAAATAATGGTTCTTCCGATATAATGAACAATCTTCTGTCTCCTGAAAAAATATTTTCATCTCAGGGTGGAAATTGAACTGCATTGTGGAAAATAGTATTTTTCCTGGCCTCTGTAAGAAATATTGTCGGTATTAAGCAACCCTTCAAGTTTTTGGCAGCATTACGTCACATGGCGGAGAGGCACTACAGTTACTATGCAGGGCATTGGAGAAATCACTTTTCGAAGCTCAAATAACCTGTTTAGAACGTATCAACAAAACTTATATGGTTGAACCAAAAGCTAAAAGATTTTATTTTGAAACCACAGACGTTTGAAAAACCCAGGAAGAATATTATTTACAAATTTCCAGAGCGTGTCAAAATAAGGACATGTTCAGCACTAACAGCTGTTTGCAGTAAGACAATCTCGATTTTGATTGGCGTTGATTTCGACCTTGATTGGCTGTTGGGGCACCCGCAGAAGACAAAAACACCAGTGATCCTGAGCGAAGGAAATTTATTTCTCCGGCTATTAGGTAGGCCTAGTGATCAAATAAATGCATGCCCTTCAACAAATTCTTGAAGTGTTATAATTTTTCATTAGATTTACGTAAAATACGCTGCTCGCGGTTGAGATCAAGGTTACTGTCAAATGGGTGAAACAAGTTGATTCGATTTATACTAGATTGGGCCAAATACGCCCAAACTCGATATGTTCAGCTGATCCTTCCAAAAACTTAGTAGAATCCCTATAACTTAGTAGGAAAGGGCGGGACGTCATCATGGAGGACTATATTTAGTAGGAAACTGGTTGTACCCGTAGTTAAAGTACCCTGGTATTAAGTGCTCTTACGTTATATTTCAAAAGCCTCCATGGCTTTTTGGCTTAAAAGTAGTCCGGGAGAGCTTTAATGAGGCAGTTGACCTCAAACTAATTTCGGAACATTTGCGCAAGTTCGGGCGAAAGTAACTGGTCGAGTGCCACTATTTTGTTTTAGTCCTCATTATAAGGCTAGTTGGGGGATGCGTCCCTCGTCTCCCCCGTCGCTCTCGACGCCCATGGTGTGTACATAGATATCATTTTACTGCGATTCACGATATTGGGCCTGAGTCCCAATGTGGTTAAAAACATAACGGACTCTTTTGGATGTTTAGGGGTGCTTTTACAACTTTTAAGAATACCCACGCATTACAAAAGCATGCAGTTCTACTCGCCTGGATTTCAACCACAGGTCACAGTGAGGTCAAAAGTGACCATGGCCCCAAGTACCCTAGATACACCACTGCTTACACATGGTGTGATAACAAATTAGTTCTTGGCTCTACACGAATTTAAGTGTGTCAATATTGTAGGGGCGACCTCAGCAATTTCACATTTATACACTTTTAAAAGGCCAATGATGGAGCTTGGAACTCAGTGGATTTTTTTCAATGGAAACTAGTTTGACCTCACTACTTTTCATCCTGCAGTGGCCCGCCAGGTGTAAGTGTATGGCACGCCGACAGGAGGGCACACCATGCACTCTCGCGACGCGACGCCGTCCCGCATTCCCTTCGCACATCAGCTCCAACACCAACTGTCTTGAAGGTGAAAAGTCACCCGTGCTCATCTGAAGACACTTATAAAGGATGTCTTTGTGGCAGTTTTTCTGTCATCTCCTATAATGCTCATTGAAGCGGTTCCTTTTCATCAAGGAAGAACACACCTGTCATTTGTAGAGACAAGAGAGCTTATCCTTAGCCTACGGCCACTGTCCAGCGTCACGCCTCGGTGGACGTGACGGCTTCCAACTGGGCCAGGAGCACGTGCTCAGCTTCTGTCGCCCTCAGCTGACTCACTGCAGACACGTCCAAAAACGACTCGGCCGGCGCAGCTGCCGCTCCAGCTGGAAAAAGGCTAACATCCCTGCCTGATGTCGCGTCCTCCAGTGACTCAGATAAGAAGCACGCCGAAGGCCGTTGCCTTCACCGGGTAGTTTACGACGTCACCGTCGCTGCGGTGGAGGATCGTCAGCAGGAGGCAGTGCCGCGCGCGGCCACCGCCTCCGCCGCCGGCAGCCGGCTATTTTGGGCCGCTGACTGGCGAGATATATTTGAGATTTGGAAGGCGAACAGGAGAGCTGTCTGGAGTCGGCGTTCGCAGTCAGTGTCCGTTGCCTCGCCAGCGCACACCTTCCCCAACGCTCCAGTTTTCAGGTGATTGATTCTTCCACATCGCCTTCTTTGGCTGCGCTCTCGAATGATAGGTTTGCAGCGGTGGTGATTGGCAGGCGTGGCGTGCGATCCACGACTATCGGGGCAAGCTGGTGCTTACTGACACCGGCTCTAAAGCGTGGTCCGAACGGCTAGTGGATTCGACCTAAGGTGAGCGAAGAACAGCTGGACGACACAGAGGAGTCCGCTTCATCCCGGAGGAGGAAACACTCACTCTTGGCTTTGGTGTGCTGAGGAGATGCAGCCATAGGGCGCCAAGAAACCATGCAGTTGAAGCGCCTTAACCCTCGCCCCACCGGGGGGGCGCATCGATGGCCCCCCTAAGGTTTTTCCGGGATAGCAGAAAAACGACGAGGCGCAGCACCGCGGTTGAGGGCTCTACCTCTCACTGCAACATTTTCCCATCATCCCTGAAATTGTTTACCCCGGGTCACCCAAGGTCAGGTCACCAGACGAGGTCAACCAAGGTCACCTCACTTCACCTTTAGAGCTCTGTAAGAGCTACATTTCAAACTCGATCGATTTGAAACTTCCTACAATTTATGACCCCTCCAGGGTCTACAAGGTGTATATCCGGGATTTTTCGATTTCGTGCCCTGAGGTCAGGTCACGAGGCGACCTCTCCCATTGGAAAAGCATGGGGAAAAGCTATTTCATGATATAAAACCCACAAAAATGATTGCAAATACTCAGACTGCTCAGAACAACGTTTTTGGACACCCTTTCACGGATCCCAGGGGTCATATTTGCCCTTTGATTTTTCCAAGGTCATCCAAGGTCACCAGAGGTCAAAAACAGTATTTTGACAATAACTTTTGACCTAATTGAGCTAGAGCGGTCAAACAAACACCATCGTGTTTGTCTTGTCACTGGCTTTCATTTGATATACGGCAAGGTCACTTTTTGACCTTTCGTGACCTCAGGTCATATTAGGTCACGAGGTGACCTCTGGCGGTCAAACCACTGGCGGGAGGTCTTAACGTTCCACATAGCGGAAAAAGTACTGGCAATTTGCTATCAAATGTACTTTACCAGGCTTCAATAGCTCTAATGACATAAGAGTTATGCCCAGTTTGCTTAATCATTGCATATTTGAGTGAAAATAGCCGATCTTGACCTAATTTGACCTCTGGAGGTCAAACCATTGACCTGAGCACTAAAACATGCGAAGTAATTTCTTATTGAATTCACGCGAGCTTTCTATTGCACTTTGCAGATTTGCGCTAACGCCCATATTTTCGGAGTTAGAGGGGGGCCATCGATGGCCCCCCGGTGGGGCGAAGGTGGCGCCGGACCCCCGGTGGGGCGCGGGTTAAAACCCCGAACAATAACAAAGAGGACATGCAGCTAGAAAATAGCTGTGACATGTTCTCTTTCCCCGATTGGAGACGACAATTTATTTGTGCATGATGATGGATAAACCATTGCTGGTGAAAATTAGGATGCTGGTGTGATGTGAGCATCAAAGTAGCAGGCAAGATAAACGGTCGTTGCAGCTTATTGAAAATATTTTCCTAGGGACATATGACCCGATTGTGCGTTAAACATTACAGGACAGCTTCACCATTGCCATTCTTGTGACTTGCCTTTAGCTGTTTGTGATTTAGAAATAAGTGTAAAAATTATTGGGAATATTCTGTGGTTAGTTGCTAGATCACACCTAACTCTGTGTAATCATCGATGGTCGTGAAACAATCCCTAAATTCTGAGCAATAATAAAACATGTGTGCATCTGTCGCTCAGGAAAACACTCACGGACTGTGTTTGTGTCCTTATCTTCACGTAGAAGTATCTTCGAATTCCAGAAATTTTATCCCACCTAAATTCAAAGCTTTCTATCAAATGCAGCACATTACTTTTCAAAACATTGGTTAGGTTCCCATCATCTAGTGTAAATAAAACTTTGATGGAGGAAAAACGAATTTTTCTGGAGTCTTATTAAAATCGGAAATGAACGCTCTATGATCGAAAAATCAGCTCAATGCATGACTGCTTTCAAAAAGTTGTATTTTAACCCTCGCCCCACCGGGGAGGGGGCCATCGATGGCCCCCCTAAGGTTTTTCCGGGATAGCAGAAAAACGACGAGGCGCAGCACCGCGGTTGAGGGCTCTACCTCTCACTGCATCATTTTCCCATCATCCCTGAAATTTTTTACCCCGGGTCACCCAAGGTCAGGTCACCAGACGAGGTCAACCAAGGTCACCTCACTTCACCTTTAGAGCTCTGTAAGAGCTACATTTCAAACTCGAACGATTTGAAACTTCCTAAACTTTATGACCCCTCCAGGGTCTACAAGGTGTATATCCGGGATTTTTCGATTTCGTGCCCTGAGGTCAGGTCACGAGGCGACCTCTCCCATTGGAAAAGCATGGGGAAAAGCTATTTCATGATATAAAAGCCACAAAAAGGATTGCAAATACTCAGACTGCTCAGAACAACGTTTTTGGACACCCTTTCACGGATCCCAGGGGTCATATTTGCCCTTTGACTTTTCCAAGGTCATCCAAGGTCACCAGAGGTCAAAAACAGTATTTTGACAATAACTTTTGACCTAATTGAGCTAGAGCAATGAAACAAACACCATCGTGTTTGTCTTGTCACTGGCTTTCATTTGATATACGGCAAGGTCACTTTGTGACCTTTCGTGACCTCAGGTCATATTAGGTCACGAGGTGACCTCTGGCGGTCAAACCACTGGCGGGAGGTCTTTACGTTCCACATAGCGGAAAAAGTACTGGCAATTTGCTATCAAATGTACTTTACCAGGCCTCAATAGCTCTAATGACATAAGAGTTATGCCCAGTTTGCTTAATCATTGCATATTTGAGTGAAAATAGCCGATCTTGACCTAATTTGACCTCTGGAGGTCAAACAATTAACCTGAGCACTAAAACATGCGAAGTAATTTCTTACTGAATTCACGCGAGCTTTCTATTGCAATTTGCAGATTTGCGCTAACGCCCATATTTTCGGAGTTAGATGGGGGGCCATCGATGGCCCCCCGGTGGGGCGAAGGTGGCGCCGGACCCCCGGTGGGGCGCGGGTTAACATTCATTTTAGTTTGACATCGGTTACGAAGGCATTCCTCTTCCTAGTGTTGAGACTCGGCAGTGTCTGGTGCGCATATGGCTGAAAATAAGGTCTCCCTCCACTGCTCAGTTATATTATTGATTCGTTATCTATTCACAGCCAGTTGATACGCCTATTGATTCATTATCTAGTCACAGCCAGATGATAAGCCCTGGCCCTCCCACGACAAGTGATGAATCAAGCGCAGTAACCTCCCGGTGTGGCATATAGTGATGCCAGGGTAACCACCGGTGTGGCGTATAGTGATGCCAGGGTAACCACCGGTGTGGCGTATAGTGATGCCAGGGTAACCACCGGTGTGGCGTATAGTGATGCCAGGGTAACCACCGGTGTGGCGTATAGTGATGCCAGGGTAACCACCGGTGTGGCGTATAGTGATGCCAGGGTAACCACCGGTGTGGCGTATAGTGATGCCAGGGTAACCACCGGTGTGGCGTATAGTGATGCCAGGGTAACCTCCCGGTGTGGCATATAGTGATGCCAGGGTAACCACCGGTGTGGCGTATAGTGATGCCAGGGTAACCACCGGTGTGGCGTATAGTGATGCCAGGGTAACCACCGGTGTGGCGTATAGTGATGCCAGGGTAACCACCGGTGTGGCGTATAGTGATGCCAGGGTAACCTCCCGGTGTGGCATATAGTGATGCCAGGGTAACCACCGGTGTGGCGTATAGTGATGCCAGGGTAACCACCGGTGTGGCGTATAGTGATGCCAGGGTAACCACCGGTGTGGCGTATAGTGATGCCAGGGTAACCACCGGTGTGGCGTATAGTGATGCCAGAGTAACCTCCCGGTGTGGCGTATAGTGATGCCAGGGTAACCACCCGGTGTGGCATAAGTGATGCCAGGGTAACCACCGGTGTGGCGTATAGTGATGCCAGGGTAACCACCGGTGTGCCGTATAGTGATGCCAGGTAACCACCGGTGGCGTATAGTGATGCCAGGGTAACCACCGGTGTGGCGTATAGTGATGCCAGGGTAACCACCGGTGTGGCGTATAGTGATGCCAGGGTAACCACCGGTGTGGCGTATAGTGATGCCAGGGTAACCACCGGTGTGGCGTATAGTGATGCCAGGGTAACCACCGGTGTGGCGTATAGTGATGCCAGGGTAACCACCGGTGTGCCGTATAGTGATGCCAGGGTAACCACCGGTGTGGCGTATAGTGATGCCAGGGTAACCACCGGTGTGGCGTATAGTGATGCCAGGGTAACCACCGGTGAGTGTCCCGGCACCGGGTGGACCTGAGGCCCCGGCAGGAGCCTCGGCCCTCGTCGGAGCCGCCTGACCCCATTCACCAAAATAGCTTCAATGTATGCCAGAGCAGTGGGCGCTTCACAGAAGCCACACCTCTCAGCCGCGTGAAATTCATGGCAATGTTTTGCAAAACATTGAATATAAATTTGATGTGGCGAGGAATAGAGCGATTGCTGGTGTATATGACTTTTTTAAATGAGCTGGCCTAAAATATATATTCTAAATGCTGAGGAATATCACATGTGTGCTATTTCCTGCCAACGCTCGTCTATATTTAATTACCTAATTGCAGCCCCTTCTGTCTGTCAAAACAGCGGTGTTGTGGCTGGTCACCACTGTCCAATAAGAAATTTGGCTATTGGACCAATCATACGATAAAAGATTCTGGAAGGGAGTGAGCATCCCAAACTCACAACCTTCTTACGCAGCACGAATGCACCAGTCAGTGCTCCATGGCAATGAAATTAAGAGTCTCTTCTGGGGTAAGGGGGACCTGGCAAGCTTAGACATTTGTTGTGTCGCCGCTGTCACAACAGGCGGTCTACATCAGTGATAACTTAGCAAACAATGTCGTCAGGCGCAACCGTCAGACGCAGCCTGTGCAGCGTACCTATGTAGTAGTTGTGTTTGTTGAAGTCCTGTACCCGACTACAAAACACTAAGAATCTTTATGTATTACTCACCTGGGAAATAATTCATTTATTCTCGAGAATGTAAGTCAATTGTAAGTCACTCAGAGCTTGAGCAAATGGATGTAATTATGAAGCAAGAAAGAAATCCTAGAAGTGAGAGAAACGATTGGTAAATACTAAAAATCAACCGTCTAAGGTCAAATATTATTTTTGTAATAAAACAGGCCGGATTGGGATTCTAAAATTACATTTTTATGTCCCCAATGTGCCAGAAATGAATACAAGGGGGGACGAAGCGCGCGGCTTGGGTAAGAACAGTAAATTTTGGACTCAAACGTAAGCAACAGACCACCTGAGTCTTGATTATCCCACCGTGAGCCTTTCCTTATTTTGAATCAGTTGCCTGCGACAATCCACTGGGAGCCCCACTTCGACGTGGACCGCCCCCATTCACTTCTCCCGCCCTCTACTTTGTGGTGGATTGCCTCCAGCACTGGGCGCCCTTTGCATCCTTAAAGCGGGCCACTTAAGCGTGAACCATACTCATTTACCTGCGGTCGGCATCTACTTTGTAGTTGGATGACCGTGTTTTATGATTGGTCGCTCTTTTTCAGTCCTGGGCGGCCCACTGCATCATGGACCACCCTCGTTCACTTTTGACCGCCTTCTAGAGCATGATAGTTCCGTTGTATCACTAAAACAAAGTTGTTTGTAGACTACAAAGAAAAGTTCATGCGTCACCTTACATTTATGTAGAAAGCTGTGGATTTAGCATCATCCACCAGACGCAGATGCGATAGTTTGGGCACAGGGATTGTTCCTAAAAGTCTCCAAAGGCCGTCGTGGCGTGAAGTCGGTTTTAGACAGTAATTCGGGTAGAAGCACCAGAGGCAGAATTAGGGAAAAGGTGTACTTGCCACTCCCCCTTCCTCGCTCGATCCTCGGCCCCCCTGAAGGTCGCGTTTTACCCCACTGCTCTCCAGGGTGCGAATATCAGCGCCCCCGCCATAGGTTTTGGCGGCCACCTTATAGGTTTTCCCGCCCAAAAGTGGCAGCTCCTAATCCACATGATACCCCCTCCCCATCTGACCATGTGATCCCCCCATCAAAAATCCTGGATCCATCTATGAGAGGCACTGTTTTCAGACCCTTTGTATTTGACAAGAGACACTTTCTCATATTCCCTGGCGACGTTTTTTATTTTTATCATTTTAGTCGGGTCTGCCTGAAACAGCATAGTCAGCTTCAAAAATTATTGTCGCACAGGCTCCCTTTATGTTACCAAAAGTCGCCCCAAGGTGGCAAATGGTTCATCCCCCTCCACCGGGCCTTAGCGCTCGCAGCGATATATTGGATCCGTCCCTGGGTGCCGCCACGGATTCTTTATAGGAGAACCCATCCAAGTGATGGAAACATATAGCAGGAACTTAATCGCCCAGACCTTAATTGTCCAGGAAAAGTTCTAGAGAGGGCGGCGTGGCGTCACACTGCACATTTCTAAAATAAAACCTCAGCCCCCAGGGCTATAGATGACAGATCTAAGTGTTTGCTAGAGGTCTTCGGACTGACAATCTTGCAGGATATATAATTTACTACGGGACGTGCGTTTGCCTCAGAATAATCGGCGTGATCATTTTGTCATATACCTACACGGTATATTGAATTTCCATATATTCGCTTAATACGAAAATTAGGTCAATCATTTTTCCACGCTTAATGTTGTTTCCAATCTCAAAATTTAAAACCAAGGCAGCTCACTGTTATAATACGCAACGATGCTTCGCAGAAATCATGAGTGCGTTTTCCGACAGCAACACTTTTATGTTGGCTGAAGTCAAGCAGACGTTTTGGGTCTATAATATTGAAGGCGGCCACTTTATTGAGTTAGCGAAGATCCGCGACTTCTTGCATGATTCAAAGTTCACTGAAATTATGAATATTACAGGGAGTGTCCAGTGGCGGATCTAGCCGGTCGGTTTGGGAGGGGCAAACCAAAGGAGAAAAGAAAAAAACGTCGCGCAGAAAAAATAAGCAATACAATATTACTTGCTGGTAGAATTTTGGGTATTTGCGGCTAAAAGCAAAAATAAAAAAATAAAAAACGTCACAGGGTGAAAAACATGGGCTCGAGATACTTTTTTCCTATCCAAGGGCCTATATTTACACTGAGCTTAACTGGTTCTGTTTGAAGTTGAGAGTTGAAGCACCAAAATCTTGCTTATAAACTAAAAAGGAGTCGGGGGAAAAAGGAGGTCGATCGCTTTGGGGGGCAAAAATATAGTATTGCCCTGAGCTTTTCCGTTTGGGGGCAATGCCTTTTTGTTCCCCCCCACCCTGGATCCGCCACTGGGAGTGTCCCACCTTTATAACATGTTTCGATGTAAGGTAGCAGCTCTGTAGAATGTGTCGAGAAACCACTATCAGCATATTTTATTTGACCCAACGCTCTCTACATTGAATTTGCGCACAATTTAAAGTTCAAAACAGGGAGCCTTATCACCCTTATTTAAACCCCGATTACCTTTCCATCTGGTTCAAAAAATTTGATTGGTCTAAATCCTCACTGCGTAACATGCCCCGCAATCACGTGATACACTTTTACAATGACAACAATGCTGCAGCGTCGACATGCTGTGAGTGACGCCCCGGAGTTCAGCCTGGTAATTACACGTGTTGCTTAGTTCAACCTGGTAATTACACGTGTTGCTTAGTTCAACCTGGTAATTACACGTGTTGCTTAGTTCAGCCTGGTAATTACACGTTTTGCTTAGTTCAGCCTGGTAATTACACGTGTTGCTTAGTTCAGCCTGGTAATTACACTTGTTGCTTAGTTCAGCCTGGTAATTACACGTGTTGCTTAGTTCAGCCTGGTAATTACACGTGTTGCTTAGTTCAGCCTGGTAATTACACGTGTTGCTTAGTTCAGCCTGATGGGAGCCACAGTCTTTTTGATGACATCATACATTGCAAGAAAATGGCTATGTTTTTGGTCTGAGCGATTAAAGGCGGGGAAAACATTTGAGGCCAGATTTCCGGACTTACGCTGGCTGCAAACAGTTATTTTTGAAATGTTGATGGGTCCATTTCCTTTAATCCGTTTGTACCTATTGCATTATGTTGTATTGTGCATATTGAAAACTCATTCAAAGTTATAACTTGTCAGCGATCAGATTTGGTGAGGGGGTAAACTGCAGGCGACAGTCATGTGCAGAACTCATATAAATGCACAAACACACCACCGTAAAAATAGGCATGTATATGCACACGCACATACCAATGACCAGTGACGTCATGGTTGTCAATCTGGCTGCAGTCACGTGCTCTGTTCAATGTTGAACGTCTGGGCCGGTTGCTGACCTTGGCAAGCAGAGCGTTAAACAGAAAGCGCGGCACGACGGCCGAACCGGTGTCAGCCGTATCTATCGACTCTTCTGTATCACAACGAACGCAGGATGTATCAGAACAATGTGCAGCATGTATCAATAAATGGAATGTCCTCAGTGCTGTATAACTGAGTGGAATTTTGTCGTTGGATTGGGTCACATATGATACCTATGTCTGAGAGCTATGTATGATGCAAAATGTTAACCTGCGGGGACAGGATGAGGTAATAGTACGGCCTCTCAAACGGGTAGAGATCAGACAAAATCCTCAATATAGCTGAATCCCGGGCTCTTATGCCCAATTAATGATGGGTCTGGCCTGTTCTAAGGCTTTAAATACGATAAAATAAATGATAAAATATGAAGATAGAAAAGCACTGCGTGCAACAAAACAATGCAGTGCTCCACCCGAACGTATTGGAGTACTCTTTACTTTGTTCACGTCCTGTGTCGAATTATCCGCTGTGGGATGTTAAGATCTGTATTTTTTTCAGTAGACGGTTCAAACAAAATACATCTATTTTGCTTTGTTGAAAGTAGGAGCGGATGCATTGGGACCAATCCAGTCATGGCCCCCCGAAGTGGAATCGAGGGCGATAGCCCTCCCCCTCCAAGCAAACTAGGGTTACATAATTGATCACTTGGAGAGGACGTGGCTGTCAGAAAGAGGCATATTTAAGCGTTTCTATTCACTTGGAATTTGTGTACCCCTTCAGGAGTGAAATAAATTCCTCCTGAGGATGATCAAAAAGTGAAGGAATCTTTCGCGTTTGAAGCATGATTTGTGCTCACAATTATGTGGCAGTTACAAAATGTTTTCTGATGACATAATTGAGACATTTGAGGGGCCCTCTTGCGTGACGAGATTGCTCAGGTGTAGCTGATGTGAAAATTTGATAACATCTGTTTTGTTGATGGTCGATGTCAGTATGGTCCTCCCAAACCGATCGCCGGGATCCGTCCCTGGTTGAAAGAGTATATGCTACAGTTGTTAAAAACCAACTTTTCGCCATGTTTTCCGCCTAAAACAGCAATGCTTGGGACGTTTAGAGGAGCAGGTGCTAAAACTAGTACGAAGCTGATGTCACAGATCCGTCAGGTGTCCAAATCTAACACTTCTCCTCAATCGTGGCTGCCTGACCTCCGACCTGAGTTGGCATCTCAAGGCCAGGACAGGCACCTGACGTGACGTGACGTGGCAGACACGACATCTGTCACCCCTCCCTCCTCCCCTGCTGGCGCGCAAACATCTCCCCCTCCCGCACTCACATCCTCAGGTTGTCACAGTCGGACACAGCACAATCCTGGGAGCGACCAGGAAGACCTTGAAGTTAAAGAGGACAATCTCGCGTGATTTAGAAACAGTAACCTAGTTTCCGAGAAGCTTGTTTCATTTAACAAGCTCACCCGCGAGGACGGGCATCTCCCTGTCACCAAACTTTAACGTTTTGTCCATCTACTTAAAACGCACAAATGAAGGGGACCATCTAAATATACTTACAACATAATGCAGGATGCAGTGATGGCTGATGCCAGACAAATCATGTGAGAGGGAACTTGTCACACGGCACCATTGTGCAGGCGTAACATTGTATCTGCATCTGGTTTAAAGAGTAGGCCCTGCACCTGAAACACGTACCGCAGCCCACAGGTGGATTCAGGATTGCCAATTGGGGGGGGGGGGTGACCACAGGGTTAGGGGCACTATTCAGCCCAGAGTGGCCTCTTTTGGACTAAAACAAATATCAGGTGGGCGCTAAATCATATCTTGGGGGCACCGACACTCGCCATCCGGGGGGGAAGATGAAAAATAGAGCTTCAGGAGACGCCTCGACCTTTCAGGGGCACCATGACCATTTCAAGGAGCACCGCCTACTCGGGGCAGGCATGTGTCCCTTTGCCCCTTGCATCTGCCTATGTCACGATCGTAATTCGCCGTGAAAATGAAGCATGTCAACATCGGAAATTGCCGTGCACGAAATACAACACCCGAAAAACGGAAATTTAATGCTGACGCGTCACCTGTTTACAGCAATATTTGTGTACTAGTCGGAAATCCTCGGACAACAAGCTATTGTGTCTTTAAAAAGAATATCAGGCTTGGTGTGTGGAGTGATCGTATGCTATGGTACGTAGTATCATATCTTACATTTCTATTTTAAATTTGCAACTCTCATATCATGTCCGGGCATGTAGTTATTATGTTCAGTTCATGACGATGTGCTGGAGCACTGACATTTGACTATGTTTTTGACAAAGGTCTTAGAATAATGCGTGGTGTGTGGAAAGACCAGCTGATGTGAATACATACATACATACATAGAATAAACAGAAACAGATTTGGATAAATAAAAGACAGGATCACGCAGAGCATATTTTAAGAAATTGCGACTGGTGGGCATTTGGCTGAAAAGGGCACGAATTGTCACCAAAAGGGCATTCCTAGAGCATCAAATGATTGGTGACTGGTGGGCACTGGGCCTTTCTTGGAAGTTCACTGGTGGACATAGCATGGGGGACTGGTGGGCAAAATGCCCACCACTTTGTGGCTTAAAATATGCCCTGGGATCACGTGCGTATGTAAAATGCGCACGTGATGTATATAAGGCCTTGGTAAAATGCAAGAGGGTGGACTGTACGTGGTGCATGAGAGGACTCACTTAGGAAAGCATACATATCAGGATCTGGTTCGGATCCGGACCGATGGCTTGGGGAGGGGGAGCGGTGCAATGGGAAAAACATAGCTATGTTTAAGAAAATCGGCAAAATCTGGGAGCAATTACCCGTTTTTCTTTCCCCGGTAAGCGATAGTTACAATGCTTAAAATCTAGCGCCTAGATTCAAACGTAACCGCTATGATAAGCTTGTTAGGCGCACTTTCCTTGCTTTAGATTTTTAACACATAAGGTCATCAAAACTGAAGACGTCACTGTTTATCTTAGTGGAGCTCAGCTGTGGTTTGGTACAATGGTCCCATCCAAAACGAAGTGATGTAAAAAATGGAAATACAATTTAAAGAAGAGCTTAATATCCTTGTCGTCAGCAAGCCAAGCTACATGAAAATGAAAAAAGAAGAAAACAACCTGAGAACTGAGAAGTCCTCTCTGGCATTGTGACTAGAAACTGTCTCTCGTTTTGGTGTAGAAATTATGGGGGGGGGTGTATTCCTTATGGTTATGGAGACAGGACAGACCTAAATATTTTCATAGCAGATTGAATGTGCAGCCCTGTTTAACCGGGGTCGCCACCGCCCCACGGATCAAGGCCCCCCACCAAAATATGGGCGTAGCCAAACAAGTCAAAACGCATCAGAACCATGTTTAGCAGTCATGGTTACCCAGAGGCAAATAGGTCAAGATGGCTATTTCACCAAATAGCAAATAACAAACGGGCAAACATGCATAGAGCATGAGGCCGAAAACATTATACAATGCCAGTACTTTCCGCTATGTGGCGAAAGACCCCGCCAGTGGTTGACCCCAGAGCACCTGTACCAATAACCGAGGTCACGAAGGTCAAAAACCCCGTATATCAAAGAAAGCCAGACAAACAAACACGTAGTGTTGTCACCACCAGCCAATTAGGTCAAAAGTTAGTCAAAATACTGTTTTGACCTCTGGGACCGATGCCTGAAAGCAAAGGCAAAAGACCCCGGGACCGAAAGGTGTCCAAAAACGTTGTCGAGCAGTCGAGTATGCAATCATTTTGTGGGTTTTATATCAGAAATAGCTTTCCCCATGCTTTCCAATGGGAGAGGTCGCCTCGGACCGACCTCAGGGCACGAAACAAAAACCCGGATAACACCTGTAGACCCGGAGGGCATGAAGGAGGAAGTTTCAAATCGATCGAGTTTGAAATGAGCCTACAGAGCTCAAAGGAAGTAGGTGACCTGGTGACCTCGTCGGACCGACCTGGGTGACCCGGGGTAAAAATTTCAGGGATGATGGGAAAAGTCAGGAGGGTGAGCCCTAACCGCGGTGCTGCGCCTCGTCGTTTTCGGCTATCCGGAAAAACCTAGGGGGCCATCGAGGCCCCCCGGTGGGCGAGGGTTAAAGTAAGAGGAAAGGCATTCATTTTGTTAGCTCCTTTCGTTCTTCTGAAATCATTAGATATTTTAAAAACCTTCAAAATACCCTGTTCTATCATTATACACCCAAACACTCAGCACGTACAGGTTGTTTCATTAGATTAGCAATAGCATGTAGCCCTTATCTTCTCTATCCAAATCTGCTTCGCATTGTTGGTGTGAAGCGCAGTAACCAAGTTGTCGGGTATTGCGGCCAACTGTGTCCCGTGCCCAGTAATTTCTTTATTACCTGCTTTTCCCGAAATATTCTCACGAGATATATTTTCACCGGCACTGCCTTCACTCCGACCCAGATCGATACAATAGTGCATTTATGTACCAATGCCTAAAATGAGGAGTCTGTGATGCTGGCATGCATTTTGAGGTGATTGGTTGGTAAATTTGGGAAAATCACCAGCATTCTTCATTGCATACGAAAATCAGTAGAAAGCACGTACTGGTCACCTCTATGATCTATGATTTTATTTTATTTTCAGCACCTACAATTTGTTTTAACCTGTTCAAAGGGTACCTGAGAAAGCTAAAAAAAGATGTGATATTACGCTTTTGATGAGAATGTTATTAACACTATCCTAAATTCTGGATTTTTTTCTGGAAATTGACTCCCCTGGTAGACACCACAAAGCCCAAACGACAGGTGGTGAACATTATACTCCTGTTTACACGTAATGGCATCAACCAGGTAATTTGAGATTCCCGCACCCGGCGGAAGCTGTTCTCGTATGCAACGGCAAGGCCGCACAATGGACCGCACTCAATCGGCTATTGACCTGCCGGTCTGAAGGTTTCCTTCATAGGAGGGCAAGCGCACTTTCAGCTCTGCCAGGGGTGGGGTATAAAGTCAACGCTCGATTCGGAGTTTTAATATGGCCGAAGTTTAATCCAGAGGAAAGCAACAGCGGCTAGTGCTGAAGGCCACTCTAATTGCATGCCCCCCCTCCCAAAAAAAATCAGACCTCGCACAGTAACTTCACACTGATTCTGATGGGCGTGGGAATCGCTATGTAGTTGGTAAATGCCATCGCTTGTAAACAGGACGCCTGCTGTCGCTCGCTGTTATTTGAGTTTAAGGGCGATCCGAGATCGACTTCTACCGAGCGAAGGAGTCGTCAATTACCCGGAAAATGTCACTGCATGTCACCATGACTTGTGAATAGTCTCCATACTCACTCCGTCCGGCCATGCCACCTATACTTCAGCAGGAGTGGGCACCTAGATTTGTGGAACTCTTGAGGGAAAATCTGCTAGAGCTTAAACATGGCAAAATCACCCCTTTAAACTCTCAATATGCCGGACAAACAAAGATATTTGTTCGATATGCAAATATATAGATACCTGTATACATTGAGCAGGTGTTCATCCTATAACGAACCAATTAAAGCAAAGTGTTTTGCTTCATCCAGACACATCCAGACATCCAGTGATTCTTGTCTCAGACACGCATAAAGACGAATTGATTAGAGTGTTCCCCACCTCCTATTGGGACTATCGCCATAAAGCACAAACTTCCAAATGCATTTAACATAGGGAACCACCCAAGCATTCCCCTTACAAATAAAGCCAAAACAGTGGTATTCAGCAAAAAAGAAAGCAGCATTTTTAGTATCACTATAGCTGCGACCTCCAAGCTAACGTTTCCCTCCTTTGAGAGGCTACGATGGGGTTCAGAGCTGGGTTCACCGCCAGCGGTTTCAGCTGACTACAGCCGGAGGCCGCGATCATCTGGCCCCAACACAAACACCTGACTCAGTGGTGGCAGCCATTGCGCATGCGCGGGCGCGGCCAAATTTGGCGCCGGGTAGGATTTCACGCTGGAACGGAGGCGTTTCCGCGCCAGCATTCCAGACCAGCTGTTGGTATTGACTGAGCTGTCTGGTTGTGCAGCCTGCAAGCTAGCGGGCCGTCTGATCTCTAATCAGTGCCAGCCCGGATCCCGCCGTCCAGGTGAAGCGCTGGCCTGTTTTACATTCCGCATCTCACCTTTTTGAAGCTTGTGGGAAAAACTAGCGAAGAGAAGCGTGAAATTATGTCAATAACGCCGTTATGCCTTTACAATTACCGCACATGTTTTTAGGGCTGCCCTACGCAAAATTTTCCAACATGAGTCACCCAAACGTTAAATTGTTGTAGCCTATTTATTTTCTCGGTGAAGAAAAAATAACAGGGGCAGATGCCTGATAATCAGGGAAATTTTTATTCTTGCAAAAATGTACATTCAGGAGCCTATTGTTTTGCAAAACAAATATCAATATGAATAGCCCATAAAGGGAATTAATTCAGTGGTGAAGGCTGCAAAGCTTAGCCTAGTGCACAGTCTCAATCCAAATGGCCCCGGATGAAGCGGCCAGACGTTACATTTGACCACACTTCGTGTGCCAGAATTCGACTCCGGTGGCCTAGTTACAGACGAGATGGCCCTCAACCTGTCATTCGTCACCTGAGATTCGTCAATTTCTGTACGCACGCGTCCCTGATTCTGTATCTCCGAGACAACTGTTAGTGAATTCTTGTGAAGAACTTTACCTATATATTTGCAATGACGCGCCGAATACACGTTTGATGAGCGACTGTTTCGCAAACACACTGTATTGTTCCTAATTCTCGTCGTCAAAATTCTGTCAAGTCTTTTTCAGAAGAGAAAAGAGAGAAGAAGTTTGACCTGTCTGTTTCAATAAAGCAATACATGTTTTCCATCTGGCTCATCAAACATAGATTTGGTAAGAATACAATGCACGGGTATGGACAGGTAGAAGTAGGGACGGTCGTATCCATCCAGTCTCTACCTCGGGGTCAGGGCCAGGAGAGCGAATCGCACGT
Organism: Lepas anatifera; assembly: GCA_034440635.1. Lineage (NCBI taxonomy): Eukaryota > Metazoa > Arthropoda > Thecostraca > Lepadidae > Lepas > Lepas anatifera. Next base: position 497,136 of record JAOTON010001130.1, on the reverse strand, counting down.
GGCTTGAAGGCGGCCGGGCCGCGGTGTATAGTGGGTGGGACACGAACAGGAAAATAAGACATGGAAACACTTGAATCTGACCGATTTAAGCGTGGTTATGTATGACGAAGCTCCTGTCACATCCGACCCGGCCGGCAGTAGTACACACAGGAAACTGGTACCAGAAACCGAAGTGCCCTCTTTAGTACTATGTGTTGCTTAACGATTTACATATCTAGTAATCTCTTATGATTTCAGTGCGGTTTTCTTTTATCCGCAATGACCCACTGAGCCGACAGCAGGCGCTGAGGTTATCAAAGTGCCTGTGACAGACACAGCCACGCTCTCACCCGAGAAATCCTAATAATCCGCTGACTTATCACCGTCGACCCTAATTAGTTGTTTGATGCCTCGCCGGCTCCCAACTTCGCAGAGTCCTAAGCTTAAGAATGCCACATCAATGTCTGCTGTTGTATTTTGCGGTTTCTTCGCAGCCGACTAAATTGAAATAAAACATAATTCGCTATCACTCAAAATAAAATTTACTATTTTTAAGCGATTAACTGTTGATGACCTTTTCTGGTCATTTCAGTGATTATCAGGAAAATTATCATCCGATTTTCTCTCTCTCACTCTCTCTCTCTCTCTCTCTCTCTCTCTATTATCTTGCGCTCTTCTCTTCTACCTCACTTCTTGGATATCTACATACAGTTATACAATTTTGCCAATCGTAGGCATTTAACACGTGCATTGACGGGGGTCTGAGCCACCTTCGGATTGACGAGGGGGCGGGTACCCGCCCCCCTAAGATCTCGAGAACCACGGTAGGTAGCAAAAAACGGTAAACGGCGTTGGGTAGCCCATCCGCTTCTCCATCGGAAATATTTGAACCATTTTTTTGTCAGTTCACATTTAAGGTCACCAGAGGTCATAAACATGCCGTCACATGCCGTCATAGGGATAACATGTAAATTAAGTTTTTCGGCAATTACATCTGAACAAGTAAAGATAGAGCAAAACAACTTGAACACTATGAATCCTCGCAGCAAGCCAAATCGAATGATATATGATTTGACCTTGCTAGGTCAAATCAAAGATTTGACCTGACCTGTGGTCAGGTCAGGGTCAAATTATATAAAATGCATATCATTAGAACCGCAAAGCCAAGGCGAGTCTAATGAAGCTAAAATAAACGCTCTATCACCATCTGTTACTGAGTTATTCAGTAAAAACCATATTTCCCATGTATTACCAATAGAGAGGTCATGCTTCGTACCTGACCTTAGGTCATCGATATCAAAAATACCGGAACAGGTTTTAGAGAACTCGGTGAGCCCATTATATGATATAAGTTTCAATTGGATAAGTTCACCCTGCTCCGACTTATGCTATCTTAAACTTTTTTGAGGTCAGGTCACTTGACCTGTACTGGTGACCTGACCTGAGATGACATATCCTTAAAATTTTCACAGAAGTTGCAAAATGATGAGGAAAAAGGTCTGCCAAGTATGGCGGCGCTGCCCGCCACCGTTTTTCTGCTGTCTCCGAAAAACCCGAGGGGGGCGGGTACCCGCCCCCCCGTCAATGCGCGTGTTAAAAACCTTCAAGTCCTGCATTCTCATTCCTCACCGTGTCTGTATGAGATGTCGTTCAAGGAGCCAAGGCCGGTTGAGGGCCTTGAGCTTTGGGAGACAAGCTGACCTTGGTGCTGGATGTGTCGACAGAATGCCGTTCAAGGCGCCCGACCCACCTGCACGGTGTCCGGTGTGTGACCGGGCTGTATACGCCGCCGAAGAGAGAGTATCGGGTGGACACAAGTACCACAAGGGCTGCTTCAAATGCAGTGAGTATACGAGAGAGGATCGGCAGAACACAGGTGGATTCAGGTTCTCTGATAGGGTGGGGGATATGGTTTGGGGGAGCATACGCACCAGGGGGCGTCACTATTGGCCGGGCAAATCTATCAGATAGGCGTCAAGTCCTGTCGCAGGGGCGCTGACATTTGCATCCTGTGGAGGGAGGTGGGAAGCAACCTTGCGGGGGCATCGTGACAGTTCCAGGTGGCATTTATGGTCAGTTGGAGGGAGAGGGGAGAGTGCCCCCTTCTCCCCTCCTGTAGATCTGTATTTGCGCCAACAGGCTTTGAGTGCAGCTACTGCTTGAAGCTGAAGCGACTGTGAACAGCAGAGGTGGACAAAAGTGTATACTTGTCACCAAATAAATTTGTAACCAAAAATATTGAGCTTTACCACCAGAAAGGGATTATTTTCCAGGCCCTCTGAGTCCTTTTTAACACGCGCATTGACGGGGGGCGGGTACCCGCCCCCCTCGGGTTTTTCGGAGACAACAGAAAAACGGCGGCGCGTAGCGCCGCCGTACTTGGTATACCTTTTCCCTCATCATTTTTACAACTTCTGTGAAAATTTTAAGGTTAGGTCATCTCAGGTCAGGTCACCAGTACAGGTCAAGTGACCCGACCTCAAAAAAAGTTTAAGATAGCATAAGTCGGAGCAGGGTGAACTTATCCGATTGAAACTCACATCACATAATGGCCCCACCGAGTTCTCTAAAATATGTTCCGGTATTTTTGATATCGATGACCTAAGGTCAGGTACGAGGCATGACCTCTCCATTGGAAATACATGGGAAAAATGGTTTTTACGGAATAACTCAGTAACGGATGGTGATAGAGCATTTATTTTAGCTGCATTAGACTCGCCTGGGCTTTGCGGTTCTAATGATATGCATTTTATATAATTTGACCCTGACCTGACCTCAGGTCAGGTCAAATCCTTGATTTGACCTAGCAAGGTCAAATTATATATCATTCGATTCGGCTTGCTAAGAGGATTCATATAGTTCAAGTCGTTTTGCTCTATCTTTACTTGTTCAGATTTCATTGCCGAAAAACTGAATTTACATGTTATCCCTATGACGGGCATGTTTTGACCTCTCGTGACCTTAGATGTGACCTGACAAAAAAATGGTTCAAATGTTTTCGATGGAGAAGTGGATGGGCAGCCCAACGCCGTTTACCGTTTTTCGCTACCTACCGTGGTTCTCGAGATCTTAGGGGGGCGGGTACCCGCCCCCCCGTCAATGCGAAGGTGGCTCAGACCCCCGTCAATGCGCGTGTTAATCTTAATTAGCGTAGTTTGTGACCTCTGGGGAACAGGAGAAACATCGGGAGTGTGCCAGTAACATAGAAAGCCTTCCTAGACACAACACGTAAGTTTTGCGAATGCCTTTTTATTTGATCTTGCCTGATGATATGTTTTGTTTACCGAGTTTCTTATGTTGAAAACCTCATATTAATTAATTTAGCTCCATATTATGTGATGGCTCTTATCTAAGCTCTGGTACCGTAGAACTTGGGTTTGAACCTTTCATTATGCAAAGCACAACAACAGAAAATAATTTATCTGTAGAGCTTCAACACTCTGCAGTCAAAACATTGTATTTAAGCTAACCTTTTGCTGCTGACAAGTCTGTGCAACAAGGGCCGCCTCAAGCCAACCTGCTGCTGTCGACAGGTCTGTACAACAAGGGCTGACTCTAAGCTAGCCCGCTACTGTCGACAGGTCCGTGCGACAAGGACTGTCTCTAAGCTAACCTGCTGCTGTCGACAGGTCTGTGCAACAAGGGCTGACTCTAAGCTAGCTTCCTGCTGTCGACAGGTCTGTACAACAAGGGCTGACTCTAAGCTAGCTCGCTGCTGTCGACAAGTCTGTGCAACAAGAGCTGCCTCTAAGCTAGCCTTCCTGCTGTCGACAGGTCTGTGCAACAAGGGCTGACTCTAAGCTAGCCTTCCTGCTGTCGACAGGCCTGTGCAACAAGGGCTGACTCTAAGCTAGCCCGCTGCTGCCGACAGGTCGGTGCAACAAGAGCTGTCTTTAAGCTAGCCTTCCTGCTGTCGACAAGTCTGTGCAACAAGAGCTGCCTCTAAGCTAGCCTTCCTGCTGTCGACAAGTCTGTGCAACAAGAGCTGCCTCTAAGCTAGCCTTCCTGCTGTCGGCAGGTCGGTGCAACAAGATCTGCCTTTAAGCTAGCTTCCTGCTGTCGACAGGTCTGTGCGACAAGAGCTGCCTCTAAGCTAGCCTTCCTGCTGTCGGCAGGTCGGTGCAACAAGATCTGCCTTTAAGCTAGCTTCCTGCTGTCGACAGGTCTGTGCGACAAGATCTGCCTTTAAGCTAGCTTCCTGCTGTCGACAGGTCTGTGCGACAAGAGCTGCCTCTAAGCTAGCCTTCCTGCTGTCGGCAGGTCGGTGCAACAAGAGCTGCCTTTAAGCTAGCTTCCTGCTGTCGACAGGTCTGTGCGACAAGAGCTGCCTTTAAGCTAGCTTTCTGCTGTCGACAGGTCTGTGCGACAAGAGCTGCCTTTAAGCTAGCTTCCTGCTGTCGACAGGTCTGTGCGACAAGAGCTGCCTCTAAGCTAGCCTTCCTGCTGTCGGCAGGTCGGTGCAACAAGATCTGCCTTTAAGCTAGCTTTCTGCTGTCGACAGGTCTGTGCGACAAGATCTGCCTTTAAGCTAGCTTTCTGCTGTCGACAGGTCTGTGCGACAAGAGCTGCCTCTAAGCTAGCCTTCCTGCTGTCGGCAGGTCGGTGCAACAAGATCTGCCTTTAAGCTAGCTTTCTGCTGTCGACAGGTCTGTGCGACAAGAGCTGCCTTTAAGCTAGCTTTCTGCTGTCGACAGGTCTGTGCGACAAGAGCTGCCTTTAAGCTAGCTTCCTGCTGTCGACAGGTCTGTGCGACAAGAGCTGCCTTTAAGCTAGCTTCCTGCTGTCGACAGGTCTGTGCGACAAGAGCTGCCTTTAAGCTAGCTTTCTGCTGTCGACAGGTCTGTGCGACAAGAGCTGCCTTTAAGCTAGCTTTCTGCTGTCGACAGGTCTGTGCGACAAGAGCTGCCTTTAAGCTAGCTTCCTGCTGTCGACAGGTCTGTGCGACAAGAGCTGCCTTTAAGCTAGCTTTCTGCTGTCGACAGGTCTGTACGACAAGGACTGACTCTAAGCTAGCCTTCTGCTGTCGACAGGTCTGTGCAACAAAGGCTTGGACTCCACCAACTGTGCCGAGCACGGTACCGACCTATTCTGTAAGCAGTGCCACGGCCGACGCTATGGACCTAAAGGATATGGGTTCGGCGGCGGAGCCGGCACCCTCGGAATGGACACCGGCGAACACCTCGGCAACGAAGAGTCCCCGTCGTGAGTTATCAAACAGCTACGACCTTTTCGCACGCATGCTGCTCCTCGCTGGACGAGATGTGCTTATCTTCCTTTTGCTATAAGCTCCAGGGAACCTGCGATAGGGGCTTTGGCTTTGCTTGGCCTAAATGTGACTGAATTTTCCCTGGCGGGAAGTTTTCCGGTCCGAAACCTGGTCTCTAAAGGTAATTAAGGTGGATGAAAATGCGGTGTCTTTAATTTCGACGAAGTCCAACACGCAAAAGTACCTATCTCCTCTAAAAGTTTATCTCTCAATAGTCTGAAAAAAACATGCACCTCTTAACCCATTAACGCCCGCACCTACTTCCAGCTTTAAAATTGGCAAAACAAATGTTTTCCTACGCTTAGAATATGCCCAATAAGATGTTCCGAAAGTTTTAAATCGATACCACTTTTAGATTCTGAGATATGACACCAGACAAAAATGACCCGCTGGGCGTTTGGGACATCGGCTGGCACTGCGCGGCCGGCTCCCAGGCGGCGCTGTCACCGCACTCAGCGGCCCAATGCGCATCGCTTTTACTGCAGTTCTGTGAAGTGTTTTTATTTCCTCTTGTATATTGGCCATAGTAAAATGTTTAGACAGTTCTATGCTCTTAAGGTTTAATTAAAGGCAATACTAACAGCATATTTGCAAATAGTATACAAGCGTGGTTAACCTAGACTGATGATTTGCGGGGGATCGACTAAAATTGTAAACATCATAGTATTTTAAGAATATTTGTGAATATCAAAGGTTTTGGGAAACCGTTTCTTTTTCTCTACCCCTTTCCTTCTCCGCCTCCCAGACTTTGTGACTGATGCTCACTGAGCTTTCAACGAGAAATCGTAATATGCAGCATACAGATGAAAAGTTTTGAAAACTCAATCCGTTAGCTCCCCACGCGGTGCACATTAGCTTGATTAATCTCCAAATCTCCAAACGGGTCCATTCCCATCTTTCCAACTTTTCTTTGGAACAAGTAGCGCGCTTCATAGTTTCATAAATGTGAACCTCCACATTTCCAGGCACGCCACTAGTCATTGTAACGCTGGTCAGCTCATCATCTTTCTCATCCTCATGACTAATATATTTTGTTATGGTATGATTATGATATGCACCTGATCCGCTCCGCTATCTTGCGCACTTAAAACAACTTATTTTGCTTCTTTTCCTGCAAAACATTTGATCTGTGGCATTGCTAACAGCTATGCTTTCGATATTTTTATGTCTCCATGGCTGGAGATTTCTTCTCGATCCAGGAAGGGTTCTAGATGGTTTAACGCTGGCACTGCAATCCAAGCTCTAGACAAAGTCTGTGGGAGACAAAAATACAGGCAGGTCTTGACCCCTCCTCCTTCCCCCCGGGATGTTCACTCATGGTAGTTTCACTTTACTAGAACCAAGCAAAAAAGTGATAGTTGGGTTTTAGACAGAAGTTCTAGAACTTCCCAAGCTTTCACCCATTCTATACTGTTCCAGACTTTTGACATTGCACCATCTCGTCAAAACAAGCCAGCGCGGCGGCCGCGATAATTTCCAACTCATTTTTGTCAGCTGGTCATTGGCTTTCAATCATTAGTAGACACAAGGGGGCTAGGAAGGCTCAAGCCCCCCCTACCGAAATGTCAGTGTGCCTATAGTACCTAAATGCATTACTGAGGGCTGTTCCGAGGCCATGGCGGGGAGGCTCAAGACCCCTAAACCCCCCCCCACCACCCAATGAAGTCCTCAATCCGCTACTGTTCCCTATCCTCTCTATCCACTACACACAATCAATCAAGGGGAAAAGACAAGGCTCTGCTAGCTTTTAGTCAGTGCTAAGATTTCGATAATTTTTCAAAACCCCTGAAAATTGTATTTAATAACGCCTTTACAAAATACTGGAACCATCTTGCATGTTTCCGTTATAATTATGTGATAATCATTCCCAAAATAAGACAGACCCCGAAAACGGTAGGAAGCATTTCATGAACTTCAAAGATTCCAAACGTATCGACATTGCACTAAAAATCTTCAGATTTGATGAAAAATATACAAACTGACAACCCTGCATTCGCAGGACCCACAATGCCTCCCTTCCTTCTAGGTAACATTGTGCACTTAACCCACCAGACGGGAGGACAGGACACATCCTTTTCCTCATTTTCAGCGGCCCGCAGATGTCCGCAACGCCCAGCGGGTCATTTTTGTCCGCTTCATATTTGACGATGTCTCATGGCAAAGCCGTTCAAGAAAATCTTACTCCTTCTTCACCATCTGACTCCTAGTGGTCTTGGCTTAATGTCAATCATGCAAACCCTTTTCAGCTTTCCATATGTTATTGCGAGAAACAAAATTTGCAGAGCTATCTCACGCTGACCAAAACCTCGCCAAAATAAGTTCCACCAAAATTGTCCCATAATAACCTAGAATTTTCAAATGCATTTTTCCAGCTTGTCCACGCTCTGAAACACACATCCATATCATAAACATGAAGATCATTTCACTGGTACCGATTCTGCAGCCTGTCAAAGTCAGAGGACAAAAATGACCCGCTGGGCGTTAATGGGTTAACCCATTAAGATCGGACCATATCCCTACGTCTATATTCCCTCTGGAAGAACGAGCTTTATGCGAGAACCCAGCACAGGTTGTGCCCTCTGGATTGTTTGGTTGAGAACATGCAGGTGGCCGGTTCGCCGCTAGATGGCAGTGCAGTGTTCCCGCGCTACAAATCTGTAGCTCCCGACGCGTGACTAACCCAGCGCCGAGTCAAACACGACTGGCGTAAGACCTGGTGGCCTTCCTGGACAACAGCCGCACTGGAGCCGCACCCTCAGAGCGACGCTTCGCAATAGACGGTAGTCCTGCTATCTCAGTGTCGAAAGTGTAATCAGAAATATGGCAGGCACCTACCGGCGCCCCTCTAATGCTTGGGCGTCTCCCGGAGATAGTCGCACCTAGGCTGTGGCTTAGCTACCCAGTTAGCTAATTTATAGTGTAGAATAGCATGCCCTTACTCCTATAGTTTGTGTGAATTATTCACAGTGAAGCATGCAGCATTATGTAGCGACAGCTCTCTATGCGAAATGACATCCGCGCGGGTTGGGGTTTAAGGGCTCTTCAGTGACTATGCCAGAGGACATCCGAAGAGCATTGCTGGGATATAAGTGTATTCACCAAGAGCACGATCGTCATCGGCCAGAACGTGAGGACGGGGGAGGGGTGAACCATGTTATTATTGAAACCTTAGATCCCTGCTAAAAAAAACAATGATCTTGTACAAAGGCACACACTTCCGATCTCGACACATTTTTAAATTATGTACAAACTCTCGATAAAATTTGGAAGCTTTATACTATTTTGGCTTAATGTTTTCAGCTTTACACAATACCTCTGCCCACTCCTCCCTGGCGACGTCCCTGATGCTCACCAAACCTCTTCTTATAAAGCTGGAGGAATTATGGCGACTTCAAACCAAACCATCGTACGTGAAACGTTTAAGCTATCAAAAGAATAATGCCGCTTAACGCCCTCAGTACTGGAAAGCTACTATAGCCTTTGAAAATGGATGAAAAAAATCGAATCTAACGCAACGGGCCTTTTTTGGAAAGCATAATTCACTCCATTATGCGATCAATGGCGTATATTTGATGTTTTTCTTCAGTGCACTCGTTGCCACGGATTTTTAGCGTGGGACCGGATCAAGCGTGGAAGCCTGTGCCCTCCTTAATCTTGTATTCTGCTAGCCAGGATGGGTAATGGAAATGTTTTATATTCAAAGCTGCAGTCACGTAAAAACATCAAAACGTGAAGTTCTGCCACTTTGACGAGTTGATACCAGGAGGCCTGTGGTTGACCACCAGGCCGCGACGCTTCTGTTCGATGTTGTCCGCTGACTCACAAAGTGTGGTCGTTATACTAACCCGTACATCACCTGTGTTGGGCGGAACAGGAGGCAGCAGGCTCCGATGTTACACAGTGCCGCAGGACATCCCAGCCTTCTTGTAGCACATACTGTTCGGTAGCGAATATTTCTGAAATGGCAACAAGAGGATACTGGATGAATGTGTGTTTTCTTTACAGTTTCTCAGCTCTAAAATTTGCATTATAACATCATTTGTATCCTTGCGTCGCAAGTAGAGCCAGGCATTTATTTTGAGGAGTGGAGACGTTGGGAAGAGGGCGCCATTTTTGGGCGTGGCAAACTCTTAGGGGCGTTAAATCGCATTCCAGGACTCTAATACCCTCATTGCATCCTAGGGAAGTAATACTCGATTAGGGGAAGAAGGTTTGGCTCCAAATTTTCCCCTGGATCTGCCCATGAATGGCATGCACGTCACTAAAGGGGAGGAGAAAAAGTTAGTCACACGACCTATGCATTGTAAATAGAAACGAAGACATGTTTCTGCTAACGCAGTATCTTTGAGTTAAGCTCAAAAACCTCAACCTGAGTATTTATTTCTTAGAAAGGAACTTCTGTGAAAACAGCGAATGTGCTTAGCAAGAAATACGTACGCAAAAGTATGCCTCACTATCAAAAGAAGTTTCACAGGCTGGATGCACGTAAAAAAGCTGTGCTGCATACCTTTCTACATGAATAAGTTCCTACATGTATGAATAAGGAAGGGCTGAACCAGTTGGTTATAAGAATCAGCATGGAAACCCATAGGAGGTGTACATATTTAACCGATTAAAGCCTCAAGAATCTTCGTCATATTTTTTCCTCAAAATTCTCTCAGTACTTAGAATAGACAACTTTTAGTACTAGTGTGTTATGTTCTCCGAAATCTTAGCTAGAATCAGAGACCTCTGTTTAAATTAACGATCGCTAGACCACCAAGGGAGCACCAGTGGTGATTGCCTGTATGGTTTGCAGTGACGTGACGGGCAACAGCGAGTGATGTGGCAGACCTAGCCTATGTGTGTGTGTTTGGGGCAGAGCTGCGGAGTCGGAGGAGGAGTCGGAGTTGGAGTCGGTTGGAGTCGGACGTTTTGACTGGAGACGGAGTTGGAGTCGGAGTTAGTAGAATTTAGCCGACCCCCACTCCGAGCTGGAGTCGGAGTCGGTATGTGCCAGTGAATGAACATGAGTGGCACAGTCCTGCTTTATCCGGACCACCTGGAGCAGAGGATCCTCTCGGATATTCTTTGCGATAACTTTGGATGTTTTGCTGATTTTTGGCGTGAGACCAAATATGGGCATACGAGCCGATTTGTATGCTTTAACAGTTTCGTTTGGTAACCATAAATGCTTGGTGTACTTGGTTCCATGATCTAAAGAATGTTTTTATTTATTATTAATCGCCACAAAATTACAACCAAAAATGAAGCAGGTGAAGTGTCTTTAGACTGTTCAAGGTAGCCTAAAAAAGACTTGTATCTCGGACAGGAAATATTGTGCCGACCGATTAGCTCACACCGTCACCTGGGTTCCAAAAAGCCAGATTGAAACAATAAAGGTAATCGTCCACATTTCCGTGGGGAATATAAAATCAGCCGTAAGATCATCGTTGTCGTTATGGTTCTGTGGGAATACTATAAGCTTTGAAGGGGTCACGCCGACGTAGGGATTGGATTCGAAGTCGGAGTTAGAGTCGGAATTACAGTCGCAATCGACTCCGAGGATAAGCCTTTGGTTCCTACAATCTCGGTTTCCGGGAAGTGGAAAACAAGTTTTAGTGGTAAAGAATATACTTCTGTAAAGTACCTGTAAGAAATACTTGGAGTAGCACTCATATAAAGGTTGTGGCCACATTCAGCTGTTACGTATTCCGCTGGTGTTAGTATCCACGATAAGACGGTCTTTAGTATGCACAGACCCTATTGTAGTTAATCGATAGACATTGATAGTATAATTCCTGAGTGTTGATTGAGAAGATACTAACCAGAGAGACGACGGTTTGACGTACGCGTGTGGTACCGACAGGAACAGCTACCACTACCCGCAGAAGTCGAAGATCGCCCAGGCGCCACCGGGTGAGGGCTGCCCTCGGTGTGGCGGTCGAGTCTACCAGGCCGAGGAGATGCTCGCCATGGGAAAGGTACGACTCACTGGGCAGGAGTCGCGATGGCTGGGTGTGCATGATTAGAAAGGAGCGACCGTGTTTCTATAGGAAATACAGCAATAGCTGAGGGTTGTTTGATAAGTGCATCTGTACTTTGTGTTCCTTTATTTGATAGCTGCCACCAAAATAGGAATAAAACCTAAACTCATCAATCTTCCGAGAAAATACCGTTAGAAATATCAAATTCGTCCTGCCAGCCAACAGTTTGAGGCGTGCCTTCCGCGGCAGCTCTGTGGGTAAGAGTGGAGATGGGGCGTACTGCCGGATGTTGCTGTGTTGTCGCCCTGAGACCCACCGGGCCAGAGGGCTTGCTTGCCAGCTGGCACGTGGTTAGGAAGACTGCCGGGTAGATGTATCTGTGCATTCTGGGCATCCAGGCCAGCCAGAAGATTCATCTGTAGAATCGCTCCCGCTGGTTTTGTAGTTATTGGTAGCTTCTGCTGTTAGATATTTGCTTACCTATGATGGTGTAGTGGGGACTACTGAGAGAATGGTGGTGAACTCTTGTTGCTTTTCATATTTCTTTTAACGTCGTTAAATATTAAATCGTATCCCTCATGTACGTATGTATCATTTGTAACTGCACGCATACACATGGTGCTAAATAATTGAGATAAAAGAATACTGGACAGGTTGAGTAACTTTAAAGTAGCCCAGGCATTATATAAGCATGTGTGTTTCCTGTATTTAAGCAAGTTGCAGCATGATTAGTGACACGAAATAGTATGTTCCCCTGTTTCGAGATAGTATCGTGTAGGTAGTTTGCATTTCATTACACCTCCTCTATATTTGCTTTATTTCCGTTAGCCTAGTTAGATAAAAACACACAAGCTGTCATCACTGTCTCATCCCGAAGAAAACTAATTGATAATGCCACCATTCTTGATGGGCAGCTGCACCCTTTAAGAACGGTAACAGTAAAAGGCTAGAGCTTTAGACTAGTCGCAACACCCAAAGCCATGTCTCAGGATTGGAAGGTAGGCTAGTCACAGGACCCAAACCCGTACCACAGGGCTGGCATAAGCACTGCTTCCACTGCCTCGATTGTAACAAGAAGCTGGACTCCTTGACCCATAACGATGGCCCCGACAAGGAAATCTACTGCAAGTGTAAGTTCTTGCTTCTTCGGCACCCACTCATTGCATGCTCGGCATGGTTTCTGATATCGTCTGCTTGCATGTTGCCTTGATGAAATGCTTAAGAATGCAAAGCCTTCTGTCGTGGCTTTGCTGAATTTAACTGGGTTTCACTTGAACTTGTGATTTATATTTTTAAAGGCTTTGTTTGATGTTATATTTTTGAACTGGACATGTACTTAATCAATATTCTTCAGTTCTCGATCGATTTTTGTTGCTTTTCGTGTTATGTATTCTTCACTTTCTCCATGCGTGTAAGTGAATTTAACTAATCTATTCTCGTATCCGTTGTAATCCAGTTGGCCAAGGAACACGCCATTTAGTCTGATGAACAGAATAACCCCTGAACAACCAGGCATTGATGTGCCACGAGATCCACTGCGAGACACAATCAAAGATCCCCAACAAAACTCCTTGTTAGACACACTGCAGAGCCACTTTCGCCTTTTGTGTCTTTCCCTCTGCAAACTGCCATGACAAACAATATAAACACAACCGAATAATATCTTCCTTTTCAAAACTTCAGGATTTCTTTCCAATCACCTCCTTAGTTTTTGATACAGTTGAAGTTCCGGAAACAAAATTGTACGCTCACACGTACATACATCATGTCATGACGCCCACATCTCTATTTGTATACCAGTGACGTCATCTGTGGTTGGAAAAAGAATTGTTTCTTGGCCGTGTCTCACTAAAGCTACCAGAGAAGCACCATTTATCAAGACGTATACACCGGAGGTGCTTACACAAGGACAGTGGGAGCTCCAGAGGGTGGCAGTGCTGCCAGGTAGAGAGCACAGCTGCCAGATGCCGAGACAAATGGGCACCACTGTGTGGTGGAGGACCGCACAAAGGCCGCCCGGCTGAGTCGCTGGCAACCCTGGAGGAATTCCGGCCAGAAGCCGTCCAGAGAGTGGCGGGTTACCAGCGGCACAGCAGTGCCTGGTGGTGGTTCACCTGAGAGTGGGTCGGGGGAAAGGAGCTCTCAGAGCGGACGGCTTATTCTGGTCGAGAGAAATACTGAACTAGCGATGGAAACTGTGGTGGAAGTAGCTGAAAATGAAACTTTGGCACCTGATCAAGGAGAAGTGGCGAAGGTGCCAAAAACGAAACGGGTGAAAAAGAAGAAGTTGAAACGTGAGAGAGTGGCGGCATCTGCTGAAGACCAGCAAGCAAGTACGTTGAGAGATGGTTCTGGGGCTTGCCATTTTGAAGAGATATGGCCACCTGTAGTCGGTTTAATGCTCGAATCAACAGCATCATGCTCGAATCAAAATGAACGTCACATTGTTTGACTTGATATTGCGATTGAAAGATAAAGGATTATGCCTCAGATATTGTTCAAATGTTGAAAACAGCCAGCTGACGATGCACCTTGCCCGCTCAGAAACAATGGAGTCGGCTGATCGAATGCGCCAGGGCATGTCCATGGGCTGGATTGGACCCATGTTCCAGATTGTGGGCCAATTGAACAAGATGGAGCAGTTCAAAGGTGAGACTGCACGCACCGAAACGATGTCCGATGTCCGGTGAGTGTCAGAAACCTCGAGTGCAGTGATTCAGGACTTCAGCCGCAGTCGACTAAGCTACGCAAATCGTGCTTCTCACATATTCTGCTTTCCAAATATAAATATTTTAATTCCATGAAGTTCGCACACCGCAACAGTGCGTTCCAGCATCAACTTAAATCTGCAAGTCACCGGAAGTGTAAATTTCCGGTATGCGACGTTGAGGGCGTCCATTCGACAAGATTAAATTTTCTAGGCTGATAATTGGATGAGGCAAACTCACCTTTTAGCGGCATATTCCTTCCTTTTTAGGTTTTATCAAACCTATATAGTTCAATTAAACCAATCAGATTAAAAGATAACGGTTTTCAGTCTAAAGTGGAAGTTCTTAAACTGGCTGGCCACGCGTTCTTGTCTGCCATTTTAGTTTGTCCGTTACATGTTTAAACGGACGGTAAAAGCTGAAGCATTGTGTGCCTAAATTAACGGAAACTGTAGGAACATCAGAAGAAAAAAAACTGCATATCGGTAGTCAGTCAGCACCTATCCATCACCATCAAATAGGCTCATCAAAATGCACGCACTTTTTGAACAAAAAGAGGAGCCCACATTCAACCCAGCACACCAACAATCATGAGCACCATGGACCAGGCCTGTTCCTTGGCCAACTGCCGGCTGTGACAGTGGCGGACCTAGCCGGTACAGAGGTAGCGAGTTTCCTATATAGGCAAACGTCTATAACAATTTACTAACTAGATTTACAGTCTGTAAGAAGGCTGAGTTTTCCAGCACCAGTGAGGTCTAATGCCCCTCCCCTGGGTCCGCCTCTGTCGGCGCTGCCGCTGACGGCCGCCCTGCTAACCCTGCCCGGTTTTAGCTTTGGCACAAGGCGTGCTTCTCGTGCGCGAGCTGCCAGAAACGGCTGGACTCGACGACGCACAACGACGCCAAAGACGGCGAGATCTACTGCAAACGTGGGTTCAACGGCAGCCGACTATTCGCCGTGTAGCCTCGTCTCATGTTCTCAAATGTCGCACTGAGATTTTAGCAGAAACTACTCGAGTTATTATTGCATCTCTTATGCCGTGCACAGCTCGGTGGTTTGTTGCACCGTGGCCTACTCTTCTACCAGTCGCTCCTTTTTATTTCTTTTTATATCAACGTGAATATTACTGTGCAGAAATGAAACGATACGGTTGCATTTGTCTCCGGCTTTAGATACCGTAGTTCGAGACAAAAGCTGAAGGGTAACCAGATTTCGCATTCCGAAGCCTTAGTAAGTCATTAATTTGCTTATGTACATACATGTTTTTATTTTATCTGCTCTGTGAACCCGCGAACACTGCCGCTTAGCCCCACCCGTTATTGGAATGCATGTTTAAGTGTACAAGCCAGAAGTGTTATTAGCAGTCACCAAATGGACTTCCTCCTCTGAGAGGACGAGCCACTTTTGTCACCTCCCTGCTTAAAAAGGCATAACGACGTTCACGATGTAGAGGAGAGGGTGGTAAGACGGGCATAGTTGTGTTTGAGACTGTGTGTCTCACTCGCTTTTCATTTGACAGTTATGAAATATTGTTTTAAGCTTCAGTCAACATTTATTTGTCCCTGCGCTTAAACATACTAGGATCCGTGCATATTCCTAGGAGCAGTAAGGTTTACCGTAGAATGCTGCAAAAGCCCGTCTTACCCCAACAGGCGGGGTAAGACGGGTTTTATTAAATGGTTTATCATATGCAAGAACTTTTTGATAAAAACCTTACCACGTTGAGCAAAAATGAGTTCTGAAACACTTTGCAATGCATTGTTTTGATTAAATAGTCGAGAGAAAATTATTATGCTGAATTTCGATAAAATCATAATTGTTCATTGGAATCTAACAATCAATCATTGAAAGTTCCTCAGCCAGTTTGCAGCAGAGTCTCAGACTGATTCCTTTCAACCATGCAAAAACGTAGCGATAAAGATTATAATTTGTATGGTGATGTAGTATTTCACTCCGTGCCCGTCTTGCCCCATGTTAATATGTTAGAAAATCTCATTCTTGGGGTTCACCGTGCTGGGGTAATAAAAAACTTAAATCACATAATTTATGTTAACGCTCTCCCGAGACAGGTTTTGCATATTTGGCTTTCCAAATAGGACCAGACACTGCCAGAATGTTACACTCAAAACTACTAACAATGGTAGGGTGAACCACTAATTTCGTTTTTCTAAAAATTTTGACAAAACAATAAAGGTTAGAACTTTGTGTTTTTGGCTCATGATAGGACATTCCAATACGCCTTAATGCAAGTAATAGGACATTTATACCATAACTGGTCTGGTCCAAAGAGCCTGTGCCCGTCTTACCTACCATGCCCGTCTTCCCACCCTCTCCCCTACTTTCAGAGCTTTAAGTGTCATTTTTTAAAACACCTTTCATAATGCGACTTAAGGTCATCATGGTCGAGGCATTGAATTTTAGACAGTGTCTAATCCTGAAATTGGGTAAATTGATTTTCCCGAGAAAAAGAACAAATGTCTGATTCACTTCTATTGAAAGCAGCGCAGTTCACCAGAACAACTTTATCACCTCAAATGACAAAATATCGATCGCTCAAAAGCTGAGAACGGATTGATTAGAAATATAAACTTTGGCATATGTTCATCGATGTTTTTTCAACATCCAATTTTAAAAAAATTAGCTTTGACCAGTGACCCAGAATTTCCGAGTGCATAAATATGAGTTGGTGCACGTCAAATAAAAGCTGACGGTTCTGAGAACACACATGTTTCAACAGAGCTACGTGTCGTATGATAATTCTTTGACACATCCATTTGAGTGCGGAGGAATTTCAAACACTGTCGTTAAGGCGTGATTTCCATGCAATTTGCACAGCATTCGCCCTTACGTCTGCCGTGTGGGTTTGGTCTGGGCCGGCTTGCTTACGTTCCCCTGCGGAGCTGTTTGGTTCCAGCTTCGTGCTACGTTTTGCATCGGTTGAGGGAGAAGTTAGGCGCCATGGAACAGCACCTCGGTGCTGCAGAAGACACCTGTGGTTGCGCGGGGATAATGAGCGTTCGGTACACTCACTGGCATGAATATAGCACTCCATCAAGCCACATATTTTATTTTTGAAACCGCCAAACTAAGAATCGAAGCATTCTTAGCGGTGAAAATAAGCCCTCGGTTCTTAAACGTAGCTGTGGGCATCAATCCACTTCTCCCTCAACCGCTTCGAAGAACAAAAATCAACTGACACCAACAACTCCGCTGAAAACCGTAAAAAGACAAACATGTTGGCCCAGGACCGACTCTCATGCAAAAGTAAAGACGAACGCTGTATAAATAGCATGGGAGTCGCGCCTGAAGACATCGTTGAAACTCCACCGCATTTAAAGGGGTGAGCCGGTGAATTCCCATTAGAGGCTTGGGTACTGCTGACACATTTGTGTCATAGTTAGCATTAAAAATTGAAATTGTGAAAAAGACACCTAGAGAAGCATATTCAAACGTTTATAGTTTTGTAAATCAGCTCGCTCCTAGCTTTCGAAGGAAGTATATTTAGTCGTTTGAGGCAGCAACGTCGTTCCGGTGAACAGTGGCAGGTTTCTAATTTGTCCTCGCGTGACGCTTGAAATCTATGATGTCTGAAAATGTGTGACCCTGGCATTATATAGTGGCGTGAAAATTTCAAGCCTGTAAGGCAAAAACCATAAAATTTCTTGTAATTGAGCGATCAAATTGAAAGAATGATGAAATACATGTTTTGATTATTCTATCCCTGATAGCTTATGTTGGCCAAAGCTTCTAACTTGTCCTGAATCTTCTTAAAACCAATGATTTTTCCTATTTAAATTACTAGTGTAGTTTCACGGATAATGTTCGGTAATTCTGTTTCTATCGTTTGATTGTGGTCTCTGACCCACCTTGTTCGCATTCCTCAGTGTGCTACAACCGCAAGTTTGGCCCCAAGGGCTACGGTTATGGCGGCGGTGCCGGCGCTCTCCAGATGAACCTCAACGAAACCAGCGAGGCGTAAGTACACTACGTTCTAAAGTGCGTGAGGGGGGGCGCACAAACATATGCTGCACGTTAGAAGGGCCCGAGTACACATACGTTAAAGCACGTGAGCGGGGTGTGAGTGCACAAGCATCTAATGCACGTTAGAAGGGCCCGACAACACACACGTTAAAGGACGTGAGCGTTAGTGCGCAATCATCTGACTCAGGCGAACACGGAGTAAGTAGAAAGACACATTACGCTCGTGAGTGGGGAGCGATTATAGACACGAAATTTTCATGAGAAGGGACATACTACACACACACCTAACAAACTTGGGCAGGGAGGCAGGAATATGCAAGGACACACGGCAGGGAGCAGTAATACACAACCCTAACACACGTTAATGGGGAGTGAGTATAAAACCCCGTACCAGTGGCGGCGGATAAGGGTGGGGGGGCAGGGGGCAGTTGCCCCCCCCCAAATTATCAGAGGGGCCCCTGGAAAAATTTAGCTTGGTTCTTTTCAGAATGTTCATGAACGACCTGACTGGGCCCTTAACAGTTTCTCAGTTTTAAGTGGGGCCCTTTACTGTCGAGGGGGCCCCATCGTCAAGGGGCCCCCTGGAAAGTTATTGCCCCCCATCCGAAAATAGCATCTACCGCCACTGCCCCGTACTCACATGAGCGGTGTGTGAGTGCAAACACACGTTATGCATATACGTGAAATACAAATGCACAGGTACCTAACGAATATAAACGGCCGTGCGTAAGCACTCATACACCCCACCCACGCAGCTGTGCGAAATGGCGTCTTCAAAGGGTATCGTTCAAGTAGTCGTTCATGTCCCGCAAGATCAGCTCCTGAAACCAGTGCCTCAGCGACTCTTCTATTTGATTAGCTGTACAGTATACCACATCACATTAAAAAGAAACTCAATTACTTGAAAGTATAGTGTGACTTATCCGCTGACGCACATAAGCCCCTGGTCTTCCCTCATTCATTTTGCATGCCTTAGAAATATGACTTCAACCTATGAAGGTCATCAGCTTGTGATCAGTAATTCGATAAAAAGTAATCCAGCGATAGCTTCAGTGACGGGTTAGTCCGCTGCCGAGCCGGTGACGCTGGGTTTTCTCTTGCGGCAGGGCCGGAGACATGACCAACCGTCCAACCACCAACCTGCAGGCGACCATCCAGGCTCCGGAGGGCCAGGGCTGCCCGCGCTGCGGCGGCGCCGTCTTCGACGCCGAGCGAAAACAATCCCGCTTCAGGGTCAGTGGTGACCTCGTCTGACCCCGCTGACCCCTGGCAGGCCTGTGGACTTATGTCTCTTTGGCAGTGCTCGGGCATCCGTAGTTAGAAGCCAGAGTAGTGTAAAGAAATGCCTACAAATTTGCGTGTTTTTTTCACTTTAAAAGGTTTGAATTTATTTTTGTTTGCCATTCAAGTGGCATGTGGGAATACTAAAAATACAGTGCTATACTATTGGTATTGATGTGCTAGTTGTTGACCTTTTTCAAATTTTGGCGCCATGAACCATTTTCAGAGGTCGACATTCCCACCTCTGGCCCGTTATAAGGACGGCTGGTTATTACCGGCCAGGCAGGAATTTACGATTCAAATATAGGTGTTGCAATACCACCAAATCGAACGGCATAGCATTCTTACATTTGCCAGGTAATTTCAAATGAACTACTACGGATATTCTGAAGAATTTGCATAAATAGATGCATTAATACCTATCATAGAGTTCGACAAAATTTTGCCAGAAAGGTGGAGGGGGGGACAGGGCATGGCCCCTGCCACCCCCCCTCTGGATCCGCTAGTGGCGATGCTTGACCGAATAACAGTTCCGAGCTGTAGATGTCCTAACTGATGATAAGAGGATGGACCTTAAGCCCAACTGGGTGTTTCGAGCCATAAGCATCGCCACTGCCAAAAAGGTGAAGAAGATAATAAATTTTAAACTGTTCACTAGCCCTTGCAAGAAATTACCTACTCTTAAAAATAAATCTAGGATATAGGCCTGTCCTCGCCATCTATTCACGCTACTTGTAAATAGTGGGACTTTTGCAAATTTATGCTGAACCAGGGAATCTTATGAAAATTGGGGAGGTCAGGCCTGTGACGCCAACTTTTCCGACGCTTATGCTTGAAGTTCTGTAAGAAACGTACCAATTCCACTGGAATTGAAGTGTCTAATAACTCGATGACTGTCCTATCTAAAAACACCTAATCTGCCGAAATACTACCATAAATAAACCATCGATTTATTTCCAGGACTTCCACAAGTCATGCTTCAACTGCAACGAGTGTCACAAGAGCCTTGACTCGACCAACGCATGCGACGGACCCGACAAGGACATCTACTGCAAGGGCTGCTACGGCAAGAAGTTCGGACCCCAAGGTTACGGCTTCGGCTGCGGCGCTGCCTTCCTGCACTCCGACTCTCTCGAGTGAGTGCGCTTTTTGGCATTTAATCTTATAGATTTTCGTTCCAGAGCTAGATCAACTGTCCTCATTGCAGTCGCAGGTGGGGAAGAGAGGGTTCCCACTCTTGAAATTTGGAAAGTGGAGCGGCTGCCCACCTTTCTTTTGGATGTCAAGGATGTTTCCTGGGAAAGGAATGTGTTCCTTGAAAGCCTGACATATCTCCCCTCAATGACAGACTAGTTGTGGGATTTTCATGGACCTACTCCCCTTTTTAGGGTGACTTGATGTCTGTGACCGGTCAACACTTTCCGACCACCCGAACATACTGAAAAGTGAGCTTCGCTAGGTCTGGTCCCTCGCTAAAAATGAATGGCGACGCCCTTGGATTTTGCAACCAGGTAGGTACACTTTAAGGGAGCGTCCCACATCTAAAATGGGTTTTGAACTGAGACAGGCGTTTTGTAGAGTGCGCTAAGAGAGCACCATTGGCGCATTCAATTTCACCCAAACCCTCTGAATTTAATTTATGCACACTTTAAGTTCAAGATAAAGGGTTTTAAGGTATTAATTCGAACCATGAATGAGTCACTTTTTATATGTTATATATCATATGGCAACAATTTGATTGGCTGTAATCCTTACTGCGTTACTCTCACGCATGTCACGTGATAAATGCTCACACTGAGAAAAATTTTGACTCCGGAAAGAAGAGTTTACTCCCCGGAGCGGCGTAATGTGACCCTGTAAAAATGTCCTATCTTTTTCGGTGTTCATCGACACCGCAGAGGAGAGTCACCAGGACTAAGGGGGTCACATGACTCTTTAAAGACGGGTCACTTGACTCGCCAAATAACCATGGAACCCGCCGATTCGGGGTCGGTTGACCCTTCATTTACGTACGATGTGACCCTCCAAAACAGGGTCAGGTAACCCTTTATAGGAGGGTCGTACAAAATGCCCTGGAAAGGATAATTTAAATAAATCGCTTCGAGAACTAGCAGCAAAAGAACACACAAGTTTGTAACGTTTTATTACCGTCAGGCAAACAATTTCGACTAATTTACGAAACATACAATAATCAAAGCAAACTTAACACGCGCACCGCTGGGGTCCCTGGCATGACGCACCCCGCTGGGGGGGAGTTTTTCGCCCCCCCTCCGTATCTAATGTCCCACGAAAGCTAAAGGAAACTTACGGGCGGCGTTCGAAAGCTCTTGACAAGACGAAGAGATTGTATACGAAGAATTTTTATGTCAGGTCAATATTGAGGTGAGCAAAGGCCAAAGAAGGTTCCATAAGTTAACAACAGAGTAGTGTACGTTTCTCTCTAGATCTGCCCTCGGGGGAGATAGAGCAAATCTTTATGCATCGCTGGATTCCTCTCATGGCGGGAAATCGAATGATGTATAATATGACCTTCCTAGGTCAAATAGTAAAAATGACCTGGACTCGAGCTAGGTCAAGGTCACAGAGTGACGTGGTATGGTCATGTTGCATATCAATCGACTCCCCGTGACAATATAAGAACAATGAAAGCAAATGGGAGCTTTATCTCAATTCAGTGAGAAGTTATTGGCAAAACAATCAATCTATGTTCTCGTGACCTGACATGACCTTTGAGAGGTCAGATGCCCAAAAACTCAACCTTATGGTCATGATCGTGGTAAGAATAGATGGTTTGAGTATTTTCGGTTTTATCTATCCAGTTTTTACTGCAAACGAGCCAATTGTATTTTTCCCTATAGACTTATAATGTAGTGACCAAAAAATTGGCCCCACCTTAGGTCAACCATATCAAAATTCCGAGATAGCAGATTTGTAGACCCTGATAACCTCATCATATTGAAGAAGTTTCAAACTGATCGGTTTGCTGATATTCCCTTGGCGCTGCTTCAAACTCGTGAATTTAGGTTTTGAGGTTGGGTAACTTAACCTTAAATAGCTCCTTGACCTGACATGACCTTAAGTCAAAAATTTTGTCAGATGTGTAAAATTAATCAGGGATAAGGCACTGTAAGTTTCGTTGTTCTGCATCTCTTCGTTATTGCGTTATCTGGGGAAAACCAGGAGGGGGCGATTTCGCCCCCAGCGGTGCGCGTGTTAACTATAGTTATCCTGGCCGGGCAACTGAACTACACACTAAGTAATCGCTGGGCAGACCTTGACGGAATCGTAAGTCCCCTGAACAGAATTATTCTTACCGGGTAAGTGCGCACTTCGAGTGGGGCTGGCCAATGCCGACCGAAAATCACATTATGATCACGTTACAACAGCCTATCACAATGTCAACTTGCCGGAAATACACGCCGTACCCATTGCAGCGAGACAACGTCCAAATACACATCTTCCAGCGGGTCATTGGCGTCTCTCGGCGGGAATGCGCGGCCGCCGCCGGAGGGTGGTTGGTCTGAGATCAGCTCAGATACCGGTAACGGCCGCGTACGGCACACTCGTATGGCAAGGGACGGTCACGCAGGGACATAAAAGTAGCACAAAACAAGTTATTCGTCAAAGTATTCACTCAATTTGAACCATATCACAGCTTCTTAAAAGCTTCTGCTCGGGATCCGTGGTATGAACCCCTCGAACACGGCCTGTCCCTCCACGTACATCCAGCCGTTCCAAATGCAGATACAGTACTGTCGTTTTAAATTTCCACTCCTGGATGAAGTCACCCACACCAGTTTAGTCTTATGAGGTCAGCAATACAGTTTTATGGAAAGCACCAAAGCATAAAACCCCCACCCTAACCCTACCCCCTAACCCTTTTAAACACTGTTCTTCCACAGAACTGGCAGTTTCCATTCCCTCACGCAGGATGGCATGGATCGCCTTCCTGTTCTTCAGGACAAAGCCCTCGGCGTCACCCTTGTCCTTGAATACAACCGGCACTAAGAAATCGCTGATGCGTTTGAGACTTCCCGCGCACCACTGATTGAAAACCAGAAGAACTGCACCCCATAGGAATGCCTTCTCAGGATCCGTTGTCAGGACAGCAATCACAGCCTGCCATCGACGTACATCTGGCCGTTCTAGGTGCTGGGTCCATATTGGTGTTGAGGTTCGGCTTTCCCTTGGATGACGTCATTCAGATCAGCGCGGAGGAGGCGCACCATGTCCATGACTGCAGTCTCTGCGGAAATGTAATTGCATCACTCAATTTGTAAAGCAAAGGTGTTGTCGAGAAGGCTCGCGCAGTAACATCTTCCTGTTTATACAAAAACATTTAATTATTTTTTTGCACCGTAAAATCGAATATCGTGGGATATTCTTAACAAGAAGCACCGGCAGATAAGACAATTCATCCAATGTTACGGTACCAGGGTGGATGAAACCACTGCAGGGTGACAAGGAAACATACAAAATGTTTGTTATGTCTTATAACTCAATACAACGAGGTACATTGAGCTGCAAAACGCAAAAGTCTGACGATACCTGGTCCAATGTATCGAAAATCCCGCTCAATATTTAATAGCTCTAAACAAGCGATTCCTCTAATCGTGGCGAATCAAATGATGTAAAATATGGTACCTTATTTCAAATTGTAAAAATATCACGACATTGACCTATGTCAGGGTCACAGGGTGGCCTGGTATGGTCGTGTTGCATATTCTACCGGAACCACAGCGGAATGGCCTACTTCATGACCTCATTAACCCCATTCAAAGTTCACATCACCATACAAATCATTTCAGATGTTTGGCGTGTACCCAGCAAGGTTTCACACTGAAGTTAAGAAATAAAACAGAAGTTCTTGAAACAAAATGCAGTTGGAAAAAATTATCAAGCTGGGTCAAACTCCACCATAGGTCAAAAATTATGATTTTTCGGAAAAGTTCCATACGGATTCTTTTCTCATATGAAACTTTCCATGCATTGCCGAATTCGTCCGGGTGATAATTTTAATCACGAGCGAAGCGGACACACCAGTGCAAAGAAATATAACACAACTTAGAAACATAATATACCACCGCGCAAGGAATAGTAGATCATGAAAGGCTGCATATTACTCAAGTTCCCTGCTCTAGTCTATATGAAATGTCGGTTTCTTCCCGACACTGGTACTCCCAAAAAGCTCAAAGTTCGCGTATCTAAGGCACTCACTCAAATCACACGCTCCATTAACACGCGCCCCGCTGGGGTCCCTTGAATGTCGCGCCCCGCTGGGGACGTTTTTCGCCCCCTCCGTATCTCGTTCCCCACGAAAGCAAAGGAAAATTACGGGCGGCGTTCGAAAGCTGCTGACAAGACGACGAGACTTTATAGAAATAATTTTTATGTCAGGTCAATATTGAGGTCAGCATAGGTCAAAGAAGGCTCCATAGGCTTACAACAGAGCAATGTACGTTTCCCTCTCTATATCTTTCCTCAGGGAAGCTAGAGCAAATATTTATGCATCATTGGACTCCTCTCATCGGGGCAAATCAAATGATGTATAATATGACTTTGTTAGGTCAAATAGTCAAAATGACCTGACCTCGACCTAGGTCAGGGTCACAGAGTGACCTGGTATGGTCATGTTGCATATCAATTGACTCACCGTGACAATATAAATACAATGCAAGCAAAATGGGAGTTTTATCTCAATTCAGTGAGAAGTTATTGGCAAAACAATCCCTCTCTGCTCCCGTGACCTGATATGACCTTTGAGAGGTCAGATGCTCAAAAAATAAACTTTATGGTCAATATCCTGGTAAGAATAGACGGTTTAAGGATTTTCAGCTTTATCTATCCAGTATTTACTGAAAACGAATCCATTCTACTTTTCACCATAGACTTATAGTGGGGTGACTGACCAAAAAAAGTGACCCCACCTTAGGTCAACAATATCAAAATTCCAAGATAGCAGATTGGGTAGACCCCAATGACCTTATCATATTGTGGAAGTTTCAAACTGATCGGTTTGCTAATGTTCGCTGGGCGCTGCTTCAAACTCGTAATTTTAGGTTTTGAGGTCGGGTCACTCGACCCTGAATAGCTCCTTGACTTGACATGACCTTAGCTAAAAAATTGGTCAGATGTGTAAAATCAATCAGGGATAAGGTACTGTAATTTTCGTTGTTCTGCGTCTCTTCGCTTTTGAGCTATCTGGGGAAAACCAGGAGGGGGGCGAATTTCGACCCCCCAGCGGGGCGCGTGTTAACTTGGTAACCCTGCGCCCCATACCCCAACCCAATACACAAATTGACATCAACGATATGCTCACCTCGATCACAGCTAGTGGCAGAGACAGTGTTCGCCAGCACCTTCTGGAACGTGGTCTGAACTTCGCCCGAGCGGACACTTGGCGGACAATCCACCATTCTGTCGATTTTGTTCCAAATCTGTAAAAAAAGAGACAAGACCTGCATGAAGGATGGATATGGAACAGGTATAAATAAACGGTACTTGAGCGCTACAAGACTATCGCTGAAGGCAAATAGATCAATGAAACAATATTGTGATTAGGACAAGTGCGAGAAACACAATTTGTTCAATTAGCGTTTGTTACATGGAATTTTTATTTTGATTTAATTTCGTTTTGCTCATTTCTCTTTGTTTTCTTTCCTCTCTGCTTTGAAGGTGATGATGGTACCATATGTCATATAGTCGGGGAGGTCTCTCTCTCTCTCTCTCTCGCTCTCGCTCTCGCTCTTGCTCTTACTCTCACTCTCCTCTCTCTCTCTCTCTCTCTCTCTCTCTCTCTCTCTCTCTCTCTGTTGCTCTCTCTTGCTCTCACAAGATGTGTGAGTAAAAGCCTAGTAACTAAACATTCTAGCCTCCAGTGCAGAAAACTGACAGCTTAGTTCCCACCTAGCCTATCACACTGACATGCTCCTTTGTCTGCCTCAGCCTAGCTGGCTTCACCAAGGCCACCTCAAAACCCATATCTGAGAGCTCATGCTGCCTGAATTTGCAAACATGATGGGACAAATGTGGTATTCTTTTGCAAAGCTTTTAAGGTATTATTTTACAAGTAGGTGAGCAATTGTTTACCACCTTCTAATAAACATCATCTGACATAATAGTATGCGCTGAGAATGAATTTAACACCACATTCCCCCCACAAACAATTTTCTCCCATTAAATTTACCACCTATCATACCATATCATACCATTACACTAGCACTCAATGGTAGCGCACAACCACAGCACAGGATCCCGCAAACATTTGAGTGACACAATTCTTAGTTGTCAGTGAGTGCTCACCTAATTGTAAAAATTAACAATTCTTATACCTCTGGTAGTCTGTATTAATTTGACATTGAAGCAAAAGCTGGCTAATTGGGAATTACCAGTGTTTTGTTTATGGTACAGGAGAGACACAGGATTAAGATGTAAATGAGCATTGAAAATGCTGGCTGATTCTGGTGATTATTATATTTAAATAACATCTTTGGAGATAGGAACAGGCTACCTGATATGGAATTTAAAATATATTGTCAGTGTGGATTATCTTCAATACCGGCACAAGTATTTTAAAATCTTGGGGTTACTGGTGCGGACAGGGATGTCTGGTTTGGGAAAATTGCCCTGAAGTAGGTACCATACAGAACAGTGGTGGGATGCTGAGGGATGTCTTTCTATGTTGCAAATTTATATTGGTACCAAGCACTGGCAGGCCGATTGAACTTCGGGAGGCACAGGGGCAAGGTGCCTGCCTAAAATCAGACATTCTAATTTCCAACACTAACCCCACAGTGTTGACTGGAAAGAAATGGGTTGAAAAGTCCATGGTGTCCCCTCAAATTTGGGTATTCAACTGTCACTGGTACCAAGTTTTTGTTTTTTACTATCACCAGGACTTAATGTACAACATCTAGGGGAAAGTGTGTGTATTGCACCCCCCTAACTAACTGCACCCCCTTATAACAAAGGTACTAGTGGCAGTTTGTTTTGTGCAACTAAATCCAGTTCTCATCTTCAATCCATACATTTTCCCAATGTTTCAATTAATTCATACATAAGAATGTATTTTAATAAGCTAGCAAAATAAATTCAGTACTTCCTTAAATCTGCACGGGTTTATGAACCCGAAAAATAAGAATATGGCTGTAACATTCCAAAATCGATAGCTTTAATTTCAAAGCCAGATATTCTTTGCATATTCTGAAAGCAAAAATTATAAATTTCCCCTGGCGGTAAATTTTTAAGGCAGACGTCTCTGATTTAAATGCTAAAAATAAATGCGACCTGGTCAAATGCGCCCTATCCATATGTATGTTGAAAAATCAAATC
Organism: Lepas anatifera; assembly: GCA_034440635.1. NCBI lineage: Eukaryota > Metazoa > Arthropoda > Thecostraca > Lepadidae > Lepas > Lepas anatifera. The sequence continues at coordinate 469,621 of JAOTON010001130.1, read as the reverse complement.
CAAGGCCTATACATATGAGTGTAATTTCATTATTTCAAGTCATTCTGAATGCAAGAATACCACATTAAAATGACTTCCAGGCCCTCCAGATGAAAAGCTTGGGAGGTAGCTGAGCCCCATTTCCTCCTATACTAATACTTATTTCTGCTGTGCCATTGACTTAACATGACATGAGGGAAGAGCGCAATTAAATCTAAATGCACCCTCCCCCGGGCGCAATTATCCTCACACTTTGGAAAATGTGCCCTTTGAATAGTTTCACTCAAATTGGAATTCACTGTTAGAACATACTATTTTCAGGCCAGGAATTGCTTTCTCAATAACAAAAAATGATCAAATTTTGTAATTTAATCCACAGTAGCAGCATTGAATAAGAGATATTCGTCTAGCAAGTGAGTTCCCTTCAGGGTGCGCAATACACATACTTTCCCCTATGTAGGTAACTTTCAATTTGCGAAAAATTAAGAACACAAAATGGTTGGAGATGAGCCTACACAATGGGACTGCTCCAAGTATGACTTACCTGGTAAATATTGATGCTAGCATCCGTCTTTGTATGTCTCTATTCCAGAGAAGTTGAAGTAAAAATACCACATCAACATCATTTTTCTCTCATAAAAATATCAGGGTCAAGACTAATAGAAAAACCTGCAAATCTCATCATATGTCACTCTATCTCAGCAAAATCACCTATTGATAAGCATCTGGACTCCGACCGCAGTTTAAAATGCAAAATAATTGAATGAAAACACTAAATACCACTATCACTTATACAATATACACGGCGCCAACGCTGCACCACTACCACACAGCAGTAAATAATGTGCGCGGCGAAATTTGACGCAGCACGTGCAGCGTCCTTTTTCACTCAGCTCTCGCCAGGGTCACTTTTCTCGCGGTGCTAGAGTCAGCTGACTCCACGATCGAGCCAGGCGCAGGCTGCCCTTGGCCGACTCATCATCCGACCCTGCTCTCAAATTCGTTCATGCTGGGAGGTTCATTGGACTCTTGCTGAACGACTCAACCTAATTTTGAGAGTCAGCGAATACGAGAGTTCAGAGTCACCACAATGCAGGAAATTTAGGAGAGTCAAAATTTTTCTCAGTGCACAATGGCATCGTTGTCGCGACGTTGACATGCTGCTAGCACCTTCCCTGAGCAAGGACCCAGGTGGAGTAAGTTGACTATGGTTTGTTTGTTTCAGCGGCCAGAGGAAGGGCCCAGCTGAGTGGATTCGGACGGACACCACCTCCATCAAGGCTGACCCGGGCTCCGGCTGTCCGCGCTGCGGAGGTGCAGTCTTCGCCGCCGAGCTGATGCTCTCCAAGGGCCGCGTAAGTAACTCACTGTCCGCGCTGCGGCGCTGATACCCTCCAAGGGCCGCGTAAGTACCTCACTGTCCGCGCTGCGGAGGTGCTGTCTTCGCCGCCGAGCTGATGCTCTCCTAGGGCCGGGTAAGTGCCTCACGCTGTTCCCTCCCAGCTGTGACACTAGTGCAGCACGCAATTACAGTCATCGACACTTAGGGACCGCCCATAAAGTACATAACGCAATGCAGTGAGAGAAGGGCGTGAGGATAAGCCACAGCGTTATCAAGCGTTACAAATGGGTGCCATAAAGTGTCGCATGGGGGGGAGCGGAGTCAAAATCACCAGAATGTGCATTACCTGATTTATTAACGGCCCCTTATCCCCATGCAATGTCGTTCAGGATGTTCGTCTGGAGACTTGCCATTCAACACACAACTGTTCATAACTTGACTTACGACTTGAAACAACTCAATTCTTAATTACTCTTTTAGTATTTGACGGATATTGAATATCGGAGGGCATTCGAGTGATCATCATGGGTTCAATGATTTTTCCGTTTTCCAAATTTCTGATACTTCGGAAACAAAGGTCATGACGGAATATCCCACATGTGGAAAAGCAAGCTCGAGCCAGAACCCTGATTGGAGCATGCCCAGCAGCTATGTACACTTGTTGCAGGAGTGGCACAAGACCTGTTTCAACTGCCGGGACTGCAGGCGCCCCCTGGACTCCACCATCGCCTGCGACGGCCCCGACCGCGAGATCTACTGCAAGACAGACTACGGCCGTCGCTTTGGCCCCAAGGGCTTCGGGTTCGGCCATGCACCCACCTTGGTGTCGGGCTCTGTCGAGGAGCAGGTCCCGTAAGTCTGCCCTCGGCTGGTCGACGAAACTCAGCTTTCGCTATAAGGCTTGAGTAAATTGGAATTTAAGAGTGTCTTATCGATATTGTTCTCAATTTTTGCGACGCCATTATACTTGCTTATTTTTTTAGCAATGATTGAACATGATAAATCTTGACAGCACGCAGCTTCAGCAATGTAACATCATTGTCTGTCGTGCATGCGCTAGTTTAAGATATTGATAATATTGTGGCGCTGCTTAAAGACAGATCAGTTCTTTCTGATTTGTTAAGTATTTTCCAGACCACTGTGCATTTATTCTCCTTCACTGGTGTAAACACTCACCTTGAATGGCCCAGAGCCGGAATCTGCGTCGGCTTCTGCCGTTGTTTGCGACACTTCAGCAGCTCCCGGTAGCTAAGCGCCGTCGTTTGCGACGTTGCAGTAACGCCGGTATGCAGTCGGCTGCGATGGGCACCAAGGCGGCGCCTGGCGAGGGCTGCCCGCGCTGCGGCTACGCCGTGTTCGCCGCAGAGGCGATCCCCGTCAGGGAGCGGGTAAGCACCTCCGATGCGCCAGATGACGCTGCACTGTCCTGGTAACCTTGTTTTGTATACAGAGAATTCTAATAATTGTTGGGGTTTAACGACGCACCAACTGCCAGGGTCATACGGCGTCGCCAACTCTCACCCTGTTGGAAGGGATTTTGGGGATCAGATCGACTTATTCAGAGGCTCCGCCGGGACTTGAACCCGGGACCAGTGGCTTGGAAGACAAGGGTGCTATCCACTAAGCCACCTCATCCCCGTATACAGAGAATTCGCAGCAGACCTTGTGTTCACAATGTGTGTAACGTGATTTATACACTATGCACTATGTACGGGCTGATATCTTAAAAAAAGTGCTCAATAATAGTCCTTGAAAACTGGCTTCGTAATACATTTCTGCTTAACACTTTAACTACAGTAGAGGATTTTTGTAAAGTTTGTTTCGACACAGCTTCGAATACCAGCAATCATTATTCCAATAATCAACAAAGCCCGAAATTATCTATTCTGGTGATCTAACCCAACCCGTACCGTTTCCAGAACTTCCACAAGAAGTGTTTCTGCTGTCTGGAATGCGGCAAGGCCCTGGACTCCACCAACGCCTGCAACGGCCCCGACCGGGAGATCCACTGCAAAACATGCTACGGCAAGAGCTTCGGACCCAAGGGTGTCGGCTTCGGCCTCGGTGCCGGCTGTCTCAACATGGGTTAGATTGTTCAGCGGGGAGGGGAAGGGCGCCCCAGAGGGCGCGCCAGGGGCGCTGGCGCTGGAGCGCGCGCACTGGCAACACAAGCGAGGAAACGAGCCGGGCACTATGGCGACGATAGCCGGTTTGCCATCATCGAATTCAAATCGAAAGGAGTTGTACAATGAGCGGTCATGCCACATAGTTTTGCTGTACATAGACGGACTAACCCGGGTGCTCCTAGGTGGCATGTTCAGCTTTATTGTACGTGGGAGTTAGCACCCCGGGAGGGGAAGCAAGCGGGGGCGTAGGTGGAAGGAGAGAGGGAAAAGAAGACTGACAACACTGCAAGGTTGGATGTGTGTAATGGGTGAGTGGTGAGAGTCTGGAGGCATGAACTCTGTGCGAGGAAGAGGGGAGGCGTGGAGAGTGGATGAGAGGTGTATGTGCCGGCGGGTCTGCTGGTGGGTTGTATGAGGAAGCGGTGTCGAGAAGGAAGGAGGCGGAGCCCTTTGAGGGTCCGCGCGCCGGCAGGGGAGGAGCGACGTGTGAAGCATTCGCTGTACTTGAGAAGTGTTCTCTTGTACAGCTCCTGGTGCGGAGGAGAAGGGGCGAACTGGCCTCTGGAGAGTAAAGTGTCCAGAGGCCGGGTACATGTCGTGAGAGCGACGCGATTCACGTTCTTACACGTTAGCTAATGAGTGCTCTACGCCAACAAGTTACAGAATAATCAGTGGCGAAAATTCTACAGACGTGAAAATAAAATACACAAAACACAATGTCTTGTCTGTGGTGGTAAGGACTGGCAGTGTTTGTCTATAATCATTATTTGGAAACCAGAGGTTGCATTACTGGTCTGATTAACTCGCAATGTGGGTGGCGTTCCCGGTGTAGCCACTACGACTGTGGGGGGGGCGCGGTGGTGGAGTGGTCAGCGTAGCTGGCTTCCAGCCGACCCGGGTTCAAGGCCCTGCGGCTTCCCTGAACAAGGAGTAAGCTGGCTCCCGAGGAACCCTTCCAACAGGGAAAGAGTTGGCTACGCCATACTATGACCCTGGCAGCTGGTGCGTCAATAAGCCCCCCCCCCACTAGGACTGTTTGCTGGTTTTTACACACAACAAAAAAAACTCAAATGCAATCGATACAAGTTGGCCAAGTTACAAGAGGTCAAGTCGAAGGCCTCCAATGGTGACGGTTGGTGCGTCGATAAGCCGCAACAGTTTTTAATGGCTGAGTCAAGTGTGAAAACGCGAAGAACGATAGTTTCAGCTACAACAATATAAATACCACAATATGTTTCAGGAGGCATGCACTTGTGCTTGCCAGTGGTTCTAATAATTACTGGTAAACGTAGGTAGTCCAATTTCCTTTCTTCTTCTTTGTTACGAATGAAGAGTTAAAGCACAACACAGAACCCCAGACCTTCATCTATGCAGAAAATCAGTAACACCGTAACAGTGCTTTCACCTGACGCGAGTCCACTATTCACAAATATCATTCCAACAGTTGGCTTTTACTCTCATTGTTCCTTATTCTCGGCTAGAATTGGATACGAGCGAGGAAGACGGATGATTCCCCAGTTCATTGAAGTGATTCTAACAATAATTGTTGGGGCTTAACGACGCACCAACTGCCAAGGTTATACGGCATCGCCAACTCTCACCCTGATGGGAGGGAATCGGGCATCAGATCGACTTATTCAGACGCTCCGCCTGCACTTGAGCCCGGGACCAGTGGATTAGGAGACAGGAACGCTATCCGATTAGTCCCCCATCCTCTCCAGCTCATCGGAGTGGCTGTTCATGCCTCGGGAGCGGAGAAATCAGCCTTCAGCACTGAGGACAATTGTTGGTGAGGACCAGTTCTAACTGAGGACTGAGGACCAGTTCGACAATTGTTGGTACATACATTACCAAAATCAGAATGTAATTTCGGGAATCAGTACCATTGTCCACACACAGTGATCCAACCGAAGACCAAGGATCTGCATACGGACGCTTCACATCAAGGCGCACATTACGGATCGACGGTGCTGAACCAAAATGGTTTTCAGAGCATAGCATGCAAGTGATAAAAAAGTAACATACATGAATATTTATTAATACCTTGAGCACCATATTTTAGTTTCATCATCTTATCTTGAATACGCCGACCTCGGAGACATCTCCACACAAGGAACTCCGGCATCCACACCTGCAACCCGATTGGGAAGCTGACCCAAAGTCTTGTGCAAAGGGAGATACCAGCAGTGCCCGGTCCTCAGCTAAAGCTTTAACTTGAAGGCATCTCCGGGAACTTCAGGTAGGGCCAGCTGTCCTAGTTTACTGCCCACGCAGTGGGGCACATTGCCCAGACCGACTTCACATTTGGAGCCAAAGGCGCAGTGGATTGTATCGCAGGAGGGAGCGGTGAGGGAGACGCAGCGCGGCACACCCTGCTTGATGACGCAGGTCTCGCCCAGACCGCACGAGGTGTTGGAACAATCGCCTTTCCTGCACACCGCTCGTGCGTGACAGGGTGGTGTGAAGCAGAGCGGGGTCTCCAGGATGCAGACAGAGTCGACGCCAGTGCAGGATGGAGGACACACGGGCGTGCATCTCAGTCCGCAACTTCGTCTGCAACATTTGTTCGCGGCATGACACTGACTATCCTCAAAGCAGACTTCGCCCAAACAGGCGGACACCCTATCGTTTCGAGGGCAGGTTCCGGCAGTAGGAGGTCTCCTCGTCGTAGCCGACGTTGGGGGTGGAGTCGGCAGTTCTGTAGTTGTCACAGGTCGGACAGTGGTTGTTCTCTGCTCGGGTTCCGGTGTTGTTAACCTGAGCTTCGGCGCTGCGGTGGTGTAGCTCATCTGTTGTGATGGCTTCACTGGTCGACAGACGGCCAGCAGGCGGCCATGGCATCTCTTGGTGCGACACATCCGTCTGTCTCGTCTGAACACACACTCGGCGTGGGCGATCTCTCTGCCGCACTGCGCCGGACACGTGGGCAGGCATTTGTTGCCGCAGCCGCGTCGGCAGCAGCGACGCTCGCTGGAGCAGTCCTCGTCTGACCGACACCAGTCGCGACGATACCTGCACTGGGTGGTGATGTCGTTCTTCGGACATATCCGCTTGCGCTGGTCTGCCGAGCGGTCACAGACGGGCCTCCCTTCTCGCATGATGCACTCTGTGCCGCTGCTGCAGCGCATGTTGGCACAGGTTTTACCCTGCACACACGTGATGTTCCCACGAGTGTCTACGCATTTCCAGTCTGGTGGACAGGAGCGATTTGTACATTTAGTGGACTTCTGACAACGAGCCTCATTGTTTATCACCACACATTCCTGACCACGGGTACATACCAAATGTTTACACGTGCTGTCTGGTACACAACGCGCATCCCCATTCTCATCAACACAATGTGTTCCAGCGCCGCACAGGAGAGTAGCACAAGTCACTTGCTCAACGCACACTCCGCGCCCACCTCGGTTCACACACTTCTTGCCTTCCATGCAGTCTATCCGAGCGCAGGGATCCCTGCTAACATTTTTGCAGGAGGACATCTCCCGCATGGAATGGATGCAGTCGGAGCCGACGCAGGGATTTCCGCTACTGAACACACACTCCTGTCCTTGAGGACACGGTTTGAAGCAGGGCGGCACACACTGGCGTGCACAGCCCAGCTGACAGCACTTGTCGGTACCGCCGGCACAGCCGGAGTCGCGTGAACAGGCGTCACTGACGCCGGCGCATGACTCTCGCATGTGCGGCTCGTCGACGGGGCATCGGCCCGGCCGCGTCGCCTTCGACGAAGCGCCGTTGATGGGTGAGAAATGGGGCTGGCATCGCGGCCGACAGGGGGCTGGGAGCAGTGCTCACCAGGGACGCAGCGTTCGTCCGGACCGCACGGCCGCGGGCACACCGGCTGTTCCGTCTCTGAAAACCGAAAAATGTGTTCACCTCATAGCATTGGTCTGTACAGAACGTGTATTGATGTTACGCACGGGCATGCAATAGCCTCGCTACACATTTTTAGGGGGAATAGCCTTATTGGTAGACACGTTTACCTAAATCCTTTTCTGTGTGCTTTAGCTGGCGCAATAGGATAGTGCGAGTTTGTTTTTGTAGTATTGAATATATCTGAAGGCACGCAACATCTCGATTATAAATTTTCCGTATTCAAACCCGGTATTTGATGCTAATTTCGGCGAAAGAAAAGTCCTTCAGGAAATATTTGGGCAGCCCAAAGTCGGGAGTCAAGGGAAAATACCGCCCCCTCACGTTGCAATGTGCCGTGGAAGTCATTTTATGCACAATTGTGAAATTCTGTATGCTTAAAGGAAGATACGTGAAAAAATTATTGTTGTGGTTTCTTGCTGTTTGAAAAATCCTGATAACGAAACTATCAATTATTTTTGTATCTTCGGCAAAATTTTGGGAGGCCACTCACTTATTATCGAAATAGGTTAACGATTTCGATAAAATGCCCATCACTTGCCCATGCCCATACCCATCACTTACTTTTCGAAAACTATTTAAAAATGAAAAATAATGTTTTTTTATAATACAAATGTTTGCCCTCCTGTATTTGTATTTGAATTAATTTTACAAAGCTTTCAAAAATTCCAAAATGAATAAGTTTGCCCTAAAAACAGAAAAAACATAATTAGGGTAGAGTGGGGTAAGACGCATACGTTAAGGGAGAATTGGTCTGTACCGATCCTGCCAGGACGGAATCACTTTATTTTTTCTCCGTTAAGTTCTTTCATCGTTTGTCTACTCTCAGATAGAAATTTGTTATTCTGACACGATGTAAAGTGTGCGAAATTTATTTTTTCTTGAGACCATGTAAAAGGCGTTTTACCCCGATAGCGGGGTAAAACGCCCAAGCCCCGGATTAAAAGGCCGTCATAAAACTGCCAGCGTATATTGTACCTTTTATTTCACGTGAACAAATAGGAATATCATTATACTTACCTTGTAAAACAATTTAGTGACAAAGTTGGTAGGGTAAGGACATTCACATCGCATATAGTACAATCGCAACTTTAAGGCAGCTTGTTTTTAGGTCCGGAGATGCAAAAAGCAACAAATGTTTGCTGAAAAATAACAAAGTTTACTGGGCGCGTCCAATCATGCCCAGGACCGGATCAGAAAGGCCGCTACCAGAAAAAAATATTAGATGGAGGCTACAGTTCTTACATCAGCCTGGACATAGTAGTAGGCGTCTTACCCAGGTGGGCGCGTTACCCCACTCTACCCTACTCAAGTCTTCAGCGGTTTCGTACCTCGGGTCTTGAGCCATTTTCTGCTTCCGCCCCAGGATGACAAAACTTTTGCGTCAGATAGGTCACGTGACCCCGGTTTGAGAATTCCTAGGCTTATGATTGGTTAACTGTGATTTCTTTTAAGCCCTATATTTCTGTTTCGAAAGAGTTTTGGAATGTTGTTTTTCTAAAGTAATTTTTTCTGGAGCAGCCCAAAGTTCTACATCACTGTTTAGGATAGATATGACCTAATTCTTAGAGGAATTGATAGCCTTAGCCATGTGGACGTCATAAACATCGATATGAGGTGTACCGGTAAAGTCGTCTAGAAATGTTGACTTTGAGAGCAATTTTAAGGCATTTGCAGGCCGAATTTGCAAAAATGAGAATAGGACTTCTGAAACAACTTTTTGTAACCTTTTGATATAGCCAATAAAATTTTTTCGCGTATCTCCCTTTAAATGAAGAGGCGGTTTCGTCTTAGGCGAAAACTTACAGCTTTTTAGGAAAGCTTATATCTCTTTTAGGACTTTGCGTCCGCAAGACTTTCTCTTATAAGTCAAACAACGAAAAATCCCTTGAATACAAACACATGGCTATTGTATAACAGTGGTTGACAGATATTAACACTTAATATTAATATTACTTAATATTAACACATGGCTGTTCGCATTCATTAATTCCCGCTCTTTAATATCATAATCCTTCTACGTCTCAGTCATGCAATCCTATTGTTGTTTTATGAAGCACAGTGGATAGCAAGACGGACATAGAAGATAAGACGGGCGGGGACTCTGTAAACCAAACCAGCAATGGTGCAAGGGCTCAGTAGCCTGTACTTGTGTGTCATGCGCTGGTTTATCACGCACAAAATGCAGGAATTTCTCTCCCTCGGCTAACGCTTCACCGCCTGGGGGCCCGATTGGGCCAGGGGCGTAGCCAGCATTTCGCTCAGGGGGGGCGGCGTCCTGAAAAGGGCCCCTGCGACAGCGCCAAAACGGCCCTGATGGGTAAAAAAGGCCCTGCTTGTTACATAATAGAATGCTGAAGAGGGCTTAAGAGTGCCCTGTCTGTTATTATATTTCAAATTTGGCCACAGAGCATAGTGCGGGCGAGCCGCGCTCCACGCGGCCCGTGTCCTCAGGGGGCCCTTCGGGCCCCTCAGAGGGGGCGGCTGTCCCTGCCGCCCCCCTCCTTGGCTACGCCCCTGGATTGGGCCCCCTCAGTTTTTTGCAGATGATCGCTAGCTTATTTAGATGAGAAGGGCGTCACTTTTTTGTACATCTCTGGGGTAATTAATTTGACAACTTATCGCCAAAAACTGTTATCAGGTCGGGTCAGGTCAACGAATTATGACGTTAGTCCTAACCCTATGTAAGGCGATTATGGTTTTCTGAAATGAGGCTGACAAAACCAAGGTGTAACTCGGCTTCTAAAAAAGTTAAATCAAGTTTCTAGGTATCATGCTAAAGCTTTGACGCGAAAAATCTGGTTGCTGCCATCCATTTTGAAGTCAAGTTAAGAACAATGTCAGCAAAGAACACAAAAGTAATGGTTTTTACATAGCTTGTGTCTTTAACTTTTGAGCGAACAAGATACATTTTTTTAAAATTCTGTATCATAGTAATAAACATGACATCAGAAATTGAATGATATACAGCAGAATCTTAAACAACCATTACTTTAACTTTACCTTGATCATTTGACCTTGGTTAAAGTCATGATATAATCTTATAAGATTATTCTGAATATCATTTTAATTCTTGGGCCAATACAAACACATTGGTGTCTTTTGAGTCTGCTCTAGGTCCAATGGTTCCCGAGTTATAAGGAGTTTTCTAAATGGGTCTGCATCGGACACACTTTGGCCCACTGTGACGTCCCTTGTCAACGGATATGACTCAAACTCGGCTCCAGAGTAGAAGACGGTAAGGCGCTTTCAGCACCGTTTCACTTTGTCCTGTATCGCTTTCGGTTTCCAAGATCATAGGGGGTCCGATTGGACCCTCAGGTGGTGGTGTGTACAAAAAGAGCCCGGGCGGTGCCGGGTTAAGACGAAAGCATACATCCCATGCATGGGAAGCGCGGGGACTTCCGTCGGTGTTAAACGAGGAGGAGAGGGCTGGTGAGGTATATTGTTACTACTATTAGTTCTATTGGAACGCTATGTGAGGCTGATTTTCTTTTGATTATGTGGTTGAATGAGCTAATTGTGACCGCGGTCTATACGTGCTGTCTGTCAGGTATTATTTCCCACATCCTGCAAAAGCTTTCAGTGCGATTGTGAGGAAGCAATTGCCAAGAATGTTCCCTTTTAGTGTTGTGGGAATGACCTAGGACCCAAAAAGGTGGCAAAACAGGAGACAGTAAAAACGCTTAAAGACGAGGCAAGAACTGTCAAGTCCAGAAACTAAAACGCCTAAGCCCTAAAAAATGCAGACAAAGTAAAGGTAAAAAGTGTGGAACGAGGTAAACACAACGTTTCGGTCCTTAACCAAAAAGTCACTTTTCGCTTCAACCAAAAGTTTACCTTATGCCTCCAGTCACTCGGTGTTTGGCAAAGCTCCTCACCTGACGACGGGTCAAGGACCGAAACGTTGCGCTTACCTCATCCCACGCTTTTCATATCTACTTTGTCTTAGTATTTTTTGGGGGCTTTCTAGGGTTTACGCGTTTTAGTTTCTCAAGTTTGACATTTTTCCTCGTCTTTTAGCGCTTTTACCGTCTTCTGTTATGCCACCTTTTCAGGGTCCTGTGGTCATTCCCACAACACTGCAGTTTATAGCACCCTATCTACAGCAGGCATTCCGAGAACTTTATTGCTCTCTTTTACAGATACTCGTCATTTTGAGAAATTATTGTAAGATTTGTGTGCTGGAAGCTCTCAGTCTTCATATTTCCTCCTCTCTCTCAAGATGGTATGCATCAGTTGTTTTATTTTCACTCAAAATCAACCATGACGGGGCTGTTTAATCCTATAACGGGCACCCAAAGATTTAGTTGCTATCGGCGTGAAATAATTGCTATCGGCTAGCAAAGTGAAGCCTTAGCTTTTTTATGATACACGGTGAGTTTTTTATTTCACTTTTGAATTCTCTCAACATATAATATAATTATTATTTGAAGTAATCGGGATTTTTAAAAATTTTATGCATTTGGAGTTTTGAAATATATATATATATATATATATATATATATATATATCAACAGCAGTGGTTTCAGTGTCTTTCCTTAAAGTGGCGGTCACAGATTTGTCTTGGCATTCTCGTAGTCGAAGATTTCTGATAAGAGCACGCAACCGTATCCTCCATGTTTCACGCGTCGCCAGGGTTGGTTGCTGATGCAATGAAATCCTATTCCCGCAAAAAATTGAGATGTGAATGCTGATCGGTCAAACTAGAAGGCAAAAAATATATTACTATTGCCTGAAAGTGGAACCAAGCCTCTAGGCCTATTCAAAACCTGCCTGCTTCCATTTGAATAACCGAATGAGAACAGTCCCGTGCGGGATATCTGTCCGCTACAGGGTAAAGAATACTGCATAACATGTGAATGTAACAGTTAACAAAGCTAGTGTTGTAGGCTCTGTGTCCAGTGCTATATTGGCTTCACCTGTAGTTTTGACCCTGCTTCCATTGATCAACTTCTGAAGCAAGGAAACTGATAATCTTGATTATTTAGGGGAGATGGTGTTAGGACGGGCATAGTTGTGTTTGAGACTGTCTGTCTCACTCGCTTTTCTTTTGACAGTGATGAAATTTTGTTTTAAGCTTCATGAAATATTTATTTGTCCCCGCGCCTAAACATACTAGGATCCGTGCATATTCCTAGGAGCAGTAACGTTTATCATATGGCCTGCTATTAAGTACATATGGCCGCAGCAGTCCAAAACCCGTTAAAGAATGCTGCAAAAGCCCGTCTTACCCCAAGACAGGTTTTATGAAAGTAGTTTATCATATGCGAGAACGTTTTGACAAAAAACCTTACCACGTTGAGCAAAAATGAGTTCTGAAACACTTTGCAATGCATTGTTTCGATTAAACAGTCGAGAGAAGATTATTTTGCTGAATTTCCATAAAATCATAATTTTTCATTAGAATCTTACAATCAATCATTAAAAGTTCCTCAGCCAGTTTGCAGCAGACTCTCAGACTGATTCCTTTCAACCATACAAAAACGCAGCGATAAAGATTATAATTTGTATGGTGATGTAGTATTTCACTTCGTGCCCGTGTTGCCCCATGTTAATATGTTAGAAAATCTCATTTTTGGGGAGTCACTGCTGGGGTAATATAAAACTTAAATCACATAATGTATGTTAAAGCTCTCCCGAGACAGGTTTTGCATATTCGGCCTTCCAAATAGGACCAGACACTGCCAGAATGTTACACTCAAAACTACTAACAATGGTAGGGTGAACCACTAGTTTCGTTTTTCTAAAATTTTGACAAAACAATGAAGGCTAGAAATTTGTGTTTTTGGCTCATTATAGGACATTCCAAGACGCATTAATGCAAGTAATGGGACATCTATACCAAAACTGGTCTAGTCCACAGAGCCTGTGCCCGTCTTACCTGCCATGCCCGTCTTACCAACCTGTCCCCTATTTATTTTGTTTACCATGTCAAAATTTCAAGTTCAGGGTGTCAAAATTGATCAAGTCTGGGTATGGTTTTTTACGTAAAATTCTCAATGTCAGGAGAATGCCGATACTACTATCTGAACGAGTAATTCCCGCAATGAGGCATGTTGACGAGCTGGGGTTAGGTCAAAGAAGTTCCCTCTTCTTTGGAAATGCATGGGGAAGGATACTTCAGTTAGATAACTTAAAAAGAAAAAGGCGAGAGAGCACTTATTTTGACGTCATTGTGCAGAGTTCAGAAAAAGTCCGAACGTGCCAACATAGTTGAGGAAGATCTTCAGCTGGCGGGGAGTCTGTACATTTTCTTTCTTCCTCTACTGCAGTATTTCTGGTCTTCTGACATGTGAATATTATGTCTTAGGTACTTTTGAGCTGTTGGATTTCAGACTTTGTGGACTATTTGATCATTAGACAATTAGATAGTTATTCACCGGGACGTTCTGGCTTCGACTCTTTGTTCTCCAAATGTGGACTATTTGAACAGTTGACTGTTTGAACAGTTGACTATTTGAACATCGCATGAATTCACGTATATGTAGTCCTTCTGTCTCATTATTTTCACTGGCGCTAGCACTAGCCAAAAAACTGATTTCAGCCATTATAAACGAATCAGGAGCCGGAGCAAATACCGAGGGCAGTCGGGTCGGGGTACCCGGCGTCTGTGCTTAAGTTAATCCGTTCGCATCCCGGTGGCAAGAGTTGGGTCCATTGGAGCTCGGCTGACAAGTTGGCGCGCGCGTTGCAAATCGTTATAGAGCACATTGCAAAAAAGTGCGCCGGACTCGTCTACATAGTTGTTTAGGTTGTGTACTCTATTGCTTTGGTTGTGTATTTGAACCTCGCGGCAATGAAGATGTATATCACAGGAGCAGGGTAGTAATAGAGTAAGGAAACTGGGACCGGTTGGGGGCGCATACTCGATGCGCCCAGGTGCGGCACTGGGTCCATGCTAGTTTCATATAGTTCCAGTTATTTTTCCAGAACCTTTAAAGGGAATGTGGCACCTCTATAACGTGATTTTAAATGAGATAGCCAAGTTATAAAGCATGCCGGAAAACCCGGTGCTCCATATATCATTGGTCTTGAAACTCAAAATTTCCGCAAAGAAAAGCTAAAAACTACCTGAAATGAACCTCTCATATACCTCAAGCGGCAGGCCACAGTTGTCAGGCTGTTGGTGTGACGACATATGCTGACGTAACTGTGAGTATCAGCCAATCGAAGCCCTTAAAGTCATGGAATATGGTAGTGGTTACCAGATCATGACATCATCCACTGGCAGATAAAGATTTTTCCCCTAGACGCCCATTTTAAAATCAAAATATTGAGCGTATTGTACATTTTTTTCAGAGAAATCATGGACGATTCCATGATTTTCGCCTGAAAGTACCCATAATTACACTAAGTTCCAGGATTTGACCAAGGTGCCATATGCTTTTAAAGGGAATGTGGCACCTTGGTCGAATCCTGGAATTTAGTGAAATTAGGCGTACTTTTAGCCACAAATAATGAAACTACTCATGATTTCTCTGAAAAATATACAATAAGCTCAATATTTTGTTTTTAAAAAATACTCCTCTAGAAAAAGAAATAAATATCAGCCTGTGGATGATATCACGATCTGGCAACCACTACCATACTTGAAACGCTGCAAGGGCTTCAATTGGCTTATGCACATCGTGACGTCAGCATATGCGTCACACCAGCAGCTTACAACCATGGCCGCCCGGCGACGGGCTGATGGGGGGCTGGTGTCAGGTAGGTTTTAGCTTTTTTCTACGGAAATATCGAGTTCCAAGACAAATGAAAAATGGAGTACCGGGTTTACCGACTTGCTTTACAACTTGGCTATCTCAGTTAAAATCACGTTGTGAAGGTGCCACATTCCCTTTAAAAAGTGGGGCCTGGAGTGGTCTATTTCAACTGGATATTGACTGGCCAATGCTCAAAATGGGTGACAAGGAGAGCATGATAAAATGATTTATTAGACATTTTGTAACATCCCAATAAGGTAAGCATGCATTGCTCCAGGTATGTACCCAAGGGCGCGGCCACAGAATTTTCGCAGGGGGGGGACGGACGGACCCGGGCTGGTGCTGACCGGGGGAGGCGAATTTTGAGCATATTCGTTACCTGACAGCATTAATGACGATTGACCCAAAAATTTTGGGGGGACATCCCCCCTGGTTGGCCAACAGGGGGACGCGTCCCCCCGTCCCCCCGCTTTCGGCGCCCATGTATGTACCTACCTACCTTCCTGCAAGCAAGACTCAAGTTTGCTTTGACAGCTTGAATGTTGCAATGGACGCAGTTGTAACTTTTACAGTCAATATCTTATGCTGTGGGTAGGAAGTGTCTGTATAGTTAAATCTTCCTGGGTCTTTGACTCACCATATATAATCAAGCTGAAACCTGGCAAACCTCTAAGCCGGCCAGTTTAGTTCTATGATTTGGAAAAATAAAGTTAGCTTTGGGATTGAACAATATGTTTTAAATAAATCAATGATTCGTTCTTACTCTTGTCGGGACGACACATTTTATCTACTTATAGTTTTTGCAATTATCAGGGGATTTGAACTTTTTGGTGTTGGTGGTGTCAACACTTATATGCCCATAACTTTTGAAATTGATAACAGATTTCAAATTTCTTCTTTTGATGAAATCAGTGGCCCAGGCTGCTTAGGAATATGTATATTGAAGAAAAAAAATATTTTAGCCCCCAAGAATGTAAACGAATTATAAAATTTGGGATTATTTTACACTTTAAGATTGTTTCATAGCCTGAAGACCATCTAAACTAATCTTGAATAATATCCCCTAATAAATACTATAGTTGTATTACCTGAATGTGACAAATAAAGGCTATGTGCTCAGGATTCTGCTCCACAAGCTATTATTGACTCTGGGGAACGTTCCTCTCATCTCGGGGCATCAACTGTTCTGCGTTGGGGAACCAAATTACTTTTTCTGACCTCTGTCATTGTGTTTAATGAGCCTCTGCAGTTCGAATGACATGCATTATAACATATGCTACCCTCGACCTTACCTTGGAGCAGGTGAGTTTTAGAATTTGACCTGACAAGGTCATATGATGTATCATTTGGTTAATCTTGATGATAAAATTATATGGGGGCTTATATATTTTCTATCATTCTGCTCCTTCAGCCTTTAGGACAAAACTTTTGTTTCAATATATGCGTAATACAACATTAATTGGCCTCTAGGGACCTAAAAAGTGATGTGACAGAAATTATTTATAACATTCTTGGTAGATGTGATACTATGTCTTTTAGGATCTCATATTTATCATGTATCATTTTTAAGAGGAAATACAGCTTATTACATTGCCCCGCACATGGGCAAAGGAACACGACGGATAGAGGGACCACCATTGCTTTCCTTATGTTCAAGATCTTCAACATTAACCCGCGCATTGACGGGGGTCTAAGCCATCTTTGCTTTGACGGGGGGCAGGTACCAGCCCCCTCCCTAACATCTGGAGAACCACGCTAGATAGAGAAAAATGGTAAACGGCGTTGGGTAGATCCTCTATATCCCTATCGAAACCATTTGCATAATTTTTTGTCGGGTCAAATTAAGGTCACTAGAGCTCAAGGTACATATGTCATCATCAGGATTATATGGAAATGAAGGTGTTTCATCATAAAATCTGAACTATTAGAGATGAAACAACCAAAAACAAACAATTAAGTTCTTCAGTTTAAACAATTTGTTCCACGTATTTCCAATTGAGAGGTCATGGCTTGTACCTGACCTTAAGTGATTGATACAAAAAATTCCGAACAATGTGTTGTATTTCCGAGTAGGTATATCATATGATGAGTTTCAGATCTGAAGATTAATCCTGTTCTTACTTATACTACTTAAAACATTTTCAGAGGTGAGATCGCTTAACCTGTATTGGTGACCTGATCTGAAATGACTTGGACCCAAAATTTTGACAAAGTTTAGAAATGATCAGATAAAAGTTATACCATGTACGGCGGCGGGTAGCGCCACCGTTTTTATGCAATCTCCGAAAAAAACCTGAGGGGACGGGTATCCGCCCCTCTCCCTCGTCAATGCGCGTGTTAACCCTATATGGCGTTGACCGGAAAAAATAATTTGAAAGTACAACTTTCCTACTAATTTTCCGGACATTCCTACGCCTGACATATCAGGCGTAGGAATGAACACAAGCAGGCGTAGGTGACCGACAACATGTAGGTCATGTCCATAGGACATGACCTGCGGACATGTCCTTGCACACATAAAAGCATAACATCGGAGCTGCCCCTGGCACAACCTACCTTCCACTGAATGTGTCAAATCAACTGTCACCAGCAGAAGAAGTAGAAGGGAAGCCACAAGCCGCTGGAGGGCCATAACTGTCAGCTGGCTGGACAGCGGGAGAGGGGGCTTTTATAGCCTCGGGGTAGCTGGTGAGCCTCTGGCTGCAGAGTTGCAACAACTCAGCATACAGACCGCGACAGCTCGGCAAACAGGCCGCGACAGCCGCCCCAACACGTCCGTCGGTTCGGTGGACAGTAAAATTGCCGTCGGTGGCAGTGGTTTGGCGGAACTGTTTTCGCTTCGGCACCTTGATATTTTGAGTGCTTTGGCCATCATTCATCACACTGTCTCACTTTTTCAGTAACCACAGTGAACAAGCCAGGCCAGATCCGTCACTATCCTATGAAAAACGCAGGAAGTTCAGAAATACTGCTGTTTATTTCAAACACTTTCACTGCAAAAAACATCGCAAACACAACATCTGAGCTGCCCACATCTCCCAAGCCGCATTGATAATAACATGAGGTTCAGTTAAAAGTGCCTGCTTTATAACGAGTTTTTACTAGCATTCATTTTCCTAAAGGGCATTTATAAGCATTGAGGTTAAAATAAATTAACAAGAACTTCCAACAAATCTAGCCGGAATAACATAAATTCGCCTCGATATCGACACAATGATGGACACAACATAAATGAACCTGTCTGTCATTTATCTCTCACAAAAATATAATAAAACATATCGTCTCCTACTTTTGCCAACAAACATGCCAGCAATGCAGAGATAAAGAGCCCAGTATGTAGCCTAAACTTAAACACGGGCTTCATAACAGGGGACCATCTCACAGATCATCTCCGGCCATACAACCCACCACCAAATCCAAGCTGCCCGATCAGACTCGCTTGGATAGAAAGACCAAGTCCAGCACCTGCACCAAATCCTCCAACGCCGAACGGGCCGTAACCGAACCCGTTTGCGTACCCAGGAAATATGCTCGGGTAGCCTGGATAGAATCCACCGAACCCGGGTCCGAAACCAAATCTGCGCCCGAAACCCCGACGGCCAAATCCGAAGAGACGCCTGAAAAGGAGGAGATGTGTTAGTTCTGAGGACCGTCTGTATGACTGGCATCAAATATTCGGCGTTAGTACAATAACGCCAGAAGGTCTTGTCGGTATGACGTAATGCACTTCCTATCAAGCTGAGATAGCGTTACGGTGCAAGGGCAGAACGATGCCAGATATGCATTAACCCGCCGGGGTTAACCCGCGCCCCACCGGGGGTCCGGCGCCACCTTCGCCCCACCGGGGGCCATCGATGGCCCCCTCTTACCCCGAAAATATGGGCGTTAGCGCAAATCTGCAAAGTGCAATAGAAAGCTCGCGTGAATTCAGTAAGAAATTACTTCGCATGTTTTAGTGCTCAGGTCAATGGTTTGACCTCCAGAGGTCAAACTAGGTCAAGATCGGCTATTTTCACTCAAATATGCAATGATTAAGCAAACTGGGCATAACTCTTATGTCATTAGAGCTATTGAGGCCTGGTAAAGTACATTTGATAGCAAATTGCCAGTAATTTTTCCGCTATGTGGAACGTAAAGACCTCCCGCCAGTGGTTTGACCGCCAGAGGTCACCTCGTGACCTAATATGACCTGAGGTCACGAAAGGTCAAAAAGTGACCTTGCCGTATATCAAATGAAAGCCAGTGACAAGACAAACACGATGGTGTTTGTTTCACCGCTCTAGCTCAATTAGGTCAAAAGTTATTGTCAAAATACTGTTTTTGACCTCTGGTGACCTTGGATGACCTTGGAAAAGTCAAAGGGCAAATATGACCCCTGGGATCCGTGAAAGGGTGTCCAAAAACGTTGTTCTGAGCAGTCTGAGTATTTGCAATCATTTTTGTGGCTTTTATATCATGAAATAGCTTTTCCCCATGCTTTTCCAATGGGAGAGGTCGCCTCGTGACCTGACCTCAGGCACGAAATCGAAAAATCCCGGATATACACCTTGTAGACCCTGGAGGGTCATGAAGTGTAGGAAGTTTCAAATCGATCGACTTTGAAATGTAGCTCTTACAGAGCTATAAAGGTGAAGTGAGGTGACCTTGGTTGACCTCGTCTGGTGACCTGACCTTGGGTGACCCGGGGTAAAAATTTCAGGGATGATGGAAAATGATGCAGTGAGAGGTAGAGCCCTCAACCGCGGCGCTGCGTCTCGTCGTTTTTCTGCTATCCCGGAAAACAGGGGCCATCGATGGCCTCCCGCGCGAGGGTTAATGCGTCCCCTACCGGGGGTCCGGCGCCACCTTCGCCCCACCGGGGGCCATCGATGGCCCCTCCTCTAACTCCGAAAGTATGGGCGTTAGCACAAATCTGCAAAGTGCATTAGAAAGTTCGCGTGAATTCCGTAAGAAAATATTTTGCATGTTTTAGCGCTCAGGTCAATGGTTTGACCTCCAGAGGTCAAATTAGGTCAAGATCGGCTATTTTCACTCAAATATGCAATGCTTGAGCAAACTGGGCATAACTCTTATGCCATTAGAGCTTTTGAGATGTGGTAAAGTACATTGGATAGGAAAATGCCAGACCTTTTTCGGCTATGGGAAAAATAATGACCTCCCGCCAGTGGTTTGACCTCCAGTGGTCACCTCATGACCTAAGATGACCTGAGGTCACGAAAGGTCAGAAAGTAACCTTGTCATATATCAAACGAAAGCCAGTGACAAGACATACACGTTGGTGTTTGATTCAGCGCTCTAGCTTTATTAGGTCAAAAGTTATTGTCAAAATAATGTTTTGACCCCTGGTGACCTTGGATGACCTCGGAGAGGTCAAATGGAAAAATATGGCCCCTGGAATCCGTGAAAGGGTGTCCAGGAACGCTTTTCTGACCAAGCCGAGCATTTTCAATCGTTTTTGTGACTTTTAGATCATAAGACAGCTTTTCCCCATGCTTTTTCAACGGGAGAGGTCACCTCGTGACCTAACCTCAGGCCACGAAATCTAAAAATCCTGGATATAAACCTTGTAGACCCTGGAGGGGTCATAAAATGTAGGAAGTTTCAAATCGATCGATTTCGAAGTGTAGCTCTTATAGAGCTCTTAAACTGAAGTGAGATGACCAGGGGCGCAAGTTTCCATATATTTGGGGGGGCTCGAGCCCCCCAATGCTCGGAGAAGCCCCCCAAAGACCCGACGAGCCCCCCAATCCCAAGTTGCGGGCCCCTGCGGACACAGCCGGGCCCCTGCCACGATTGCGGGCCTCACTGTTCTATTTGGGCTAGCTTTGGCTGAGGCCAGGCTCCCTGGCATGCTTGCGGGTCCCCTGTGGGCCACCCTTAACCTCGGTGTCCGCAACCGGGCCCCCAACGATATTTTCAGAACCACTTTGACTGCAACCGGGTCCCTAATTCCGGCAGTCTCGGGCCTCCTGTAATCCAACCGGCCCTCTGTGATCCAGCCGGGCCCCCTGTGACTGCAACTGGGCCCCCTGTGATCTATCCGGCCCCCTGTGACTGCAACCGTGCCCCTCTGTGATCCACCCGCACCCCTGTGACTGCAACCGGGCCCCTGCGATCCATCCGGGCCGCCTGTGATCCAACCGAGGCCCCTGTGACTGCAACCGGGCCCCCTGTGACTGCAACCGGGCCCTCTGTTATCCACCCGGCCCCCTATGATCCACCCGGTCCCCCTGTGACTCCAACCGGGACCCCTGTGACTGCAACCGGGCCGTCTACGATCCACCCGGGCCCCCTGTGACTGAAACCGGGCCCCCTGTCATCCACCCGGACCCCTGTGACTGCAACCGGGCCCCCTGTGACTGCAAACGGGCCATCTGTGATCCACCCGGGGACCCCTGTGACTGCAACCAGTCACTCTGTGACTGCAACCGGGCCCCCTGTGACTGCAACCGGGCCCTTTGTGATCCACCCGGGCCCACTATGATCCACCCGGACCCCCTGTGACTGCAACCGGGCCCCCTTTGATCCACCCGGGCCCCCTGTGACTGCGATCGGGCCCCCTGTAATCCACCTGGGGGCCCTGTGACTCCCACCGGGCTCCCTGTGACTGCAACCGGGCCATCTGTGATCCAATCTGGACCCCTGTGACTGCAACCGGGCCCCATGTGATCCACCCGGCCCACCTGTGACTGCAACCGGGCCCCCTATCATCCACCCGGGCCCCTGTGATACACCCTGGCCTCCTGGGACTGGGACAGGGTCATCTGTGACTGCAACCGGGCCCTCTGTGATCCACCCGGGCCCCCTATGATCCACCCGGGACCCCTGTGACTCCAACCGGGCCCCCTGTGACTGCAACCAGGCCATCTATGATCCACCCGAGCCCCCTGTGACTGAAACTGGGCCCCCTGCCATCCACCCGGGCCCACTATGACTGCAACTGGGCCATCTGTGATCCACCCGGCCCACCTGTGACTGCAACCGGGCCCCTATCATCCACCCGGGCCCCTGTGATACACCCGGGCCTCCTGGGACTGGGACAGGGCCATCTGTGACTGCAACCGGGCCCTCTGTGATCCACCCGGGCCCCTATGATCCACCCGGGACCCCTGTGACTCCAACCGGGCCCCCTGTGACTGCAACCAGGCCATCTATGATCCACCCGAGCCCCCTGTGACTGAAACTGGGCCCCCTGCCATCCACCCAGGCCCACTGTGACTGCGACCGAGCCCCCTGTGATCCACCTGGGCCCCTGTGACTGCAACCGGACCCCCCGTGATCCACCCGGGCACCTCTGTGATTACAACCAGGCCAATTATGATCCACCCGGGCTATCTGTGATCCACCCGGGTCCCCTGTGACTGCAACCGGGCCCCTGTAATCCACCCGGGCCCCTGTGACTGCAACCGGGCCCCATGTGATCCACCCGGGCCCCCTGTAATTACATTGATCCCCCCGGGTCCCCTGTGACTGCAAGTGGGCCCTCTGTGAGCCACCCGGCCCCCTGCGACTGCAACCAGGCCCCCTGTAATCCACCCGGGCCCCCTGTGACTGCAACCGGGCCCCATGGGATCCAACTGGGGCCCCCTGTAATTACAACCGGGCCCCCTATGATCCACCCAGGCCCCCTGTGACTGCAACCGAACCCCTGTGATCCACGTGGGCCCCCCTGTGATTACAACCAGGCCAGTTATCATCCACCCGGGCTATCTGTGATCCACCCGGGTCCCCTGTGACTGCAACCGGGCCCTCTGTGAGCCACTCGCCCCCCGGTGACTGCAACTGGGCCCCATGTGATCCACCCGTGCCCCCCTGTAATTACAACCGGGCCCCCTGTAATTACAACCGGGCCCCTATGATCCACCCGGGCCCCCTGTGACTGTAGCCGGGCCCCCTGTGATACATCCGGGCCTCCTGTGACTGCAACCGGGCCATCTGTGATCCACCCGGGGCCCCTGTGACTGCAACCAGGCCCCCTTTGATCCACCCGGGCACCCTGTGGCTGCAATCGGGCCCCCTGTAATCCACCTGGGGCCCCCTGTGATCCACCCGGGGCCCCATGTGATCCATCCTGGGCCCTCTTCTTAAATTTGTCTGTCAAAAAGTGTATCATATCTTGTCGTCAAATCGGGGTCATATAATGAGCGTCCGCCGGCGAATGATAGCCTCTTAATTTCCCGGGCTTGTCAGCGCAGCGCGAAGGAAGCTAAGGCATGCTCCTGGCTCTCTTGTCGTATTCGCCGAGGCGAATTATTTGCACAAAGTTTGCTTTTAACAGTAAAATTGGCATGCTTATGATTCAATCGGATTGTGTCTACTCTGGAAAAGTTTCGTTAGGCTCTGATTTGGGTTTTACGTTTGGGCTTTTCGTGTCAATCCAAATCATGCTCCCATGCGCGGTGTTGAATGGCAAGTGAAGTGTTTGTTTGCTATTTGCTGCTGTCGGGCTAGATCCCTAATGAGTGTTGATCCCCTGTCCGACCCCTGTCCGGCTCTCCCGAAGGGCGCACTTTTCACCCAAAGGGCAATCAATCGTCGCATCCTGGGTGAGGGGAGGGTTTGGGTGCGGCATTTCGTCCTCAGAGGCTCTTGGGTTTAAGGGGTGGCTGCTCCATTCGCCCTCCCCCCTGGTGGCCACCCTATTCGCCCCCCCTGGTGGCCGCAGCCGGGTCCCTACTCCCAGTAGTTAATACCCTGTGGATGCAGACGGGTCTGCCATGGATGCAGTTCGTGTAACTGCAACCAGGCTCTGTCATGCTTGCCATGCGGGCCCCTGTGGTATCCCGGGCCCCTATTGGTCTGAACGGGCTCCCTGTGGCCTGTCCGGGCCCCTATGGTCTGCCCGGGCCCCTGTGGACTGCCCAGGCCCCTTGTGCTCCGCTCGGTCCCCCTGTGGTCTGCCCGGGCCCCTGTGGTCTGCCCAGGCCTCTGTGGCCTTCCCGGGCCCCTTGTGCTCCGCTCGGTCCCCTTGTGGTCTGCCCAGGCCCCTATGGTCTGTCCAGGCCCCTGTGGTCTGCCCGGGCCCCTACGGTCTACCCAGGCCACTGTGGTCTGCCCAGGCCCGTGTGGTCTGCCCGGGCCCCTATGGTCTGCCTGGACCCCTGTGGTCTGCCCAGGCCCCTGTGGTCTGCCCAGGCCCCTGTGGTCTGCCCGGTTGGTTCCATTTGGTCTGCACGGACCCCTTGTCTGCTAGTGCCCATTTTGGTCTGATCGAGCCCCTTGTGGTCTGCCCGGGCCTCCTGTGGTTTTCCCGGAACCCTTTTGGTCTGTCCGGGCCTCCGTGTGGCCTATGCGGACCCCTTTTGTCCGTCTGAGGCCCCTTTTGTCTGCGCAGGCCCTCTGTGGTTTTCCCGGGCCCCTCCCAGTCTGCAAAGTATGACACTTTTGACGAGATCTCGTGGTGCGGACACCCTTCAGGTGGTGCAAACTTTGGAACAAACAAATGCCCACTTTTGCCGTCTGGTGAGAGGGAGCTCAAATCAAACACCCACAGAGTTCTGAGAAGGGAGAAACTGGTAAAAACATCGAAATTTCCGGATCAGTGAAATTTCTCAACAATGATTGGTGTGAATTTTAGGCTGCTGGTGGTGCGAACAATCTACAAGGCTGGTGCGGACTCGTCAGGTCTGCTGCCATACTTTGCAGACTCGGGCCCCTCTGTGGTTAGCCCGGCCTCGCTGTTCTGCTCGGGTCCCTGTGGTCTGCCCAGGTCCTTTCATCTGTCCAGGCCCCGTGTGGTCTGCCCGGGCCCGCTGCCCAGCCAGCCATTCCGACCGGGCCCAGAGCGGGCTGGGCCGGGCTCTGCCCGAGCCATAAGACTCATAGCTGAGCCACATAGACTCGAGCTGAGCCCGACATTAGGTCGGGGGATGACAACTTGCTCGAGCGGTAGAGCCCGGTCTTGCTTGACCATGGGCTCTGCCCAGTAAAAGCCCAGCATATATCGAGCAGAGCCCAGCCAAATTGCTGGCTGTTTATGGTCTGCTCGGGACCCTTGTGGGCTTACCGGGCTCATATGGTTTTCTGGGTTCCTATGGTCTGCTCGGCCCCTTTGGTGTGACCCCTTTGGCCCTCTGTGGTCTGTCTGGGCCCCTTGTGGTCTAAGAATATCGTACAGAAACTGAAGCTGTTGTGTTAGTCGCTTATTTGCAGAAGTTCTTTATTTTTTAGCAGTTTCGTGCCCCAGGTGGTGTATCCGTGCTCCCTGTTGCCGAAACCGGCCCCCTGCCATGCTTGCGGGCCCCCTGTGGTTTTCCCGGGTAACGTGCGGCCGGTCCCATGCCTCCTGGAACATTCGGGGAGAGATGGATGGGGCGTGAGAAATTTTAGGGTCCCCATTCCTTTTGTACTGATCCTATACGAGGATTGTAATGGGAAATAGGCAGTACCACCTATTCATAGTACCTCTTGACCGGTACCCAGTGTTGTAAAATGTCATTGAACTGGCAAGGT
Organism: Lepas anatifera; assembly: GCA_034440635.1. NCBI lineage: Eukaryota > Metazoa > Arthropoda > Thecostraca > Lepadidae > Lepas > Lepas anatifera. The sequence continues at coordinate 444,140 of JAOTON010001130.1, read as the reverse complement.
GAATGGATCAGAAAACGGTGTCTTGATCATGTAATATAAATATCAGTAGGTTCGATTTCCCTGCTGATAAAGGAATTTCGCACTTCGATCTCTACCTTCCATTTGTATCAGATAATGCGATTTCGTTCCAGGTGTGAATGTTAGAATGGTTGGACAGTATAAACATAAGTCGGGTGCACAAAAGCCTAAAACAAAGAATACTCAAGACTGAGAGGCTGCTCTAGCAAAACTACCCAAACTCTCTTCATTTTTCAGGTAACCTATGAATCCAGAATCGTCTTGCTTATTTTGCAAACTGTTATAAAATGACCCCGATCATATTTGCATTTAATCTCTAGCAACGTACGAGTCCACTTAAAGTAGTTCATATCACTACTATTGACTGTGCAAGCTACCTTCATTTGTCAACCACAAAAAATGAAAACCCCAATTCAAAACTAACTCGGAAAAGTGCAATGTATATAGTTTCCAGAAAAAAACGGTGAAGTAAGGTTATAATTCCCATCCTCCTTTTCCTGATCATTGCCATCCTCGGCCAGGCCACCAGCCGGATCCCGTTTGCTAAAAGACCCTCCAGCATCCATCCCTCCTGCGTCGTCCGCGTCTGATCCCGTTGTACCTCCAGAGGAGAGCATCCGCGTTGACGACGAAGACGGTAAGTAGACACCTACTTGTCCAATATCCTTACATACTTTGGCAGCTCGTTCAAAAGATTGCGTCTTCTGACTACTTTTCGGGCTAAATAGTGCAAATCATGAACAGTGACCAATAGCGCGCTAAAAATTGTTATTTAACCTTTGCAATCAGTTTTCGACAACAAACGGTCGAAAATACATTTTTTCTGTCACATTTTCATAAAAAATACGGGCCCCCTCATGTACGGCCCCCTTTCGAGCCGGGTGCCCCCCCAATCGAAAACATAAAGTTGCGCCCCTGGAGGTGACCTTGGTTGACCTTGCCTGGTGACCTGACCTTGGGTGACCTGGGGTAAAAATTATAGGAATGGTGGGAAAATGATGCAGTAAGAGGTAGATTCCTCAAACGCGGTGCTGCGCCTCCTCATTTTTCTGCTATCCCGAAAAAAACCTTAGGGGGCCATCGATGGCCCCCGGTGGGGCGAGGGTTAAAAGCGATAGCTCCGAGCTGATCTTTTCAGTGTCCTATTACTAAAAAGTACGCGATCTCACCCATAAAATTAATACGGATTTCTAAATAGTAAGGTTATTTGTTTGCCAATGTATTGTCTGTACCAGTTTACCCACTTTCTCTCTGGAGCATTGTTATTTGCAAAAGACACAAACAGAAAGAACATACAAGTACTTATTTCATTCTCTTCAGACATTTCTCAAATCTGGGTGTCGTCGCCGATAAGAGACATCAACAATATATCGTAGGCTCAGACACTGGTGGACGCAGGAACGCCGTTTGGCGGGGGGGCAACTCGGGAAAAATCGTAAAAACATAGTGTTTTTTTAAAGAAAATCGGCCAAAATTTCGCCATTTAAGGGGGCCATGGCCCTTTGCCCCCTCTCCCTCTGGATTAGCTAGTGGGCTCAGATGGTTCCTTATTCTTATTTTGGTAGTCACTGTAGCCAGAAGTCCAGGTCTAAACACTTTTGTTGTCGAGGATGCCCAATTTTTAGGTCACGTTGCAAAATTATTGGAAATCACTCAAAATCTGGATGAAATATCGGTACGTTTTTACAGAGAGAGGAAAACACAGGACCTGGCATCAATCCAATGCTAACTGAAAATGAGCAGAAAAGATGCTAGTACATGGGCCTGAAAGCACGATTGAAGATGTAAATATAAGGGACACTAAGCCTTAAACCCGCTACGGACACGGCTTGACTGCGTTTTTATGTCGTTTTGGTTTATTAAAAAGTATTGCAGCCGGTTTGAAATAAAAAACATAGGTCACACAGCCCTGAAAAAACTTTTTGTGCGCTAAAGAGTCCTGAAACCCATGTCTATACCTCATCTATTGCCGCTACTTCCATAGACAAAGCACTACCACTACCTTGAGAAACGGCCCAAAAATTTGGGCGATAGAAATTAATGAAAATCATTTTGGGATAACAAAATATCGAGCAAAAATTCCATAAGTCACAAAATTACCAGAGCAATCCTGGATAAAAATAAATTTTAGATTTCTTACAATGTCTACAAAGTCGGATGGCTAAGGCCATTATATTAGCCAGGTCTGCGGCAGTAGCTTTTATCTTACCTAGTGTTTTAAATGCCGTAGGTTCTTACAGTTTCAAGCTTTGAATAGACTACTGAATAGTTCTGCTTTCACAACCACCTATTCATTCCGGATCCAGGGGCAAGGAGGCACTTACCTCCCATCAACCCTCAGCGCCCCCTAAAATGGTCACGGAACCCTCTCAAAAGGCCGATGGGCACCAGTCAAATTTTTCTTTCCCCTCCCCAGCAAGCAAGTACTGGTGACTCGTGATAGGATTTGGAGCCCAAAGTGGCGCCCTCCTGGTCCGGATGGTCCTCTTGACCATGTTGCCATCTCCCCCCCGACCGGACATCCTGCGTCTTGTCTTCCTATGCACGTCTTCATCTTTAAAATGTATTCAGGTCTGAGAATTGATTTTGAAGGTAGAGTCATGTTTATCCTAAGTTAATGGTGGGCCGTATCAAAACTGTCTGAGATTAGCATTTATGATTCAAATTCTCAGGCCTGGGAAGGGCTGTGAAACTCCAACTGGACGGCTCTGCCACCCTAAATGGGGTACTGGCCACAGTTTAGGAACCATCGCTTAAAAGTGACTCCCTGTAGCCGATATTGTCACCAATTATATCCGGGGAAAAAGATAAAACATGTTAAAAGGCAGCAAAAGCCATGCATCTCAAACTTTTATGTTTCAAACTAGAATTGTTTATGACCTCGTGAAAGGAATTAATTATTCGTAATATGCTGATTAATTTAACATATATTAACAAATCCAAAAAATGTCTGTTCTTTTGAGGTCAACACGGACAGTTACGGACTAAGGGTCAGACACCAGAACAGTCACAAAAATGAAAGTCACTATGAGAGCACTCTGTTTCATTGCTTTGCTGGTCCGTGGGGAAATCCTTTCAGATATTAGTTCGATTAAGGCCTAAAATGAAATTCTTTCAGACGGCATGGTAAATGACGTATGCATATTTTGAGCAAGGGGCTGCTGACATATGACGTCAGCAACCGAAGTAGGGAGGGTGTCTGGCATTTTCTAACTTTTTCTGAAGAAGGGGGATGGAGTCTGGCTTTTTCTGACGATTCATGACGGAGGGGGCGAGGGGACCCCGGTGGGCATCATTAAAACGTATCGTTCTTCCTTCAGCGGCCAAAGTTTTGGTTTTCCTGTCCATTCTGCCACAAGGCATCACATGCCATACGATGATGGTTGTGTGCAAAGTAAGCGTGTGAAGTAATGCGTTTCCAATAAGAGCAAAGTGGAGGATTGGGCGCTATTTGTGAAGTGGAGGACAGATCATGGGCTGACCTAGAATGCTTTATTGAACAAGATCTCTACAGACCTAACACTCATATATATATATATATATATATATATATATATATATATATATATATATATATATATAAATAAATATAAAATATAATATATATACACATATCATATATATATATATAAGCTTCGTTGAATATTACAGCTTCTTTGGCGTTGATAAGTTTCTTCGTGGTCGACTCGAGTTTTCGTATTAGGCTTCGGACATTCTCGTCATACTGGTGTAAAACATTAGAAAAAGACATAATTCGACGTTTCGTCTTACGTAAGACATATTCATGTTATTTTGACACTACAAGTTTCAAGTTACATAATAATAAACACACAAGTAATATAACACTGGTTAATGTATCTCACGATGGATCGCAATTCTTTGTTTTTATTCAAATGAGTGGAACGCTGCACTCTGTTTTGTGAACCCTCTGTTTAGTGGAAGCGAAAAAATATATATAAATAAATATGTCCGCTGAGTGTGAACTAAATTTTCCTATCGGAAAGTGGTAGCGTAGTGAGCTGTTTAGTCTGAATGTTTATGACCGGCGACTTGTTGCGAATGATGATGGTTTCAAGTGTTGTTAGTCGTCGCCGGTCATTGCAGTGTGCTATGATCTTAGTGTTTGATGTGAGCATGTTGCGGGTGAGGGTGATGTTGTGCTGGTCAAGGGTGTGTTTCTTAGGAGCACCGTCTTGGAGGTGCATTGTCAGTCTGCGGCTGAGTGTAGTGGTTGTGTGACCAACGTAGTATACCTCGCGGGTTGCACAGTCCCCGGCAGTACATTTGTATTGGTATACTACGTTGGTTTTCTTCAGTGGTGTGGTTTTCTGGTTAGTGTTGTTTTTCATGACTAGGCTGGAAGTTTTGGGATTTTTGTAGTAGATGTTCAGGTGTAACTGGTAACTATGATCGGAAGAAGCAGTGTTGCGTGTGATAATGTCCCTAATGACCCTCTCGTCTGTTTTCCATGCCGGTGTGAGTATGTTTCTGTAGTGTATGGTTATTTTGTGTTTCTGTGGTGGCCTTACTGGGGTTGTGATGTAGTCATTTAACATTGCCTTAGTGACCCGGTCAAACTCGCTGTTAGAGTACCCGTTGTTTACCAAGATCTGGCGTACCCGTTTAAGCTCTAGGTGTAATAATTTCCACGTACTACAGTGACTTAGAGCCCTGCGGATATATGCGCGGATTACACTAGTCTTCTAAGTGTCAGTGCAGTCCCCTCCTCCATTCATACAACGTCCTAGATTGGTCGGTTTCCTGTACACGTTCGTGGTGATACTATCTTGCCCTGCATCTATCATAAGGTCCAGAAATGGGAGTTTGTTGTTTACGCTCAGTTCTGTCGTAAAATTGAGGACTGAGCTGGCACAAAGTTGGTTCTTAAGTCCAGTTAGCTGATCCATATTTGCCACGTCGAGATATATATCGTCGATATAGCGGAAATATTGATGGGGCCTATTCTCGCCTTTAAGGACCATATTCTCCACATGACCCATGTAAGCCTGCGCAAACAAGACACCCAGCGGAGACCCCATAGCGACACCATCAGTTTGGACATATAGGTCTCCCTGCGGGCACCTGAAGGGAGATTCCTTAGTACACAGTTGCAAAAAACAATACTAAGGAAAACAATACAAAAAAATACTAAGGAATCTCCCTTCAGGTCCCCGCAGGGAGACCTATATGTCCAAACTGATGGTGTCGCTATGGGGTCTCCGCTGGGTGTCTTGTTTGCGCAGGCTTACATGGGTCATGTGGAGAATATGGTCCTTAAAGGCGAGAATAGGCCCCATCAATATTTCCACTATATCGACGATATATATCTCGACGTGGCAAATATGGATCAGCTAACTGGACTTAAGAACCAACTTTGTGCCAGCTCAGTCCTCAATTTTACGACAGAACTGAGCGTAAACAACAAACTCCCATTTCTGGACCTTATGATAGATGCAGGGCAAGATATTATCACCACGAACGTGTACAGGAAACCGACCAATCTAGGACGTTGTATGAATGGAGGAGGGGACTGCACTGACACTTACAAGACTAGTGTAATCCGCGCATATATCCGCAGGGCTCTAAGTCACTGTAGTACGTGGAAATTATTACACCTAGAGCTTAAACGGGTACGCCAGATCTTGGTAAACAACGGGTACTCTAACAGCGAGTTTGACCGGGTCACTAAGGCAATGTTAAATGACTACATCACAACCCCAGTAAGGCCACCACAGAAACACAAAATAACCATACACTACAGAAACATACTCACACCGGCATGGAAAACAGACGAGAGGGTCATTAGGGACATTATCACACGCAACACTGCTTCTTCCGATCATAGTTACCAGTTACACCTGAACATCTACTACAAAAATCCCAAAACTTCCAGCCTAGTCATGAAAAACAACACTAACCAGAAAACCACACCACTGAAGAAAACCAACGTAGTATACCAATACAAATGTACTGCCGGGGACTGTGCAACCCGCGAGGTATACTACGTTGGTCACACAACCACTACACTCAGCCGCAGACTGACAATGCACCTCCAAGACGGTGCTCCTAAGAAACACACCCTTGACCAGCACAACATCACCCTCACCCGCAACATGCTCACATCAAACACTAAGATCATAGCACACTGCAATGACCGGCGACGACTAACAACACTTGAAACCATCATCATTCGCAACAAGTCGCCGGTCATAAACATTCAGACTAAACAGCTCACTACGCTACCACTTTCCGATAGGAAAATTTAGTTCACACTCAGCGGACATATTTATTTATATATATTTTTTCGCTTCCACTAAACAGAGGGTTCACAAAACAGAGTGCAGCGTTCCACTCATTTGAATAAAAACAAAGAATTGCGATCCATCGTGAGATACATTAACCAGTGTTATATTACTTGTGTGTTTATTATTATGTAACTTGAAACTTGTAGTGTCAAAATAACATGAATATGTCTTACGTAAGACAAAACGTCGAATTATGTCTTTTTCTAATGTTTTACACCAGTATGACGAGAATGTCCGAAGCCTAATACGAAAACTCGAGTCGACCACGAAGAAACTTATCAACGCCAAAGAAGCTGTAATATTCAACGAAGCTTGTATAAAAGAACGACTTCTTCCGAAATATTCGAACATTAATATATATATATATATATATATATATATATATATATATATATATATATATATATATATATATATATATATATAGAGTGGATCCTTTCACTGGCTTGTTTGTTGGAAACAGTCTGTTCATTTGATCAATGTTAGATTATTAGTATAATAACAATATTTATATTTGGTGCAAAATAAAACTATGTTCCTTCCGATCAGCAGACATACGCCAGTACATATGATTTTAATAATGTGTCCAGTGCCAGATCTAGGCCGATTGTTTTTTGTTTGAGGGCTGGTAATGGGGCCCCAATCCGTGACAAATGTGAACTTTGAAGAAAAAACCGTAAAAAATCATGATTTTAGGGACAAATGCCTTTCTCCCCCCCTCCCTGTATCCATGTCTAAATGTATGACGGAAAGAAACTACCGCAAAATCTGAAATTGATTTTTTCGAACTTTTCTACCTCTTGCACCTTTTTCTGGTTGCACTTGTTGTCTTTCACTATTGTTTTTAAGGTGAAGGAAAGCTTTGTTGTCGAGAGTGTATGGGATCACCATTTACTGACGTTTGCTGACAACAGGGAAGGGGATTCGGACAACCCAAATTTTACATGCGACATCATACGCAAACAGCTCCTAAAAATGCAAATAAAAAAAGCATAAGACCTGAAACCTACAGGTGGATTCTATGGCAAAACTTTCTCTGAAACCACCTAGAGAACAAAGCGGACTAAAAGGTCTTGGAGGCAGCTCACGGGTGTGCAACGCTCTGGGCAGCGGTGTCCAGGTCGCCGGAGCCGCTGGACGGAAGTGGCTGCGAAGACGCTGCACGTGACGCCGGCAGCGCGTGGACGCTCACCAGCACCGCCACGCAGCAGATCAACAGAGACACCTGTTGGCAGCGGAGAGTGGAGGTTGAACAGCAGCGCTGCTGTGGTACAGCAAGCTGAGCAAGTCACGGCCAACTGTAGGAGCGCTTGGTGACTGGAGGCCACCTATCACAAGCGCAACGATACTACAAGATATAAACGCGACATCCTTTGTTAACAATATGTTGTTTATCATTCACATGTTTTTTTAGTTATAACAAAATATGAAACATGTTTTTATAAGTGTGATTATTGCTAAAAATGACTGAAAGAGAGATACTCTCCCAGAAGACATTTCTATTAACAAATATGTTTGTTTTTGAAAATTCTATTTGGATTTAATGAAATTCGAGGCTAGAAAAAGTAGGTGTGTAGAAGGTCTCGGTTATCTAACTAAGACAAAAATTGGATTGTACAAAAACAATGCTGAGTTCAATGAACACGCCTCCAGTGAGGTTCACCTACCTTCTTCATGTTGGCTTGACAGCGGTAGGGTCGCAACTAGTTCTTCACTCTGCAAAGGCAGTGATTTATACAAAAGCGTGGCAACGAGTCATTGCTAGAGGTGCCAAAGATTAATTTTCTTATCACATTGCGGGAAGAAATATCACTGCTGCCCCAATCCTCAGTGTTCGATTCTTTAAGCTTCTATTTGTTTACAACTATATTATTTTTCTTTTAACGGGTTAACGAATATGTTTCACCTTTGATTGGTTCTCAAGTCGCATCTTAAGCCTTCCTGGTCAGTAGAACACGGAAGGATCTTGCAAGTGCAGGGCTGTGGCAGTCCTGCGCCCAATCCCCAAGGCTAACACCTATGTCACTGCGGAAATCCGCGCCCTCAACCGCAGTCCTGCTCAGTGACAGGATTACCGGACAATTGATTCCAGTGTCGCACAAATGCGGTGACTTTAGATTTCTGCTGAGCTTATGGCTGAGGGCCAAAACAGAGTATTGTGCTGAGAGAAACGTGATGTTTATTAGGACTGCTGGACTGGTCTATAGTTTTGGACAGTCTTGTTGATTATATGCAGTGCTGTTCATCGCGAAATGTAATCCACGATTCGGTGATACGATTGCGGACAGCCCAAAATCAATCGCAGAATTTATATCTAATGTCATGAAATTCCACGATCATGATCGTGGACTATTTTTCGCGGACCATGCACCCCTCCCGCCTGTCGAAGATCCTGAATCCACCTATACCTATAGTTCAGTCAGTACTTAGATTAGTTGGTATACACTCTATAGGTCAGTACCTATAGTCCGCACATAGCTCTAGTCAGTATAAGGGCACTGTGATCTCTGAGCGGTTATTGAGGTTTATCCTGGGTCGCGCACGCATATTTTCATTCTCAGGTTAACACCCGCACTGGAGGGGGTCTGGCACTAACGCGCACTGGAGGGGGGCCTGGTAGGCCCCCCTAAGATCTCGGAAACTAAGAGGGTTAGAAAAACGCCACTTGGTAGGTGGGTGGGGGCTATGGTGGTCTACATGATGACCAATTTTCATTGACCTAGGTCAATATCTTCAAGGTCAAACGAGGTCGTAAAGGTCAAATATTGGCCATGCTGGTATCGATTGATAAATGCTGTTATTATGCAGGAAAATGGCGGGAATAAACTAAAGGCGGACAAGGTTCATAGAGAAGAGGTCTCAAAGAGGCTTCCCCACAACTTTTGGGTCAAGGTCATTCAAGGTCATTGACCTTTAAGGTCACCATATGATATACTACTTATTATTTACACTTTGACTAACACTGTAGCCACTGTTTGGCGGGAAATGAGGATTGACCTTTCCCAATGACCTTTGACCTTGACCTTTGACCTTGACCTTTGTATTGGGGTACCCTACCGATGACGTCATAGCATAATATATGTCAGACGGGGTAACGTCATTTGGCCGGACGCGCAGTGGTCAGTGACCTTGAAAGTGCAGATATGACCTTGACCTGTGGCCTTTGACCTTGACCTTGACTTTCATGTGAAGTGACCTTGACATATAGTCCCGCTTATATGACGTTATGACGTCACCACTCGGTCTTCAATGCAAGCTAACTGGTCCGACCGCGCGTTTACGGCGATCTCAAAATGCAGGTCTGACTTTGAAAGCATATAAGTAAAAAAATTTTCGGCCGATTTTCAAAAAGGCTTCACCAATCGACGCGCTATTAAATTCTGTTAAATGTGGCTAGGTTTCGTTTTTCCGCTGCAAGCGGTTCTCCGGCCACCTTGGAAAAACAGGTGGAGGGGCCTCCGAGGCCCCCCTCCAGTGCGCGTGTTAATAAGTACACGCAGCGGTGCTGCAGCTTCTTTTTTACTTGCTATATTTATTGTGTTGCTAGCAGCTGACTATACACATGAGGACCACACTGTGAGCCTGGTTGAGACGTTTGATGAGGTACAGGGGCGGATACAGCCCGTTGGTTTAGGGGGGACAAGCACATGATGGCGAGGGAAAAAGGTTGAGCGGCGTGCCGACGGCCGGCAGTATCAAGCTGGTGCAGTAAATAACGTTTCACATCAAGTACACCCAAGCAATCCTTTTAAATGAGAAAGCGCCCCTCAGGTATCTCGAGCGCACCATGCACATTTGTGTACCACACTACTTTGAACACCAATCGTGCTAGAACAAAACATGATTTCAGGATCTCTTCGAGGAGAATTTCTTCCGCCTTCAACGATATACCTTCCAAACGGACAAAACGGCTTCAAAATTGTGTTTTATGTTCCGCTCAATTGATCAACAATCAAACAGTAGTTTGGTACGTGGAGGAGGAGCAAAAGAGTCTACTTTGCTTTGGGGGACATGGCCGTCTCCCCCTTGGATCCGCCCCTGCAGTCTGGTCAATGTTCAGGTTTTGCCCAGTGTAACCATATTAGGCACATCATTTGATCGGAATTGACAAGATAATCACAATGGTTCCTTTAATTATCCTACAGCTCGGCTCAGTCAGAGGGTGAGATTACAAATACTGAACGTAAATGACATTTTTGTGGACAGTACCTCTAGAGAGGGACGCCCCAGGAAGGAGAGGAATTTGGGAATAACTTTCTAAAATGGCCACTTCTGCCCGAGTTTTGTCAATTCTGTCTATAAAGAACACACACACACAACATTTTTCGCGATTTTAGCTGGGTCTCCCCCGATATGATCGCCGAAGCACCCTAACCACCTCCCTCCCCCTTAGCCTCTTCCCCCAGAAACGGTATGGATCCACTCCTGCCTCAAGGAACCTCAAAATTGACCGGAGTAAAACATCAAATTGTATTTCCGCTAGACCTTGTGGCAGGCTATCTGACGGCTCTTACTTCTGTTTGCCACATAGTGTCGTTTCAAGCTTTTACCGGGTGCGCAACCCGTAATTAAATAGATAGGCTAAGGCCCCTCTGTGTGCGCATGTTAATATGAGCAGTGCAGGGGGTCCTAAAGTGCCCCCACCTATCCTTCCGAGGTAGCCGGAGAACCGCTCGCCACCGGAAAAAGTTACTCGGCCACATTTGAGCAAATTCATGAACACGTCGATTGGTAAACAAATGTTGAAAATCGGTCAAAATTATTTTGGCTTTCAAAGTCAGACCTGTATTTTGAGACCGTCGCAATAGCGCGGTCGCACTATTTCATAGTTCGCCTGTACTGTAGACCGAGTGGTGACGTAATAACGTCATATTGGTCAACCCACATGAAGGTCACAGGTCAAGGTAATTGGACCAGTATTCCAGTCATATGACATAATTCATTATGACACATGTTGATGACTTGACAACTATGACAAATATGACCACTTCATGGAAAATGCAACTCAAGGTCAAAAGTCCCAGGTCAAGGCAATTGACCCCAGTATTCCGGTCGGATGGCATTATTCAGTATGACGTACGTATGTTGATGACTTGATGACTATGACGACTATGAAGACTTCATGGTAATGGCAACTCAAGGTCAAGTTCAAGGTCAAAGGTCAAGGTCCAAGTTCTCTTTCAAGGTGAAACCCTCATTTCCCGCCCAAAGGCTGCTATAGTGTTAGTTATATTGTACATTATTGGGAATATGTCAAATTGTGAAGTCATAAGTCAGTGACCTTGAATGAACTTGACCTAAAAAATTCAGAAAGTATTGTGTGGGACCTTCCCTCTATGAACTTAGTCCATTTTTGTGTATTTCTGACTTTTTCCGCATAACCACAGCATTTCCCAATAGGTCCCTAGCACGGCCCAGATTTGACCTTTACGATCTCATTTGACCTTGAAGACATTGATCTAGGTAAATGAAACTTTGCAAAAAGGTAAATCACCATCGCCTCCACGCACTCCCCAACGGGTGTCTTCTAACCCTCTTGGTTTTTTCGATTTCAGGGGGGCACTTTGGTGCGCGGTGACGCCACTGCGCGGTGACGCCAAACCCTTCTCCACTGCGCATGTTAATAGATGACGCCAACTACTGATCGCATAGAGCTATGCAAGCCTCAGTAGGTACTGAGCCCACTCCAATTCAGCGAATCCTCCCCCACTGCATGAGTTGTCGGTAAATCTGTGCGTCTCGAAGGCTATAGAAGAATCTGCATTTCTAAGCCATTACGGTGCATCCAGTGACCTAAATACCTGCCTTTTCAAACAAAATGATGGCTGAACACCGAGAATTCTGACGCAACGGGACTAAACCAAACGTTTTCTGCTAGCAGTAAGTGCTGTTTCATATTTGCTAGAAACACCATTGGAATTATTCACCGTTCGCCTCGATTTTTTTGTGTGATGATAAAGCCAAATGCATACAGTATATTTATGTATTTTCAACCATTCATGAAATAGATATCAATATGCTAGTCTGGAAAGTCAAAATGCACCCTTCGAAGTCGCAGGTATATGATGCATAAGTGTTATGAGAGAATCACGAAGAGTATTACCATCGGCTAAAAAGTGGGTGGGACAGAAGTTATGAGTCAAACTTCAACTCCTTGCTGACATAAAAATAGCACCTCTAAAACCAAACTCTTGTTGTTTTGTGCTCATTGTGACGTCCCGCACCCACAAAACTTTGGACCCCCATTTCGCTGAAAAAGACTAAATTTCCTATACAAAGTGGGGACGATACGTCACCCCATCCCCACAGCTTTCCATGCCCAGGAATATCACTGTGATTACAGAGAATTTGTAATCAGAAATCACGCACTACTGGGCATGCCTCAGATTCCTCGAAGTGGATACTTTTCACGTGGATATTACACACCAAATATTCCTAAAACTGCAGAAAGATTAGCAATGAATTGACGAGGTAGACATGGCCGGTCTGAGCTTAATGTTGTATCTTTGTACAGGAGTAGTGATGATTTACCCATCATTTTGTCTCATTTTACATATTCAGCAGCATCTCCACGGCAAGGCACACCACGGGGCGCAAATAATTGAGGAACTTCTCATGGCAACGGACACGTGAGATTTGAACGTACCACTTCAGCACTCCTCGAAGTGCCATTATAGCACTCCTCGAAGTGCCATTATAGCACTCCTCGAAGTGCCATTTCAGCACTCCTCGAAGTGCCATTTCAGCACTCCTCGAAGTGCCATTATAGCACTCCTCGAAGTGCCATTTCAGCACTCCTCGAAGTGTCATTATAGCACTCCTCGAAGTGCCATTTCAGCACTCCTCGAAGTGACATTTTAGCACTCCTCGAAGTGACATTTCAGCACTCCTCGAAGTGCCATTATAGCACTCCTCGAAGTGCCATTATAGCACTCCTCGAAGTGCCATTATAGCACTCCTCCCAGTGACATTTTAACACTCCTCGAACGTCGCCTCCGCAATGTATGGAAATGTAATGGAAAGACCACACTTATTCAGGAAATTTTTGGTAACGTACTCCCTGCACTTCAACGATGAACATCCAACACTTGGGCGAGGTCATTTCTGAAGACACTGGTCCCAGTCGCTCCAGAAGAGGTCTCTGATTCTGTGGCAGTGTCGGACCAGGTTCACACACCGGTCCCTCACCAGAGACTCCAGCTCCGCACCCGATACGTACAGCAGCTGGCACACCATGCCGAACACACACAAGTCAACCAGAGAGACCTCATCTCCCAGCATGAACACTTTGTCTCCGAGGAAAGCTGACGTGGCCAGTATGTCCTTCTCTAAAATCGACAGGACTTGGCGCGGTTCGAGACGGCCAATGCCCTGTTCTTTAGCACGTTTCGAAAAGCCCATTGGCAACAACAGCTTTACAAACGGCGCCCACTTGCGAACATTCTTCGGGAACTCCTTCCATACATGTTGCATACGATCTAGACAATAACGCTTGTAGAACACGCCCCACGCAGTGCGATCTTCCAGCATAGACTGAAAGGAACGGGCAATAGCCAGCTGTTCCTGGTCAAACGCTTTGTCCATATGTATGCCAAAGTGAGCACTGAGACGTTCAATGACGATTGAAGAATCCGGCATGTCTTCGCCGTTCATCGTAATCCAGGGGCATTTTCCTAGTGGGCCGAACGGCTTCGTGCTGTCCACCACGTAGGCGATGTGGTTGGCTCGCAGAAAGGTCTCCAACTTCAGAGCGAAGGGAGAGATGTTGGGACAAGAGACCGCACGGTCGAACTGGTGGAGCACCACCACGTCCTTCCCTGCCTCCGCCCAGCGCGCCCTGTGGAAGACCGAAATCGTTGTTGAGCGATTAAAACAGAATGCCACTATCATACAAAACTTATAAGTGTGGATATTGCAGCCTTTATTGTCGTTAGGAGTGAAACCGCCCACACAGTGCGCATAAGACAACAAAACTCGTACATCACCAGGTTTGAATCAACTTTGTCGTTGTAATTGTATGTTTTGACATGAGTTGTTATAAAGCTCATTCGTGATTTTACCTTTTGCCTTACATCAAGAAACGGAACGCATTATCTACAACACAACACCTGATCTTCCAGATTCGATCGCCTGAATTTAATTATCCATAAAAACAAAACTATGGTTTTTAGGTTTTTCTAAAAGGTATATTTTATCATAACTAGCATACCTATATATAGTGTGAGTACCCAGTACGAAATAGGTACTCTTTTGGTTTATTAATAACGAACCAGAGCGGCCACCAGGGGCGTAGCCAAGGGGGGGCGGCAGGAACAGCCGCCCCCCTTGAGGGCCCCCTGAGGACAAGGGCCGCGCGAAGCGCGGCTCACCCGCACTATGTTCTGTGGCCAAATTTGAAATTTTATACCAGACAGGACCCTCTCAAGCCCTCTTCAGCACTCTATTATGTAACAAGCAGGGCCCTTTTTACCCGTCAGGGCCCTTTTGGCGCTGTCACAGGGGCGCCGCTCCACCCGCCCCCCCCCTGAGTGAAACCCTGGCTACACCCCTGGCGGCCACCCTCAACCAAACAGCGCAAATGCCAGTAGGCGGCTACCACTCGAAAAATGAATAGGGTAGAGTGGGGTAAGACGCATACGTTAAGGTAGAATTCGTTTGTACCGATCCTGCCAGGACGGAATTAATTTATGCTTTCTTTGTTAAGTTCTTTAATCGTTTTTCTACACTGACATAGAAATTTGTGATTCTGAGACAATGCAAAGTGTAAAAAATCTATTTTTTCTTGAGACCATGTAAAAAGGCGTTTTACCCCGATAGTGGGGTAAAACGCCTAAGCCCTGGATTAAAACGCCGTCATAAAACTCCCAGCGTATATTGTACCTTTTGCTTCACGTGAACAAATAAGAATATCATTATGCTTACGTTGCAAGACAATTCAGTGACAAAGTTGGTAGTATGAGCACGTTTACACCGCCTAGAGTACAATCGCAACTTTAAGACAGCTTGTTTGTGCGTCCAGAGATAAAAAAACAACAAATTTTTGCTGAAAAATAACGGAGTTTACTGGGTGCGTCCAATCATGCCCAGGACCGGATCAGAAAGGCCGCTACCAGAAAAAAATATTAGATGGATGCTACAGTTCTTACATCAGCCTGGACATAGTAGCAGGCGTCTTACCCAGGTGGGCGCGTTACCCCACTCTACCCTACATCTTTCTTACTACGACTTTCAGATTCTATTGCATTCCCAATATTTAGTTGTCTTACTGACAGGATTTTTCGGTTTGGTGACCTGACTTCAGATCACGAGATGAACTCTCCCACAAAAATATGGGGAAAATATTTCTTATGATCTAAAAGTCACAAACATTGTTGCAAATGCTCAGATTTCGCAGAAAAATCATTCTTAGACACCATTCCACGGATTCCAGGGGCGATACTTGGAGACTTATCAGAGGTCATCACATGTCACCAGGGCAAAAAAAACAGTATTTTGACGATATTTGTTGACCTTATTAAGCTAGAGCACTGAATTAAACGTCATCGTCTATTTCTAGTCACTGGTTTTTATTTGATATATGGCAAGAACACTTCATGACCTTCCGTAATCTCAGGTAAGGTCAGGTCAAGATGTGCCCTCAAGAAGTCAAGCCAATGGCAAGGGTCACATGATTCACATAGCGGAGAAAGCCCAGGAATTTTCCAATAAAATTTAATTTACCAGACATCAATTATTGAAGGTCTGAGGAACAGTGGCTGCGGATGCTCTTTTCGGATGGGGGGGCAATAATTTTTCCAGGGGCCCCCCTCGGCAGCAAGGCCCCCTAAAAACTGCAATAGATTGGTTGGGACTTGCTGGCTGAGGTCAGAGGCATAAGCGCAGGGGCGGATCCAGGGAGGCTGAGGGGGCTTCAGCCTCCCCTTTGCCCCATTTTTGCCATTTTGCACCCTATTCTCCCTTTTTCGTCATTTTTCAAAGCTCAGCCACTCCCCTAGTAGAATACTGGTTCTTGGCCCGTGTAAAAAATGGTTTTGCCCTCCCATTCGATTTTCCAGACGATCTCAGATTCCAAGCTGAAATATGTTTCCTGTAGTACAGAAAAATGAGCAGTGTATTTAACATGTAGATGTTGAAATATGGATCTGCGTTTTATAGGTTCACGTAAGCCTCGGACATTGAACGTCAAAGCTTTAAGCTCTAGCGTCACGTTAGGAGTTTATCAAAATTATAATAACGGTACAGCAACGCCCTTCCGGCACAAATAGTTATTTTTTAAGTGAACGCTGTTTGTTCGTATGCATCTACATAACAAAACATGGTAAGTAACACGAATTATTATATTCTGAGTATTTTTTCGGAAAATTCCGTCTCCTGCAGAATGAGAACTGGGGGCGCTTTGATGCTGTCGTCTATATCGGCACAGAAAAAAACGCAAATGACAGGCATACTGACTTGAGCACACACAAGACCAAGTTCGGGGACCTGAGACACAGCTCGGGGCTCCTTGAAACGGAGCTTGTGGGCTCCTGGAGATAAAGCTCGAAGGCCCCCGAGCCCAAGCTCAGGGCCCCTGAGACCAAGCTCGGAGCCCCTGAGATCAAGTTTGGGGGCCTCTGAAACAAAGCTTGGAGGCCCTGAAACCAAGCTAAAGGTCCCTTTAAACCAATCTCGGGGGCCCCTTAGACCAATGTGGGAAGCCCCCTTATACCAATCTTGGGGGGCCCTGAGACCAATCTAGGAACCCCATGAGGTCACGTTCGGGAGCCCCCTGAGACTAAGCTTGGTGGGCCCCGAGACCAAGCTCGGGGCCCCCTTAGACAAGCTCCGGAGCCCCTTAGACAATCTCGGGGCCCCTGAGACCGAGCTCGGGGGGCTCCCTTAAGGCTAAGTTTGTGTGCCCTGAGACCAGCCTTGGGGGCCCCTTAGACCAAGCTTGGGGGTCCCTGAGACGAAGCTCGGGGGGGGGCGAGGAACAGCTCGGGGGCCCCTGTGACAGAGTGAGGGCCCTGATACCAGGCTCGGGGGCTCTTTAGACCAAATTCTGGTCCCCCTGAGACCAGGCTCGGGGGGGCCCTTTAGGCAAAACTTGGGGGCCCTAAAGGTCAAGCTAGAGGGTCCCCTAGCCCAAGCTAGAGGGCCCCCGAGCCCAAGCTCAGGGCCCCTGAGATAAAGCCTGGACACTGTCCCAACCGAGAAACTGTTGAGGGCTCAGTCAGGTCGTTCATGAACTTTCAGAAAAGAACCAAGCTAAAAATGCGTATCTTTCCAGGGGCCCCTCTGATAATTGGGGGGGGCAACTGACCCCCTTGCCCCCCTTTATCCGCCACCACTGCCGAGGAAAAGCAAAATAAATGACAATTACGCGTTGATTCTAGGGCAGGACTTTCTCTGAAACCGCCGAGGGAACAGAGCGAACTAGAAGGTCGAGGTCACTGAATTGTAGCTATAGCTGAAAAGGCAGCTATAGCTCTGATGCATAGCTCTCATATCATTAGAGCTATAGCTCTAATGACATGAAAGCTATGCGCATGTTTCTTAACCATTGCATATTTTAGTGGAAATAACCTATCGTGATTCAACTTTATCTCTGGAGGTGAAACCATTGACCTGAGCGCTTAAACATGTGAAGTAAACCCATAATGAATTAAGCACGAGCTTTCCAACCCACTTTGAAGATTCACGCTAACCCCCATATTTTCAGAGTTTAGAGGGGGCATCGTTGGCCCCGCTGGGGCGAAAAGACCCCGGTGGGGCTCGAGTTAAATTAGGTATCATTATTCATATTTGCGTGTATAACACTATAATGAATATTTTACGTTCAATCGTCTACATCATGACCAGCAATGTTACATGTGTACAAAATAAATAATTCGATCGGTCGAATAAGGAACTTATGAGCAATAAAATAGGCTCGTAGTGTTAAAAGGCATTACATTGAAACAATTGCCGCCACATTCTGCTACAATTGGCTCGTGGCTGGGGTTGATTGGAACACGTGGGGCGGGGGGACATTGTGAACATCGAACTACGGAACCAAAAAACAGAATGTTTCCTAGATGTTTCCTAGTTTGTAGGGGGCCAGAACATCAAAGTATATGTTGAAAATGCGCATTTTTATCTGCGGAGAATACTGCTAGTTCCGCAAACGAATTTGTGAAAAGTATTATATTTGAACCCGGTTTCCCCTACGTGACAGACTCATTGGCGAAACGTTGCCAATTATAGGCATATTACCCACCGTAAGATGCATATTGATTACGTTATTACTGTCTTCAATTGTTAAGCGATCCTGAATTGCTGCATAGATATTATAATTAGTATTCATAAGTGTCATATAAACCCGAACGCATCAGACCTGTGCCACCAGCTTTTAGGATTCATCCAGATAGACCTATGTATGCAAGTATCAATAGACATTAATAACACAGTATTGATGATTAAATCCCCTCACGGTATTTGAAGGTCCCCGGATATAAGCCAAGCAAGAAATAATCGTATAAACCGGTTCCAAATCCGTCAGCTCTTTATCTGACACTGACGTCACATTACATAACCTACCTTCGCTGGCTGCGGGCGCGGCGTCTGTAGACGTGGATTCCAAGCGTGGTCGCCGCCAGCCCAACCAGAAACTTCACGGCGTTGTATCCCCAGGCATAGTGCAGTGCGTCACTAACGTACTCTGCAATCAACGCGTCAATTTGTGGAGATGTAGATTCCATGTCAAACGACGTGGGACCGATAACACTTCACTGTTTTACTAGACGACCGGCCTCCGCTCGAGGCGATAGACACTACTCTGTGCTGCCGTAGTGAGTTTTCGAACGGTACCAGGCAGCTTCTAACGGTATCAGATGGTAACCAAAAGTACCAGAAAGAGAAGACAGGGTTTGATCACAATAACTTTCAGAGCAAAAGCAAATCTAGGGGGAAAAGGAGCTTGGTGGAGTGTTTATGTCGGTTTTGTTTGCTGCTGTGCCCATGTTCCCTTAGCTGGGCCTCAGATCAAACGGAACGGACAACACGTTTTTGTTAATTTACTCATTCAATAATTAAGCAGTAGCAAAAGGGGAAAATGTTATAGAGACTACCCCAAACAGAGGACACGAGTCCGATACTACACTAAGCTTTCTCCGATTAAACACTTACCGCCCCCTCACCGTGCCTGGTACTAGCCAAATCGTCCTTCTTTCTCGGCAAGCAAACAGTGGCCCACACCAGATGCAATTTGACAAGTCACGTCGTTAACATGCACCCGGGTGAAAGGTCAGAAATTTGTACCTCCTCCCCCTCTCATGGATTTCCCTGGATAAGGAAGACACAGAGAAAATGCCACTTACAATACCTTCTCTGATAAATTTCACTCACGTGATGCTTGTTTTTGCTATCCAAGGATCATTCACTCAAAAGCGATTCTGAATATCAAGAGGACCAATGCCCAATGTTTACACTGAAGTTGACTGGCTCTGTCTGAAGTTGATAGTTGAAGCACCAAAACCTTGCTTATAAGCTCAGAAAGAGTCGGGAAGGCAAATCACATCTTGCACGAGATAGTTAACTGAGTAGGAGCGATTTTAATGACATGAACATCACTGTATTCCTTTCCCTATTCTATGAATGAATGATAGGCCATTCCCCTATCACATGGTTTCCATGCCGCCGCCAGCCCGCCTCCAGATATAGCCAGAAACCACTGAGCAGGATCATCTATCCGCGATTGTCCATTTTTTTATTTTCAGGCCTAGAAATTGGTTTGTAAGCTACAATGCTCCACTATTAAGATCCGGGATGACGCCGTGTTCCTAGTCAGGTATTGCTTATTATCATCAGTAGCTATCAATAGTAGTGTACGGTTATTAGACCAAGACGTTCAACACTAAAAAAAAACAACACCTCAAGTGTAGAATTTCAATCTGTCTGCTCCTAAAACCACCCCATTATCAAGAATTTGTTTAGAATTCTTGATAAATATATTCCGACATCCAGCTTAATATTAGAAGAAAAGGTGCAATATTACACGCATGTGGTAAATTAATCACTATTTCATTTTAGCACAGTGCAGTTCCATTCGTACTGAAAATGCAAAGGTGTAAATATATCACCTCAGAACATTTCTATGGAACTCACACACTGCCCCAAGAATAGTTTCACTCTCCTGTGGTGAAACAATCCTGCCAATAGATTAAAACAAGTTCTTGAATGATTTAGCTACCCTAGATGAATGTATTTCTTCTTCTGATTTTTGTTTGGGTGTGTTTCTATGATGGAGGAAGGTATGTTTTTACTACGGTTTACACGTGGGTGGAATCGCGCCATTTCCTTTCTACTGCAGTTCTGAGCTTGAACTACCCACCGCAGTTCCGCATTCAGAGGATTGATCACGACTCGGACAGGTAGGGGAGAGTGGGGAGAACTGGGACGCAGGAGAAGTGAGACACCCCCATTATTGAATCCAAGAGTGAGCCAAAAATATAATTTTCAGCTGATTTCTGCACTATACATGCCGCTGCACATCACTAGGGCGTCAACTTCCTTTTCCGGTGGGTGCTGGAAGCGAGAGGTGAGTGTTCCTTACAGGGGCGCAGCCAGAGCTTTCGTATGGGGAGGCACACTAACTTTGAGGGGCACCCCGGGGGAAAAAGGGCACTTTTTAACGGAACCTAATAAACTTACTACATCTTTGTTTATATCATTTTTTGGGCATCTTTGGTTCAATAAAAATGCAAATAAATCATTGACGGAGAAGGAAAACTCTATTAAAACCGAAAAAAGGAAAAAATTCACCAAAATGCCATGGAAGTAGCCAAAACACTACTTTTTTGATATATTTAAGGACAGCCAACTCATGCAAGTACTTAACATCAGAGAAATCAGCGGAGCATGTGGTATCTGTTACAATGTGCAGGTTAAGGCATATTGGAGTCGAAAATTCTTTTGTTATGCCCACTGGTTTTGTCGTGACGAGTGAGCCCTGGCTGAATGCGGATTAAGTTCCTTGCCTCCCACAATCGCCGTGGGACGAGGAGTAGCATAGTGTCTTTGGAAGAACACATTTTTGCTGCCGGAAAAATTTGGGAGATACCTTTTGAACGCGTTTGTTAAGTTCCATATTCTCAAGGATCGGTCCCAGTTAAGAGTAAATAAAAGGTGAACAGGCCGGTGGTTTGGATGGGGATGGTGTGACAGGGCTGAAAATTGTGAAAACTAGTTTTTCATTTAAATTAATTAGTAGAAATCCTGGTTTAGGGGATTGTGCTCTGAGCTCAGGGGCACATGCCTTTTTATCATCCCTTCTAAGAATCCACCAGTATAATAAGCAATTTATATAACCAGGGGTGCCTAGGTATCACAAGCCGTGTTAGAGATTCCTCATTCCTCGTTAGCTCCGTTTTACAAGGGGAGTTTCCATTGTGTTCTTATTCCCCATCTATTCAAGACCAGCTCTGGGGCCCCCAAGTGTGGATCAGAGGCCTCCAGAGCAGCTTCCCCCATCCCCCCCAGTTGTGCCTCCAGGGATTAGACTAGCTCAGTGACCCCGCCCCAAGATGATGGGAGTTGGCCTTGTGTTCTTATTATCTATCTATTCAAGACCACCTCAGGGGCCCCTAATGTGGATCAGGACCACAGAGCAGCTCATGCTTCACCCAGGAACTAGACTACCTCATTGGTCCCAGAGATGAGGTCATCAGACTAGCTCAATGGGCCACAGATAGGGTCATAGGGCCTTAAACAAGTTCAAAAAGCCCCAAAACAGTTTAAGGCGCCAGATCACTTCAGGGGGCCTCAAGCCAACTTAAGGGGCTCTCACAAGCTCAGCGCCCAGACCAGCTCAGGGCACCCTCAGAACCTAGATCCGCTCTTGGGCCCTAGATCAGCTCTTGGGGCCCCAGATCAGTTCAGGGACCTCAACAGGGGCGCAACTTTATGTTTTCGATTGGGGGGCACCCGGCTCGAAAGGGGGCCCGTACATGATGGGGGGCCCGTACATGATAGGGGCCCGTATTTTTTTAATGAAAATGTGACCGAAAAAAACGTATTTTCGACCGTTTGTTGTCGAAAACTGACTGCAAAGGTTAAAGAACAATTTTTAGCTCGCTATTCGTCACTGTTCCTGATTTGCACTATTTAGCCCAAAAAGTAGTCAGAAGACCCAATCTTTTGAACGAGCTGCCAAACTATGTAAGGATATTGGACAAGTAGGTGTCTACTTACCGTCTTCGTCGTCCACGCGGATGCTCTCCTCCGGAGGTACAACGGGATCAGCCCCGGACGACGCAGGAGGGATGGATGCCGGAGGATCTTTTAGCAAACGGGATCCGGCTGGTGGGCTGGCCGAAGAAGGTAATGATCAGGAAAAGAAGGAATGGAATTACAACCTTACTATACCGTTTTGCTGGAAACTATACACATTGCACTTTTCCGAGTTAGTTTTAAATTGGGGTTTTAATTTTTTGCGGTCGATAAATGAACGTAGCTTGCAAAGTACCAAAAATAGTAGTGATATGAACTACTTTAAGTGGACGCGTACGTTGCTAGATATTAAATGCAAATATGATCGGGGTCATTTTATAACAGTTTGCAAAATTAGCAAGACGATTCTAGATTCATAGGTTACCTGAAAAATGAACAAAGTTTGGGTAGTTTTGCCAGAGCAGCCCCTCGGTATTGAATGTTCTTTTGTTTTAAGCTTTTGTGCACCCGACCTATGTTTATACTGTCCAACCATTTTAACATTCACACCTGGAACGAAATCGCATTATCGCGAATAATTTGATACAAATGGAAGGTAGAGATCGAAGTGCGAAATTCCTTTATCAGCGGGGATGCTGATATTTATGTTACATGATCAAGACACCTTTTTCTGATCCATTCACCTTGCCAGTTTATGACATTTTACAACACTGGGTACCGGTCAAGGGGTACTATGAATAGGTGGTACTGCCGATTTCCCTTTACAATCCTCATATAGGATCAGTACAAAAGGAATGGGGGCCTAACATTTCTCACGCCCCATCCATTTTTCCCCGAATGTTCCAGGAGGCATGGGACCGGCCGCACGTTGCCCGGGAAAACCACAGGGGGCCCGCAAGCATGGCAGGGGGCCGGTTTCGGCAACAGGGAGCACGGATACAATACCTGGGGCACGAAACTGCTCACAAATAAGGAACTCCTGCAAATACGCGACTAACACAACAGCTTCAGTTTCTGCACGATATTCTTAGACCACAAGGGGCCCAGACAGACCACAGAGGGTCTGAGCACACCAAAGGGGCCGGGCAGACGACAGGAACCCAGAAACCATAGGACGCCGGTAAGCCCAAAAGGGGCCCGAGCAGAACACACACAGCCAGCAATTTGGCTGGACTCTGCCCGATATATGCTGGGCTTTGACTGGGCAGAGCCCGCGTACATGGGCTCAGCCCAGGTCCGGCTCCCGCTGCGCCTGGGCAGAACCCATGGTCAAGCAAGACCGCTCGGCAAGTCATCCACCGCTCGGTCAGGCTCTACCGCTCGGGCAAGTTGTCATCCACCGACCTAATGTCGGGCTCAGCCCGAGTCTATGTGGCTCAGCTATGAGTCTTAGGGCTCGGGAAGAGCCCGGCCCAGCCCGCTCTGGGCCCGGTCGGAATTGCTGGCTGGGCAGCGGGCTCGGGCAGACCACACGGGCCTGGACAGATGAAAGAACCCGGGCAGATCACAGGGACCCGAGCAGAACACAGGGGCCGGGCTAGCCACAGAGGGGCCCCAGTCTGGAAAGTATGGCAGCAGACCCGACGAGTACGCACCAGCCTTGTAGATTTTTCGCACCACCTAAATTCGCCTAAAATTCACACCAAGCATTGGTGAGAAATTTCACTGACCCGGAAATTTCGATGTTTTTACCAGTTTCTCCCTTCTCAGACCTCAGTGGCTGTTTGATTTGAGCTCCCTCGCACCATACAGCAAAAGTTGGCATTTGTTTGCTCCAAAGTTCGAACCACCTGAAGGGTGTCCGCACCACGAGAGCTCGCCAAAAGTGCCATACTTTGCAGACTGGGAGGGGCCCGGGCAAACCACAGAGGGCCCGCGCAGACAAAAGGGGCCCCGAACGGACAAAAGGGGGTCCGCAGAGGCCACACAGAAAGAAATTTTTACAAGGGCAAACCTTGTCAGACCCTTGTTTACATGGAAAATTACTAGGTAAAACGCAAAGCTTGTACGTTCAAAATCCGTGCCACGAAAACAAGGAAAATACAAGGAAAAACCATGTAGAACAATGGTAGAACCATAGTACGACAAGGGTTGCTAGAAGACGTTGTGCAAACCTTGTAACTTAACTATGGTTAACCTACATGGCAAAGACAATGGCTGACAACGTCCCCACAAGCCCTCTACTGGGTCATGATTACCCCATAACAAAGGTAGAACAAAGCCTTGTGTATGCCTTGTACGCAACCGCAGCCTTCCTACAAGAGCGTGACGAGATTAGAACCTTGCTTACACAACCGCTTTACCAGTGCGTAACGGGGAGGGAACAATGGTGTTGCAAGGCTTCTTACAAGGGTATAACGAGACTGGGATTACGTCTTTACAACAGCGACAGATTCAGGACTTCATTTCGGGGAGGGGGAAGCTTGGGCGCTCGCGCCTCCCCCGCCATAGTGTCTGGACAGCATCCGACTACGCATTTACTTTAGGCACTCTGACATTTCATGGTGTGGAAGGGGCTTGAGCCCTCTTAGCCCCTTCCCTTGTACCTACCTCTGCTTCAAAAGGAACTTCTCAGTCTCTATGCGAAAGCTAAAGCGTTTTCTGGCCCCAAATGCAACCGGAAGACCATCGGTAGAAAAATGGTAAGCATTGAGCCACCTCTCAAGCAAGAAAATAACCCGCACGTTGTCTTACCCATATCGGTAAAACACAGCATCACTCATCAGGCGCCGATCCATCTGAAGACACCAACAAGATCATATTGGAACTCAACTCACCCTATTTTTCAAACGGGCCCATAAGGCAAACACAATTAGGTTCTACCCACTGCAGGTACCTAAGCCGTATGATCAAATAGTCTGAGCTCGTTTGACACGAAAATATGAGCCTTAATACCAATATGGCATACATGCCTGAAGTAACCACATACCTACTTACCTGGACCTGGATTGACCATTCCAAAATGCCTCACTTTTCAACTATTGGAACAGAGAACAATACTTTCCACTCACAGATCACTGAAAAATATTCCAGACAGCTTCCAAAGTTCCACGATTGATTAAAATAAGTCACATTTATTCTAACCTACACGGCATGCGTGCCAGGCCACTGTGTATTGCCACGAGTAAACAGAAAGCAAGATGGCGGCCGTAACCCAAGCAGGTATTTGAAACCATAGTCAAACGACAATGGCCGAGCAAGGGTGCAACAACGCCCTAGCTTTACCTACCAGCTATTTACAATGCCACTACAACGCCTAGTATTCAGTTAGTGCAGCGCTGGTGCGCAAGCAAGGTATGAACCAGGTATGAACGAGGAGCGCACTATTGTGGCACAAGGCAAGGTTGTCATTCCGTAGTAATTGCATTGCTTTATGCTAGTGACGTAACCAGGGTTGTTTTACTTCGGTAATCGAACTACGGTGCAACTATTGTTCTGCAATGGTAAAACGTGTAGAAACACAATTTTAAGCTTGTACCTTGTAACAAATTCTTTCTGTGCACACAGAGGCCTGGACAGACCAAAAGGGTTCCGGGAAAACCACAGGAGGCCCGGGCAGACCAGAAGGGGCTCGATCAGAACAAAATGGGCACTAGCAGACAAGGGGTCCGTGCAAACCAAATGGGACCCGGCCAGTCTGCAAAGTATGGCAGCAGGCCAGACGAGTCGCACCAGCCATCCAAAATTATCGCATCACTAGCCTAAAAAAATCGCACCAATCTGCCATATACCAGGGAGAAAAACGCACACATTCCTACCCACACGATGCAATACTACCTCTCTTATTAGTTAGTTAAGAACTTTTTATAAGGCCCCTCATGTGTCTTCCTAACTATTCAGTCATTTTTTTTAGTTTTCAGTGTCAACTTCCTCGCACCAGTCTTGCAAATTCGCACCAGGCTGATAAAATTCGCACCACTCGCTCCTGTTTCCAAGGGCACTCACACCGACGAGATCTCGTCGAAAATGCCATACTTTGCACACTGGGGCCCGGGCAGACCACAGGGGCCCGCATGGCAAGCATGGCAGAGGCTGGTTGCAGTTACACGAACCGCATCCATGGCAGGCCCGTCTGCATCCACAGGGTATTAACTACTGGGAGTAGGGACCCGGCTGCAGCAACCAGGGGCGGGGCGAATGGGGTGGCCACCAGGGGGGGCGAATGGGGCAGCCACCCCTTAAACCCAAGAGCCTCTGAGGACGAAATGCTGCCCCCAAACCCTCCCTCCCCCAGGATGCGACGATTGGTCGCCCTTTGGGTGAAAAGTGCGCCATTCGGGTGGCTAAGTGCCACCCTGTCCCCTGAGGCTTTGCCCCTACCCTTACCCAAATTCTAGATACGTCACTGGCGGACATAGGGCGCAAAAATTCTCCAAGTCTTGGTATTTAGCCATCAGGGGAGCCGGACAGGGGATCATCACTCATTGGGGATTTAGCCCGACAGGAGCTAATAGCAAATAATCACTTCACTTGCCATTCAACACTGCGCATCGGAGCACGATTTGGATAGACACGAAAAGCCCAAACGTAAAATCCAAATCAGAGCCTTACGAAACTTTTCCAGAGTAGACACAAGCCGATTGAATCATAAGCATGCCAATTTTACTGTTCAAGGCAAACTTTGTGCAAATCATTCGCCTCGGCGAATGCGACAAGAGAGCCAGGATCATGTCTTAGCTTCTTTCGCGCTGCGCTGACAAGCCCGGGAAATTAAGAGGCTACCATTCTCCGGTGGACGCACATTATTTGACCCAGATTTGACAAGATATGATACACTTTTTGACAGACAAATTTAAGAGACTTAAATTTGTCTGTATTTAAAATTCCACTAGAACAAACAAAAATAGAAAACTCCATGCACATTTCTGACAAAAATGCCTAGAAATATATCAATGAAGAAAAGTAGTGCCGGCGGAGAGATGCCAAAATAACAAACATGGCAATGTATTAAACCAGTACTTATCGTAAGGGGCCCGGCTGCGCATGGTGGGGGGGTGAACTACGGGGGTCGTAAGCAAGGCAAGGAGCCCGGCTGGAGCCAGAGGAGGCCTGGGTAGCCCAGAGGGAGCCTGAAATTATAGCACGGGTTCCCGGATACAGCGAAGTGAGAGGAGTGGAATCAGGGGCGGATTCAGGCCGACGGTGGGGGAGGGGGCAACGGGGCCCCAAATCGTGAAAAACATATGGTTTTTGTTTGAAGAAAATCCGTAAAAATCGGTAAAATCGGGGGATTTGGGGACGGCATCAAATCTCCCGATTTTACCTTTACCCCCCTGGATCCGCTAGTGCTGTGGTTCCTTGCACACCACAGGGACACGGACAAACCATAGGGACCCGGGCAAATTGCAAGGGGCTGGGCAGACACCAGGGGGCTGGGTAGACCACAGGGGGCCCGAGCAGACCACAGAGGGCCCGGGCAGACTAAAAGGAGCCCAGACCGCCCACAAGGGGCGCGGGCAGACCACAGGGACCCGGGCGGACCACACAGGACCCAGGCACATTACAAAAAGCCCAGACCACCTACAAAGGCCCCGGGCAGACTAAAAGGGGCCAAGGCAGAATACAAAGAGCCCGGTTGCAGTCACAGAGGAACCAAAAAGGTCCGAGACTGCCAGAAATAGGGCCCCGGATGCAGTCAAAATGGGCCTGAGAATATCGTTAGGGGCCCGTTTGCGGACACAGCGATTATGGGTGGCCCTAAAGGGGACTGCACCCAAGCAAGCATGCCAGGCAAGCTTGCCAGGGAGCCCGACCGCAGTCAGAGCAAGCCCAGATAGACCACGGGGCCCCGCACTCATGGCAAGGGCCCGTCCGTGGCATTAGAGGACCCGCGCCTCCTGGACCACAGGGAGCCCGGTTGCAGTCACAGGTCCCGGTTGCAGTCAGGGGGGCCCGGGTGGATCACAGGCGCCCGGTTGCGGTGACAGGGGCTCGGGCGGATCACAGAGGGCCCGTTTGCAGTCACAGGGGCCCGGGTGGATAACAGGGGGCTGGGTGAATTCCAGGGGCCCGGTTGCAGTCACAGGTGGCCCGGTTGGACCACAGGGAATCCGTTTGCAGTCACAGGGGGCCCGGTTGCAGTCAAAGAGGGCCCGTGTGGATCACAGGGGGCCCAGGATGGATCACATGGGGCCCGGGTAGATCACAGGGGGCCCAGGTGGATTACAGGGGGCCCGATTGCAGTCACAGGGGGCCCGGGTGGATCAAAGGGGGCCCGGTTGCAGTCACAGGGGGCCCGGGTAGATCATAGTGGG
This sequence comes from Lepas anatifera, assembly GCA_034440635.1. Taxonomy (NCBI): domain Eukaryota; kingdom Metazoa; phylum Arthropoda; class Thecostraca; family Lepadidae; genus Lepas; species Lepas anatifera. The sequence continues at coordinate 415,375 of JAOTON010001130.1, read as the reverse complement.
CCCGGGTGGATCAAAAAGGGCCCGGTTGCAGTCACAGGGGGCCCAGTTGCAGCCACATAGTGCATGGTTGCAGTCACAGGGGCCCCGAGTGGATCACAGATGGCCCGGTTGCAGTCCCAGGGGGCCCGGGTGTATCACAGAGGGCCCAGTTGCAGTCACAGGGGGCCGGGTGGATTACAGGGGACCCGGTTGCAGTCACAGGGGGCCGGATGGCTCACAGAGGGCCCGGTTGCAGTCACAGGGGACCCGGGTGGATCACAGATGGCCCGGGTGGATCTTAACTGGCCTGGTTGTAATCACAGGGGGCCCAGTTGCAGTCACAGGGGGCCCGGGGGATCACAGGGGCCCGGTCGCAGTCACAGGGGGCCTGAGTGAATCATAGGGGGCCCGGTTGCAGTCACAGGGGCCTCGGGTGGATCAAAGATGGCCCAGTTGCAGTCACAGGGGGCCCGGGTGGATGACAGGGGGCCCGGTTTCAGTCACAGGTGGCCCGGTTGGACCACAGGGAATCCGTTTGCAGTCACAGGGGGCCCGGGTGGATCTCAGGGGCCCGGTTGCAGTCAAAGAGGGCCCGAGTGGATTAGAGGGGGCCAGGATGGATCACATGGGGCCCCGGGTGGATCACAGGGGCCCCAGGTGGATTACAGGGTGCCCGATTGCAGTCACAGGGGGCCCGGGTGGATCACAGATGGCCCGGTTGCAGTCAAAGGGGGCCCGGGTGTATCACAGGGGGCCCGGGTGTATCACAGGGGGCCCGGTTGCTGTCAAAAGGGGCCCGGTTGGATCATAGGGGCCCGGTTGTAATTACAGGGGGCCCGGAGTGGACCACATGGGGCCCGGTTGCAGTCACAGGGGGCCTGGGTGGATCATAGGTGGCCCGGTTGCAGTCACAGGGGCCCCGGGTGGATCACAGATAGCCCAGTTGCAGTCACAGGGGGCCCGGGTGGATGACAGGGGGCCCGGTTTCAGTCACAGGGGGCCCGGGTGGATCATAGATGGCCCGGTTGCAGTCACAGGGGGCCCGGATGGAGTCACAGGGGGCCCGGGTGAATCATAGGGGGCCCCATTTGTAATTACAGGGGGCCCGGGTTGATCACAAATGGCCCGATCCCAGTCACAGGGGGCCCGGGTGGATGATAGGGGCCCGGTTGTAATCACAGGGAGCCCGGGTGGATTACAGGGGCTCGGTTGCAGTCACAGGTGGGCTGGGTGGATCAGAGAGGGCCCGGTTGCAGTCACAGGGGCCCAGGTTGGATCACAGATGGCCCGGTTGCAGTCACAGGGGGCCCGGTTGGAGTCACAGGGGGCCCGAGTGGATTACAGGGGCCCCGGTTTCAGTCACAGGGGCCCGGGTGGATTATAGATGGCACGCTTGCAGTCACAGGGGACCCGGTTGGAGTCACATGGGGCCCGGGTGGATCATATTGGGCCCGGTTATAATTACAGGGGGCCCGGGTGGATCACAGAGGGCCCGGTTGCAGTCACAGGGGACCGGGTGGATCGCAGAGGGCCCGGTTGCAGTCACAGGGAACCCGGTGGATCACAGTTGGCTCTGTCCCAGTCACAGGGGGCCCGGCTGCAGTCACAGGGGGCCCGGGTGGATTACAGGGGGCCCGCTTGCAGTCCACAGGGGGCTCGGGTGGATCACAGAGAGCCCGGTTGGATGACAGGAGGCCCGAGACTGCCGGAATTAGGGACCCGGCTGCAGTCAAAGTGGGCCTGAAAAATATCGTTAGGGGCCCGGTTGCGGACACCGAGGTTAAGGATGGCCCACAGGGCACCCGCAAGCATGCCAGGGAGCCTGGTCTCAGCCAAAGCTAGCCCAAGTAGACCACTGGGGCCCGGAATCGTGGCAGGGGCCCGGCTCTGTCCGCAGGGGCCCGCAACTTGGGATTGGGGGGCTCGTCGGGTCATTGGGGGGCTTCTCCGAGCATTGGGGGCTCGAGCCCCCCAAATATATGGAAACTTGCGCCCCTGGACCTCAAGTCAGGTCAGGGGGCAAGATCAAGTCAGGGGCACTAATTCAGCTCAGGAATTCCTCACCAGCTCGGGGCCAAGCAGTTCAAAGGCCCCAGAGCTGCTCAGGGGACACCAGATCGGCCCATAGGGCACCAGATCAGCCTAGGAGACAAACAATCAGATCAGTGGTCCCCGACCAACTCGGGAATACCAGATAAAGTCAGCAGGCACTTAATCAGCTCAGGAGCCCCATACCATCTCAGGGGCCTCACCAAACCCTGTGGGCCCAGCTCAGCTCAGGGCCTAGGAGCTGCTCAGGAAATCACGTAATTAACCCAGGAGGCCCGGGTCAGCTTAAAGGGCACCATATTAGCCATGGGGCACCAGACTAGCTCAGAGGGAATAGGATGGGCTCAGGAGACACACTGATGACTCAGAATGCACCAGATCGACTCAGGGGATATTAGTTAAGTTCGGGAGGCAGTATATCTGCTCAGGGTGCACCAGATCGATCAGCACAGGGAGCATGTTCAAGTCAGGGTCACTAAATCAGCTCAGGGATCCCTCACCAGCTCGGGGCCCAATCAGTTCAAAAGCCCCAGAGCTGCTCAGGGGACACCAGATGCCCATAAGGCACCAGATCAACTTCGGGGACAAACAATCAGATCAGTGGTCCCCAACCAGCTCAGGAATACCAGATCAATTCAAGAGGCACTTAATCAGCCCAGGAGCCCCATACCATCTCAGGGGCCCTCATCAGCCTCCGTGGGCCCAGCTCAGCTCAAGGCTTTAGAGCTGCTCATGAAATCACGTAAGGAGGCCCAGATCAGCTTAAATGGCACCAGATTACTCAGGGGGCACCAGACTAGCTCAGAGGGCATCAGATGGGCTCAGGTGGCACCAGATCGATCCGCTCGGGGGCCAGATCAGCTCCCAGCCCCCCAGACTATGGCAGGAGCCTAAATCAGCTCAGGAAGCAACATAACAGCTCAGGGGACACAAGATGGGCTCAGGGCCTACCAAACCAGCTCAGGGGGGGGCAACAGGCCATCTAAGGAGACATCAATAATCAACTGAGGGGCACCTAATCAGCTGAAGAGGCACCATATTGACTTAGGAGACAGAATCAAGTTGGGGAGGCATGAGATCAGCTCGGGGGGCCGAATCAGCTCAAGGGGCACTAAATCAGCTATTAGAGCACCAAGCAAGCTCGGAGGCATTATACTAACTCAAAGGGCATTATATAGGTTCAGGAGGCACAATTATTTGCTCAGTGGGGCATTCGATTGACTCAGGGGCACCAGATCAGCTTAGAGGGCAAGTAATCAGCTCAAGGGGCCGAGACCAGCTGAGAGGCCACGAGATGAGCTCAAGGAGCACTAGATTAGCTTCACCCGTACGATTATTGGCGACGATGAGGCATTAGGTGGGCACATTCTAGGTGCCCACACTCTTCCCGGGTGCTTGGAAAGGCGACAGAATGTCCTAGCTGACCGAAAAAGGTATTAAGTTGTCCAACAATAGTTTCAATCGCTACTTGCAGTCCAATTAGATCTAGGTTCAACGGCGTAGGGCTCTAAATTTCGAGCGGCACGGCCCAAATTGGGTACACCACCTGGCAATCAAAAGGGCACCCCGGCAGTGATGGGGGCACGTGCCCCCTGTGCCTTCCTGGCTGCACCCCTGGACAGTAGATCAACTTCGGGAGGCATTAGATAAGCTCAGGGGCCCGGATCAGCTCAAGGGGCACTAAAACAGCTAAAAGGACACCAGGCAAGCTCGGAGGCATCAAATTAAGTCAGAGAATATTTTATAGGCTCAGAAGGCACACTTATTCTCTCAGGAGGACACCAGATTGACTACGGGGGCACCAGATCAGCTCAGAGGGCACATGATCAGCTCCAGGGGGCACCAGATGAGCTCCGCCCGTACGATTATTGGCGACGATGACGCATTATCTGGAAACGGATTACGTGCCTATACTCTTCCCGGGTGCTTGGAAAGGCGACAGAATGCTCTACCTGACTAAAAAGGCATCGGCCCTGGACAGTAGATAAACTACGGGAGACATTAAATAAGTTCAGGGGGGCTGAATCAGCTCAAGGAGCACTAAAACAGCTAATAGGGCACCAGGCAAGCTCGGAGGAGGCATCCGACTAACTCAGAGAGCATTATATAGATTCAGAAGGCACAATTATTTTCTCAGGGGGGGCACCAGATTGACTACGAAGGCATCAGATCAGCTCAGAGGGCACATGATCAACTTGCGGGGTCAAGACCAGCGCTCAGGGGGCACCAGATGAGCTCAAGGGGCACCCGATTAGCTATGCCCATACGATTATTGGCGACGATGAGGCGTTATCTGGAAACGGATTACGTGTCTATACTCTTTCCGGGTGCTTGGAAAGGCGACAGAATGCCCTAACTGACCAAAAAGGCACTTAATTGTCAAACAATAGTTTAAATCGCTAAATGCAGTCTACTTCCATCTAGGCTCAACGGCGTAGGGCACTAAATTTCGAGCGGCACGGCCCAAAGAGGGCACACCACCTGGCAATCAAAAGGGCACCCCAGCACCGATGGGGGGCACGTGCCCCCTGTGCCCCCCTGGCTGCGCCCCTGGTTCTTTAAAAAGTTAATGTTTACGTTTTCTTGAGTGGATTTCTGCTAAATACGCAACCGAAAAGTTCTTTATTTTGGTGCAATAAAGTTGGTGTCGCATTCTCCATCGATCTGTCCCAGCTTTGTTGAGCAATGAAAGGGGTTTTAATTTTGCTGACATCGCAATTCTGAAAAAAATGGCGGGGTTGGGAGAACTGGGACAAGTTTTCCACTTCTTCCCTTGCTGTCCAACCTATCCTTGTACTGTACTTGGATTGATTGTACCTACATATTTGTACTTTGATGCAAATATGATTGTGTCGTATTTTTACCTAGAGAGATCATGGTCATCAACTTGTTTTTTCTTCTCTCGTGGCTTATAAATCGAGGTCAGTATACAGATCATAAGTTCAATATGGCGGACTTATCGATGAAAAATGCGACATTTCACCAATGCCAACCCAGGGGCGAGTCCAAGTGGGGGGGGGCGATAAGGCGATCGCCCCCGCCTTGGGCTCACCTTAAGCAATGAAAAGAAACGCCCCTCGCCACAGCCACTACCCCCTCCCCCACAAAGGGGCCCGGCGGGTGCGGCTGTACCCCAGCCCCACAAATTGCCTTCAAAATGCCACCCAAATGTAGCGTACCCGGGTCCCTTGTAGCCCACTTAGAGCCTCTGAGTCTGCGACTGGACCCCTCAGAATTTACCCCTGACCCACTGCTGAAGCCGAGCCTCTATTCTCAGCAATCGAAGAGCATTCCCCCTGAGTTTTATCCGGGCCCCCTGTGGCTGCAGCTGGGCCCCCCGCCCCGCCATTGGCGTCGCCCTAGATGTTCGAGTGGGGGGGACGGTGATAAAACACTACCTACATCAGTTAAACCCTGCATATTCAATGCTATTTTCGGCCAAAAGAGCTGGCATCCTTCTCACTTTCTCTCCAAAAGAGGGGACCTAGTCCTTCCCCAGGTCCCCAGTAGCAACGCCTGCGGCTATATATATATATATATATATATATATATATATATATATATATATATATATATATATATATATATATTTGAGCTTAGAGACAATCCGGATATTGTGATACGCAGGGCAGACAAGAGTGCTGTTTTTGTTGTCCTAGATAAGGCTGACTATCTTCTTAAAGTGAAAGCTGTCCTTTCTGATAGAAGTAAATTCAAGAAGATTCGTAAGGACCCAACTTCAAGGTTAAAGAGTAAGTTAAACAAACTTGTCGAGGTAGCCAATGCAGAAATCGGTGGTGTACACTTTAGCAAACTAGTAGGGGAGTTTAGCCCGGGATACCTTTATGGCAACATTAAAATTCATAAAACCAACAATCCTATCAGGCCCATCATTTCGCAAATTCCAACTCCCACTTACCATATTGCCAAAAAGCTAAACAGTATTATCACACCGTTTGTTCCCAATGATTATGGTTTAAAGTCGGTTGAGGATTTTGTAGATATTCTGCGTAGTAACAAACCTAAAGGATTTTTAGCCTCACTAGATGTCGAGAGCCGCTTCACTAACGTCCCGGTGGAGAAGACCATAGATATTATCCTGAAGAGTGTATATGAACATGATTCCCTTAAAGCACCCAAGCTCCCACGCCGTGTCCTTAGGGAGTTTTTGCAACTGTGTACTAAGGAATCTCCCTTCAGGTGCCCGCAGGGAGACCTATATGTCCAAACTGGTGGTGTCGCTATGGGGTCTCCGCTGGGTGTCTTGTTTGCGCAGGCTTACATGGGTCATGTGGAGAATATGGTCCTTAAAGGCGAGAATAGGCCCCATCAATATTTCCGCTATATCGACGATGTATATCTCGACGTGGCAGATATGGATCAGCTAACTGGACTTAAGAACCAACTTTGTGCCAGCTCAGTCCTCAATTTTACGACAGAACTGAGCGTAAACAACAAACTCCCATTTCTGGACCTTATGATAGATGCAGGGCAAGATATTATCACCACGAACGTGTACAGGAAACCGACCAATCTAGGACGTTGTATGAATGGAGGAGGGGACTGCACTGACACTTACAAGACTAGTGTAATCCGCGCATATATCCGCAGGGCTCTAAGTCACTGTAGTACGTGGAAATTATTACACCTAGAGCTTAAACGGGTACGCCAGATCTTGGTAAACAACGGGTACTCTAACAGCGAGTTTGACCGGGTCACTAAGGCAATGTTAAATGACTACATCACAACCCAAGTAAGGCCACCACAGAAACACAAAATAACCATACACTACAGAAATATACTCACACCGGCATGGAAAACAGACGAGAGGGTCATTAGGGACATTATCACACGCAACACTGCTTCTTCCGATCATAGTTACCAGTTACACCTGAACATCTACTACAAAAATCCCAAAACTTCCAGCCTAGTCATGAAAAACAACACTAATCAGAAAACCACACCACTGAAGAAAACCAACGTAGTATACCAATACAAATGTACTGCCGGGGACTGTGCAACCCGCGAGGTATACTACGTTGGTCACACAACCACTACACTCAGCCGCAGACTGACAATGCACCTCCAAGACGGTGCTCCTAAGAAACACACCCTTGACCAGCACAACATCACCCTCACCCGCAACATGCTCACATCAAACACTAAGATCATAGCACACTGCAATGACCGGCGACGACTAACAACACTTGAAACCATCATCATTCGCAACAAGTCGCCGGTCATAAACATTCAGACTAAACAGTGGTGGCTACGCTACCACTTTACGATAGGAAAATTTAGTTCACACTCAGCGGACATATTTATTTATTTATATTTTTTCGCTTCCAGTAAACAGAGGGTTCACAAAACAGACTGCAGCGTTCCACTCATTTGAATAAAAACAAAGAATTGCGATCCATCGTGAGATACATTAACCAGTGTTATATTACTTGTGTGTTTATTATTATGTAACTTGAAACTTGTAGTGTCAAAATAACATGAATATGTCTTACGTAAGACGAAACGTCGAATTATGTCTTTTTCTAATGTTTTACACCAGTGTGACGAGAATGACCGAAGCCTAATACGAAAACTCGAGTCGACCACGAAGAAACTTATCAACGCCAAAGAAGCTGTAATATTCAACGAAGCTTGTATAAAAGAACGACTTCTTCCGAAATATTCGAACATTAATATATATATATATATATATATATATATATAAAAAAAAAAAAGCCGCTTCAAGGGCTACAGAGTTTCAAGTGTACAGAGCTTCAAGTGTGGGGCTAGATCCACAGTGGTTGGGGGTAGGGCAAGGCCTGTGATAAAGGGCTTATGACCACTAAGATTAGGCTTTTTCAATGATATTACAAGCCAAAGGTGGGGAGCCGGTTTCCTCATCTCCGACAGCAGCGGGGAGGGTGGCGGGGCTAGCCTTATAGACCCACAGGGTAACTGTATCCGGACCAGGGGCTCCGATTTTGGGCGAAAACCGGCTTCCTGTGGGCTCCAAAACCTGCCAGGGGCCACCAGATCCCATTGCGAGGAAACAAGTCTCGTTTCTTAAGGCAAAGGTATGAAAACGACATTTCAAGGGGCGCCATCGACCTTTCAGGGGATTCGTGATCCCCATCAAAAAAGTGTGCAGCGCCTCAAAGAAGTGATCTTCGGTGATGGGTGGTGATGGTCCGGTGTTATCTATTTATTTATTTATTTGACATACACGGCATCTCCACTATTCATGTGGCTATTCTGACGCCGGTCGTAATGAAGATGAGGGACATATGTAAATGACAACTTAAGCAAAAACGCACTGTAGGATAAGGATAAGAATAGGATGGTTGATGGGGAAGGACAAGGATTACCCACGGGGAGGGTCGCCACAGGCGCCGCGCTCAACCCATGGAGTGAGGTAGTGGGACTTGATGAAGGGATCCGGTGAAAAAAACATGGAAAACAACAAACAAGGCGTGACAATGTTAATTAATGATACAACAGGAAACGTTGGGAGGAACAAAACCAGCGAATCCTATGACATGGCGAAAGTTGTAAGCCTAAGTCATGTCTGTGCAAAGACAAACGACGTTATTGTAGTGATTGATAGTCAATTTTTCTACGCCGGCAATTTCACATTTTAATATATTTTTACTCCCCAATTCTAGTTTACGCTGTTCCGGTTTGTCTGATAATCTTTTTACTCCAGTGGTGTAGGAATATTCCCTCAAAACACATGCATTTTTGCATTACACCGGTGTAAAATAGGTTGTGGAATAATGTCGGAAAGAGGAGTGGATTTTGGCACCGTAGAAAGAATCCTAAAAATGGTGTACTTTTTGTTGGTTGATATGTTCACGACCCACTGGTTGGGGTCTTATTATTCCTGTTTCATGTCATTTTGCGTTGGTATCGGGTGTAAAATATTCACCGGAAGAAGAGTGTATTTTGGCACCGTAGATAAAATCCGATTTCTGGCGTACTTTTTCAGTGTAGTCTGATAGAACTAAGGCAGTGAGTGACGTCAAAAGTCCGGTCAAGCGTTGAAAATGGTGAATCCTAGCAAAATAAATGTATTTTTGATAGATTTTGATTATTCATGTGAAAATGTCCATGCTGACACAGAATTGGTACGAGGATAAGAGAGGACACTGATTAAAAACATCTTACAACGCTAAATGAAATATTTTTAACAGTGGGAGTTTTTGAATGGTTAGGTTGTTGAAAATGTTCAAAATTTTAAAAGGTTCATTGCGGATTATGTAGAGCACGGCACATGTCAGTGAAAACGGTAGCTGAACGGTCTTGAATAATAGTGATGGGTTTTTGCTCGGATTTTAATGAGCAGTACTATACATGAGTGTGAACTTATATCTCGTTGGGGGTGCCCGGGCACCCGCAATGAAGTATGTTAAATGTGTTGACGTGCCCTTAAAATTTTATCGTTTCTCATTTCAGGACTCAAAAGCACTGTGTGTTGCCTAAAATAAAGTTAACGTTATGTGTCCATTTATGCGCATGGGCATATACTTTTGTAAATTTGGGCACTCCCAATGATTTTCGGAAATTCACACCTATGGTAAGAAGTACTCATGCCATGTACCTATTCTTTGCACGCTCGTGAGCACCTAGTTGAGTTTTTGAGAATTTGACCTCTCAGAGGTTATCTGAGGTCCGCTTATCAGGATGTGATTACGCCGCCCGTACCTTCGAGATACCTTCGCACCACTGCACAGTATTCTAAGGGAGTCCAAAATAATGGGAGCAATATTCGAATTTTCGACTATTTGTGAAACTGATTTTGATGTTTTCAACTTGTAGTAAAATTATCTTGCAGAAAATGTGTCAGAAAATGTCAAACATAAAAACGTGAGGCCTTTGGAAACGGCGTGACAATGTATCAAACTCCTGCCTTTGAATCCCTCACCATGCAACACGACAATGGCCAAAGGCAGGGGGGGTAACTTTAAGAAAATCTTTAGAGGGGCTTTTTCCTAGCCGACCCATAAAATTTGACTGGCAGTGTCAGGGGATGAAAAACGTTAAATAAGGGGTAAAAACCTTACACTTCTGTCCTTACACCTTACACCTTTGTTCTGCGACATTAAAACACCCCTCCCGCAAAATTCTCCCACACACTTTAGAGGTGGGCAAAGATACTTTGCACAGAACACCTTATAAAAAACCCTTAACTAACTAGATAACACTTTTGTCGAAACATCTCTAATGATTTTGTCTTGCTTTATTTGAACTCCACACTGTTCCCGTCTTAGATCAAAAATATTTTGGCCCCTTGGTTTGAGTGTTTGGGGGAGTATGGCCCTAATGCCCTCCCCCTGGATCCGCCAGTGACTAGACATACTTTAAAACAAACGCCCGAAACCGTGGTAGCGGCTGCAGCCCTAACTTTCGGACTATGGGGCCAGTGCCCACCATTTTCCAGCCGTTCCCGTACCTTGTTTTCAGCAACAAATCAAACGATAAGCCGAGTGATCTTTGGCCCCACCGAAGTCGAAGACCCTTTCCCAAAAGTTTAAAATAGTTCCTGCGCGGATGCTTTAACACGCGCTCCGCTGGGGAGGGGGGTGGGGGCGAAATTCGCCCCCTCCTGGTTTTCCTCAAATCACGCAAAAAACGAAGAGACGCAGAGCAACAAAACTTACAGTACCTTATTCCTGATAAATTTTACGAGTCTGACAAAATTTTTAGGTCAGATCATGTCAAGTCAAGGAGCTATCCAAGGTCAAGTGATCCGACCTCAAAACCTAAAATCATGAGTTTGAAGCGGCGCCTAAGGAACATCTGCCAACCGATCAGTTTGAAACTTTAGCAAGATGATGAGGTCATTAGGGTCTACAAATCTGCTATCTCGGAATATTTATATCATTGACCTAGGATGGGGTCAATTTTTGGTTACCCCATTATAAGTCTATGGTGAAAATTTGAAAGGGCTTGTTTTCAGTAATTACTGGATAGATAAAATTGAAAATTCTCAAACCGTGTATTCTTACCACCATATTGACTTGGGTTTTTGACTATATGACCTATCAAAGGTCATGTCAGGTCACAGGAGCGTACATTGATTGTTTTGTTCATAACTTATCACTGAATTGAGATAAAGTTCCCATTTTGCTTGCATTGATTGTGCTTATATTGTCACAGGGAGTCGATTGATATGCGAAATGACCATACCAGGTCACCCTGTGACCCTGACCTAGTTTGATGTCAGGTCATTTTCACAATTTGACCTAGCAAGGTCATATTATACATCATTCGATTTGCCACGATGAGAGGAATCCAATGACGTATAAATATTTGCTTAAACTCCGCTGAATAAATATCTAGAGCGGGAAACGTACACTGCCCTGTTGCAAGCCTATGGATCATTCTTTGAACTATGCTGACCTCAATATTAACCTGACATAAAAATATTTCGTGTAATTTCTCTTTGTCACGTCAGGAACTTTCGAGCGCCGTCTGTAATTTTATTTAGCTTTCCTGGGAAGTGAGATATGGAGGGGGCGCAATACGCTCCCCCCTGCGGGGCGCATCATGCCAGGGACTCGACCGGGGCGCGTGTTAAGCTTCCTGCTCATCAAAGGTCACGGCTCAAAAAGCTGCAAACGTGGTGAAACCAGGAGTTTTTGGTGTCTTTTAAACTAGCGCGCAGACAAACGGCTACCTATTAAGTGCCAATGTTTGAATTTTACCGCCATTTAAAGCTTATCCATGGTGTTACATTGTTCTTGGACTGAAAAAGCTTTGAACACTTATTTAACCCTCGCCCCGGTGGGGGGTGTTCGAACACCCCCTTCGGGCTTATGACGGCACGAAAAACGGCGGTGCAAAGCGTAGGCGGATCTATCAGATTATAACTTATACAACATAATAGGCCCACCCAGTGCTACAAAATTTATTCTATGATTTTGAATATCGATGACCTAAGGTCAGGTACGGATAATGACCTCTCCATTGGAAATACATGGGGAAACAGAAGTGGGGCTTATTTGTGTAGATACAGCTGAGAATACCTTCTTATTCTCCAAATCGTAGTATCCTGGGGCCCTTTTCAAATTCATGTTGCAATTTTTGACCTGTGACCTTTGAGAGGTCATTTGGGTTACTTAAGCAGTTTTCAGACTTGGGTCAATAACTTTGCATGAAATGATGGTAAAACTTTTATTTTGATATCATTGCGCTTGGATTGCTATTGCAAGTCGATTGATATGCATATTGACTAGGCTGGGTAAAAGGTGACTTTGACCTGACCTTAGGTCATGCCATTTTTGTCTTTTGACCTAGCATAATCATATTATACATCATTCGATTCGCCGTGATGAGAGGAAGCGATTAGTGCCTAGAAAATGTTTCTTAAACTCAACTCTGTCAGACGCTAGAGCCGAAAATATACTCAAAATGCCAATTTATTTGACCTGTCATGACCTCAACATTGACCCGAGTCCAAAAATGACTTATATAGTTTCTTCATGAATTTCTATGAGTTATCCACCAGCGTTCGCGTTTTTTCGTTATCCCGCAACGGGGCCGAGTTCGAGGGTGTGTTCAAACACCCCCACCAGGACGAAGGTGGCGCGGGTTAATAGCCAAACTGAGGTCGAAAACTGCGTTAAGCTAAAGCCATAATGTAGGCGAATCCTCTCGTTACGGCGAATCAAATTATGTATGGTATGAACATGCTGTGTCAAAATCTAAGAATGACCTAACCAAAGGTCAGGTCAAGAGCATTATCTTGTCTGACATAATCGACATGCATACCAATCGACTCGTAATGACAACTTAAGCCAAATGGTACCAAAGTGAAATCTCCATCATCATTTCCTGCCAAGTTGTCCAGCAAAGTTGTCCGGGTTTCCTGCGAACTCATGTCTGAAAAAGGCTTAAATAATCCCAAATGGCCTTACATAAATCGCAGAAAAAACATGTCAAGTTAGACCTTTAGGGTGGCCCATTTACTTATATTACGAGAACAGGAAGCTATTTTAACCCTTGCCCTACTAGAGGTATTTTACTCCCTCGCCCTACCGGGGGATCGATTCGACCCTCAACCGTTTGAAAACGAAGAAAAGAAGACCTGACCTGAGGTCAGGTCAAAGTCAAATTATATAAAATGCATATCATTAGAGCCGCAAAGACAAGGCAAGTCTAATGCAGCTAAAATAAACGCCCTATCACCATTCGTTTCTGAGTTATTCAGTGAAAACAGTTTTCCCATGTATTTCCAAGGTAGATGTCATGGCTCGTACCTGACCTTAGGTCATCGATATAAAAAGTACCAGAACACATTTTAGAGAACTCGGTGAGCCCATTATGGGATATGAGTTTCAATCTGATAAGTTCACCCTGTTCCGACTTATGCTATCTTAAACTTTGTTTGAGGTCAGGTCACTTGACCTGTACTGGTGACCAGACCTGAGATGACCTAACCTTAAAATTTTCAAACAAGTTGTAAAAATGATGAGAAAAAAGGTATGCCAAGTACGGCGGCGCTACGCTCCGCCGTTTTTATGCTATCTCCGAAAAACCCGAGGGAGGCGGGTACCCGCCCCCCTCGTCAATGCGCGTGTTAAAAACTTGATCTAGCTCTTCTAGAAGCCGAGTAACGCCTGTTTTTTCAGACTTATTTTTAGTACCAAAGTTGCCATACATGGGTATAGAAATGACGTCATAACTCGGTGACCCGACATGACATTTACTTAAAATTTGGTCAAGATGTGTCAAACTACTTTTCTTATACAATTGCCACGCAGCATTGGGCTAAACGAAACTTTTTGCGTCATCGCGAAAAATAACGGGGGGCATCAAATCGGCCCCCCGAAGGAGGAGGGTTAAGCAATGTGAACCAAACTATAGCCATTTTACAGTTTTTACGATGTATTTCTATTGAAGAAGGCACCCGTAAATGAAACTATATCACCGATTTCATAAAACCCGGAATATACGTTGCAGCACCCGGTAGGCCCATTATGGTTTATAAGTGTCGGATTGCTAGGTTCAACGTGTTTTTACTTAAAAGTAACTTAACTTTACTTCCCTTATTGCATAAATGCAATCCTAATTTTTTAGATGAAGTCATTCACCTTGGCCTGATGACCTGACCTAACATGACCTGACCAAACTTGATTTTTTAAAGATGCGGAATTGATCAAGGAAGATATACGAAAAATACGGCGGCACAGCGCCGCCGTTTATCCGCTATCCTTAAAAAGGCTTATGAAGACCATCGATGCTCCTCTCGGACGGGCGAGGGTTAAGCACAAGCTACGTTTCCCAGATATTGGCCCTGATATCCCTCCCCTTCTAAACAAGTTTCAATAGATGCAAAACTACCACATGTTGCTTTTTGACCCTCCTTTGGTACGTATATCAGCTATGGCCAGGTCTGATCTACATACAGCCTAAATAAATTCAGGAATAAATTGCAGCCATGCACCATGGCATTTTGGAAACAGTGTCCAGCAGTGAACTTTGTTTTTTTCTGTCTGGAAGACATGATCAAGGAAACGACGAGTGCACTCGATGGTACTGATTCTGAGACAGCGGCGACACGGCGATTAACATTTTGGAAAACGCGCTCTTTCGGCTTTGGTCGCAAGTGGCAGCTACCTAATTTCCATAGTTACTCCCGCGGCCCGCCGTCTAAATATGATCTCATGCGATCAGGTGAAATCTCCAGATCACTTCAGAAATCTTTTAAGCTCGAAATGATGAATAGTTCCAAGAGAGCTCCGAATCTCTTATACTTATTATTTAATTGCTACATAATCCTGGCATTAGGTCCTATTAGAATGTCGCAGAATAGTTTTAGGAGTGCTTTGGAAGTTTAGGGGTGCTTTCAAAAGTTTTAGGGGTGCTCGTGCACCCCTAAAAGTATACAAAGTTACACTCCTGGCCAAAGGCGATGCACATTTTCGGTGTTTTGTTGTAGGCTAAGATTCCGTACAAGATGGGAGAAACCAAGATTCATCGAAAAGCTGTAGGCATGAAGAATGAAATTTGAAAAAAATTGTCTCCGGCTATCGATACGATTGAATTTGGAGAACAAAATATATACCATATACATTTCGCGTACCTAGATTTTGAGACCATGTCAATTGTCGATAAGCATTCAGTAAAAATCACATGGCTTTCCCAGCCTTGAGAGTATTTCTAAACAATGGCAAGATGTATAGTCTACTACTGGCGGATCTAAGGAGGGACCAAAGGGGCCGTGGCCCCCACCGAAGCCCAAAACACACTTTTGCCCCCATTAAAGACCAAATTGTGACCGTTTTTTTCATAATACAAACTTTTTCGATTTTTCTCGATTTAGCCCCCCTCCCAAAACGATGGTTTGGCCCCCAAAAATGTATCTTGGGTCCGTCAATGTAGCCTACCTGCCCTACAAGTTTCAGCTGCGCTGCGGCAGTGGTGGTGGCGACATATTATACAAGGGCATGTGGAGCGCTCTGCCGGTCTGGGGCGGCGGCCGTCGGCGAGACATGCCTGGAGGCGCGGAGGGAGGGGAACCGGGGCGCGGCGAAAGTGCAGTGCATTGTTACAATGAGTTAACCTTCGCCCGGGTGAGGGTCTTTTTAGACCATCCCTCCCCTCGAGTCTTTTTCAAATTGACCGGAAAATGGCGATGTGCAGCAGAGTCAAACTTATTCTAGCTGTTTCTTTCTCATTTTTACATCTTTCCTGAACATTTTAGCTCAAGGCCATATCAGGTCAGGTCACCAGGCCAGGTGAAGTGACTTCACCTAAAAAAATGCTTAGGACTGCATAACTAAGAGTTAATCGATCATGTTGAAACTCATACCACATAGTGGGCCCACCAGGAATTACAACATATGTTCCAGGATTTTTTTATATTGGGGACCTAAGACCATGTAGATACAGAGCATAACCTCCCCATCGCAAATGCATGGGGGAAATCACGAAATGAGCTTTTCTCAGTAAGTATGAATGGAATCAACTTCAAATACCGGTTAGGACTTGCTCTTAGCTCAGTTCTGAAGCTGATACCAAAAATTTTGACCCGTTACCAAAAATGGTGACCCTTTGAAAGGCCACCTTAGGTCAAATAAACATTTTTCGGTGTTTTACTCTATAAATTTTGAATAAACAAAGATTTAACTTTATTTTGTCACCAAACTGTTTGTATGGTCACTGCAAGCCAAATGATATACATCATGACTATATCAGGTCAAGTTGGGTCAAACTGTTGACATGAGTAAGGTCAATTTTGAATTGGACCTGACATACTTATATCATATATAATTCTTTTTTATTGACCAGAAATTTGCAATGGTGCATCAACTATGGCTGTATCTTGTTTGGTTTGGAAGTTATTAGCGAAAATGGAAAGGTCATTATGCGTGGGCGGCTATGGACTTTTCCAAGAACATTCCCGATGTGCAGTGACCTGCGGCCCCCGAGACTTTGACCTTACTCGAAAATGAATTCTATGGTAATAAAAGCGCAACTCAAGAGCTTTCGAATGGTGTTCGAATTTGTTTTTTAGCTATCTTAGTTTCTGAGGTAAATGGGGTTCTTCTAGCCTACACCTCATATTAACAAATTTTACCTGTTTTGACCTCTTGTGACCTTGATATTGACCTGAACGGAAAAATTACCGAAGTGTCTTGGATATCATTTCGAAGAGCTTTTTATAGCTGTTTTGCGCCTTTTTCTAGCTCTCTTAGTTTTTTAGATAGTGGAAGTCTTTTTTACCCCCCCCCCACTCCCCCACCCACCAGGGCGAAAGTGGCTCGTACCCGCCACCGGGGCAAGGGTTAAATGAGTACGTACTTGATGACATTGCTTGTCCAATATTAGCTGCGATTCTGCGGGTGGTCACTGGGCAAGGTGGTGAACTGCATAGGTAAGTGCCGGAAACGGAGGGGGGGCAGGGGGACCTGCCCCTCCCAATTTTTGGCCAAAAATTTCCTGATCTCAGTCAAAATAGGAGAAAACCAAACATTTTTATAACCAGCCGCTGCGGAAGGCAACGAAGAGCCAAGATTTGAACAGTTTTTAGTATCAACCTGGGACGTTTGTTGTCAGCATAAGGTTAAAGTTTGGCTGGCACCCTCACTTTTTTGCCGGTGGCGACGCTTATGGCGTACTGAGACACCTATTAACCCTTGACCCGGTGGAGGGGTGTTTGAACACCCCCTGGGGTTTTCCGGCGGCACGAAAAAACGGCAGCGCGAAGCGCCACCGTATTTGGCACACCTTATCCTTGATCAATTCGGAAACTTTCGCCACAATTTTTAAGGTTCGGTCATTTCAGGTCTGGTCACCAGTGCAGGTCAAGTGACCTCACCTCCGAAAAATGCTTAAGGTGGTATCAGTAAAAAAGGGTTAATCCGTCGAACTTATACAACATAGTGGGCCCACTGCGTAATACAACATATAATCCTGGATTTTCCATATCGATGTCCTAAGGTCAGGTACGGATCATGACCTCTCCATTGGAAATGCAGGGTGAAAACAGGAATTGGGCTGTATTTGTGTAGATACAGCTGAGAAAGCCTTCATGTTTTCCAAATCGTAGTATCCTGTACCCTTTCTAGGTTCATGATTTCTACCGCTGACCTCTGAGAGGTCAGCTGGAGCTACTTAAGCAGATTTTCAGACTTGGGTCAATAACTTTGCAGGAAATGACGATACAGCTTTAATTTTGATACCATTACGTTTAGATTGTTATTTCCAGTCGATTGATGTGCATATTAACTATCCTAGATCAGATGGTGACTTTGACCTGACATCAGGTCAGGTCATTTGTGCGTGTTTGACCTAGTAGAGTCATATTATGCATTATTTGATTTGCCGCAGCGAGAGGAAGCAAATGGTGTCGAAAACAATTATTCTAACTCAACTCTCTCAGACGCTAGATCCTTGAAACTCTTCTCTATCATGCCATCTTTTTGACTTGCCATGGCCTCAAGATTGACCTGAGCCTAAAGGCAACCGATGTACATAGTTTCTTCATGAACTTGTATGAGCTATCCACCAGCCTTCGCGCTTTTTTCACTATCCCGTATAGGAGCCGAGTTCGGGGGGTGGTGTTTGAACACCCCTCCCCTCACCCACCATAGCGAAGGTAGCTCGGAGGCTCCCCATCGGGTGTTAAAAGCTTGCTTTCCCGTCCTGTAAGCAATGCACTTACACATTTCCACAATTTACTGCACCATTCACAGTTTAACCCATTAACGCCCGCGCCTACTTCCAGCTTTCAGATGGGTGAAACAAATGTTTTCCTATATTTAGAAGATGCCAAATAAGATGTTCCAAAAGTTTTAAACCGATACCACTTTTAGATTCTAAGATATGACACCGGACAAAAATGACCCGCTGGGCGTTTGGGACATCGGCTGGCACTGCGCGGTCGGCTCCCGGGCGGCGCAGTCACCGCACTCAGCGGCCCGATGCGCATCGCTTTTACTGCAGTTCTGTGAAGTGTTTTTATTTCCTCTTGTGTATTGGCCATAGTAAAATGTTTAGACAGTTTTATGCTTTCCAAGTTTAGTTATAGGCAACACTGCCACATATTTGCTAATAGTATACAATCGTGGTTAACCTAGACTGATGGTTTGCGGAGGATGGACTAAAATTGTGAAAATCACGGTATTTTAACACGCACATTGACGGGGGTCTGAGCCACCTTCGCATTGACGGGGGGGGCGGGTACCCGCCCCCCTAAGATCTCGAGAACCACGGTAGGTAGCGAAAAACGGCAAACGGTGTTGGGCTACTCATTCACTTCTCCATCGAAAACATTTGAACCATTTTTTTGTCAGGTCACATTTAAGGTCACGAGAGGTCAAAACATGCCCGTCATAGGGATAACATGTAAAATTCAGTTTTTCGGCCATTACATCTGAACAAGTAAAGATAGAGCAAAACGACTTGAACTATATGGATCCTCTTAGCAAGCCGAATCGAATGATATATAATTTGACCTTGCTAGGTCAAATCAAGGATTTGACCTGACCTGAGGTCAGGTCAGGGTCAAATTATATAAAATGCATATCATTAAACCGCAAAGCCCTGGCGAGTCTAATGCAGCTAAAATAAATGCTCTATCACCATCCGTTACTGAGTTATTCCGTAAAAACAATTTTCCCATGTATTTCCAATGGAGAGGTCATGCCTCGTACCTGACCTTAGGTCATCGATATCAAAAATACCGGAACATATGTTAGAGAACTCGGTGGGGCCATTATGTGATATGACTTTCAATCGGATAAGTTCATTCTGCTACGACTTATGTTATCTTAAACTTTTTTTGAGGTCGGGTCACTTGACCTGTACTGGTGACCTGACCTGAGATGACCTAACCTTAAAATTTTCACAGAAGTTGTAAAAATGATGAGGAAAAAGGTATACCAAGTACAGCGGCGCTACGCGCCGCCGTTTTTCTACTATCTCCGAAAAACCCGAGGGGGGCGGGTACCCGCCCCCCGTCAATGCGCGTGTTAAGAATATTGGTGAATATCAAAGGTTTTGGGAAAACGTTTTATTTGTCACTACTCCTTTCTCCTACATCTCCCAGACTTTGTGACTGATGCTCACTGAGCTTTCAACGAGTAATCGTAATATTCAGCATACAGATGAAAGGTTTTGGAACCCCCGCACGGTGTACATTAGCTTGATTAATCTCCAATTGTCCAAACGGGTCAATTTCCATCTTTCCAACTTTTCTTTGGAGCAAGTAGCGCGCTCCATAGTTGCATCAATGTGAGCCTCCACATTTCCAACCACGTCGCTGATCATTGTACCGCCAATCAGCGCATCATCTTTCTCATCCTCATTACTAATATATTTTTGTGATGGCATAATCATGATATCCACCTGATCCGCTCCGCTATCTTGCGCATTTAAAGCTACTCATTTTGATTCTTTTCCTGCAAAAACATTTGATCTGTGGCATTGCTAACAACTATGCTTTCGAAATATGTATGTCCTTCAGGCTGGATATCTATTCTCGATCCAGGAGGGGTTTTGGATGGTTTAACGCTGGCACTGCAATACAAGCCCAAGACAAAGTTTAAGGGAGACTAAAAATCCAGGGGTCCTGACCCCTCCCCCTAACCCCCGGGATGTTCACTCATGGTTGTTTCACTTGACTAGTACCGAGCCGCGACAGTGCTAATTGCGTTCTTAGACAAAAGTTCTAGAACTTCCCATGCTTTCGCCCCTTTTATACTGCACCGGACGTCTTACACTTCACCATCTTCTCACAACAAACCAGCGCGGCGGCCGCGATAATTCCCAACTCATTTTGTCAGCTCGCCATTGGCTTTCAATCAATGGTGGACGCAAGGGGGACTACACACAGAGAATTTTTTAGTACCCTCTGTACTACTTGAACTCTTTTTTTATAACTAAGTAGCCTGGGGCTGCTAAGCTAAGTCTTAATCCGGGAGTGAAATCGGACACACCAAATAAAGTGATTCACCAAAGTACATTTTACAGTGTCAATGTATTTGTCATGTTTTTCACTCTCCAATCGATACTGCATGGACTCCATGGTTATATTAGATTAGAGTACTAACAACATGCAAGCAAGAGGTAAGATAACCGTTATCTTAGATCAGTACCCTGGTGGCTCTTCATCCAGTACCTACACACAGAGAAAAATTTACACCCCACGGAACACTTCGCTCGTGCCAAAAATCAGTATTCTCTGGATACTTAATTCAGTATACAATGAACGCTTTTCGGACATTTTTGGTACTCGTCAGATAGCATGAGTACTTTTACTACACCTCTTTTGTTACAGCTGGTTGTACTTCCCGTAGTACCCTTTTGCAGTTACACCAAAATGGGTACTTTTGCGATTAGTACCCCCGTTTGGTTCCGTGCCAAAAATGAGGCCTCCTAGGGTACTTCCATTTTAGGTACTAACGCTAGTACCCTACGAAGGTGTCTGAAGGGCACTGAAAGTAGTGCTTAAAATGTACTCAATCAATACAATCCAATACCTACTCTCCTTCGTGAAACAAAGAGGTACTTGAAGAAGTATATTTAAGGTGATTCGATAATTCGATCAAGGTAACACTGCACAGCTTTAATCATATAGAGCACAATACAAAAAAAGCAGCCACGGCTCACTGGAACAGCTTTGTCGTTTCAAGGGACAACATATACATGGCACTGAAATTGAGACTAAGCTGGTTCTAAAACTATGAGCTTCATATTCGTTTCTGCTGGTCTTTTCTAGGCATTTTTAATCTTGCAGATTACAAAAAGACACCCCAGTTGAGCTGAGCTGACCTCGCTGCTTGCATATTGTCGATGGATATTAAAAGAGAGTTAATTCTGTCCAGAACCAATCAGCCGTCCTTAAATCTTTCCGCTTCCTCAGGATTCTGTGTGAGCATCCTTCAAATGATTCGACGTCTGGGCCCTGCGCGCAAGGCAAACAGTCGGCTATTTGCTGCTAGAGATTAGCCTTTGCACCGGCACTTGTCACCACGTGGCACTATAACCGTTCCTTATAGTGGCGCAAAATAAGACTAACTTAGCACCGCGGCGTATTAGTGACCTGACAACATCATGCATGTAGAGAAAAAATTTGTGGTTTAAGACAAGACAAATAAATATAACGTACGACGTAACTTTACATGACTTATATTGGCTGTTTTTACCTATTTTTTGTTTTGTTTCAAGGTCTATTTAGCTAAATAACACGTGTTATCCCTTTATTATTTTCCTTGTGACACGGGAACCATCTCTGGGGTGCCCTCGAGATAAGCACTTTGCCCCCCTCTCGAAACCAATTCGGGGGCCTCCTGAGAAAAATTGTTTGGCCCCTTGAGGAAAAACCTTGCCCCACGCCCGAGAAAAACTTTTGGGCCCCGATATCAAGCCTTCGGGCCCCCGAGACCAACTAGTGGAGGACTCCGAGGCCGAATCTGGGGACTCCCAAAACAACCTTTGGCCCTCCGAAATAAACTCTGCCCCCCCTCCGGGACAAGCTCTTAAAGGCTCCCCAGACCAGTTCTGGCGGCCACCAATAACTTTTTTAGAGCATCCTTAGACAAACTCTTGGGGCCTTACGAAAAATTCAAGACCAGCTCTGCCCCCCCCATAACATAAACCCCCATAATCACCAGGGAGAACGTGATTCGGAGGCCCACCGGGGCGCGGGTTAATAATTGGGGGTGCCCAAATTTAAAACAATACCAAGAGCTACAAAGATAACATAGCGACATTTCCTAGTTTACCTATAGTCGTAAGAGTAGAGAAGCCTAAAGGGGCCATGTCCCCAATATTAATTATGTTTAATTATTAGATAAACAGCGTTGACTGAAAATAAATATCTCTAAGATAAGACTTCATCCCCAATGTTTTGGACGTATGTACCTACGCTTATGAGTCTAGCTACAAGCAAGGGTAGGGGTTTTTTTATTCGGTGGTGCTCGACTTAGAAAAAGGGTACTCTGACAGTTTAACATAATTTTCTTGTATCATTAACTGTTTTCTAAATAAACACGCCCTTCTTAGAATCAGGAAGCCAAATAGAAGCATGTGATCTTAAAATAACAAATGCTGGGTGATTGTAGAATGCCCCTACAGAAATAGAATCATCATCTCTGCCCCGTGGGAAGTTTTAATATTGTTGTAGTTTCAAAATTATTTGTAGTTACCGAGCACCTACCTAGAAATGGTTTCATGTAGACCTTTAAAAACTCATTAATGGAAGTTACGTGGGCTCCAGATTTTGCATTCAATCCAGAAGCAGGCAAATCAGTCAAATGCATTACCTAACCATAATCTTTGAAGCATTACCATGTTTTCAGTTTAGGTTTTATGGATGTGCTTGTATACACAATTACGCCGGTTATAATTTGGCTAGTCTAATGATGAAGATGCCATACACAAAGGATGTCAAGAGATAACTGGTACCTAATGCACCTAACCCTGTTCAATCACAAAACAGATGCCAGCTCTCACCTTTTGCCAAATTTTCCACGGGCTGAGCTTCCGTCTGCCAGTCACTGCAGGAAAATGGCGCTGGAAGATGCAAAAAGTCGCTTGGTTCAAAGAAAGAACTCAATAGAGGGTAACCTGCCACCTTTATTGCACTAAAGTTGGCGCCATTTTTCTGTCTTCACACCGAAGTATTCTAAAGGGGATTGAACATATCGAATGAATACTCCATGCAGTACCACCTGGTGTTAGAAAACTCTCCTTTTCCAAAATAGGTACTAGATTAAGTACCCACAATTTTGATCAGGGGTTACTTACACCAACTTGGATGTTGGATGTAGTACCACCTGGTGTTAGGAAACTCTCATTTTTCCAATTAGGTACTGGATGAAGAGCCACTAGGGTACTGATCTAAGATAACGGTTATCTTACCTCTTGCTTGCATGTTGTTAGTACTCTAATCTAATACAGCCATGGAGTCCATGCAGTATCGATTGGAGAGTGAAAAACATGACAAATACATTGACACTGTAAAATGTACTTTGGTGAATCACTTTATTTGGTGTGTCCGATTTCACTCCCGGATTAAGACTTAGCTTAGCAGCCCCAGGCTACTGAGTTATAAAAGAAGAGTTCAAGTAGTACAGAAGGTACTAAAAAATTCTCTGTGTGTAATTGAAAAAGGAGAGTTTCCTAACACCAGGTGGTACTACATCTAACATCCAAATTGGTGTAGGTAGCCCCTGATCAAAATTGTGGGTACTTAATCTAGTACCTATCAGAGACGGCGGATTCCATTTTCGAGAAGTGGTGCAAGATTTTCTGGAGGGGGCGCCTTCCTCCCCAGGGGGCGCCATCATCTCTTGGGGGGCGCCTTTGCTATCCAATGGCGTTCTGCAGAAACTCTTTGGACTCGGCGTGCGAGGCCACTTGGGGTGGTTTATTTCTAATATTCCGAAAAATAGGTATTTTAGATTTCGCGTAAACTCAGTCGTATCGGATTGGCATCAGCAACAGAGTAGCATAGCCCAGGATTCTGCGATATTCATAGCCTTGTTTGCAGTTATGACCAATGATATTGCAGACACTTCCTGCAAACATACGTCACGTGTTTTTCGTTGAAGACTTCACAATATGTGTGACAGTAGGGTGTCCCAAAATTAAAAAAGTTTTAAAAGTTGGCGTTTACCTTTCTTTTTCCCGTTGAGTGTGACCTGAAACGAAATTGTGCAAAAAATTCAGGCATTTAAATTAATATTTGACCCCAGCGCAAATCGCTTGAAGTTTTACCCATAGCTCCTCATGGAGACTGCAACGCTTCAACACGAAGTATTTCGATATTTCCATCGTAATGCGGGACTACAGCTTAGTGTGTCTTATATTTTCTTCTCTTTTTGGGTATGTTTTGTAAGAATTATCTTTTATCTATTGTTTACACGGCATTCCGACTTATTTCCACTACAATTAGGAACTTCACGTTCTTCGTTTTACATAGAACCATATTGTGTTATAAGGTACACAACCCTGATCCGAATAACTGGTTGTTTTTCCATGTATGGTCAGGCAAAACACTGTTTTATAAACATTATCATTGATCCTTAGACTAGAAAGACACAGTTTCAAGACATATACACGTTATTCAATATGGAACAAAAAGTCCATTGCTACATATAAACATCCTTCTGGAGGAGCCCCTGGCCAGAGGTGTACGCCAGAACTGATTTCCTAGTGTCGGGAAACGGCTTGTGGCAATGCTCTACAACTTGCAGTAGGTGCTGCTGGCGAGTGGTGGTTGGGGGAATACATTCCCCCAAAACAGAAAAATCTAGGGGCAATACTATGGTTGCACCCCCCATCCCCAAAGCTGTCGGCCTCGTTTTTTGCCCGGACTCATTTTTAGTCTACAAGCAAGGTTTTGGTGCTTGAACTCTCAACTTTAAACACAGCCACCTAACTTCAGTGCAAAAATTGAGCCCTGGATAGCAAAACAAGCATCTTGTGACTACAACTTTGACCCGGCGACGTTTTTTTATTCTGCTTATCGACTCTTCAGCTTACCCCCACAGCTTACCGTTTAGTTAAATTGTGGTGTGCTATCACCGTGTGACGTTTTTCCTCATCGACTTTGGCTTGTCCCCAAACCTGCCGGCTAAATCCGCCACTGCTGTCGGCTCTCCTCATTCTTAGTAAGGCAGCCGATACAGTAATTTATCAGCCTAGCCCCTCTCTCTGCTGGGTTGTTCGCCAACTGCAGGTTTCGTATGAAGGCCTCCAGCCTATCGTAACCTGGGATACTGTCCCATGGCGGGCACTCAGCCAGAAATGACGTGTCAACCGACAGGCTTTTCCAACATGGGATGGGACTGCGCGCCCACAAACTTATCCAGCCACAGATCCTCCATGCCTTAAAGGGAAAGTGGCACCTTCATAACGTGATTTTAACTGAGATATCCAAGTTGTAAAGCAAGTCGGAAAACCCGGTACTCAATATATCATTTGTCCTGAAACTCAAAATTTCCGTTGAGAAAAGCTAAAAACTACCGGAAATGTACCCCTCAAGGACAATGTCCAGGTGATTTCCTTTGATACAACAGCGTCCAACACCGGGTGGCAGTACTGGGTTTTCCGACTTGCTTTACAACTTGGCTATCTCAGTTAAAATCACTTTATGAAGGTGCCACATTCCCTTTAAGGCATGGAGGATCTGACGCTGGATAAGTTTGTGGGCGCGCAGTCCCATCCCATGTTGGAAAGCCTGTCGGTTGACACGTCATTTCTGGCTGAGTGCCCGCCATGGGACGGTATCCCAGGTTACGATAGGCTGGAGGCCTTCATACGAAACCTGCAGTTGGCGAACAACGCAGCAGAGAGGGGGCTAGGCTGATAAATTACTATATCGGTTGCCTTACTAAGAATGAGGAGAGCCAACAGCAGTGGCGGATTTAGCCGGCAGGTTTGGGGACAAGCCAAAGTCGATGAAAAAAACGTCACGCGGTGATAGCATACCACAATTTAACTAAGCGGTAAGCTGTGGGGGTAAGCTGAAGAGTCGATAAGCAGAATAAAAGAAACGTCGCCGGGTCAAAGCTGTAGCCACAAGATGCTTGTTTTGCTATCCAGGGCTCAATTTTTGCTCTGAAGTTGGGTGGCTGGGTTTAAAGTTGAGAGTTCAAGCACCAAAACCTTGCTTGTAGACTAAAAATGAGTCCGGGAAAAAAGAGGTCAACAGCTTTGGGGAGCGGGTGCAACCATAGTATTGCCCCCTAGATTTTCTGTTTTGGGGGAATGTATTTTCCCCCAACCACCACTGGCCAACAGCACCTATTGCAAGTTGTAGAGCATTGCCACCAGCCGTTTCCCGACACTAGGAAATCAGTTCTGGCGTACACCTCTGGGCAGGTACCCTCCAGAAGGATGTTTATATGTAGCAATGAACTTTTGTTCCAAATTGAATAGCGTGTATGTGTCTTGAAACTGTGTCTTCTAGTCTAGGGATCAATAATAATGTTATAAAACAGTGTTTTTCCTGACCATACAAGGAAAACCAACCAGATATTTGGATCAGGGTTGTGTACCTTATAACACAATATGGTTCTATGTAAAACGAAGAACGTGAAGTACCTAATTGTAGTGGAAATAAGTCGGAATGCCATGTAAACAATAGATAAAAGATAGTTCTTATAAAACATAGCCAAAAAGAGAAGAAAATATAAGGCACACTACGCTGTAGTCCCGCATTACGATGGAAATACCGAAATAGGTCGTGTTCAAGCGTTGCAGTCTCCATAGGGAGCTATGGGTAAAACTTCAAGCGATTTGCGCTGGGGTCAAATATTAATTTTAATGCCTGATTTTTTGCACAATTTCGTTTCAGGTCACACTCAACGGGAAAAAGAAAGGTAAACACCAACTTTTTAAACTTTTTTAATTTTGGGACACCCTAGTGTGACAGTGTCTACTACAGCAGCTGCGCAGAGGCGGCTGCAGCTTGGCCTTGACATATTGCAGCAATGGATCACACGCAATCGACTGCAATTTTCAAGTTCAAAGACATAGTGCATGCACTTTTATAATAGACATTGAGACTGAATACCCGATTTTGTAAATTCGCGGAAATCCGAGCGACGTTGTAGCAGAAACCAGATTTATCAGGCTCACACTCGATAAGCTTTCATATGTGCCACACCTGAAGGATTTTCGCAAAAAATGTTTCGATACGCTGAAAATACTGAAGGTGTTGACGAGGATGAGATACCGTGCAGATAGAGAAATGTTTCTCATGCTATACACGTTATACGCTTATCGCCTATATATACGTTATGCGCACGTTATACGCTCATTTTTATACGCTACGTTATAAGCTTCTTATGCTGTATAGATCACTTATTCGTCCGAAGATCGAGTACGGCTGTGTCAGAGCCGCATGACGAAATCCATGGAGCGAAGCGGATTGAGATTTCTCAAGAGGCTCTATTCTGGCCATTTGGCGGTTCTGACAGTTGATACCAGGGCTCTGCAATTGTGTAGGGTGATTGTTCTTTTACGCTAGACGCCCAAATTAAGGCCCCGAATTTAAATTCAAAATAGTTTTTGAGAAATTTTGGAACAAATGTTTTCAATTTTGCATTTTTATCATTTTTATTTCTTAAGCGACGAACTTGAAATTTGCCTCCTTTTGAATAAGCAACAGGGCCACCAAAGAAAAAAAGTTAGAACTGGTCCGACAATATTTATTACGCCAAAACGCAGTATTTCCAGTACAAGCGAAAAAGGTATTGAAATTTGACAGCCGACTTATAAGCTCGAAATGTCCGAAGGCACGCTTCAGTTAGTTTAAAGACAGCCACGTGGAGGCAGCTACGTCAATTTTCTTGTGCTTAGGCATAGTTTCCAGTGGAAAACGTAAAATTCTGACCTAGTTTTTGCCATTTTGCCGAAGGACTACATTTTTGCTCATTTCATTTAAATCTTAATCTCTCGCGATCTAATGCGCCGATTTGACTTTTCATTTCAAATAATGAAACAAACATTGCTTCCGCCTGATAATATTCGGAGATGGATATCGTGATAATAAAATTCATTGTCTTATATGTATAAATATAATTTTAGTAGAAAACCTTTTATTTGCAGCTTTTCGGTTCAGAGCACATGTCATTCACAAGCTCAGAATTGACATGGCTGAATAGGAAAATTAATTGCAGTCATTCAATTCATTTACACTACCAACTTATCTCCAACGGCTTTCGAGTAATTCGTCCGAAAGGGTATTTCAAGGAGCTAAATTTCTCGGAACATGTTTGCTTTTCACCATGGTTTCAAGTCCTCAAAATGAATGGAAGTGGATGCAATTTGGCATAAAGCTAGCTTAGGGTCTTGGGTCGCCGATACAAGTGATTCTAGGCGAATCTAAGGTTTGGTTCGTCTTCTAGAAGCAGCTTTATACCATGCCTTTTCTGTACGAACACAACACCCGGCGCCACGATCACGGCATCGTTT
The DNA here is from genome assembly GCA_034440635.1 of Lepas anatifera. Classification (NCBI taxonomy): domain Eukaryota; kingdom Metazoa; phylum Arthropoda; class Thecostraca; family Lepadidae; genus Lepas; species Lepas anatifera. Next base: position 386,914 of record JAOTON010001130.1, on the reverse strand, counting down.
GGATTGCGTGATACCGGCCAGTGACCTCCTGACGGGTCACAGGTGTAGGTTTAGTGGGAGTCGGTACAGTGTGGCGCAGTGGTCTAGTGGTTAGAGGTCCTGTCTCGTGATGAGGGGTGCGCGGGTCGAATCTGGGGTTGACTGCGGGATATTTACTATTTATTTCAAAGAAAAGAATGATGGCACTGACCTACAGGCTTATGAAGAGATACATTGAGAATGAAATATGGTTGATTTCAGCACATTGTCATGCGGCTCTCCTGCGCCGGTGGGGGTTATCCCAGGTCGCAGACCGGGGTTGCGTATGAGACCACTCCTTAGTCCGCGAAAAAGATTATCGATATGTCCGTCATCTCGCTATCAGAATAGTAACAGGAGCGTTCCAAGCTTCACCCATAATAAGCATGCTAGTGGAAATTAATGAAATACCGCTACAAATGCGCAGTAAGATACTCGCTTTGCATTAAGCCATTAAAAGGAATGTGGCACCTTTAGAACGTGATTTTAACTGAGATAGCCAAGTTGTAAAGCAAATCGGAAAACCAGGTGCTCTATATATCATTTGTCTTGGAACTCGATTTTCCGTAAAAAAAACTAAAACCTACCCGAAATGTACCTTTCATGTACCTCTCGCCAGGCGGCCATTGTTGTGAGCTGCTGGTGTGACGACATATGCTGACATCACGATGAGCATCAGCCAATCGAAGCCCTTGAAGTGTTTCGAGTATGGTAGTGGTTGCCAGATCATGACATCATCCAGAGGCAGATATTTATTCATTTTTCTAGAGGAGTATTTTAAAAATAAAAGCATTGAGCTTGTTGTACATTTTCAGAGGAATCATGAGTGGTTTCATTATTTTCGGCTAAAAGTACGCCTAATTACACAAAATTCCAGGATTTTACCAAGGTGCCACGTTCCCTTTAAAATAAGCCACCAACACGCCCCACATACCAAACATTTTTTTGGCGACGCCTACCTCAGTCAGATAGACAGTGGCTCGCGTTTTGCAACCCGTCACCAGGGAGTGAGAGTGTGTGCCTGGCTGGCACAGGCTGGTATCGACAGCAATCTCGTCGAACCACATGAAGCAGCTGTTATTGAACCATAGCTCATCTCGACAGTTAACACGAACACAACCTACGCCAACAAAGCAAAAATTTGCCTCCTGAACCGACGCGCCAGTAATTTATGAACTTGCTTGCGGAGCCGTTCGAAAACCATGTCTGTTTCTATACAGACGGTTGCAAAAGAAAGTGACAATGGCACAGGGCGTGCATTTGTTGGTGACGATGTTGAGAAGTTTTCTAGTTTGCCTTACGAAGGATCTATTTTTACTTCAGAGCTGTACTCCATTTTTTGCTGTTTGGACCAGGTGTCTAAGCTGATGGTGAGGAAGTTTGCGATTTTTACCGATTCGCTGTCTTATCTGCAGACATTGAAGCCATTTTATTTCTATAATGCGTCGTCACCTTGGCAGGCCATGCTGAAGATGACTGGATCTTCTGTGTGCACTGATTAGTCCAGTAGGAAGACACAGGCAGTTTGGATGGCTACCATCTCAGCCTGAAAACTCGAGCAGAGCGAGCCTGCTGGTCGCCTGAGCTCATGCTGGGCTCTGTCTGGTGACTCAATGAAGACCCAGCTCCCCGCTCGTGACCCCTCCGTGCACTGACCCGTTGGTCCACACCCATGTGGCACATTGAATCGGGGAAGCGAGGTGGGGAGAGCTACTCGCTTCTTCCGGACAGGTGGCGCTCCTGATGTCAGTGGGCCCACGTCTAGTTGAAATGTGACTCACTCTCCTGATACCCACAGTGGAAGACGTCGAGGAAGGAAAGACTCGATAGGGAGGGAGATGCCTGCTTGATCCCACATGTCTTTGCCCACCTGCCGCCACCCGGTCACGGAGGAGAGTCGAGAGGGCGCTGTCGCTTCCGCACGTCTTCACAGAGGGTCTTCAGGCGGTAGGGTATGGAATTTCACCAGCAGTCGGGTCGCGAGTACCCTCCTTCTGGCCGCTACGCGGGGAGCCTTAACTCGGCTGGAAGTGGAGTGGGTGCATCCTGTGATGATACGCGCCGACGCTCTCATTTTGCGTTCCAGCAGCTCGACATCAAATGGCGGTGTGGCGTGGAGCCACGCTGCGGCCGCTTACTCCATCGCTCCTCTCACGTAGCCAGTAGCGACGGTTAGGAGGTGCTGTTCGTGCAGCCCCCAGTTGCAGCCGGACAGTTGACGTAGGTGGGAGATGCGGGGTGGACCTTCTCCCACAGTCTCTTACAGTGTGGACCGAAATGGAGGAGCCGATCGATGGTGACGCCAAGTAGCTGTAGGGTGTCTCCAGCAGTGACAGACTTCCCGTCGACCTTAAAATTGAAGGGATCGGCGTCTCTGGCCCACTGGGACATCACCAGTACTTGGATCTTGGCTCCTGATACCACCATTTTGTGCTGTCGGGTCCACTTCATGAGGGTGCCAGCAGCAGCTTTATTGCGCCCGGTCCTTGGCGACTTGGATGTTGTTGCCCGTGCAGAGAGCCGCCGTATCATCGGCGTACATGTAGGGGAGCATCCGGGAACCGCGCAGAGTGCGTCTACCAGCCGAGCCGCCCATACAAAATAAAACTGGCGATAAGACACTTCCTCACGGCAGGCCAGTTCGGAAAATGCGCTCACTGGAAAGCACACCATTTAGTTCCACCTGGACTCTTCGGTCCCGGAGTCACTGCCAAATCCAGGCCACCGTGCAATTTGACAGCCCCATCTACAGCAGGCGAACGCGTAGCAGGTGGTGGTCCACTACGTCGTAGGCGTGCGCGAAATCAAACGCGACGAGGACGTATTTCTGCGCGGTCTGTCCATCGGGAGGGCGGCTGTGTCTCGATTTGGGCATGCACAGTGCACGCTCACCTCTTCTCTTAAATGACTCTGAACTTGACCTGAAGGCGATGGTTGATGGTATAAGTGGATGGTCAGTGACAAAATATACTCGTTTTATCAATCTGAATGGTCTTTTCACTTCGATCTGAACACTGCACATGATCATTAAACGCGCAAATTACAGCCAATAAACGAAAAAAGTTATCAATTTATCAAGAGAGTACTTGGACACGTTGAAACTGTTTTCTTTTTATTCTAGTAGGGCCCATTTATGTCACAAATCACACATGCCTATGGCATGATCTATTTCAGCATTCAATCACATGGCTACCGAAAATCACAAACACCTCCGAAATTTCACGCACAAGAGCAATTCTCCCATGCTGATGAATTGAAGAATATAGATAAAGGTCGATGGAAAATGCCCACATACTTCTTTCTGTGTTAATCTTAACGTTTCAACTTCCCTTATATCTCCTTGAGTCTGCCATGTGGTTCAAACATTATTTTTTAGGAGCAATTAATAATGTGGGTTAAAGTCCGGTTTGTGTTTCCTACAACTTAAAAAGCTTTTCCGCTGAGATAATTTTCTTGGACAGCGCACAGGCCAGGTTCACACTCGCTGCGATTATTTTCAATGTCCTCTCACCATTATCTTACGAATCTTGGCCACGTGGAAAGGCAAAATGATGCTTATCATATTTGATATTAAAATAAACTTAACCCCTCTTCACTAATAGAAAAATCCTCAGATATATACCTTTATGTTCAGCTGTTGCATCTTCCCAAGTGTCTTGAATTTCTCCATGACCTAGTGGCAGTTACAGATTTTTCAAGAGGTGAGGTCTCTTCCAACTGACTGATGAGAGGGTGACCTGAGCGAGGCGGCCATCCCTGTGCTTTGTGGGAGGTTAAACTTTGGCTTCTAAATCAACCCTTCATTGTGGGCGTTACTCGTTCGGGTGGTGGGGTCGGGGTCTCCGTGACAAGTCCCTTGAGGACTTTAATGAGACTCAGACTCCAACAGCCGTACTGGGAAGAACTTGGACGAAATTTATAAAAAACAAGATTTTTTAGTGCAAATACAATTTGAACCTTTTGGCCTTTTTGCAAACCCGGTTTGGCCTTTTTCCGTTGAAAAAACCCGCAGACCTGGGCAGCATCTCTAATCTTTAGAATATGGAATAACAAAAATTAGGAGACATTTTTTAACACTAGCACGTCTAAATTTTATTAACGCCCCCTCCAAATGGGGGTTTGATCCCCCGAAGACATTATAATGGCCAGCACAAGAAAATCTCCACCGCCCCCTTCCACTGAGTTTTCCTTAACCCTCGCCCCACCGGGAGGGCCATCGATGGCCCCCTAAGGTTTTCCGGGATAGCAGAAAAACGACGAGGCGCAGCACCGCGGTTGAGGGCTCTACCTCTCACTGCATCATTTTCCCATCATCCCTGAAATTTTTTACCCCGGGTCACCCAATGTCAGGTCACCAGACGAGGTCAACCAAGGTCACCTCACTTCACTTTAGAGCTCTGTAAGAGCTACATTTCAAAGTCGATCGATTTGAAACTTCCTACACTTCATGACCCCTCCAGGGTCTACAAGGTGTATATCCGGGATTTTTTTATTTCGTGCCCTGAGGTCAGGTCACAAGGCGACCTCTCCCATTGGAAAAGCATGGGGAAAAGCTATTTCATGATATAAAAGCCACAAAAATGATCGCAAATACTCAGACTGCTCAGAACAACGTTTTTGGACACCCTTTCACGGATCCCAGGGATCATATTTGCCCTTTGACTTTTCCCAGGTCATCCAAGGTCACCAGAGGTCAAAAACAGTATTTTGACAATAACTTTTGACCTAATTGAGCTAGAGCGGTGAAACAAACACCATCGTGTTTGTCTTGTCACTGGCTTTCATTTGATATACGGCAAGGTCACTTTTTGACCTTTCGTGACCTCAGATCATATTAGGTCACGAGGTGACCTCTGGCGGTCAAACCACTGGCGGGAGGTCTTTACGTTCCACATAGCGGAAAGAGTACTGGCAATTTGCTATCAAATGTACTTTACCAGGTCTCAATAGCTCTAATGGCATAAGAGTTATGCCCAGTTTGCTTAATCATTGCATATTTGAGTGAAAATAGCCGATCTTGACCTAATTTGATCTCTGGAGGTCAAACTATTGACCTGAGCACTAAAACATGCGAAGTAATTTCTTACTGAATTCACGCGAGCTTTCTATTGCACTTTGCAGATTTGCGCTAACGCCAATATTTTCGGAGTTAGAGGGGGGCCATCGATGGCCCCCGGTGGGGCGAAGGTGGCGCCGGACCCCGGTGGGGCGCGGGTTAAAAAATGTTCTGCTGTCCTTTCCAGGGGGCGCCTTTCCTATCCATGGGTGCTTATTCTTTCCAGAGGGGGCGCCTTTGCTCTCAGGGGGGCGCCTTTTGCTATCCAGGGATGCCTGTGCTAACCAGGGGTACATATGATATCAAAGGGCGCCGTTGATCTTCTTCGGAGGCGTCTCTGCTGTCCAGGAGGCGCCTGCGCTATCCAGGGGCACCTATGCTATCCAGAGACCCGGATCCTTTACTCAGGGGGCGGGGGCCGCCTTTTGCTGTCCAGGGGTGCCTGTGCTAACCAGGGGCGCATATGCTATCCCGGGGTGCCGTTGCTCTTCTTTAGGGGCGTCTTCTGCCGTCCAGGGGTGCCTATGCTATCCAGAGGGTGTGTTCTGTCCATGGGGCGTTTTTGGTATCAAAGGGCGTATTTGCTGTTTTGGGGGCGCCTATCCTATCCAGAGGGCGCCCCTGCTGTCCAGGGAGCGCGATTGTTATTAAAGGGAGCTTATTATATCCAGAGGGGTGCCTTTGCTCTATGGGGGGAGGGGGCGCCTCTTAGTGTACAGGAGTGCCTGTGCTAACCAGAGGGCGCCTATGCTATTCAGGGGCGTCGTTACTCCTTAATTGGGGGTGCCTTTTTCTGTCCAGGGGCGCCTCTGCTGTCTAGAGGTCGCCTTTGCTATCCAGAGGGGCGCTTTTACTCAAGGGGGTGGGCACTTTTTGCTGTCCAGGGTGCAGCTTTGATGTCAGGGGGCGCCATTCATATTTGAAAGTGTATTTTATTTTACACAGAGGGTACTACCCCTTCAGACAGGCGATGTGTCTGATTTTCTCTTGACCGGCCGGGGGCGCCGGCAAAATCCGGGGGTGCCACCCAAATCCGTGAGGCCCTCCCCGTACGAGGTCAAAACCAGGTGTGCAAAAATATACTATTGTACACCATCATTTTTTCAAGGTGTGCAACTGCACACCCTGTCCCTACGGAATCCGCCGTCCCTGCCGCCGTTGTTCTCGGGAGGGGGTTTCTCTCTTATCTCTCCAGGGGGCGCCTTTCTTATCAAAGGGCGCCTATGTTGTCCAGGGGGCGCCTTTTCTATGCGGGGGGCGCCTTTTGCTGTCAAGGGGTGCCTGTGCTAACCAGGGGGCGCATGTGATATCTAGGGGCGCCGTTTCTCTTCTTCGGAGGCGCCTCAGCTGTCCAGGAGGCGCCTACGCTTTTCAAGGGCGCCTATGCTATCCAGAGGGGCGCCTTTACTCAAGGGGGGGCGCCTTTTGCTTTCCAGGGCGCAGTTTTGATGTCAAGGTGCGTCATTCATGTATGAAAATGTCTTTTTCACAGAGGATCCTACCTCTTCAGGTAGGCGGTAATTAGGCTTGATTTTCTCTGACCGGCCGGGGGCGCCGGCTGAGGCCTGGGGGGGCGCCTCCCTGGACAAAGCCAAAACAAGTGGTGCAAAAGGATACTTTTGCACCACTTGAAAAAATCGAGTGGTGCAACTGCACCACTTGCACCCTGGAATCCGCCGTCCCTGGTACCTATTTTGGAAAAGGAGAGTTTTCTAACACCAGGTGGTACTGCATGGAGCGTTCATTTGATATGTTCAATCCCCTCTGGAATACTTCGGTGTGAAGACAGAAAAATGGCGCCAACTTTAGTGCAATAAAGGCGGTAGGTTACCCTGTATTGAGTTCTTTCTTTGAACCAAGCGACTTTTTGCATCTTCCAGCGCCATTTTCCTGCAGTGAGTGGCGGACGGAAGCTCAGCCCGTGGAACATTTGGCAAAAGGTGAGAGTTGGCATCTGTTTTAGGTTTGCCGTTTTTCATTTTTGCATTTTTCGCTTCGGTGTATACAAGCACGTCCATGAAACCTAAACTGAAAACATGGTAATGCTTCAAAGATTATGGTTAGGTAATGCATTTGACTGATTTGCCTGCTTCTGGATTGAATGCAAAATATGAAGCCACACGTAACTTCCATTAATGATTTTTTAAAGGTCTACATGAAGAAACCATTTCTAGGTAGGTGCTCGGTAACTATAAATAATGTTGAAACTCCAACAATATTTAAAACTTCCTACGGGGCAGAGATGAGGATTCTATTTCTGTACGGGCATTCTACAATCACCGAGCATTTGTGATTTTAAGATCACATGCTTCTATTTGACTTCCTGATTCTAAGAAGGGCGTGTTTATTTAGAAAACAGTTAATAATACAAGAAAATTCTGTTAAACTGTCTAGAGTACCCGTTTTTCTAATTCGAGCACCCCCGAATAAAAAATCCCCACCCTTGCTTGTAGCTAGACTCATAAGCGTAGGTACATACGTCCAAAACATTGGGGATGAAGTTTTATCTTAGAGATATCTATTTTCAGTCAACGCCATCTATCTAATAATTAAAAATAATTAATATTGGGGAAATGGCCCCTTTGGGTTCCTCTACTCCTACGACAACAGGTAAACTAGGAAATGCCGCTATGTTATCTTTGTGGCTCTTGGTATTGTTTTAAATCTGGGCACCCCAATTATTAACCCGCGCCCCGGTGGGCCTCCGAATCACCTTCGCTCTGGTGGGGGGTGTTTGAATTCCGCCCCCCCTCGAACACGGCTCCTATGTGCGATAGGAAAAAAACGCCAAGGCTGGTGGAAGTCTCATCAAAATTCATTAAGAAACCACATTAGTCAACTTTCGGCTTAGGTCAATATTGAGGTCATGACAGGTCAAAGAAGGTTACATTTTAGGTTAGTGTTCTTGGGCTCTAGCGTCTGACAGCCTTGAGTGAGAATCATTTTTTAAGCATTATTCGCTTCCTCTCGTCACGGCAAATCGAATGATGTATAATATGACTACGCTAGGTAAAAAATATGACCTGAACTCAGGTCAGGCAAAGGTCACTTTTCGACCTAAGATGGCAAATATGCATATCAATCGACTAGCAATAGCAATCCAAACGTAATGGTATCAAAATAAAAGCTGTCTCATCATTTCCTGCAGTTATTGACCTAAGCCTAAGAACTGCTTAAGTAGCCCCAAATGGCCTCTCAGAGGTGACAGGTGAAAAATTGCAACATGAACCTAAAAAAGGGCCCATGATACTATTATTAGGAGAATATGAAGGTATTCGCAGCCGTATCTACACAAATACAGCTCGTTTTCTGTTTTCCTCATGTATTTCCAATGGAGAGGTCATGATTCGTACCTGTCCTTAGGTCATCGATATGAAAAATTCCTGATCATATTTTGTGGCAGTTGTCGGGCCATTTTGTGGTATAAGTTTCGATCCGATATATTTAACCCATTTCTTACTTATGTCACCTTAACCATTTTTTGAGGTGAGGTCACTTGACCTGTACTGTGACCTGACCTGAGATTACCTAACCTTAAAATTTTGGGACAAGTTGCGGAATTGATCAAGAATAAGATGTACCAAGTACGGCGGCGCTTCGCGCCGCCGTTTGTTCCTCCGTCTAAAACCCAAGGGGATGTTCAAACACCCCCACCATGGCGAGGGTTAACACACGCCCCGCTGGGGTCCCTGGCATGACACGCCCCGCTGGGGGGGCGTTTTCGCGCCCTCCCCTCCGTATCTCATTCCCCACGTAAGCTAAAGGAAAATTACGGTCGGTGTTCGAAAGCTCTTGGCAAGACGAATAGATTTTATACGCAAAACTTTTATGTTAGGTCAATATTGAGGTTAGCAAAGGTCAAAGAAGGTTCCATAGACTTACTACAGAGCAATGTACGTTTCTCTCTCTAGATCTGCTCTCAGGGGAGCTAGAGGAAATCTTTATGCATCATTGGATTCCTCTCATCGTGGCGAATCGAATGATGTATAATATGCCCTTGCTAGGTCAAATAGTGAAAATGACCTGACCTTGAGCTAGGTCAGGGTCACAGAGTCACCTGGTAAATTTTTCCTGGAGCCCTAAAAATTTTCCTGGTGGCCCTCAAGTTTTTTTCAGGGGTTCCTAAAGAGTTGGTCTCGGGTGGCCCCAAGAGCTGGTCTCGGAGGGTTCCTGGGTTGGTCTCGTGGGCCGAAGAGTCTGTCTCGGGGGGCTCCAAAAAGGTTTCTCAGGAACCTAGGAGTGGTCGGGGGAAGACCTTAAGAGTTTGTCTTGGGCGGCCCCAGGGTGGATCTCTGGAGCCCCAAAAATTTTCCCGGGATGGGGGGGGGCAAAAGCTGGTCTCGGGGGGCCTTCAAGTGTTTGTTTCAGGGAATCCCAAGGCTGGTCTCGGAGGCCCCGGAGTTTGGTCTCGGACCCATCAAGAGTGATTCGAGGGGTTCGAGGGGCAGATATGGTTTGGAGGTCGGAGGGCCACAAGAGTTGCTCCTGGGGGGCCAAGGTTATGTCTCGAGGGGTCAATATAATTTTATGGGGGGCAGAGCTGGTCTTGAATTTTTCGTAAGGCCCCAAGAGTTTGTCTAAGGATGCTCTAAAAAGTTATTGGTGGCCGCCAGAACTGGTCTGGGGAGCCTTTAAGAGCTTGTCCCGGAGGGGGGCAGAGTTTATTTCGGATGGCCAAAGGTTGTTTTTGGGAGTCCCCAGATTCGGCCTCGGAGTCCTCCAGAGTTGGTCTCGGGGGCCCCAAGGCTTGATCTCGGGGCCCAAAAAGTTGTTCTCGGGCGTGGGGCAATATTTTTCCTCAAGGGGCCAAACAATTTTTCTCAGGAGGCCCCCCGAATTGGTTTCGAGAGGGGGGACAAAGAGCTTATCTCGAGGGCACCCCAGAGATGGTGCCCGTGTCACAAGGAAAATAATAAAGGGATAACACGTGATATTTAGCTAAATAGACCTTGAAACAAAACAAAAAAAATAGGTAAAAACAGCCAATATAAGTCACGTAAAGCCACGTCATACGTTATATTTATTTGTATCGTCTTAAACCACAAATTGTTTCTCTACATGCATGGTGTTGCCAGGTCACTAGTACGCCGCGATGATAAGTTAGTCTTATTTTGCGCCACTATACGGAACGGTTATAGTGCCACGTGGTGACAAGTGCCGGTGCAAAGGCTAATCTCTAGTAGCAAATAACCGACTGTTTGCCTTGCGCGCAGGGCCCGGACGTCGAATCATTTGAAGGATGCTCACACAGAATCCTGAGGAAGCGGGAAGATTTAAGAACGGCTGATTGATTCTGGACAGAATTAACTCTCTTTTAATATCCATCGACAATATGCTAGCTGCAAGGTCACCTCAGCTCACCTGGGGTGTCTTCTTGTAATTTGCAAGATTAAAAATGTCTAGAAAAGACCAGCAGAAACGAATATAAAGCCCATAGTTTTAGAACCAGCTTACTCTCAATTTCAGTGCCATGTATATTTTGTCCCTTGAAACGACAAAGCTGTTCCAGTGAGCCGTGGTTGTTTTTTTTGTATTGTGCTTTATATGAGTACAGCTGTGCAGTGTTACCTTGATCGAATCACCTTAAATATACTTCTTCAAGTACCTCTTTGTTTCACGAAGGAGAGTAGGTATTGGATTGTATTGATTGAGTACATTTTAAGCACTACTTTCAGTGCCCTTCAGACACCTTCGTAGGGTACTAGCGTTAGTACCTAAAATGGAAGTACCCTAGGAGGCCTCATTTTTGGCACGGAACCAAACGGGGGTACTAATCGCAAAAGTACCCATTTTGGTGTAACTGCAAAAGGGTACTACGGGAAGTACAACCAGCTGTAACAAAAGAGGTGTAGTAAAAGTACTCATGCTATCTGACGAGTACCAAAAATGTCCGAAAAGCGTTCATTGTATACTGAATTAAGTATCCAGAGAATACTCATTTTTGGCACGAGCAAAGTGTTCCGTGGGGTGTAAATTTTTCTCTGTGTGTAGGAAGGCTCAAGCCCCCTCCCCACAGAAATGTAAGTGTGCCTATAGTAAATGCATAGCTGAGGGCTGTTCCGAGGCAATGGCGGGGAAGGCTCGAGACCCCTAACCCCTCCCCCTACCCAACGAACTCCTCAATCCGCCACTGTTCCCTGTCCTCTCTATCCACTACACACAATCCATCAAGGGGAAAATACAAGGCTCTGCTGGTTTAACAGTGAAGTCAGTGCAAATATTTCGATATGTTTTCAAATTCCCTGAAATTTGTCGTTGATAAAGCCTTTAGGAAACATGAACCATCTTTCATGTTTTCGTTAAAAATCTTTGATAACCATTCAAAAAATAAGACAGGCAGACCCCAAAAACGTTGGGAAGCATTCCAGAAACTTCAAAGTTTTCAAACATATCGGCATTGCACTAAAAATCTTCAGATTTGATGAAAAACCTCTAAACTGGCAACCCTGAATTCGCAGGCCCCACAATGCCTCCCTTCCCTCCAGGTAACATTATGCACCTAGCCCACCAGACGGCAGGACAGGACACATCCTTTTCCTCCTTTGCAGCGGCCCGCAGATGTCCGCAACACCCAGCGGATCATTTTTGTCCGCTTCATATTTGACGATGTGTCATGGCAAAGCCGTTCAAAGCCGTTCAAGAAGATCTGACTGTTTCTTCACTATCTGAGTCCTAGTGGTCTTGGCTTAATGCCAAGCATGCAAACTATTTTCGGCTTTCCATGTGTTATTGTGAGAAAAAAAATTACAAAGCTATCCCACGTTGACCAAAACCTCGCTAAAATAAGTTCCACCAAAATCGTTCCATGAAAACCTAGGACTTTACAAATGCATTTCCCAGCTTATACACGCTCTGAAACACATATCCATATCATAAACATGAAGATCAATTCGCTGGTACCGATTCTGCAGCCTGCCAAAGTCAGAGGACAAAAATGACCCGCTGGGCGTTAATGGGTTAATGCACTTAAAAATTTATTGAGTGAAGCAGCCAAAGGCAATGAGTCAAAAAGCCCAGTCGCATGCATTGTGGGTGCACACATTAGAATTACGGTGCTCAGACACCCCAAGAGATAGAAAATTACACTCCTGGTCACGACATATGACTCGGGCTCCCTGAGACCAACACTGGGGCCCCTAGCCTGAGATCCTGAGGACACGGAGAGCGACGGAGGTGAGGGGGTTAGGGCACTTCAGTTGGCAGAGCCATATAAGACCGGGATCTACAATTTGGGAGGCTCCTGGACCTCCCACGCTAGCAATAACTTGGGCGAAGTTTATCTAAAAAATAAATAGAAAAACCTTAAAATGAGGCAGAATACCCTGAAAACGTCACATTGGGATACATTGTCCAACCATATGGTACATGGGCTGGTTCACTCTCTGCATCACTGTCTAATGCTATCTGAGACTGGGTAGATACGTACCTATGTACGTAAATACATACACCTCATCAACGCAGCACCGAATCAAGGGCTTTTCCCGAGCCCTCTGGCGCGTTCTGTCATTCCGTTGCCTCTCGCTCGTCCGTTCTCTTCCGACACCGTCTCGGACGGTTCGCTCTTGAGGCCGGCTGCAGGTCGTCCCCCCGCTGCTGTTGACGCAGACGCTACTGCTGCTGTTACCTGTTACTGATCGGCCAACCGCAGTGGACAGTCAGACTGAGACAGCGCAGCCAGATGGCGGCACAGCTGCCGTGAGGGCGCCACTGTACTGGTGTCCAGCTCACCACTGCAAACATTGTGACGTCGCGCCGACGAGCTCTGGACGTGGCTCACTGGTCTACTGAGGCAAATAAGCTATTCTTACAGCAGCTCTTTGCAGTTATTTGCAGCTCTGCATAATTATGTTTTATGTTTTAAAATTAACGTGGCTTCCATTCTTTCTAAATGGGTATCAGACTAATAATTAAGATGAGCTGCATGAACTGAACATGCACGGATGGAATTTGAAGACGGTATCCGAACGATATCAGAAAATTTTTTAAGTTGTAGTAGAATATAAACTTAACAATTAATAAAGACACACATGTCAACATCCAGACCGGTTTCGATATATTACAATATCATCATCAGTGTAATAAATGAACAACCTACATAAGGAGCAGAGCAGTAGACAAGAAGGCCAAAGGCGCAGTTTCACGGATAATTGCTAAAAATATAAGACACAACAAACACACACATATATGTTGAAGGTACTTGCTATACAAAGATTTGAAGAGGAAAGCCGAAGACATTGTGTTCAACCTAGGTTTGTTTTAGATATATAAAGAGACTCGAGAATTCTTAAATCTACACCTGTACCACACCTATCCAGAATTTTGAAATCATCAATGGTAACCGGGGTATCACATTGATGTGAATGTTCGCGAATCGCAGACGGATCTGGATTCGCCACCATTCGGTTAGTCCGGTCGGACATACCTAAGTGTTGTTTTATCCTGCAGTGTAATGAACGATGGGTGGAACCAACGTACGACGCACCACACGATGCGCAACAGAATTGATACACCACTGAGGATTGGCAACTCTTAGGTAACCTGTCCTTGAACCGGAAGATAGAACCCAAGGATGAGGTGTTCTGAAGGACGATCTTTGGATTGAGATAAGGGTAATATTTGGAAAGAAGGGACAATAACTCTTCTTAAGTTTTAGAGACTGCTGACCAAAATACGGAATAACAAAATATTTCTCAAGTTTCTTAGCTGTACATGCCTTGGGAGATAAATCGTACTTCTTATTCAAAAAATCCTTGACCGAACAATCAAAAAGATGAATGGGGAAGCCATTGTTTTTAAAGAAGCGCTTTAAAAGTCGAGTTCCCTGTGGAAAAGTTGGAATGATGAGCTGACACTAAATGCCCTATAGATAGCCGTTAAGGTGATGGCACGTTTTACAGCAAGGGGTATAAAGCTAAAAAGCTAGTTCCTAGGCCAGTGAATGTTGGCTTTCGATAGATATCAGAAAATTATTGAGAAAATTAATTTTAAGAAGCAAATTTATGCTGGTGAGCTTCTTTCCATGAGAGCCCACCGTACATTTCGGTAAAATTAACTACATTAATGACGAGTGCATTCTTGTACAGGATCTGACCTAACCTACGAGTGAAAACCGCAGGGAAAGAACAGATAAACTCTGTCTTTGACCCCGCTAAAATGTCATTCCGTTTTACCCTGTATGTCTAGGGCTACCTTTGATAAAGTGAAGGTTGGAACAGATTGAAAAATGCGTAAGTGAAGACCAAATTACGTTAGAGTTGTTAGGTTACTTTGACCATTTAATCAATAATTAGCCTAACGCTTCGTTTTACGGCTCCATCAGCGGTTCAAATACGGAAAATGTAACTAAACACACGATTCAAATGTGACTCAAAAACACAGGAGACATAGGCAAGAATCACATGTAATCACATCATTGATTTTTGTAAGCGGTTAAAGTAATCTAACAACTATAAAGTAATTTGACCTTGATTTCCGCGCGTTTAGCTTTGGTCAGTTGTCCCTCTGCAACCCCTGCACGTGCGGGAGACCATTTACGTCAGATAAACGTGAGAGAAACCCACTACTCTAGCTGCATGCGACTGAGACCACTCCATACCAGCTATACGTGAGTGAGACCGCTCCATACCAGCTATTCGTAAATGAGACCGCTCCATACCAGCTATAAGTGAGTGAGACCGCTCCATACCAGCTATTCGTAAATGAGACCGCTCCATACCAGCTATACGTGAGTGAGACCGCTCCATACCAGCTATACGTGAGTGAGACCGCTCCATTCCAGCTATACGTGAGTGAGACAGCTCCATTCCAGCTATACGTGAGTGAGACCGCTCCATACCAGCTATACGTGAGTGAGACCGCTCCTTACCAGCTATACGTGAGTGAGACCGCTCCATACCAGCTATTCGTAAATGAGACCGCTCCATACCAGCTATACGTGAGTGAGACCGCTCCTACCAGCTATAGTGAGTGAGACCGCTCCATAACAGTTATACGTTAGTGAGACCCTCCATACCAGCTATACGTGAGTGAGACCGCTCCATAACAGTTATACGTGAGTGAGACCACTCCATACCAGATATAGTGAGTGAGACAGCTCCATTCCAGCTATACGTGAGTGAGACCGCTCCATACCAGCTATACGTGAGTGAGACCGCTCCTTACCAGCTATACGTGAGTGAGACCGCTCCTTACCAGCTATACGTGAGTGAGACCGCTTCATACGAGCTATACGTGAGTGGTACCGCTTCATACCAGCTATACGTGAGTGAGACCGCTTCAAACCATCTATACGTGAGTGAGACAGCTCCATACCAGCTATACGTGAGACCACTATCTACACGCTCCACGTGAGATAATTTTACGTCTGTCGCACACGGCATATGAGACCATTCTGTACCAGCTGTACATAAGTGCGATCGCTCTACATCCATTTTGCGTGAGTGAGGCCACTGTGCATCAACTCCATATAAGACTGCCCTAAACTAGCTGCACGTGCAGTGGCACAGTCTGAGGGAGTGCTACACAGACTGCATGTGAGAGTGGTCCCTGTGCATCCGCTGTGTGTGAGACCACTTCGCACAAGCTAACACGGAGTCTGGGTCCATTATAACGCACCGCTGCAAGTGAGTACAAGAATGAGGGTCAGCGGGAAGATTGCCTATGTAGCGCTGGCCATTTCTGGCAACAAGATACCTTGTTTGCTTGTTCGTAAGGAAGTGTAAATACTTCATATTTCAATTAGTCAGCCGGACCGGCACACGTCAGTGTGGCAGCACGAGATATCGGTTTAGTGAATATTTGGCAGCGTTACAGGTCCATGCCATTGTAATAACAATTTCTGGTGTTTGCTTACAACTGCCGAAACAAAAATACACGTGAAGTACAAAGTCCTAAAGAACCTTAAAGATTCGCTGAAGCTTAGAGATTCGCTGAACATCATTTCGTCATCCCCATGAAAATCCGCCGACACATACCACTCCGTGTAACGTCAGCGTGGTTTCCCGAGTCGCTGAGCCGACGTACACAGCGCCACCTATGCCGGAGAAGGCCGGGCGGAGCCTGAACCACAGAAACAAGCGCTGCAGACCACCTAGCTGTGACTGCAGGTCTAATGCTGAAGTAGGTGCAGTAGCTCCAGGTTACCGGACCGGCTAAGGTAGAAACTAATCTGTCCTATCACCACCAGTGCAGCGTACTTGATTCTTTTTAGCCCTTCGTTCATATTCAGCAGTAGGGACAATGTAGGAGCTTAATGCCAGCGCTGAAAGGCTTAGTGGAAGGTTTGGATTGCATCTACACCGGTAATCTGGTCTAAACTTTTAGCCATCAGTCTGAGCTAATGGGTTTCTTTTCTGGTCACGCTGTTGTCGAACGTCTTAACAATTGTTGGGTTTAACGACACACCAACTGCCAGGCAGTGGCGGATCCAGGGGGCAAAAAAGGCATTTCCGCCCCCCCAAACGCAAAAGCTCAGAGCAAAACTGTTTCCCCGAAAGCGATCGACCTCCTTTTTCCCCCGATTCGTTTTTAGTTTATAAGCAAGATTTAGCTGATTGAACTCTCAACTTCAAACAGAACCAGTTAAGCTCAGTGCAAATATTGAGCCTTGGATAGGAAAAAAGTATCTTGAGCCCATATTTTTCAAACCTGACATTTTTTCGCCTCAAATACCCAAAATTCTACCGGCGGATCTGTAGCGCAATTTTTTCACTGCAGTACGTTTTTTTGCTTTCCTACTTTGATTTGCCCCTCCCACGGATGACATTACGGATGAAATATTTGATCCGTGCCCTTCCCAAACCAACCGGCTAGATCCGCCACTGCTGCCAGGGTTATACGGCGTCGCCAACTCCAGTCTTGTTGGAAGGTATTTTGGAGATCAGATCGACTTATTCAGAGGCTCCACCGGGCTTGAACCCGGGCCCAGGGGCTTAGCATATTTTGATGCTATCCACTAAGCCTTGTCGAACATCTTAAACATTTGTTACACCAAGGTATGATATGCAGCTTGGACGGTTTTACCTCAATGATAGAAAAAGGACATTTTGATGTCCCTTTCTCATCAAAACAGTAAGATGCCCGGTACTTCACCGTACCATGTAATACGACATCCCGAAGTGTAACTAGAACCGCAAAAGTACGAATACAGACCGCACTATTGAATGCACCGTACAAATATAGTCTGGCGCATCGAGGGTTCCAGCGGCATCCATATCATAACACTCCTATTGGTTATTAGAAGTGTGCACCGATCTATGTGTGCCTACCGCTGCGGCACGGGCAACGCGACGGTACTTCCCTTATTCAATCAAATTGAGCACTTTAAAATCCTACTGCAACTGAGCTAAGCAATTTGCAAATGCATCATGTGCTTAAAGAAGCTAGCCTTTTCCACCAGTTTTAGCAGACAAATATCCGGCGCTTTTATCGGCTGTGTGCTTAGCACAGACCGCTCGATGAGGCCTTAAGAGATGGAAACAATGCCAATCACGCCCCGGAGCCCCCTGAACCATCGTCTCCCATGTCTCCTCCCTGGACGTGAGAGGCAGCGCCTCAACATTGCAATTTGGCGCTCACTCTTTCCCAACTTATCCCGCGTTATACGCAGTGACCTTCTTTCCAAAATTGTGCCGGTCTTTTGCAGGTTCCACCTGTTCCACTGTATTGGTGGAAGGAGAGGCCGCGCCAACATGTGGGCGGCATAAGTGGAGGGGAGCACCTTGGACCTTTCAACCAATTTATTGCAAGTCGACACCATACGCTGCCTTAAAATTCATAATTTAAAGGGAGGCAAGGTGCCTCCTCCTCTCCTCCCCAAATTCAACGATCTATGTTACTAGACTGTTATTCCACGATTACAAGACTGCTACTCGACCATTATAGTCTTACGCGACTGGTCCAGAAATGTTCCACTTCAGAATGGCAAATGACGGGGCAGTGGTTTCGATATTTTTTCATCCATTTTGTGCCAGAGATACTATACAACCTTGTGAGATTGTGGACAACTCCTACTGCGAACAATACCAGTCATGATTTATTTTTTGGCCGGAAGGTTATTGGCCTGCGCCCAAAATTTAGTTCAAAATTGTTCAGTGCGACTTTAAAAAATAAATAAGAAACCATGCTTAAACATAAAAACAACAATTTTAGACATATATTGTAATGCCAACTGGATACAAACTAGATGAGTTGAGGATCGTTAAAAAAATGACAAAATTGCAAACTAGTACAAAAACGTGCCTATTGCGCTTCAGGTACTAGAAAAACATGTCCAAACTTGTTAAACTTTGCAATGTTGAATATCTGTAAAGGGATCACCCTGATGACATCAAAACGTGGTCACTCATGACCAGGGGCTGGCATGGAGTTGGGGGACATTAAATCCACATGCATAGAAATATGTTTAAAAAAGGAGGCACCATTTGAATTTCTCACAAATGAAAACTTTTTTCAAAAGATAAATACCTATTTAAAAAAACATGAGATGCACCCCTGTAATGTCTTACAAATGTAAATTTTGTTCCTTCTACCAGCAAGTATGTGAAACCTCAGGAGATCCACCAGAATTGTTTTGCCATAAACAATTCACCTCAATGAAAGAGCATATATCCATATCCATTATTATTCATCCATAGGACAGACCAGTTCACAAATGATAATAATATTTCCATTTCAAGTGATCAGAGAGATAAACCAGTACCAAAATCACTCAACGAACTCTTGGCTACAGCAGTTGTGAATATCTAGTGTTCATGCATTCATTGGCCAACTAAGCCACATACAAGAACCTCAGCACCTCTCACCTCTGCACCCTTATGCAAGACCCCTCTCCTTCATCTCAGCCAGGAGAGTGGAGCCCATCTGAGCAGGGCTCTTGGTCACCTTCACTCCAGCTCCCTGCAGGGCCCTGATTTTATCCTCTGCACCTCCCTTGCCACCAGAGATGATTGCACCAGCATGACCCATTCTCCTGCCTGGAGGAGCAGTCAGGCCAGCAATGAAGGATACAACTGGTTTTGCATCTGGTCCAGAGTTGTGCTCCTTCAGGAAGTCAGCAGCCTTTTCCTCTGCCTGTCCTCCGATCTCACCAATCATGACAATGCCCTTGGTCTCAGGGTCATTCAAGAACACTTCCAGGCAGTCAATGAAGTTGGTTCCATTGAAGGGATCACCACCAATACCAACACAGAGGGTCTGACCCAGACCAACCAGAGTTGTTTGGTGGACAGCCTCATAGGTCAAAGTGCCTGACCTGGACACAATGCCAATGTTTCCCCGCTTGTGGATGTGTCCAGGCATGATTCCAATCTTACACTGATCTGGAGCAATGATTCCAGGGCAGTTCGGTCCAATGAGGCGGCTCTTGTCCTGTCTCAAAAGCCTGTGCTTGACTTTGACCATGTCCTGCTGGGGAATGCCCTCAGTGATGCATACAATCAGGGGGACCTCTGCATCCATGGCCTCAAAGATAGCAGAGGCAGCAAATGGTGGCGGAACATAGATGACTGAAGCATCAGCCTTTGTTTCCTGCATTGCCTCTTTCACAGAATCGAACACAGGCAAGCCAAGGTGTTTCTGACCTCCTTTTCCTGGAGACACACCACCAACAACAAGTGAACCATATTCAATGGCTTGGCGGCTGTGAAATGTGCCTTGCTTCCCAGTAAATCCTTGGCAAATTACCTTGGTCTTTGAAGAGAGCTTCAGGTTGGGTCTCGTTGCTTCGTACGAGGTGAAGCGGACAGATTGTCCGTTGACCTGACGAGATAACAGCCGTGCTAGACTCCCAAACGATGTCGCCATGGTTACTTGAAGAGACGGAAATCACTATCTACGCCGAACTATCCAATGTCTTACATTCGGGGGTGAAACCACGAAATTTCTTTGGAAAATACTTATGCCCGCCCGCCGTGCACTCGACGACGGAGAATAGAGGACAGATCACCCGTTTGTCGTTCAAGCGTCATAAGCGCCGCATATGGAGAAAATAATCAGCTGACCAGTGATGAAGAATGCCGGTACTAGAATAAAATTGTACCTTCACTATATACTTAGCAGCGTATACTGCATGCACTTTCTCAAAACTGGCCAATAAAATTTCCATGAACTTATGTTTTTATAAATAAAAATCAGAAACATGGTTCTATATTGAGTCCAAATATTTTTCTCACAGCACAAACCGGCAGACATGTATCCAGACTCTTTGGGACAACTTACAACGCCGGGCTGCTCCCTTGGCAGGCAAATCCAGAATCTCGGATAATAGTTCCAATGGTTTATTATATCCATTCAAATTACTATGCACGCAACGGCATTTCCCGGGGATGCAATTGATCCTAAAGAAGTCGACCAGGTACCTTTAAGGTAAAAGCAGAACAAGGAAAATTCAAGCCAGCACACCAGGGGCGCGAATTTCTGTGAGCGGAGGAGCAAAACTTTTAAACATTGTCGACAATGACCATATCAAAGCGATGGTTTAATATCCCTTTACTGCCTGGGGAGGAGGAACGGGGTCCCATCAGATCCACTGGCTGATCCAAGGGGGACAAGGGGCTGTGGCCCCCTCCAAAGCCCAAAATAATATATTTTGCCCCCTCAAAAGGACCTCATTTTAGCAATTTCTTTGAAACTACCATGTTTTCGCGTTTTTCTCAATTTCTCCTCCCCCCAAACGTTAGTTTATCCCCCTCCCAGCTAACACACCCTCGTGGTTACCGCATGGTAACCATGTGGGCTCCCGTCACTTTCCGCGTGGTACCCTCGTGGGGTGACCGCAGGGGCCCACGCGGTTTTGGAAGATATTTCCGCGTGGGGCCCGCGTGGGCAAACCACGTGGGGACCACGTGGGATGACCGCGAGGTAACCTTGTGGGATAACCGTACGGTAACCGCGTGGGATGACCATTTTGTAACCGTGTGGGATGACCGTATGGTAACCATGTGGGGTGACCATGAGGTAACCGTGTGGGATGACCATGTCGTCACTGCTTGGGATGATCTCAAAGTAGCCGGATGAAATAGCATAACATATATTTCTCATGATTACACCATATTGATTACCCTTATGCAGACCGCGTCAGATGACGTCACGGTAATTACCGTTAGGCCATCCCTCACAATTAATTGTGAGGGATGATCACTTGGTAAGCATGCCTAAAACAGACTATGTAATAACACATTCATCATGCACAAAAACATGATTATTGCACTCTGAGTTGTCCAGACACTGCTTTGAATGCAAGTCACTTTAAATGTTGATGAACTTTGCTGGCCCCTCACAGAGGAACCAAAGATAGAAATAGCACTTATAGTTGATGGCTTCTGGTGATAATTTCCTAAGTTTCTGGTGGTCATTTCCTGATGGTTGCTGGTGGTCATTTCCTGATGGCTTCTGGTGGTCATTTCCTGATGGTTTATGGTGGTCTGATGGTTTCTGGTGGTCTATGGTTTCTGGTGGTCTATGGTTTCTGTTGGTCTGATGGTTTCTGGTCGTCGTTTTTATGATTTCTGATGGTTTGATGGTCTTTGGTGGTCGTTTTCTGACAGTCTGATGGTTTCAGATAGTCATTTTCCGGTGGTTTGGTGACTTCCAGCGTTCTGTGATGACCTCCAGTGGTCTGTAGTGGTTTCCAGCGGACCACTGCATGTGGTCTTCCGAAGATTCCCCCTTCGTGTCATGTGCCTCCGGTATTCATCTGTGCAAGAAGAAACCCAGATCAATATGAAAATAACACCACGATTTTTATAGAAACATTACAGACAGAGACGAAGTCATGCATTTCAAATCCACTACAAGCAAACACGATTTTCATAATAGCATCAACTAGTCACATCAAGGAACGTTATTTGGGCTATTCGAATATGGCTCCAATGGGTACTCACTCACGCCGGTGATGCGCTGCATCATAATAGCTCGGATGTTTGACAAAGGTAGCAGCTCCTCGTGTCGTATCCGCACTATATGTTCTCCCTTATTCTATCTTGATGATGATTGTGGTTTTCGGGCACGTCAGCTGCTGAGGCTATATGTGCCCATCGTTGTAGGGTTAGATCAGTTCCAGTGGATCACTGGTTGGGGTATGGCGAAAAGCATGTAGTGGGTTGCACAGCTTATCTACATGCAGCTAGTTAATGATAGAGCTGTAGGTTTTTAGGTACGGCTGGTTTGGCGTGGGTTATATACAATCTGGAACTTGATTTCCTTTAAAAACTGTAGGACACTACGGATGTCTACAGCTGCACTGTCACCGAGCAAGTTAGCCAACGGTGTTGATGGGAAGAACCTGCTGCGGATTCTACAAATCTGTTCACAGCCAGCGGCAGCATCGAGCACATGTTCCAGGGTCAGCCGGTTTCTACAGTAAGAGCAAATATTTGGGTCGGAGCCAGTAAGATAATGAGCATGTGTTGCGTATGTGTGCCCTATTCGTAACCTGGTCAACGACACCTCCTCTCCTCTGCTCCGCCGACTACTGGATTCCCATTTCCCTATCCTTAGCCGAAGACGTTTAAGTGTGCAGCTAGGTTCTGCTTCCCATCTTGTCTGCCATTCCACTCTCAAGAGCTCATTAAATTCGGCTTTCAGGTCACTGGCGGGAACTTTAAATCGATGCATCGGAGGCTGCGCACATGCTACTTTAGCAGCTTCGTCTGCCCTCTCGTTTCCAGGCACCCCAACATGGCTTGGAACCCAGAGGAATCTGATTGTCATATCTCGCGTAAAAAGAGCTGTCAATAGCCTTCTGATAGCTGGAACAAGCCAGGATGATGCTGGTTGGTGCGACTGAAGTGCTGCCAACGAGCTGGCAGAGTCTGTCACTATGAGAACTCGGGACTCAGAGCTGTGGCGTAAGTGTCGTAAAACTCTGAAGATTGCGTAAAGTTCTGTAGTAAAAACTGAGACCGTTCGTGGGAGACTAAAACTCCGGCACGATCCCATGCCTGTGAAGGCACATGCGGCTCCGTCCCACCCCTTAGAGCCATCAGTGTAATAGATAGCATACCCGCATATGTTTCGATTACTTCCAGGGCTAGTT
The DNA here is from genome assembly GCA_034440635.1 of Lepas anatifera. Taxonomy (NCBI): domain Eukaryota; kingdom Metazoa; phylum Arthropoda; class Thecostraca; family Lepadidae; genus Lepas; species Lepas anatifera. The sequence goes on along the minus strand of JAOTON010001130.1, from coordinate 363,806 downwards.
GTTGCAGCTCTACTGGTGGTGTTGTGGCTTTATCGAATCGCAACAGGTTTGTGTCGCACTCGACAGGAGCGAGTCGCCAGGGTTCGTGACGTTCGGGGCGCTTCTTTGCTATCATGCTTAGGTCTATTGTTGATTGTTCAGTCCATTCTGAGATTCGCATGCATAGCGCTTTAGAGGAGCTGGCCCGACCCTCCAAGAATAACTCGATTAGAGAGGGCTCAAATATCCACTTGAATGTTGGGTGATCTGGGTATTGTCTGATATTGGCGGCATACGTAAGGCTGAGACGCTTCCTTCTCAGGTCAAGAGGGGCTCGTCTGCATCCACCAGTAGGCTGGCCCTACGGGATGTGCAAAAGCACCTGTGGCGATACGCACGCAGGCATGGTGTACAGCGTCTAGGGGCTGTTTCAGACTGTTCAGGGCACTGTCATACACGGGTGATCCGTAATCTAAAACTGATCGAATGAGGGCGCGATACAGCCGGAGAAGGGTGGTTCTGTCAGCTCCATATGATGTGCGGGATATTACCTTTAGAATGTTCATGCGTTTGAAACACTTGTCTCGGAGCCGTGATATGTGATTGGCGTATGTAAGACGTTTGTCTAGTGTCATCCCTAAAAACTTCGTCTCCATTACGACAGGTACTCTCCTGCCGTACAGTCGAGGCTAATATCTGGACATGAGCGGCGGCGGCAAAGTGCACACATACAGTTTTATCAGTCGAAAACTTGAAGCCGTTTCTCAGACACCACGCAGATAGCTGGTCGAGGCATATCTGAAGTTGTCTCTGAGCTGAAACAGACGTGGAGGTGCTGACCCACACCGCGAAGTCGTCTACAAACAGGGACTTTTCAACTGTCGGTGGCAGAGCGCTGCATATGTCATTGATTAAAATCCCGAACAAGGTCACGCTTAAAACCCCACCTGGACTACACCGCCCTCCTGGCAGTAGCTTTCAGACAGAGAGTTACCCACTCTCACTCTGAAATTCCGTTCCTTCATGAAATTGTCAATGAAGTATCCCATGTGACCTTGACACCGGCTTTCTGGTCTTCTCTAAAATTGCGTGTCGCCAGGCCGTGTCGTAAGCCTTCTCAATGTCAAAGAAGACGGCGAAGACGTGCTGTTTGGAAGAAAACGAACGGCGGACTGAGGTATCTAACGAGACAAGATGGTCCGTTGTGCACCGGCCGGAGCGAAACCACACTGATCATTAGAGAAGAATTTGGAGCTTTCTAAATACCACACGAGGCGTGCATTTACCATACGTTCCATGAGTTTGCATACGCTTGAAGTCAGGGAAATAGGTCTGTAATGCAGGGGGTCGTTACCGTCCTTGTCAGGTTTTAAAACCGGGATGATAGTGGCCTCTCTCCATGAACTAGGGAAGTCGTGCGAAACCCAAAGCGAGTTGAAGAAAGCCAGCAGTGACGATAGTGACCTCTCATTAAGATGTTTGACCATGTCAATGTGTATGGCATCTGGACCGGCGGCTGTACTCCTCGACCGTGAGAGTGCTATTTGAAGCTCTCCAAGAGAGAAAGGCTCATTGCATTCGAATTCTTCCGCTGAGCTAAAATTTACTGGTATGCGCTCCTTCTGCTGTTTGTATCGTTTGAACCTGGGATCGGTACAGCCCGACTGCCAGCGGGCAGCCCAGGCCCTTCCGAAAGCATTTGAGACATCAGCAGGGTTAGTGATGTCGCCAGTGGGGCCGGAGAGCACTGGCAGCGATGTAGCAGAACTACGGCCGGATAGGCGATGCACTCGGCGCCAGATTGTACTTTGAGGTGTAAGTCTATTTATGGTATCGATGTACGCTCTCCACGTCCTGCGCTTTGCGTCTCGAACAGTCCGTCTCGCCAGAGCCTTGGCACGTCGGAATCGTATCAGGTTGTCAGTTGTCGGGCGTCTTGTAAAAATTCTTAAACATCGTCGTCGTTCTCCAATATCTTTTTACATTCCTCAGTCCACCACGGTACAGGGATACGACGGGGCAGTGGGCTGGTTTTAGGAATATAGGTATTAGCCGCGTCGACTAATCGGGAACGTATTATATCGTAAAAAGTTGTTGCTGTATCATCCTCCTCCGGGGTGAAATCCAATACACAGTCGGCAGTGAAGCCTTCCCAGTCTGCACGTTTCAGGTTCCACTGCGGTGTTCTCATTCCTGGGTGGGGGCTCTGGGACCACAGCCAGATCGGGTAATGATCGCTCCCGCACGGGTTCGAATGGGTGCGCCAACTGAAACGATCGCCTACTGATGGAGAGCAAAGTGACAAATCGATGGCAGATGTAGCTCCTGACGGCAGTGCAATGTGAGTGGGGTCGCCGGTGTTAAGAATACACAGGTCATTACGTGAAACTACATCCTCTAAGCACCTTCCACGTCGGTTGGACCGTGGGCAGCCCCAGACGGTGTTATATGCATTAAAATCGCCTAGAATTATATTGTGTCTCGGTAACTGTCTCACCAAGCTCTCGAACGCGCCGACTGGAAACTCCTCGGCGGGAGGAAGGTACACAGAAACAATGGTTAGTTTGATGTCATTGAGGTCTACAGTCACCGCTACTGCCTGTAGATTAGTCTGTAAGTGAAATGCAATTGAGGGGGTACTATAATGGACAAGAAGGGCTACTCCTCCGTGGGCGACAGAGGTGGTGGGAACGTCGTAGCGATATGTTTTGTAATGGTGTATGTTACATGTGTGGTTTTGTTTTAATTTTGTTTCTTGTAGTGCGACTGCAACGGGGGTTTTGGCGGCCATCAGCGCCTGGAGGTCGCTCGTGTTTGCTCTGAATCCCCGCATATTCCACTGCAGGAATGCTGTCATCAGAGTGAGAGTGAGGAGTAAAAGGAGTCCGTAATGAATATGTGTCATGTTCATTGTTGGTGACTGGGCGCCTGAAACGGCACGCCCCGCTCAGCATCTCTGTGTGGGAGTGACTAGTGCGTCGCTCCTGCAGCCTTTCCCTTGAAATAGGGCGCCTTACATGCTCTCTTGATGGGGAACGGTACCTATCCCCGTGGTCCAGTGTTACTGAATTTGAGCGACCTCGTTCGCAGCCCCGTCTTTGGCCTGAGGGGTTTGTTTGTTTGTGCTGAGGTAGAGTGGGGTTAACGTTCAGGTAGCTACGATAAACTTCCTCAGTCTGAGGGTTACACCGTGGTGGTGTTTTCGTGGTGGCTGGAATTTCCGGCCGTGGAGGAGGGGTTGGCGGCGGAGGCATGCCTGAGCCTTCGTCCTTTCGAGTGTTTACTTTTTCTATTGTTGCTGTGGGCACGAGTTTACGCTTTTTACTTTGTTGTTGTTGTTGTTCTTTGTTTGTTGTTTGTTTTACAGCGTGTGTTTGTGCTTTTATCGATTCTCTGACTTCGGTCACCTGAGGAGGGTCAGCTCGACTGATCGTGGGTGCAGTGCGCTCCGTCGTTGCAGGCGGTACTGCCGGACCTTTGGGAGGATGTGGCTGGGTTGGCGAGTCCTCTCGGGCTCGCTTACCAGAGACTTCCTGAGTGTGCTCGCTGTCGGGGGTGTCAGCCTGACTGGTCGTCTTAGCACTGGGAGTGTCAGATTCAAGGGCGTCCGTGCCCACGGAAACATCATGGCGCTCCGGGAGTGGAGTTTGTGTTGCTTTGTCCGCGGTGCCCGTGCAGCCCGCCGATGTGGTGCGGGACTCAGCTGATCTGTGTGACAGAAGATCAGAGATCAGTGAGATGAATTGACGGAGGGAAAGGTCTGTAAACTGGCATATGTTTGAATCGAGGTTGAGTGTAGTATCGGACTGTGTGGGGTTCTCGCCTGATAGAGCCCCGGACTGACTTCCCACCAGGGCGTCTCTGTACGACGTGCTAGTGGGGACAGGAGCACGCCTGGCGGCCTGGGGTGTCTGGGTCGGTGCTACCTTGGGAGGAGGTGACACCTTCTTTTTCTGTACCTCCTTTGCCTCAGCCAGCCTGGGACAGGATCGGCTCCATGCCTCGTGGTCACCTCCGCAACCTACGCATTGGGGTGTGCTGGCATCACAGTTGGCAGAGTTGTGTTCGGTAGCAGAACATCGTCCGCAGCGCTCTTGGCCCTACAGCTGCTGGCGATGTGACCAAATTTCTGACACTTAAAACAGCGTGTAGGGGCGGGCACGAATGCACGCACTTTGACGGATATCCACCCCACTCGCACCTTCTTGGGCAGAGCCGTACCCGAAAACGTTAGCAAAAAGGTGCCAGTGTCTGTACTTTGGCCGTCGCCTCTCCTAAGCATTCTCTTCACTTCAGTGATTCCCTGGTCTCTCAGCCCTGCGAGCACTTCCTCGTCAGTAGAGTCGCGTAGTTCGGCACAACTGATGACACCGCGAGAGTTGTTCTTTGTGTAATGTGGGGATACACTGACTGGGACTGACAGAATCCTGTTCGCCGTACGGATTTGTAATGAGGATGTATTCAAAAGTTTGCTGGAACTCAGCTTGTCCCACATCTCCACTTCGATCCTTCCGTCTCTGTATCGGTAGGTGTGCTTGGGCTTGAAGCCCTCTAGAGCGCCGTGCAGTTGGAAAGGGTTCAGCTTCATTGAGCTATCCTTGACCTGTATGACGAGAGTCAAAGGGTTTCCTGGTCAGTGGCCATTCGCGCAGGGGTCGGTCAACACTAAGATCCATCGTATCAGCGGTATCAGGAGCAGTAACAGCGGTGGTCGAGTTCGGAGCGGGGGTCGTAGTGCCTGAGGTCAATCCGGTAGAGCGTGGGGTAGGTGCAGCCATGGAAAATGAATTTACCTTCGGCCCCGGGTTGCCAGCTGTCAATAGCTGGGCCCGGGGCTGGTACAGTGCCTACGGGGGCAGGTGCGCCCGTCTCAGAGGGGCGAGAGGTACTCACACAACCCCTCCGATCAGAACGCACCCACCCCCTTGACGCCATCAGCCCAGTGTGCCGGCAGGGCCATGAGTCGGGACGAAGCAAAACGCGGCAGCCCTCACGCAGCGGAGACTGCGGTCTACCAGGCGCGCGCAACAAGCCGGAGTCTCGCAAATCGACGGTTTCCGAAACCCCGGCCCGCGTCGCGCCCGGCAAGAGCTATCACAGTCCCCACCGCGAAGGGCGCCGCGCCGCACGCCCGAAACATAATCCCCCTGCTCAGCTGGACCGAGCGACAGTGCCCGTAGACACTGCCGCGTAGCTAGGCCGCCCGCGGCAGCCTACGGACGGCTTACCCCGGTTGGATCGAGATATCTGGGCCAAAGGGGGCGTGTTGGAGCCCTCGGGACTGACCCGCCCGAGGGGACCTCAACCCCCAGGATCCCGTCAACCTCGTCGCCGGGGCTCGAGATAGGCCTCGAGTGGGCGCCTTACACCCATAAAATGCCGAAGAAGGCAAATAACTGTGGGACCAATAACTGAAGCATAAAAAGAGGAAAGGAACTAAAAATAATCAACAAAATAAGAAAACAAAAACAAACAGGAGCTACATACTGGGAGGTGCAGGACAGATCTGACCCGATCCAATACGGTTACCGACCAGGTAACAAAGGGCCCGTAAGGCAATCATCAGCATCGCCGCGGACCTCATCACCAGAGCCACCGACGACAGACGCCGACTCTAACCGAAGGAAGTCGGAAGAGGCGGCGGCCGTCGGAGGGCTAGAAAAGATGTATCCGCGGCGATGCGACAAAGTGCCTCCCAGGGCTGACTGGGGCCCCGGGCGCGTCACACCCCGTTGCTCCAATCTTTACTTGCCGGACGAATCCGGCAAATGAAGATCGGTCCCCTGAGGGGCCTTATTCTATCTTAAATGCTACCTTACATTGTCAACAAACGCAGCTTGCCTTGGGCCAGTTTTTAGCAATGACCCGGCAGTGCATATCCTCAAATTTTACGGGCGTCTCACCACAGTATTACCGTTCCACCTCGACCACTTTCCTTCAGCGACTGACGGTCCCGCTAATGCCAACGGAATGCGGCCATACAAAAAGACTGCCGGCCCCGCGCAACCGCCCGCGGCACGGTCGAGTGCGGAGGGGAGACGCGGCCCCGGCAGCGCGCTCCCGAGCACTGGTGCTAAAGGGATGGAAACACAGCGCGGCAGAGCATGACCGCGAACTCTTACCTGCTCCCATAGTCATTCGCTTCTTCGACAAATTATAAATTATGCACAAACTCATGTTTGTTGAGACCATGCGCATACTTTGATTGTTTTCATGATACCTGGGTGTTTAAAATTCAGCCACTAATGGTGCTTTAACAAAGAATTTAGAACAAAAGCTAACTAGAAAAAATCCTAACTTTATTTTCATCGCATAGGTGGATCCGGGATTTCCGATCAGGACCGCAACACATAATGGTTGGGGGTGGGGTTGCGTCTTTTGGGCGGCAAAACCTATCGTAAGGGTGTCAATAATTACATCTTGGGGTGAGGGTGTCAATAATCACATCACCTTGGACCTCCACCAATACCGTCACTATACCCTCTAAAACCACGTGGTTACCACATGGTTTGCCCACATCGAGCCCTTGCCCGTCTGAGCCCACCTTCACCGTCATCAGCCCACGCGGGGCCCACGCGGGTGTGTTGGCTGGGCTCCCAACATTGCTCCTGGATCCGCCAATGATCAGACCCCGGTTTTTCCCCGAATGATTCCGAGCCGTCGCTTTGCATGGCTCTAGGCACGGGTCGATATTCCAGAGGGTTGGGGGGCGGGAGGTCAGGATCCCATGTTTTTTTCATTTCCCATAAGCTTAGATCAGGGGCGCCGCCACGGAATTTTCGCACGGGGGACGGACCCGGACTGGTGCTGACGGGGAGAGGCGAATTTTGAGCATATTCGGTACCTGACAGCATGACATTAGCAAGACATTAGTGCCTGATGCCCCTACTTCCCAAGCATGAAGGCTGTTCCAGTCCGTGACTATACGGACAGCGAAGTAGTTCCTCCAAACCCTAGAGACAGCTCGAGGTTTGGCGACTTTGAAGCGATGTCCTCTCGTAGTTACCACTGGAGGAGCCTGAAATAACTCGTACTCCGATATTTCAGTGCATCAGCTTGCGCGGTAGGATCATGTCTCCCCTTCGCCTTGTGCACAGCAATTGTTTGTTTGTTATTTGAGTTTAAGAGCGCGCCAACCAGTGTGGTCATATAGCGCCCATTTCGGTTTCGGCTACGTTCATAGTCAGTTGGGTATCAGTAAAAGTAGGTTAAACATGCTAATATAATGATCTAGAAGAGATACAAACGCTAACAGTCTTGCGTTAAAAAAAGGAGGTCACGAACTTTGTATACTGCTTAACCAGGGTCATATATGAGAGTAAAACCAATGACTTTAAGAAATGATATAACGCGCACAACCATGTCTGAATCTCTGCCAATCAGATCAGTCAGCGTGAACGCTCGCTGCCGATCCCCAAACTGCTCCTTTCTTTCCCTTGCATATCGGAGACATGAGACCAAAACATGTTTCACGGAGAGCGGAGAGCCGCAGCGACGGCAAAGTGGTCGCGCGTCCCCGCACAACAAATATCGATGGGTGGCAAGTGTGTGACCGGTACGAAGCCGGCAGAGGGCAACCTCTTCACGCCGGCACTGCCTTGAGGACGTAGGCCACTCACCAATTTCATGCTTCACTGCGAGCAGCTTGTTGTTTGTATTGGCGCTCCAGTGGCGCTGCCATTCTTTGAGGAGGTGACGCAGAATGTATGGAAATGTGTCAGTCGCAGGAATCGGCACCCGTCGCGTGCATGGCCTGAGTGAGGCCCGCTTTGCTGCTGAATCTGCTGCCTCGTTGCCTGCTAATCCAACATGGGCTGGCACCCAGCAGAGTGTAATCTGCTTCCCTGCCTGTGCTAGGCCAGTGGTGCGGCGCAATATCTTTTTGATAATATCGTTATCGGAGTTAAAATTGTTAATAGCCTGAATACTGCTAAGTGAGTCTGTGAAAACAACATACTTTCTTACTTCACATGTCTCCACAAAGCACAGCGCTTTCTCTATAGCAAGAAGTTCTGAGGTAAAAACGGATGCGAGTGATGGTAGCGTGAACGCGCGCGTTGTTGTCCCGATGATAAACGCACAGCCCACTCCACTTTCCGTTTTAGAACCATCTGTGTAGATAGCTACATGTTCGGAGTAGGATGAAATATGTTCTAATGCTAGTTGACTGGTTTCCAATGGAGATTTCTGAGCCTTGGGTGTATGGGTCAGGGAGGTGTCTGACGTTGGCACAACCAAATCCCACGGGGGAATCTCAGAGAGCTCACTGCGGACTATGCCACGCCGCTGGATTCCACTCTCGTCTGCAAAGTTATGGACACGATCAGCGAGTGGCACGTTTCTTTGCGCTCCATAAAACTTGTGTCTAATGTGGCGTGAAAAAACAGCTCAGTACGTTGGGTGGCCAGGGAACTGAGCCAGCTTGTGGGCATACCGTTGTCCCAATAGACGACGCCGAAGTGCCAGTGGCGGTTCATTAGCCTCGACAAGTAGGCTAGTCGTCGGGGTTGTGCGAAAAGCTCCCGTGGCGATACGAATCGCACTATGATGGACAACGTCCAGGCATCTTTTAGCCGATGTGCTTGCAGAATCATACACAAAGCATGCATAGTCCATCTTTGATCTGATCAGAGATCGATAAAGACTAAGCAAGGTCTTTCTGTCAGCTCCGTATGATGTACGGGACACGCATTTTAAACAATTAAACGTTTTAGAACATTTGTCCTTCAGGCTTTGCAGATGTGCATTGTATGTTAATCGATTGTCAAATGTGACTCCTAAAAACTTTGCTGCGGGCTGAAAGGCAATGGGATACCCTCGTAACGTCACCACTGGGTCTGGGCAGTGACGGCGTCTCCTGCAGAAATGGATGCCCTCTGTTTTCTCAGATGATAATTCGAGACCGTTCTGAGAGCTCCATCGCTCCAAACAGTTGACCGCTAACTGGAGCTTCCTCGAAAGCGAAGGCGTCGTTGAGGAAGTCATCCAAATTCCCAGATCATCGACAAATAGGGAGCTTTTGATGGAGGGCGGTAGCTCATCAGTGGCATCGTTCATTGCCAGGGCGAAAAGGCCTACACTCATCACGCTTCCCTGCGGAATTCCCTCCTCCTGGTAGAAGACATTCGAGTAAGAACTGCCAACCCGTACGCGGAATGTTCTGTCAGTTAAGAACTTCCGGATAAATGAGCCCATCTGGCCACGTAGACCGCACTGAAACGCCTTTAAAAGAACACCATGACGCCAGACTGTGTCATACGCCGCGACTACGTCAAAAAGATTGCCCCGACGTGTCATCGCTCTTTAAACGCGCACCTAATTTCAGTGTCTAGAGAGGTAAGGTGGTCGACAGCACTTCTGCCCTTGCGGAAACCACACTGGTTGTTGTTTAAGATTCCCCGACTCTCCAGGAACCATGTAAATCGGACGTTGACCATCTTCTCGAGTAGCTTACAGAAGCATGATGTAAGGGAGATTGGCCTGTAGTGAAGTGGGTCCGAGCCGGTTTTACCCGGCTTCAGAATGGGGATAATGATAGCTTCCCGCCAAGCGGAGGCAAAATGACCGGCCTCCCATGTTGCATTGAGGGTATCCAGTAGTGCATCGAGCGCAGTCTGGGGAAGTATCTTAAACATGTCGTTATGGATAAGATCATGACCCTCAGCTACGCTACGGAGGGAGGTAATCGCTCTGACAAGTTCTGCCATCGTGAACGGTTTATTATATGGGAGGTCTTCAAGGGTGCTGAAGTTCACCTGCCTCTTTTCGGCTGATGATTTGTACCGCATAAACTCCTGATCATCCCTAGCTGATCTGCATCGCCTGGCATAAGCATTACCAAATGTATTTCCGACTTCCAAGGGGTCCATTATCTCTCTTCCACCTGTGTTCAGCACAGGGAGTGGTGTGGATGTCGAGGTTCCCGCAATGCGTTTGATTTGGGCAAACACCTGGGAGAGAGGAGTGCACCGGTTCAGCTTTCCCACGTAGTCCCTCCACGCCTTTCGCTTAGCTAGGCGAATGGTGCGACGGCAGGCAGCTCGAGTTTGTCTATAAGAAAGAAGGTTGGCCTGTGTTGAGTTGTGTTTAAATTTGTGATACGCCCGACGGCGAGAGCGAATAGCAGTCCGGCACTCCTCCGTCCACCAGGGGACCGGTGGTCGGTGTGGTTTCCCAGATGTTAGTGGAATGCATTCGTATGCGGCATCTCGGAGCACGGCAGAAAACTGCTCTACTGATAGCGGGGCACTGGCTGACATGTTTGTGAAGTAGTGTTCAAGATAAGCCCGAAAACTTTGTGTGTCTGCTTTCCTAAAATTCCACCGCCGCCTTCTAGCGCCAAGAGTAGCACCATCGTTATATCCTAAAAATATGGGGAAATGGTCGCTACCCATCGGGTCTCTGCTTATGGACCAGTCAAACAGAGTGGGTAGCTCTGGGCTGCTAAAGCTGAGGTCTAGGACAGATTCGCGGCCAGATGGTAGAGTAAAGTGAGTTGGGGCGCCCGTGTTTAGAATACACAGGTTTTCTTGGTTCATAACTCGCTCCAACTGACTGCCCCGCGTGTTTGAAGCCTCGCACCCCCATAACGTATTATGAGCATTAAAATCTCCCAAGAGGAGGAATGGTGGTGGAAGTTCGGATATAAGCAGACCAAATTCTCTCACCGGAAAATCTATTCCGGGTGGAAGATAGGCCGAACAGACAGTGATGTCTCGTTGACCAAGCTTAACCCTTGCTGCAACAGCCTGTAGTGTCGTTGCAAGGAAGACCTGCTTAAATGGGATATCATGACTTACTGCGATAAGTACGCCACCATGTGCTATCGAGGTGTGCTGTGTGTCTGTCCGGAGTATTGAATACCCTTTCAAGAAGAAGGGGGTATCCGGTGATAGTTTGGTCTCCTGGAGACATATTGTCACAGGACTCTTAGACCGAATGGCAGTCTGGAGGTCTTCAATGCTGGTCCGAATTCCTCGACAGTTCCACTGTAAAACTGTGCTCATTGGGGATGGGCTACAGAGAGCAGGTAATTGATTAAAAAAGGCGGCCGCACGCCTTCCACCGCTTGCGTCGCCGCCTACACTTGAGTGTACCTGTCCTGTTGGCAACGCTGGACTGGTGCCGGCAGAGCGGCTGTAGCCCGCCCTCGGTTCCGACTGGAGCCTGCGCCTTCTGTGTGGGCTTTCCATGCTGCTCGGCGAAGGTGAGGCAGAGAGCTCACGTTTGTCCGACCGAGATCTATCTGGAGTACACGGGGGTGGTTGCAGCTGTGAGCTGGGGGGTTGTGGCCTGGCTAGAGCCACTAGGCCATGTGACGGTCGTTGGTTCTCTCGCGGTGAGCGGGGGGAAGAGGCGGTGGTCCCATACCCGTCCTTGGGGCTTGCACCCGCCTGTGGTGAGAGGTCGCTGGTAGCGAGCTCCCGCCCACTGGTGAACTCGGCACACTTTTCGGGGCCCCAGGCTGCTGCCAGCCTTATCCGGACTCACTCTCGGGGAGATCTTTCCACCCTTGCCCACCACCATCCAAGGCTGCTCTGCCCCTTCCAGGGATGACCGCTCGCTAGGAGGACCCTGCCCATCGGCAGCTACACCTTCAGTTAGCTTCTTTGATCCTACTGGATCGGGTTGAGCATGGTTGGAGGGCAGTGCCAGAGATGGGAGCCCTGTTACAGAGCTCTCCTTGCAGTTGGGTCTCAGTTCAGTCTGTGATGTGGCCTCGTAGGTTTCAGCGGATGCTACTGCTGCGCCTGAAATAGCACCCTGAGGGGAAGCTGAGCTAGCACCACTATGACCCTGAGCTTCCACCTTCAGCACAGTTTTATCAGCACCAATCAGCGGGCCGTTTCGCCACGTCACAGGATTAGCCCCCGGGAACTAGTTCTAGAGGTTTTACGGGCTGATGGCCTGCTTTTCCATAAAAACAAGTGCACGAAGTGGCAGCCTAATATTTTTAATGTATAAAGGTTGAAGTTCCCTTTCTACCACAAACAGAGGCGATTATGGCGCATATTTCTTTTCTGGAGGAGTGGCTAGAGGTCCTGCACAAAACTCCACAGCGAACAGGGCTCTGGTTAGCGGGGGCAGGTAGGGACGTGGGACGTGTTTCCAGATCTGGCGCCGGGGCAGGTTGCATCACTAAGTTGGTCCGCAAGACCTCTGACACGGGAACATCCCGTTCAGCTGCTGGGGAGATCACGGACCTTCGTGCTCAGAGAGATGTTGGTTTGTCTCCCGGTGTTTGCCGCCCTCGATACCCCTCCCTGTGAGGCAGTTGCGCCCTTCGGTGTGGGCGCCATGGCTGAAGCTTCTGCACGTGGCGTGGATGCAGCAACGTCTCTGTATGATGTGACTGGGTGGTTTGTGTCATATATTTTCTTTGCTTCGGGAAACGTAATGGCACGGTTTACTTTGATTGATACTATTTCTTTCTCCTTGAGGAACACGCTGCATTTCCTGTCCCAGGCCGTGTGGTTTTCTTTACAGTTTGGACATTTTTCTTTCGCGCTGCACTCCTTTCCGTGTTCTGGTTCTCCGCACCGACCGCAGCGCGCCTGGCTACGGCAGGCTGAGGACCCGTGCCCAAACCGATGGCAGCGGAAGCAGCGAAGCGGATCTGGTATGAATGTTCGGACAGGAACTGACAGATAGCCTATGTGTACGTGGCCAGGTATGGCATCTGCACGGAAGTTCAACACAATAGCGTCAGTTTTCCCCAGTCTGCGCGCTTGTACTACACCAGCACCCTCCAACTCCTCAGCTATCTCCTCATTACTCACTCCCCTGAGCTGACTGCAGGAGATGATTCCCTGCGAAAGAGAGCGTGCCTGGTGAGGCTGGATGGTGACCGAAATGCGTTTCTCCACCTTTAATCCACCTTCCCTTGCAGAGTACGTAAGCTCCGAGACCGTCTGAGCACGAGAGGCCTCTTCTACGCTTCCGAGCTCTACCACGAGGCACCCATTCTTGCGAAGCACACAACTCTTGACATCTCCAAGCTTACCAACTGCATTTTTCCGCTGGAACGGTGTGATCGTATCCAGGGATACATGCTTTCCACGAATCAAGACGACGCATGAGACAGAGGCGTTACTTTCAATGTTTGTTGTGGTTTGTTTTTCGAGTGTAGCCATGGTGAATCCGTATAACTCCGCCATCCTATTATCCCAAAGAGAGGACTTCCGATGACTGTAGGGGGGCCGATTACGTCCTCACAGAGCTGGCAGAGCAAGCTCACTACATGATCCTACTCTGATCAGGCGCCACCCACCCCCTTCAGTCCAGAGGACCGGCGGGGTCACAGCCCGAGGGCGCGTCGCAGCGCGAAGGCGCCGCGCCACATCCCCGGGATGTAGTCCCCCGGTCGCAGCTGGACCGAGCGACGGTGCCCGTTCACACTGCCGCATTGCTAAGCCGCCCGCGGGGGCAATCGGACGGCCTACCCCAGGTTAGATCGAGATATCAGGGCCAAAGGGGGCGTGTTGGAACCCTCGGGACTGATCCGCCCGAGGGGAACCTCAACCCCCCAGGATCCCGTCAACCTCGTCGCCTGGGCTCGAGATAGGCCTCGAGTGGGCGCTTTACACCCGTAAAATACCGAAGAAGGCAAATAACTGTGGGACCTTCAACCAAAGTATAAACAGAGGATAGGAACTAAACATAATCAACAAAATAAGATAACAAAAAGAAAAAGGAGCTGCGTACTGGGAGGTGCAGGACAGGACTGACCCAATTCAATACGGTTACCGACCAGGTAACAAAGGGCCCGTAAGGCAGCCATCAGTATCACCACGGATCTCTTCACCAGAGTCGCCGACGACAGACACCGACTTTAACCGACCGAAGTCGGAAGAGGCAGCGCCCGCCGGAGGGCCAGAAATGATGCATCCGCGGTGATGCGACAAGTGCCTCCCAAAGCTGACTGGGGCCCCGGGCGCGTCACACCCCGTTGCTCCAATCTTTACTTGCCGAACGAATCCGGCAAGTGAAGATCGGTCCCCTGAGGGGTTGTGCACAGCAATGATGGAAGTTTAAATCTTCCCAGCCTTTCTCGGTAGTCCAGGTTTGGTGTATGTGGCACAAGTTGTGTTGCTTTTCGCTGCAATCTTTCAACTAGCAGCTGATCGGCCTTGCTGAAAGGGTCCCAGATAGCATTGACATATTCAAGGTGAAGCCTCACTAGGGCCTTGTGCACCAGAGGTAGTGTGAGGCTGTCAAGACATATGGACGAAAGATTGCTTGATATGGCTCCCAGGACTTGGTTGGCCTTGGAGACGGCTATAGCGGCCTGCCTACAAAATTTGAGGTCACAATCTACCTGCAATCCGAGGTATTTTTCAATCTGAAGCTGACCAGGACTTGGTTATTCATCAAATACTACCTCTGGGGATTTGACGTACCTAGGTGGAACACACCACAATTGGAGACATTGAAAGGCAGGAGTCACTCTTGCGACCAAAACTCCAGCTTGCTAAGTCATTTTGGAAGAGAGTCTGATCGTCATGTTTGACCACAGGGTCGAGTCTGTGCGATATCCAACTATATACGTTCTGGTACAGTCCGGCTGACATCTAGGGCGATTGATTTTAAGACGTATGACAAAAAGTTGACAACAGGTCAAGTCAGGTCAATGAGTTACGTCATTTTCAAACCCATGTAAGGCAATCCTGTTCTCGTAAAATGAGGCAGATAGAACCAGCGTGTAGCTCCGTTCCATTAAGTGCTAGACCAAGTTCTAAACACCACCCCGAAGCCCTTGAAACGAAAAGCTGCCCGCTTTCATCAATTTTGAGGTCAGGTCAACACCAATGTCACCAGAGGTCACCAAATGTCAAATTTATGTTAGTTACTTTTCGTTTGGATAAAACAAGATAGTTTTAAATTTTGCAACATAGTACTGAGGGTTCGAATGATTTACAGCATGACTTTGGAATATCATTGTCTGACCTCAACCTGAGGTCGTCACAATGTGAACTTGACCTTGAATGTTCGGCGAACATTGCCTCGAAATGGGTCGTTGAGCCCCATTCCCTCTAGCAGCGTTATGACATTTTCGGCCTAATGTCGCAATAATGCGCTTGTAGTCGAGTTTTGAGCATCAGATACATGCTACACATGCTCAGATACATCTACCTACTCATATTCTGAGCGTTTGTGAACAACGAACACACCTAACGTAAATGCATGCTCCTCTAGCGAAGACTGATGCGGGTGACGGAAGAGGAACGTGTATACTGGATTTTGTAATATTCTTCACTTGTCTGGTTCTCGGTAACACACGCATCCCGGCGATTCGACGTGAAACTTTTTGAGGAAGACTTAAATTCAAGTAGTGGAAATAACTGAACGTAGAAGAAATCAAGTAAGCGACAGGGAGTTGGCTATCTTTTTCGAGCACTGCTTGGACTGCTGGTTTCTTTAGTTGGCCAGTTAGGGGATCTTATTCCGGAAAGTAGGATCTCTGACAGTTGACCGCTCCCTGCATCGCAGAAAGCGTTTACTGGTATGTTGCTTACGAGTACACCTGCTCGACTGGCGCCATCTATACACAGCGCCACCTGAAACACACACCGAAGTCCTAACAGGTAGCTGCGACTCCGGGCTATCATTATTTGAGCAGCCTATGCTTGGTATTACAGCAGTTGTACCGTCACGCTAATACTCGCTCTTTACTCAGCGGTGGACCCAGAAACGGTGTTTCGAGGCAGTTAGGGGGGGTGTAGAGCACGAGACGAACAGCGCGGAAAAACTAGGCCCCAAATGACCTTGGTCGACGGCACACCCAAGACCCAAACGATTGGTGAGATTTGGGCTGCGTTCTTTGAATTATTCCGAGGTGGAATTCGAGGGGTTGTGACGTCTTGATATTCCCCGGATTCCAGCTGTGGAACGTTCTTGAACGAGGCTGGAATGCGGCGTAAATGGCGAGGTACGACAGTCTCATTATTTATTTTGACTTGTGCAAGCGCAAATCTTTCATTTACCTTCATTTAATTGTCATTATTAGGTTCCGATTATCCTGCAAAAACATATAGTGGACCTTTCACGCAGATAAATATCCAATGTCCACGAACTTACTGTTACGAAATTCATCCATGGGCGCCGCCATCTTGAGCGGGATTGCTTTTTCTATTCCCACCGTTCCGCGCGGAATGGCAGGAATATTCCACGTGGAATCCCCGGAAAAGTTTCAAAGAACGGCTGTGACGTCACTATTCCTGGAATTCCAGGCTGGAATATTACAAAGAACGCACCCTTGTTCACAATGTTGCTGTTGGTGCTGTGCACCATGCACGGCGTGGACCTTACCGAATTTGAAAGCTAGATCGTCGTTTCCACATTGAATATTGAAGAAAACATCACATCA
This sequence comes from Lepas anatifera, assembly GCA_034440635.1. NCBI lineage: Eukaryota > Metazoa > Arthropoda > Thecostraca > Lepadidae > Lepas > Lepas anatifera. The sequence goes on along the minus strand of JAOTON010001130.1, from coordinate 347,461 downwards.
TGGTTGGGAATACCCAAAACATCTCACCAGCAAAGCAACATTTCCCCGAGAAACTGAAGGCCTTTGCAACTCGGAGATAGGTTTTTATATTAGGTAAGCAAAAGTACTGCGAGAGAAAGCAACAATTCTCTGATAAGCGTCGGCAGTTGGTACTCCGGCCCCAGTGTCTGGACGCGGGAGCACGGCTACAGCAGGACCACGGCTCACACTGGCCGGAACTTTCGATATTAACTTTTTGATTTAGGGATTCAAAGAAGAACCAGCGACTCAAGACTGCTGATTTGAGGCAGGATCAGCCGAACGCCAACACGAAGTCGACCGAAAATTGTTTCACCAATGCCACAAGACTTGATGAGCTGACTTGAGCCACCTTCATTAATCACTGACTACCTTGCGTCATCTTGAGCATGTCCAAGTCGATTTAACTCGCGCAGAGTAAATCATACATGCGATACATTAGTGGAAAAGCACACGTATGTAGTTCCCCGTTGGTGAATAGTACTAAATAAACACGGACTTGGTACAACTTTCTTCTTGCTCAGCATTCCGTTCTCGCGTCCGAACACAAAAGACTGAATGGCCGGACACAAACACCGTGTATTCGATTCCTGCCGCTGGTTCGCACCCTTTAATACAGCTGGCTACTCCTACTACTCCTACTTGGGCCACAAATTCACTCTAACCGGAGGGGATTCATCTCGAGCGTCCTCAAGTGGATACAAAGCGAAGTGTCCGCCAGCCCCGGGAACCCAGCACACGCCATCGGAGTCCGGTCATCGCGGCCGTCTAATCCAACTGAAACAGGGCCACAACAGCGTTACGAAACGGCGACAAAACAGCGAGCAAAGGTCTAGCAATTAGATACATGACACCTAAAGACAATAACTTGCAGAGATCTTCCCGCAAGGAAATCGCCCTGCACTGTCATCAAGATTTCGTGAGATCAAAGTTTATCTCCAGTTCTTTGCATACGTAAGTTCTGGTTATTTAAAACTTGGGAATCTCCAAGACCCATCTGGAAATCTTTCTTACTGATCAAACCAAGTTTGAACAAAGAAAAACGAAGACAAGAATTTGAGGCGACACCTGGCGTCAAATGCTCGACGCCGCCCAAACAAAAAAACAACGGCTAGAGATGTAATCCCATTAGCTACTACCTAGCAGTGTTCCATGGCGTTTAAGATAGATATCGAACTCCAGTTGTTCTTAAGAGAGAGGTAAGGAAAATGTGATCCTGTAATAAATTGTCATGTTACCCCGCTACCGCTTTACACAATAATTATACAACAAGGCCTGATAGTAATTAGGAAAGGGGTTCGGAAAACATTTTTCGGGACGAATTTTCCCTGAGAACACTGACGTGAGAAAATTTAGTATCTTTTTCGTTTCAACTTTCTCCATAAACAAGCTTCAAAACTTGTTCCGCAAGCCACCTTTGGGTATATTCTCACATTCGCATATTCCATAAACACGAATCTCTTGGGCTTCAATTGTTGTTGTTCGCTTAACAATGTCACAAACCAATCCAATAAAAAAAGTTCACAAACATCCCCCAAATGCACATAAGAGCATAATGTATCCAGCATAATGGTATTTTTCCATCACCATGCAAAATAGCTCTGCTCGTGTTGTTTCAGTAATTTGTTAAGATTGTCTCAGACATGGTAATTGAACACCAGGAATGGACTGGAGTCAGAATTCCGACCCTGCGGTAAGACTAGCACATAAGTAGCTACGAAAGACGTACTGAATCTGATCAAGCCAGCGGGGATCTTTTTCGACCAGGGCAATGACAGCCCAATCTTTAAGAACAAATACCAATGCCATATGATCAAAACCAGCGGTCTTTCCTCTACATGCAATGTAAGCCTTGCCCTAAAAACCTGCAGTTTCCCCGATCAATGTGTCACTGTATCTTGTACTTTAATATTGTACTGTCGGCCCGTGTTTGACGGTATCCTAACGTCACACATAAAGAAGGAAATGTTTAGTAACTTTTGTTTCAAAAGCTTGTTATATTTAGGAATCCCTCGATAGGACAAATCCACTATGGAAGCTCACTACGATCCTCACTCATCACACAGGCTATGTTCTGCCTCGGATAACGTACCAATCTAGGCTGGGAGAGCCTTGTCCCAATTTCATCTGATGTTACATGTTTTAATGAACTGATTTTCTGATGAACAACGAAATTTTAGGGTATCTAATAGCCTCAAAACAGGGCCGGATTCCCTACCCGGGTCACCCACCTTCTTGAATCCGATGTCTTTGGCGTACTGTCGGAAGCACTGACGGCAGACGTTGAGGCCGTACTTCCGTATCAACCCGTGCCGGTTGGAGCATGCCCGACTGCAACAGAGAAGGGGGTGGTATCAGGGATGAGGTCGCAACTGTTTCTCTTCAACAGTGCTCACGCGAGATATTCGCCGCTGTTGCCGCATCCATCAGTTGTCTCAAACCATCACAGGCAGCGACTATTCAGGCATCACAAGCACCACATTGGCTTTTCAGGCCAGGAAAGACACCAAGCACAATACAATAGCACGAGGACAAACTATATGAGAACGGAGTAGAAACTATATTAGTTGGGCTACGATTAGGCCAATTCAATTTTTGCTTATGTCAGAGTAGAACTAATGTCAATCCCAAAGCCATGATTCGGTATCTGAGTCGACTTAACTGTTCAACCTTTTAGCCGCCTGGGCTAGAAAGTGTGACTTTGGAACACAATTACAGAACCACTTTCTTTGAGAAATAGTTAACAAGCAGCTATGAGGCCATATCCATTATTTTCAATAAATATTGTCCCTAAAACCAATTCGGTCTGGGATTGCACCAATGTGTCAAGTTTCCCTTGAAGGGAGTATTCCACACTTATAATGGGTTTTGGACTGAAATAAGTTTTTCTTCTAGGTTTCATGGTCGAAGTTTTTGGAAACCTGTAGTTTATACTACGTAGACATCGGCTGTAAAATGGAACACATCGGCTGTAAAAACATCCCCACTGAAATAAATTATGCGTCGCCTTCCGGTGTTCCATGAAAGGGTTAATGTTTTAGCCCAGATCAAAGTTTGCATTATACAAACCATAAAAACAAGTTTTTGATGACGTCGGAAAATGGAAGAAAAAGTGTTTTGCTTTTAACGCCAAAGTCACTCGAAAAATGTGGTTCCCTGACTTTCAGATTTAGGCTAACCATAATAAATGTTTTGGAACTTCGATCAAGTGGAACACTCCCATTAATAGTAACGTTAAGGTCTCTATATCAACACCAAGCCTAAAGGTAAGAATGTCAAATGATAAATAACAAAGGAGGCCTATTGCAGTTGAAGCCAACTTCTAATAACAGACCTTTCCCTGGAATTTAGTGTGTCGCTAAAACATTTGCTCAAACTATGGCAGAGACAAAATATTTCAAAGGTCTTGAAGAGGCAATATCACCAGGACTCTGAAAAACATCTTCAATCAGGATACAACGTTTCAATTACATACTTACTGTCATTAACACACCGTCCACAAGAAATGGACAATAATTATTACCCTTTTTAATCCGCTAATGACAATACGCCCATGCTAAAATGTTCAACATTCTTTTTGCAGTGCACCAAACAATCCAAACATCATGTTTGTTAACTTTGATCGCAATGGACACCACTACCTAACCACAGCTGCTTTAACGTCGCGCCGTCGTGCCATCTCCTCTGTAGAATGGTGCTGTTCCCTCATATCAAGCTTTTTTAGACCCGTACTTGAACAATTCTGACATCTCAAACAGAACGGATCAGTTTCCTTGTTTCAGAAGGTGATGAATGAAAGTAGGACCAAAAAAAGTTACTTCCTAGTGATTGGTTAGGGGGCAGCGAAACAAGATTTCCGTCAAAAGGCGAGTCTTTCAGATTCTGGATATAATCATCACTGGGAGGATAGTCATAGACTTAAAGGGAATGTGGCACCTTGGTCGAATCCTGGAATTAAGTGAAATTAGGCGTACTTTTAGCCAAAAATAATGAAACCACTCATGATTTCTCGGAAAAATGTTCAACAAGCTCTATTTTGTTTTTAAAAATACTCCTCCAGGAAAATAAATAAATATCTGCCTGTGGATGATGTCATGATCTGGCAACCACTACCATACTTGAAATGCTTCAAGGGCTTCGGTTGGCTGATGCTCATCGTGACGTTAGCATATGTCGTCACATCAGCAGCTCACAACAATGGCCGCCCGGCGAGGGGTTGGTGAGGGGGTTGGTGTCAGGTAGGTTTTAGCTTTTTTCTACGGAAATATCGAGTTCCAAGACAAATGATATATGGAGTATTGGGTTTTCCGACTTGCTTTACAACTTGGCTATCTCAGTTAAAATCACGTTATGAAGGTGCCACATTCCCTTTAAACATATAAATCCACAGCGGCATGATTGACTCCTCTATTTTACTTAATGCTTTCCCTCTTCACGTGCCGGCAAGACAAGGAAGAAACAGTCAGCTTTTGCGCATCCCTTTTGCGAGGGTGAATACTGTTAAAGATAGCCTTTTTGGTAGAGTCCCGCGAGTGGTAAATTAGTTTTTAAGTAGAAGTCCAGGTGCAGACCTGTTTCACCAAACACTGGGTGAATTTAAATCCTCTGTGGCAAGATTTGTAGGATGAAACTGAAAGATGTTTGCAGCTAAAGCGGTGATTTTCTATATTTATTTTATCATAGAATTATAACTACCAGACTGTATGATTTTTTAATCTGGTACGAATCCGTTGTAGCTCTATGACTATCGGTTTATTGTTCTATTTAGGTTTTTAGGTATTGACTTTGTCTGTGAATGGGAGACGCAGCCCGTAGACAATGTACCAAATAAATGAAATGAAAATAAATGAAAATAAATGTCAGTACTCACTGGTTGGTCGCACTGGCAGGCGCCCGACCCACCCCCACCCACGGACCCAGGGGGTGCGGGAGCAGGGGAACAGCCGCCCAGACTCCAGGCCTTAGACATACGTCCAGCGGTCTTCCCCGGCGCTCCCAGACCCAGAGGCCCCGGAGCACCGAGGGGGACCCGCCGAGTCGGCGCGAGGCGGGCACCAGCGCGGCTGCTTTCCACAGCACGCGTATTTAACCAGCATAGAGATGATCATAAAGTCAATGGCTCATGGTAGTCCAGAACCCATCCTTCCATGTCAGAGTCACGGCCAATCAATTTAAGAGTGTGGGCCCCAGCCAGCACACGAAAATTGCATATCGTATTCCGGGCACAAGACTAGCAAGTGTCAGACAGACAGGCACACTGCTGATCGCCGACACTGCGGCCTAGGGTTGCTGTGCAGCAGGTGTCGGTGAGTGGCCAGACAGAAGCAGCGTGTGGCCCTGGCCACACGCTGCCTCCCACGGCCATTATGGCGCAAGGAGGATGGCCGCTCGCCGATCTTCGGTTTATCATCAGCCTGTTATATCTGCTCATTCCAGTACTGTTGCCATACACTGCAAAGGTGAGCAAATATGCATGGGAAAATATATCTAGCAGGAATTGGTTGCATACGCCTGCAAGGCTTTCGGGAAGCACGTTAGGCTACTACGTCCGCCGCTACGTTCCATCGTATCCCGACGTGACTTGGTACCCAGCAGTGTTACATCGTTGCCCTGTCTGACAAGACAGGTTAAGCGTAAAGGGCTTTGCTGTTGTTTTCGGGCGTTGCCATGGTAACAAGAGCAATCAGAAGCAACCGCAGCTCTGTTCAGGACCGACTGTCAATAGTTATCAGTCCTGAAGCTGCTTTTAATTTGACACACCCAAAATTCGGAAATAAAGCACTCTCTGCTGGAGTTTGCACAAAGCGCAAGATGCTTTCAATGATAAATGTTCCAATTTGCTGATGCAGCTTATAGTTTTTTTGAGCTTCGAAAAAAACGACATTTTTTCTCGATTTCCATGGTCAAAATATGATCTGTTAGGAGCACCCATTGGGAAAATTGTTAAGTTCAGTTCAAGTACTATATTCCCAGGACTTAGCACAGACTGTGCAGACAATGCTGGGGAAATGGCACTTGAAAGAATCCATTGGAAGTCTGATCCGCGTTGCTTTTCGTCATGGGGCCTAGGTCAATGTTGAGTCCATCAAGTGGTATATCTCCACCACAATAGGACAGTGTGCTGGACAAATAGCACTTGATGGACTTGATGACTCCATGGTGTACCCAGATCCACAGTCAGATCCAGATCACTGCAATTTTCACAATCACAGGTACCATCTATGAAAACACCAAAAATGAATATGACAGCAATCAAAGTCTCATACTGACCCTTTGACTGTTAAATTAACCTTCGCCCGGGTGGGGGGGTCTTTTTAGACCCCCTCGGGTTTTTCCGAAGTGACCAAAAAACGGCGGCGCGCAGCGCCGCCAAACTTGGTCTAGCTGTTCCTTCATCATTATTACATCTTTCCTGAAAGTTTTAGCTCAAGGTCATATCAGGTCAGGTCACCAGGTCAGGTGAAGTGACCTCACCTCAAAAAATACTTAGGACGGCATAACTAAAAGAAGGGTTAATCGATCAAGTTGAAACTCATACCACATCCTGGGCCCACCAGGAGCTACAACATTTGTTCCGGGATTTTCGATATTGGTGACCTAAGGTCATGTGCAGAGCATGACCTCCCCATTGACAATGCATGGGGAAAATCACGAAATGAGCTTTTCTCAGTAAGTATGGATGGAATCAAGTTCAAACATCGGTTGCGACTTGCTCTTAGCCCATTTCTGAAGCTGATACCAAAATTTTTGACTTGTGACCTTTAAAAGGTCACCTTAGGTCAAATAAGCATTTTTTGGTGTTTTTTCTGTATAAATTTTGAATAAACTAAGATAGAGCTTTTATTTTGTCACCAAAGTGTTTGTATAGTCACTGGAAGTCAAATGATATCCATCATGACTATACCAGGTCAAGTTGGGTCAGACCGTTGACCTGGGTCAGGTCAAATTCTTAAATTTGACCTGGCATAGCAATATCATATATCATTCGATTCGTATTGACCAGAGGATTGCAATGGTGCATAAACTATGGCTGTATCTTGTTTGGTTTGGAAGCTATTAGCGAAAAAGTAAACGACCTTTTGCATGGGTGGCTATGGACATTCCCAAGAATATGCCCAATATTTAGTGACCTGTAGCTCCCTAGGCTTTGACCTGACACGAAAATGAATGCCACTGTAATGAAAGCACATCTCAAGAGCTTTCGAATGGTGTTAGAAAAATGTTTCTAGCTATCATAGTTTCTGAGATATAGGAGGTTTTCTTAGTACACCTCATATTAACGATTTTGACCTATTTTGACCTCTGGTGACCTTGATATTGACCTGACAAGAAAAATGACTGAAGTATTTTCGATATCATTTTCAAAGAGCTTTCGATTGCCGTTTTGCGCTTTTTTCTAGCTCTCTTAGTTTTTGAGATCGTGGGGGGTCTTTTTTAGCCCCCCCACCAGGGCGAAGGTGGCTCGTACCCGCCACCGGGGCAAGGGTTAAACAAAAATCTTATCAGAAAACACATTTGAAACCATCTTCTTTAAATCCCCGGGCACTGCATCTACCCTACATGAGTATACATATGCTGTGATTTCAGGGACTGTCCGTCTTGACAGTCGTTAGTCTGTTTGCTAGTACCTACCAACAAGTGACCAAATCTACAAGGTCATGGTCAAGATTGATGAGGTGAAAAAGATACAATAAAAATGTCAATATAATTCAACATAACAAGACATAACCTAACTCCTCTATACAAATGTCATATTATCCAGCCCAAAATAACATAACATAATCTTTCTCAACTCAGCTGGCGAGCCTGTGGCACTCCATGGTTCATGCCGTTGGATGTTCATGCCGTGACAATGTGATATCCATCTTGTACCATGAGATCTGCCACGTGGGCATCCAATAAAAATTTCCAAGGATAAGGAATTAAATTGAATAACTACTTCTTAAACACTGAGATCATCCGACTACTTCCCATGCATATCCATTCCAACTAACGTCAATGGTATATCTCAAACACTTATTGATAATTTCTTTTGCAACGACACCTCATTGGTCCAATCATCGTCTGTTCTTAGTGATCACCTCCCTATCCAGCTCAAGGTGTCTGTAACCCTAGAAAAATCACCAAAACACCACTCTGCTAGTCTGGCATTTGACTTTAGGATGATACACCATCTAAAACACAATATCACCTCGAAATTGACTGATTTCTTCTCTCTAGATCATCCACATGCTGCTGCTAATGTCCTCCAATACACTTTGAGCTCTGAAATAAACAAACTCAGAATACTAAAGCACAACACCAATCCCAATCCAACCTTGGACCTCTCACCAATTGCTTCAGTGCATTAAAGGGAGATACGCGAAAAATTATTATTGTGGTTTCTTGCTATTTGAAAAATCCTGATTACGAAACTGTCAATTATGTTTTGTATCTTCGGCAAAATTTTGGGAGGCCACTCACTTATTATCGAAATAGGTTAACAGTTCCGATAAAATGCTGAAACCCTCACCCATCACTTACTTTTCGAAAACTATTTAAAGTTGAAAAGTAATGTTGTTTTGTAATAAAAATGTCTGTTCTCCTGTATTTGTATTTGAGTTAACTTTACAAAGCCTTTAAAAACTACAAAACTAATTAGTTTCCCCTAGAAACGAAAAAACAATTACTCAAGTCTTCAGCCGTTTCGTACCACAGGTCTCGAGTCGTTTTCTGTTTCAGCCCCAGGATGACGAAACTTTTGCGTCAGATAGGTCACGTGACCCCGGTATGAGAATTCCTAGGCTTCTGATTGGTTAATTGTGATTTCTTTTAATTTCTGTTTCAAAAGAGTTTTGGAATGTTGTTTTTCTTAAGTAATTTTTTTCTGTGGTAGTCCGAAGTTCTACATCACTGTTTAGGATAGATATGACCTAATTCTTAGAGAAATTGATAGCCTTAGCCGTGGGTACGTCATATAAATCGATAAGAGGCGACCGGTAAAGTCGTCTAGAAATGTTGACTTTGAGAGCAATTTTAAAGCATTTGCAGTCCAAATTCTTAAAAATGAGAATTGGACTTCTGAAACTACTTTTTGTGACCTTTTGATCTAGCCATTAAAATTTTTCTCGCGTATCTCCCTTTCATAAACAGAATGAACTATACAAGAAATTTATCAAAACTAAAGCCCATCAGGACGAACAACCCTACAAAACATACCACAACACTTTAACAAATGCCCTCCGATCAGCCAAAAAGAACTACTACCAACGCAAACTTGAAGAAAACAAATAAAATCCTGTTAAGCTCTGGGACACCCTACTATTGGTTGTGCACAAAAACCTCTGAATTACAACACGCTATTAATGAGAGTCTCCGCGATGTGTGGTTCTGGTTTGCCTCTGACAGATTGACCCTCAACGCAAAAAAGTGTTTACCAGCTCTTTCCTGCCTCAATCACAAACCTCCAAATTTACATAAATGATATGCTCTCTCGAACCGCCCCTACAAACTTCCTTGGAGTCAAGATTGACGAGGATCTGAAGTGGGCCTCACATATCAAAAGTGTAGAAAACTCCATCGGCAGAAATATAGGACTAATCAGATGTGCGCAGCACATCTTTAACTCAGATCAACTTCTGCTATACAAAGCCCTTATTTTGCCCAGCCTCGCCTACGGGCTTCAAAACTGGGGAAATTTGTTCAAATATAGACTTAACAAAATATTTCTCCTACAAGAGAAACTTCTCCGAATTATTGACCATTCTGACAGGCTTGCACACTCTGACCCTCTTTTCAAAAAATACCAAAGCTTGAAAATCAATGATCTGGTTGAGTTTGTACATATCACAGTGCTTCACAGATTTCTTAATGGTTCACTTCCGCCCCCATTGCAAAATTCGTTCGCCCTCAGAACCCAGGTAAAAAACTCCGACAGGCAAACCCGCCAAAACAGCCATTTTGTTATCCCATTTGCACTGACAATTTACAAAAAATTCCCTCTTCATTACAGCCCCTCGCAACTGGAAGAAAACAGTAGCTTCTAGAATCCGAAACTTTGAGGACATCCCCCATAGCAAAACCTTCTTCAAAAAGGTTCTAAAGAATATATTTATAAATGATTATTAGTATCCCTCGGGAAAGGTTTTTAGCTTGTACCACCTTATGTTTGCACATTTTCAATACTGATTCTAGACTTGGCTTTACAAGTGGTGGTAAGAGCCCATCTATGTCAGATTATATCGAATGTTTGCAAATTTGACCGCAGAGGCACTGAATATTAGGTTGGCACCTGGCGTCGAACAGGCCTGCCTCCGCCATCCTGCTACCTGTTCCTGACTCCCCATTCGAGTGCCGCGTCCGCTCGACTCGCGGCTGTCCCCGACTCTCGTGCGGTGCTCTGCTCCTGTCCCCTTCCCGTCTCTTAACCCCCCCCCCCCCCCCCCCCCCCCCCAATATATTCTCCTAAATTCCTAAAAATATATTAAAAAAAATTTTTAAATTTTAAAAAATAAATTTTTTTTTTTTTTTTTTTTTTTTTTTTTTTTTTTTTTTCTTTTGTTTTTTTTTTTTTCTTTTTTTTTTTTTTTTTCTTTTTTTTTTTTTTTTTTTAAATAAATTTATATTTATTTTTTTTTTTTTTTTTTTTTTTTTTTTAGTTTTTTTTTTTTTTTTTTTTTATTTTTTTTTTTTTTTTCTTTTTTTTTTATTATTTATTTTCTTTTACCACTTTTTTCCCCTCATTGCCCACCTCGGCCCCTATTTTTTCCCTTTTTATACCTGAGTTAAGGAAATTTCAAAAGTTTACCTTTAAATTAATAAAAAAAAAAAAAATAAAAATATTTTTTTTTTTTTTTTTTTTTTTTTTTTTTTTTTTTTTTTTTTTTATTTTTTTTTTTTTTTTTCTTTTTTTTTTTTTTTTTTCTTTGAAAAAGGAGGAAAAAAAAACCCCCCGGTTTTTTCCGGGGGGGTTTTTAAAATTTTTTTTTTTTGTTTTTTTTTTTTTTTTTTTTTTTTTTTTTTTTTTTTTTTTTTTTTTTTTTTTTTTTTCCTTTTCTTTTTTATTGGGTGGGCGGGGGCCCCCCCCTCCCCGCCCCGAAACCAAAAAAAAAAATATATAATTTTTACCCCCTGGGGGGGGGGGGGGTGGTGGAGGTGTTTTTTTTTTTTATTTTTTTTTTTTTTTTTTTTTTTTATTACTTTTTTGGGGGGGGGGGGGGGTGTTTTTTTTTTTTTTTTTTTTGTTTCCCCTGGGTTGGGGGGGGGGAAAAAAATTTTGGGGGGGGGGGGAAGATGGGGGGGGGGGGGGGGGCCCCCCCCCGCGGGGGGGCCTCCCCTTTTTTTTTTTCTTCTCCCCAAAAACCTTGGGGGGGGCTTGGGGTCCCCCCCGGGGGGGCGAGGGTTAACTGACATGTCTTTTTCCGTTCCGCAGGAGCCAGTGTGGGGCGCTGCTGCTGCTCGGTCCATGGCGGGAGCATATAGGCTCCCCGGTCGCTCCGTGTTAGCTGCGCGCGGCCGTGTGGTAGCCATTACTTGGGTCGCTGTACGTGGTCGCGGGGGCCGCAGCGCGGGCCCTCCTGGCTCCGTGACGCCTGTGCGTGTGACCCCTGACGTTGTGCGGAGCCTGGCGTCTCTCGGCGCCTGACCTTGGGCTCTGACTGTTGCAGCGGCCCCCGGTATCGGCTACTCGCTCGCTCGTGAGGTTGGCCACCTGCCAGCGGGGGCTCCCTTGCCGCGGTCCCGTGCGGGAGGCCTGCCTGACCCGTGGCTCAGTGGTGGCGCCGTCTCGCTGGTCGTGCCCTCTGGGCCAAGATTGATTCATTGTATTTATTAAATGGCTTCCTGATGGCGCTGGATGCTAGTGAGGATCTGTTGTACGCTGCCTCTTGTTTTTATCACATGGCTCTCAACGATTTTGTGCCCCGGCAGTATACTGAATCCTCCATTTATTCTACGTTATTTAATTTTTATCTTCCCTCGCCAAATGTTTTCTTTTGTATGCTAGTCCTGACTGCAGCACTCTGCCCTACTGATGTGTGCTTGCCTGCGCAAAGGAGCGTGTTGCTCGCCCCATGTGCTACTGAGGACATTTTACCTCATCTGCTTTACCTTCTGGTCCACTTTATGTACTTTTGTTCTTTCTAATGATAAATATATATATATATATATATATATATATATATATATATATATATATATATATATATATATATATATATAGTATGGATGTAATTGACAATATCCAATAAAATGAAGAGAAACCTCCTGATTTCAACGATGTATCATTTCCATACAAAATATTTCAGTTCAGTGACCTGATGTGTTACTAATAAGCCAAACCACATCTTAGCCATGGGATCTAAGCCAATAACCACCATGTGAGGCAATACAAAGTCTGCCTAAATGCAATGCACCAGTGAACAAAGTATGACATTTTTGACGAGATCTGGTTGGTGCGAGTGCCCTTGGAGACAGGAGGGAGTGGTGTGATTTTTATCAACCTGGTGCGAATTTGTGAGACTGGTGCGAGGAAGGTGACACTGAAAACCAAAAAAATGGCTGAATGGTTATTAAGAAACAGGAGGCGGACTTATAAAAAGTCCATAACTAACTACCTAATAGGAGAGGTAGCATTACATCAAGTGGGTAGGAATGAGTGCATTTTTCTCCCTGGTATATGGTAGATTGGAGTGAATTTTTAAGGCTGGTGGTGCAAGAATTTTAGATAGCTGGTGTGACTCGTCTGGCCTGCTACCATACTTTGCAGACTGGGCAATGCATCTTCACCATACTTTTGATGACACGGCAGGCTTCCTAGGACACAGGAAACACTGGAAGAACCAGAAGGCGCTACCCAAATAGGCTTGGAGATATTTGTAAGACAACACTGAACTATAGTAAATATCAACTGAGAATTGGACAGTATCTGCCTAAATATGCAACTAGAAGAACCTGTACAGTGGGGTTTATAGACTTAAACTATGCTCTGTTATGCTTAAAGGGATAATTCTTCATATTAATGACTTATTCCATAGCAAACGTGTGATCAGCGCCTGATTGTGCATCAAGCTACACAATTATTATATCCAGTCCATCAAGTGATTGTACCCACCACCAACCCAGTGTGCAAAGTATGGCATTTTCGACGAGATCTCGTCAGTGCAAGTGTCCTTGGAGGCAGGACCAAGTGGTGCGAATTTGATCAACCTGGTGCAAATTTGCAAGGTTAGTGACACTTAAACTAAACAAATAATGACTGAATGGCTATTAAGACACAGGAGAGGGCCTTATGAAAAGTCCTTAACTAACTAGTGATTGAGGTAGTATTGCATTGTAGGGGTAGGAATGGGTGCATTTTTTCCCTGGTATGTGGCAGATTGGTGCGAATTTTTGGAGACTGGTGGTGCGAGAATTTTAGATGGCTGGTGTGACTCATCTCAGTCAGGGAAACTATGGTCAAGCGTACCCAAAAAAGGTACTTCCAAAAATTGGTACGCTCCTTCTATTTTTTGGTACACTTTTTCTAAAAATGGGTACGCAAAAGCGGCTCCATTTCGGACGGCCGTCACCCGGAAGAAAATGACCTAAAAAATTTTTGACTCAATTAATGATTGTTTATTGTTTAGTCAATGTGCTATAGTACTGCACTCTACCGTCACTTCGCTCACCAGCTCAAACAGATCCTTCAAACTGTACCCTCCTGGCATCATGGAGGGAGGGGGGTGGCAAGCGACATTTCAGGGAGGGCGCCATCGACCTTTCAGAGGTCACCGTGGCCATTTCAGGGGTCGCCATGACCATCTCAGGGGCCCCCGAGGGTCGATGGGGGGGCACCCGTCCCCTGGACCCGCGTATTTGCGCCACCCTTCCCCAGTCGGCCTTTGACGTCCCTCTGAAATGCCACTTTACCCATGAAGCGAAAATTGACGCTCAGCGACAGAATTTGCCGCCCCCCCATGGGTTTTGGCGCTCACCGAAATTGTTTATGCCGCCTCTGGCCCAGATAGCGCCACTCGGCCATGTTCCCCCATATGCGAACTGAGGAGCAACGTTGGGGAGATATGGGGCCAACATGTGGAAAATCACTGAACAAGGATTAGGAAGAAAATTTGCTAACTTGTGGCCACTTTCGGGGAACATGGCCCAGGGGGTAGGGCTTACCCCTCCCCCTCCCTGCGCCGGTGAGCACCCCCATCAGTGATCCCAAATCCGACTATGAGGGGAACCAGGGCTTCCGATCAAGCACATGATCAAGCACATGGTTGGATGCAATGGCGGATCTGGGAGCAACGTTGGGGGAGGCAAATTTAGAAAAATCCGATAGCATATTGTTTCCGAAATGGCCCAAATTTTGGCCCTTGGAGGTAGGTGCAATAAACTTTTTTAGGTCTTGAAAGGATGACTAATTTTGGCACCCCCTTGGATTCCCCAGTGTTCGGATGTGCCAAATCCCATCGTAAGAGCGCCGCTCTTTTAGCGGTTGCCACATCCCATCCTGGGGGCGTTGATACTCGCAGGGGAGATGACAAGGGATATTTCAGGGACACCGAGGGTTGAATAGGGGGAACGGGACAAGGGTCCCTTGTTCCATCCATGACTTGAAGCCTGGAAAATGCGAGTTCTGCACAGATCTTATCATTTTATTAAAGTTTATCATGTGAAATGTACAAGAGCCCTCCCTTCCGGCGTCCATGATTTTTCTACTGTTTCACGTCATCCGGAGACCTCAGCAGGGATGGGCCCAGAGAGGAGAAAATTAAAAACACTAGCCCCTCAAAGCCTGTTTGGCCCTAAAAAGGACATTCATTCCGGACCTTTTGCAACCCTAGCAAAGGCCTAGAGATCTGGCACTTGAGCATTCTGGCCACCCCATTACCCCGTCATAGGCTCTGCTTAGACCAAACCAGCCATTGCCGGATCCAGAGAGGACATGGGGGCAATCCCTACAGGGTGCCAGGGCTCCATAGGGGGGGCTGTCCTTGTATTCGTGTGTTGCGTCGTGGTCCGGCGCAGTGAGGTCGAGTCCTGTCGGAGACCAAGTAACTTGTGAGCTATAATCCTCTTTGGTTTCATGAATATGAATATGTCTTTGTCTTCTTCAGAGTTCTCTCCCATTCCACCCGAACGTTTGCTGATGTATTGACCTGAATACTGGTTTCAATACCCTCCAGCCTGCAAAGTATGGCAGCAGGCCAGACAAGTCGCACCAATCATCTAAACTTCTCGCACCACCAGCCCCCGAAAATTCGCACCAATATGCCATATACCAGGGAGAAAAACGCACCCATTCCTACCTGCACAATACAATGATACCTCTGTTATTAGTTGAGGACTTTTTCTCAAGCCCCCTCCTCTGTCTTAATAACCATTTAGCCATTACTTGTTTGGTTTGTCACCTTCCTCGGCACAATCTTGCAAATTTGCACCAGGTTGATAAAATTTGCACCACTCGCTCCTGTCCCCATGGGCACTTGCACTGACAATATCTCGTTGAAAATGTCATACTTTGCAAGCTGGGATCTCCTCACATATCTCTGCTTTGGTTCATTTTTCTATGTAAGCATCCTCCAAAAATGGTAAAGCACATCAGTAATCTCCAATATTAAGAAAGATTGAAAAGGCCTGGCCTAGCCTTTTAAAGAATAAATATAATTGTGATATACAAACTTGTTTTTCAAAGTTGAAAACTGGCGGAATTATCAAGCTTTCAACCCCAAGGTATTGCTTAAGAGGACACCATCTGTGAATGGTTAAGCAGCAAGCCACCAAACAGTCAACAAGAAACAATCTCACATTTTGTGCCACCATTGACTGGAACACCTTACCAATCTGGGCAGTATCAGCCAAATCATTGACTGTGTCCAAAACAAAATGGGACAAATTCTGGCCCAATCAAAAGTACAGGCTAGATAAAGATCAAGTATTAACTTTTAAGCATATGATGAAATGGTTGCTCAAAATGTCCCAAGAAGTCATCATTAATATATCAATATCAATATCCGTTGCCATAGTGTCTTCGGAAGATTCAGACCCTGTAAAGACTCTTTTGAGTATTGTCAGCTTCAACTTCATGTCAAATTTACTGAAATTATGCTAAAATTATACATACCAACATAATCATTGCAAAAACAAAAATCAACTTTGAAGTTTGTAGCACCCGCAGACAAGAATAACAATCCTTAGCTCATGTTGAAACAGTAAAACCATAACAAATATTTCAAAATTAAACTTCATACTAATATATAACCAGAATTGATACAAATTAGCAATCATTCATATCAAGGTTTTCATTTTGCAAGAACCCAAAACACCATTGCAAATATTAACTGCATTGTATTGAATACCTCATTGTATTGTACTGACCTCCTGTTGTAAATATGCATGTTTATACATAGAACTGCAGAATTACACTACATGCCTGGTCGATTTATATTAAACAAGCTCTGGAGATTTCAGAAATGGCCTCCTTTAAGGTCTACATGAATTAAATAAAAAAAAAAATATGCAATAAACTAAAAAATGAAAATGGCGGCAAAGCGGCAGACGACATCGAGGACAAAATGACCCTCAACTCTTATGATTAGCCACAGTCTTACCGCAAAACTTCGCATAAGATATAAATGTGCCCAATTTTCAATATCTCATAGTCACATCAACCATAAGATGAAACAAATCCATACTTTTTCAGTATTTCCACGCACTTCGCACCAAACGCGTCACCTTCACTCTCGCATTTGACGCCGAGAAGTGTTCAAGGATGTGGGATTTGAATTGAACTTTGCGTTCCAGAGGGGTATTTGATGATGTAGAATCTGATGACGCTATGGAAACGTGCATTCGCTAGATGTGTAAAGAGAATTCTGACAAAATTTGTGAGTGGTTTCCCATCCTAAGACATTTTTTGGCTTTCAAAAATTAGCAAAAATTACACCGGACTTTAGTTTTCTTCACAAGACAACCCCCCTAAAATTTTATCGGTAATCGAACTGTGCCAGGCAGAACATGCGCCAATTGTTACAAAAATGCGCCAGATGATTTTGTCAAGCCTATGTTGTTTTCCGTACCCACAAATAGAAGATGCGTACCAAATTTTAGAAACAGGGTGCCATAAAATAGAAGACGCTGCACCCAATTTTAAAAGCTTCTAATTTTTGGTACGCTTGACCATAGTTTCCCTTACTGATTTCAATTTACAGTCACAGTCATTTAACAGAAGTTGTGATGGCCCGAGACATTGAAGTTGTGTCATGAATGTTTAGCAGCATTTATTACCTGTTGATCTAACCTAGTCAGTTCACCACATTCAGAATTATTTTCAAGACTCCAGATATATTGAAATATCAAGACAAAGCTTCCCAGACTTTCATTCCGACGGCGGACGACCCAGTTTTCGACTCTAGCATATAGCTGGGTCAGCACGTCAATCGGAAAGGCGCGCGCCAGAAACGACTCATACCTATGTTTCAGGCCAACAGCTGCCCTGTTGGACAAAAATTCAATATCACCAAAGACTAAACTTACCAGTTTCTCGAACCAGCACCATACTTCCGCGGATGCGAGTACCAAATCGTTTGGAACGGCATTTTAGCGGGGAACGCGCGCACACCACGCTTGCACGGGTTCTTAAAGGGATTCCAGCGTTGTCTTCTAAAATATCCTTTATAATATTGCGAACATATCCCGATTATTTTTAACTCATATTACATGTGTCATTATATTTTACAAAAGTTAACACAAAATAAATTTATTCCTTGCCCAGCAATCTCACATCTCCGATTACAAACCGCTACTAAAGTAAAGCTACCGCTGTCCTGCCCAATTACAGACCAGTTCAAGTCCACCAGTCCGAGATAAGTCCAAGTCATAAACGCGGAGTATATGGACACATCACTACAGGGACGGGGGATGCCGGGGAAGCAGGGTGTGCAGTTGCACACCCTGAAAAATGAGGGTGTGCAGAAGTATCTTTTTGCACACCCGGTTTTGGTGTGGTCCGGGGAGGTGTCTATGGCCGGTCAAGAGAAAATCATAAGTTCTCGGGAGGCCTGCGGAAGGTCGAGTGCCATAATCGCAGAGCGCCGTGGTAGTGACTGGTGACCTTGGATCCTAAAAAGATGTTAGAACAGAAGGCAGTAAACAGTGGCGGATCCCGGGGGGGGCAAAAAAAGCAATTACCCCCAAACGGAAAAGCTCGGGGCAAAACTATGTTTTTGCCCCCCCCCAAAGCGATCGACCTCCTTTTTCCCCGACTCCTTTTTAGCTTGTAAGCAAAATTTTGGTCCTTCAACTCTCAACTTCAAACAGAATTAGAGAAGTTCAGTGTAAATATTGGGGCTTGGATAGGAAAAAATGTATCTTGAGCCCATATTTTTCACCCTGTGACGTTTTTTTTTGCTATTGTCTCCAGTTCCCAAAATCCTACCGAAAAGGCATATTTTAGCGCAATTTTTCACTGCACGACGTTTTTTTGCTTTTGGACTTTGGTTTGCCCCTCCCAAACCAACCGGCTAGATCCGCCACTGGCAGTAAAAATGCAAAAAAATATTAAAACCCACAAAAAACTCCCCTCGGCCAAAGAAGCTAAAATTTAACACGAAAAAAACAAAAGGCGAAAGATACCAAAGTCCAGAAACTAAAACGCCTAAATCCTACCCCGCCCCCCCTCAACAAAAAAAAACAAGAGGCTAAAACACGTTAAGAGGAAAAAGATAAAGAGCATCAGGCAGGGGCGGAAGCAGACCAAAGCTTTGGGGGGGGGGGCAAGCCCATGTCTGCCTCTCCGCCGAGTAGGCACACTCCTCGCATGACTCCTCGCCAGGCGACGGTCACGAGAACCGAAACGTTGCGTTGCCTCATCCCACACTCTTTACGTTTTACGTCTTACCGTTTCTTATTATTTTTGTTTCCTAGGGGAGGGGCATAGGCGGATCCAGGCGGCACATGCCCCCCCGATCGACCCTCGGCGCCCCCTGAAATGGTCGTTGCGCCCACTGAAAGGTCGATGGCGCCCGCCTGAAATGTCGCTTCCTAACCCTCCCCCAGGATGCAAAAATCATAAGATTTTGCGCCCATTTGATAGGTTTTGCCGGTCAAAATTGGCGCCCCCAGCACCGGATGGCGCCCCCCGGGAAGGTGCCCCCCCCGATCGGCAATCCTGAATCCACCTATGGGGATGGGTTTAGGGTATAAGCGTTTCAGTTGATAAACTGTGGCATATTTTGCCTTTTTAGGCCTTCTTCGCCTTTATGAGCGACGGATGGTTTTTTGGTGGGTTTTAACCCGCGCCCCACCGGAGATCCAGCGCCACCTTTGCCCCACCGGAGGGCCATCGATGGCTCCCTCTAACTCCAGAAATATGGCGGTTAGCGCAAATCTGCAAAGTGCATTAGAAAGCTCGCATGAATTCAGTAAGAAATTACTTGGCATGTTTAAGCGCTCAGGTCAATGGTTTGACCTCCAGAGATCACGTTAAGTCACGATAGGCTATTTCCACTAAAATATGCAATGCTTAAGAAAATTGGGCATAAGTCTTAGGCCATTAGAGCTTTTGAGATCTGTTAACATACATTTGATAGGAAAATGGCAGAACTGTTTCAGCTATGTGGAACGTAATGACCTACCACCAGTATTTTGACCTCCAGAGCTCACCTCGTGACCTAATATGACCTGAGGTCACGAAAGTCAGAAAGTGACCTTGCCGTAAATCAAATGAAAGCGACGAGACATACACGATGATGTTTGATTCAGCGCTCTAGCTTAATTATGTCAAGTTATTGGCAAAATACTGTTTTTTGACCCCTCGTGACCTTGGATGACCTTGGAGAGGTCGAAGGGCAAATATGGCCACTGGGATTTTGGAAAGGGTGTTCAAGCGCGCTCTTCTGAGCAAGCTGAGCATTTGCAATCGTTTTTGTGACTTTTAGAAAATAAGACAGCTTTTCCCCATGCTTTTTCAATGGGAGAGGTCACCCGGTGACCTAACCTCAGGTTAGAGAGGCACCATGTATCTAATGTGCATATCCCTTTCTGTTGCAGTGCTTAAACATTGTTCCACGCCAAGAATACATTGTCGCACTGATAAATGGTTTCATACCTATCTACATAATCACGAAATCGAAAACCCGGATAAAAATCTTGTAGACCCTAGAGGGGTTATGAGATGTAGGAAGTTTCAAATTGATTGACTAAGAAATGTAGCTCTTACAGAGCTCAAAAGTTGAAGTGAGGTGACCTTGGTTGACCTCTCCTGGTGACCTGACCTTGGGTGACCCGGGGTAAAAAAACTTCAGGGATGGTGGGAAAATGATGGGGTGAGAGATAGAGCCCTCAACCGCGGTGCTGCGTCTCGTCGTTTTTCTGCTATCCCGAAAAAACCTTAGTGGGGGCATCGATGGCCCCTGGTGGGGCGAGGGTTGTCTTTGAGCGCTTTTAATGTTTTCTGTTTTATCGTCTTTTTAAGATCCAAGGCCACTCCCACGACAATCCAAGAGAAATACATCCCTAGGCACTGCTTGCCTGAAGAGGTAAGACCCTCTGTGTGAAATAAAGACTCTCACATATAAATGGCGCACCCTGACATCAAACTCGCCCTATGGAGAGCAAATGGGCTTCCCCAGGGGAGAAAATACAACCCCCTCTGGACAACATAAGCGCCCCTGGTTAGAAAACGCGCCCTCTGAACAGTAGAGGCGTCCCTGGACAGCAAAAGGTGCCCCCCTGGACAGCATAGGCGCCCCCTAGTTAGCACAGACGCGGCCTGGATAGCAAAGTGCTCCCCTCTCCCAGCCACAGAGCAACGGCGCCCCTCTGGATAGCATAGGCGCCCTTGGTTAGCAAAGGCGCTTCCTGGACAGCAGAGGCACTCCCCTCCCCCTCGAACAGCAAACAGCGTAAAAGGGTCAGCGCCCCTCCCCCTGAATGGGCGTCTCTTGGGAGCCGAAAGCGCCTTCCTGGGAAAGAGGCGCCCCCCTGGGAAGAAGGGCACCCCCTCCCAAAACGTAATTTTGCCCCCCTAAATCCACCACGGACTGATGAGTGCAAGTATTGGTGAAACAATTTTGACGTCAGTCTGTAATGTCTTCCTTTCTTGACTTCAGAGTCAGAGCTATATTTTGAGATCACCACAATCACGTTCTCCTGATGAAATCGCAACCCAGGCATGAAAAGATTCTGTGGAAAAAATCAACAGTGGTGTGTAGACCCAATTACTGGCAATGGTGCGTTATGTGGTACTTTCTCACGCGCCAAAAGCACAAATACGTAACCTTTGTTCTTCGGCCAAAACTTATAAAAATATAATTTATGGTTTACTGGGCTGTCGCAAAAAGTTTAAGCTCTGCTGAGGAAGGGCATTCAAAAATATCATGTGGTATAATCTACCTATTACCCAACCTGTTAACAGCGAAATAATGAACTTCAGCATTGGTGACATGGGGAGAGATGAGCATAGAGTAACAAATAGGCTATCTTAAAATCATAATTCCAGCTGTTTCTATTTTTACATCATTCACAGGGGATGGGTGGCTTAGTGGCATCAAATTCTCTTAAGCCACCGTTCCCGGGTTCAAGTCCCGGCGGAGGCTCTAGATACGTCGATCTAATCCCCAAAACCCCTCCCAACAGGGTGAGAGTTGGCAACGCCTTATAACCTTTGCAGTTGGTGCGTCGTTAACCCCCAACAATTGTTACATTATTCACAATTATGCGTCTAAGGGCTCATTACACATCTGGCTAATACATATAAATACATAAATTTTCAGACTCTGATAACAACCAAAATGATTATCCATTGGAAATTTCGTCCATATAATGCATTTTGATTACTGTATGTTTCACGTACCGTTTTCGCTCAACACAGCTCGGCTTTTCGTGGAAAAATGCATTGCATTAGATCGATACATTTTATGCCGGCGGAAAAAGCCGCCCCTTGCCCACCCATTCGGGCAAGATAGGTTTTCGCAGAATTCTTCGCCAAATGGTATTCCTTCAAGAAATACGAACGGCGACCATTTAAGGCAGGCACACACATACACATTTACAGAAGCTTTCCCATCACCGTCACACTAAAAACCAGCAAGATACAGATCAAGCGCTATTATGCCCGCCTAACAGCTCACCTGTATTGTAGACCGAGTGGCGAAGTCATAAGCTATATAGTCGGAATTATACCTGTATCAAGGTCAGTTCTCACCAAGCTCAAGGTCAAGATAAGAGGTCATAATTTAAGTTCATCCCATGATTTTCAAGGTAACTGATCCCTGCACTTCCGTCCAGTTGGTGTATCATGTTATGACGTCATAGTTAAGATTAGTCAATAGTCGAAGGTCAATTAGATAGT
The DNA here is from genome assembly GCA_034440635.1 of Lepas anatifera. Lineage (NCBI taxonomy): Eukaryota > Metazoa > Arthropoda > Thecostraca > Lepadidae > Lepas > Lepas anatifera. The sequence goes on along the minus strand of JAOTON010001130.1, from coordinate 325,128 downwards.
GGTTGTAGGTCAAGGTTATGACTCTAGGTCAACGCCTCACTCCCCGCTCGACGATGGCCACAGTGCAAGTTATAATGTATATACGTCATCGCAAATATGTAATATTGTGGCATCATAGGTCAATGACTTTGAATGCCCTAGATCCCACAATGTTAGAGTACCTTGTATGGGATCTTCCATCCATAACCGTATTCGCTTTCAGAGCATTCGCTATTTTTTTACATAATCACGGCATTTCCCAATAAGTCCCCGGTAAATATGGCCTAGATTTGACCTTCTAACCTTAATGACCCTTCTCGAAGATTTTGACCCACGAGGACAGCAGTTGTCTATAATGTGCATACGTCGGTTTTTATAAGATACCCTCCCCTCCAGGGACGGCGGATTCCAGGGTGCAAGTGGTGCAGTTGCACCACTCGATTTTTTTCAAGTGGTGCAAAAGTATCTTTTTGCACCACTTGTTTTGGCTTTGTCCAGGAGGCGCCCCCCCCAGGCCTCAGCCGGCGCCCCCGGCCGGTCAGAGAAAATCAAGCCTAATTACCGCCTACCTGAAGAGGTAGGATCCTCTGTGAAAAAGACATTTTCATACATGAATGACGCACCTTGACATCAAAACTGCGCCCTGGAAAGCAAAAGGCGCCCCCCCTTGAGCAAAGGCGCCCCTCTGGATAGCATAGGCGCCCTTGAAAAGCGTAGGCGCCTCCTGGACAGCTGAGGCGCCTCCGAAGAAGAGAAACGGCGCCCCTAGATATCACATGCGCCCCCTGGTTAGCACAGGCACCCCTTGACAGCAAAAGGCGCCCCCCCGCAGAGAAAAGGCGCCCCCTGGACAACATAGGCGCCCTTTGATAAGAAAGGCGCCCCCTGGAGAGATAAGAGAGAAACCCCCCCCTCCCGAGAACAACGGCGGCAGGGACGGCGGATTCCGCAGGACAGGGTGTGCAGTTGCACACCTTGAAAAATGATGGTGTACAATAGTATATTTTTGCACACCTGGTTTTGACCTCGTACGGGGAGGCCCTCACGGATTTGGGTGGCACCGCCGGATTTTGCCGGCGCCCCCGGCCGGTCAAGAGAAAATCAGACACATCGCCTGTCTGAAGGGGTAGTACCCTCTGTGTAAAATAAAATACACTTTCAAATATGAATGGCGCCCCCTAACATCAAAGCTGCACCCTGGACAGCAAAAGGTGCCCACCCCCTTGAGTAAAAGCGCCCCTCTGGATAGCAAAGGCGACCTCTAGACAGCAGACGCGCCCCTGGACAGAAAAAGGCACCCCCAATTGAGGAGTAACGACGCCCCTGAATAGCATAGGCGCCCTCTGGTTAGCACAGGCACTCCTGTACACTAAGAGGCGCCCCTCCCCCCATAGAGCAAAGGCACCCCTCTGGATATCATAAGCTCCCTTTAATAGCAATCGCGCTCCCTGGACAGCAGGGGCGCCCTCTGGATAGGATAGGCGCCCCCAAAACAGCAAATACGCCCTTTCATACCAAAAGCGCCCCATGGACAGAACACACCCTCTGGATAGCATAGGCACCCCTGGACGGCAGAGACGCCCCTAAAGAAGAGCAACGGCACCCCGGGATAGCATATGCGCCCCTGGTTAGCACAGGCACCCCTGGACAGCAAAAGGCGGCCCCCGCCCCCTGAGTAAAGGATCCGGGTCTCTGGATAGCATAGGTGCCCCTGGATAGCGCAGGCGCCTCCTGGACAGCAGAGACGCCTCCGAAGAAGATCAACGGCGCCCCTTGATATCATATGCACCCCCTGGTTAGCACAGGCATCCCTGGATAGCAAAAGGCGCCCCCCCCGAGAGCAAAGGCGCCCCCTCTGGAAAGAATAAGCACCCATGGATAGGAAAGGCGCCCCCTGGAAAGGACAGCAGAACATTTTTTAAGGAAAACTCAGTGGAGGGGGAGGGCGGTGGAGATTTTCTTGTGCTGGCCATTATAATGTCTTCGGGGGATCAAACCCCCATTTGGAGGTGGGCGTTAATAAAATTTAGACGTGCTAGTGTTAAAAAATGTCTCCTAATTTTTGTTATTCCATATTCTAAAGATTAGAGATGCTGCCCAGGACTGCGGGTTTTTTTCAACGGAAAAAGGCCAAACCGGGTTTGTGAAAAGGTCAAAAGGTTCAAATTGTATTTGCACTAAAAAATCTTGTTTTTTATAAATTTCGTCCAAGTTCTTCCCAGTACGGCTGTTGGAGTCTGAGTCTCATTTAAGTCCTCAAGGGACTTGTCACGGAGACCCCGACCCCACCACCCGAACGAGTAACGCCCACAATGAAGGGTTGATTTAGAAGCCAAAGTTTAACCTCCCACAAAGCACAGGGATGGCCGCCTCGCTCAGGTCACCCTCTCATCAGTCAGTTGCCAGCCGACCTACGTCGGGCAAACGATTGAGCGCCGGAGCGTCTCAGGGGAACCGATCTCAAGCCTGGACATGCACTGCCACTGCATGCTTCTCAGCAGGGGGCCGGAGCCCGACGCTCTACCAACCGAGCAACCGGGGCGGCCAAATGACCAAATAAATACCACAAAAGCCATATTTGAGGCTAAAACGAACCCTACCGGGTGTCATAAACCCACAGAAAAAGGACAGAGCACTCTTGTATCATTGCAGTGAACAGTGCACTGTATAAAACTAAATGTTGATAATTTGATATTGACTTGACGATATATTTTTAGCACACTGCCCATCTCATAAGAAGGCAGGAGTCCCCTTCCAATCCCGTGTGGCGACCCAATTATTTTATCCACATAACTAAACAATTTGTTAGCATCATCAATTATCTTGGCCGCACCACTCCCCGCTAACATTTGATATCTTCCTGCTTTTTCTGTGAATTGTTTGCTCTTGAACAGTGACGGATCCATAGGCAGATCCAAGATTGCCAATCGGAGGGGAGCACCTTCCCGGGGGGCGCCAACCGGAGCAGGGGGCGCCACTTTTGACGGGAAAAACCTACCAGGTGGGCGTAAAATCCTATCGGTGAGCACCGATTTTCGCATCCTGGGGGAGAGTGGGAAGCGCCACTTCAGGCGAGTGCCATCGACCTTTCAGGGGGCGCCGTGACCATTTCAGGGGGCGCCCGGGATCGATCGGGGGCTGCATCTGCCCCTCCCCTTTGCCCCCTGGATCCGCGTATGGGCGGATCTAGAATTTTAGTGAGGTGGGGGGGGAACGCGGAGCCTCAAAGTGGGCACTTTACCATCAACTTTTCACCCAAAGGGCGCCTATGGTATTCGGTTTTCGGTTGCCGTCATTTTGCTGGATCGTATTTTTAACAACGTCCTATCCCACCCTCTCCCAGCCATAACAGTTTGTACCAGCCAAGCAAGATGCCTATTTGGCGTGATATTTGAAACAATGAATTGCTAAACAGTTCAGTCCACACTTTTTCGGCACCTCTTGAAAAATCTGTAACTACCACTAGGTCATGGAGAAATTCAAGATACTTGGGAAGATGCAACAGCTGAACATAAAGGTATATATCTGAGGATTTTTTCTATTAGTGAAGAGGGTTTAAGTTTATTTTAATATCAAATATGATAAGCATCATTTTGCCTTTCCACGTGGCCAAGATTCGTAAGATAATGGTGAGAGGACATTGAAAATAATCGCAGCGAGTGTGAACCTGGCCTGTGCGCTGTCCAAGAAAATTACCTCAGCGGAAAAGCTTTAAGTTGTAGGAAACACAAACCGGACTTTAACCCACATTATTAATTGCTCCTAAAAAATAATGTTTGAACCATATGGCAGACTCAAGGAGATATAAGGGAAGTTGAAACGTTAAGATAAACACAGAATGAAGTATGTGGGCATTTTCCATCGACCTTTATCTATATTCTCCAATTCATCAGCATGGGAGAATTGCTCTTGTGCGTGAAATTTCGGAGGTGTTAAGAGAATTTCGGTAGCCATGTGATTGAATGCTGAAATAGATCATGCCATAGGCATGTGTGATTTGTGACATAAATGGGCCCTACTAGAATAAAAAGAAAACAGTTTCAACGTGTCCAAGTACTCTCTTGATAAATTGATAACTTTTTTTCGTTTATTGGCTGTAATTTGCGCGTTTAATGATCATGTGCAGTGTTCAGATCGAAGTGAAAAGACCATTCAGATTGATAAAACGAGTATATTTTGTCACTGACCATCCACTTATACCATCAACCATCGCCTTCAGGTCAAGTTCAGGACTCATTTAAGAGAAGAGGTGAGCGTGCACTGTGCATGCCCAAATCGAGACACAGCCGCCCTCCCGATGGACAGACCGCGCAGAAATACGTCCTCGTCGCGTTTGATTTCGCGCACGCGTACGACGTAGTGGACCACCACCTGCTACGCGTTCGCCTGCTGTAGATGGGGCTGTCAAATTGCACGGTGGCCTGGATTTGGCAGTGACTCCGGGACCGAAGAGTCCAGGTGGAACTAAATGGTGTGCTTTCCAGTGAGCGCATTTTCCGAACTGGCCTGCCGTAAGGAAGTGTCTTATCGCCAGTTTTATTTTGTATGGGCGGCTCGGCTGGTAGACGCACTCTGCGCGGTTCCCGGATGCTCCCCTACATGTACGCCGATGATACGGCGGCTCTCTGCACGGGCAACAACATCCAAGTCGCCAAGGACCGGGCGCAATAAAGCTGCTTCTGGCACCCTCATGAAGTGGACCCGACAGCACAAAATGGTGGTATCAGGAGCCAAGATCCAAGTACTGGTGATGTCCCAGTGGGCCAGAGACGCCGATCCCTTCAATTTTAAGGTCGACGGGAAGTCTGTCACTGCTGGAGACACCCTACAGCTACTTGGCGTCACCATCGATCGGCTCCTCCATTTCGGTCCACACTGTAAGAGACTGTAGGAGAAGGTCCACCCCCGCATCTCCCACCTACGTCAACTGTCCGGCTGCAACTGGGGACTGCACGAACAGCACCTCCGAACCGTCGCTACTGGCTACGTGAGAGGAGCGATGGAGTAAGCGGCCGCAGCGTGGCTCCACGCCACACCGCCATTTCATGTCGAGCTGCTGGAACGCAAAATGAGAGCGTCGGCGCGTATCATCACAGGATGCACCCACTCCACTCCCAGCCGAGTGAAGACTCCCCGCGTAGCGGCCAGAAGGAGGGTACTCGCGACCCGACTGCTGGTGAAATTCCATACCCTGCCGCCTGAAGACCCTCTGTGAAGACGAGCGGAGGCGACAGCGCCCTCTCGACTCTCCTCGGTGACCGGGTGGCGGCAGGTGGGCAAAGACATGTGGGATCAAGCAGGCATCTCCCTCCCCATCGAGTCTTTCCTTCCTCGACGTCTTCCACTGTGGGTATGAGGAGAGTGAGTCACATTTCAACTAGACGTGGGCCCACTGACATCAGGAGCGCCACCTGTCCGGAAGAAGCGAGTAGCTCTCCCCCACCTCGCTTCCCTGACTCAATGTGCCACATGGGTGTGGACCGACGGGTCAGTGCACGGAGGGGTCACGAGCGGGGGAGCTGGGTCTTCATCGAGTCACTAGACAGAGCCCAGCATGAGCTCAGGCGACCAGCAGGCTCGCTCTGCTCGAGTTTTCAGGCTGAGATGGTAGCCATCCAAACTGCCTGTGTCTTCCTACTGGACTAATCAGTGCACACAGAAGATCCAGTCATCTTCAGCATGGCCTGCCAAGGTGACGACGCATTATAGAAATAAAATGGCTTCAATGTCTGCAGATAAGACAGCGAATCGGTAAAAATCGCAAACTTCCTCACCATCAGCTTAGACACTTGGTCCAAACAGCAAAAAAAAATGGAGTACAGCTCTGAAGTAAAAATGGATGCTTCGTAAGGCAAACTAGAAAACTTCTCAACATCGTCACCAACAAATGCACGCCCTGTGCCATTGTCACTTTCTTTTGCAACCGTCTATATAGAAACAGACATGGTTTTCGAACGGCTCCGCAAGCAAGTTCATAAAATACTGGCGCGTCGGTTCAGGAGGCAAATTTTTGCTTTGTTGGCGTAGGTTGTGTTCGTGTTAACTGTCGAGATGAGCTATGGTTCAATAACAGCTGCTTCATGTGGTTCGACGAGATTGCTGTCGATACCAGCCTGTGCCAGCCAGGCACAGACTCTCACTCCCTGGTGACGGGTTGCAAAACGCGAGCCACTGTCTATCTGACTGAGGTAGGCGTCGCCAAAAAAATGTTTCGTATGTGGGGCGTGTTGGTGACTTATTTTAAAGGGAACGTGGCACCTTGGTAAAATCCTGGAATTTTGTGTAATTAGGCGTACTTTTAGCCGAAAATAATGAAACCACTCATGATTTCTCTGAAAAATATACAACAAGCTCAATGCTTTTATTTTTAAAATACTCCTCTAGAAAAATGAATAAATATCTGCCTCTGGATGATGTCATGATCTGGCAACCACTACCATACTCGAAACACTTCAAGGGCTTCGATTGGCTGATGCTCATCGTGATGTCAGCATATGTCGTCACACCAGCAGCTCACAACAATGGCCGCCTGGCGAGAGGTACATGAGAGGTACATTTCGGGTAGGTTTTAGTTTTTTTCTACGGAAAAATCGAGTTCCAAGACAAATGATATATAGAGCACCTGGTTTTCCGATTTGCTTTACAACTTGGCTATCTCAGTTAAAATCACGTTCTAAAGGTGCCACATTCCTTTTAATGGCTTAATGCAAAGCGAGTATCTTACTGCGCATTTGTAGCGGTATTTCACTAATTTCCACTAGCATGCTTATTATGGGTGAAGCTTGGAACACTCCTGTTACTATTCTGATAGCGAGATGACGGACATATCGATAATCTTTTTCGCGGACTAAGGAGTGGCCTCATACGCAACCCCGGTCTGCGACCTGGGATAACCCCCCCACCGGCGCAGGAGAGCCGCATGACAATGTGCTGAAATCAACCATATTTCATTCTCAAGGTATCTCTTCATAAGCCTGTAGGTGAGTGCCATCATTCTTTTCTTTGAAATAAATAGTAAATATCCCGCAGTCAACCCCGGATTCGACCCGCGCACCCCTCATCACGAGACAGGACCTCTAACCACTAGACCACTGCGCCACACTGTACCGACTCCCACTAACCCTACACCTGTGACCCGTCAGGAGGTCACTGGCCGGTATCACGCAATCAAAACGATGCCGTGATCGTGGCGCCGGGTGTTGTGTTCGTACAGAAAAGGCATGGTATAAAGCTGCTTCTAGAAGACGAACCAAACATTAGATTCGCCTAGAATCACTTGTATCGGCGACCCAGGACTCTAAGCTAGCTTTATGCCAAATTGCATCCACTTCCATTCATTTTGAGGACTTGAAACCATGGTGAGAAGCAAACATGTTCCGAGAAATTTAGCTCCTTGAAATACCCTTTCGGACGAATTACTCGAAAGCCGTTGGAGATAAGTGGGTAGTGTAAATGAATTGAATGACTGCAATTAATTTTCTTATTCAGTCATGTCAATTCTGAGCTTGTGAATGACATGTGCTCTGAACCGAAAAGCTGCAAATAAATGGTTTTCTACTAAAATTATATTTATACATATAAGACAATGAATTTTATTATCACAATATCCATCTCCGAATATCATCAGGCGGAAGCAATGTTCTTTCATTATTTGAAATGAAAAGTGAAATCGGCGCATTTGATCGCGAGAGATTAAGATTTAAATGAAATGAGCAAAAATGTAGTCCTCCGGCAAAATGGCAAAAACTAGGTCAAAATTTTACGTTTTCCACTGGAAACTATGCCTAAGCACAAGAAAATTGACGTAGCTGCCTCCACGTGGCTGTCTTTAAACTAACTGAAGCGTGCCTTCTGACATTTCGAGCTTACAAGTCGGCTGTCAAATTTCAATATCTTTTATGCTTGTACTAGAAATACTGCGTTTTGGCGTAATAAATATTGTCGGACCAGTTCGAACTTTTTTTCTTAGGTGGCCTTGTTGCTTATTCAAAAGGAGGCAAATTTCAAGTTCGTCGCTTAAGAAATAAAAATGATAAACATGCAAAATTGAAAACATTTGTTCCAAAATTTCTCAAAAACTATTTTGAATTTAAATTCGGGGGCCTTAGTTTGGGCGTCTAGCGTAAAAGGGCAATCACCCTACACAATTGCAGAGCCCTGGTATCAACTGTCAGAACCGCCAAACGGCCAGAATAGAGCCTCTTGAGAAATCTCAATCCGCTTGGCTCCATGGATTTCGTCATGCGGCTCTGACACAGCCGTACTCGATCTTCGGACGAATAAGTGATCTATACAGCATAAGAAGCTTTTAACGTAGCGTATAACAATGAGCGTATAACGTGCGCATAACGTATATATAGGCGATAAGCGTATAACGTGTATAGCATGAGAAACATTTCTCTATCTGCACGGTATCTCATCCTCGTCAACACCTTCAGTATTTTCAGCGTATCGAAACATTTTTTTGCGGAAATCTTTCAGGTGTGGCACATATGAAAGCTTATCGAGTGTGAGCCTGATAAATCCGGTTTCTGCTACAACGTCGCTCGGATTTCCGCGAATTTACGAAATCGGGTATTCAGTCTCAATGTCTATTATAAAAGTGCATGCACTATGTCTTTGAACTTGAAAATTTCAGTCCATTGCGTGTGATCCATTGCTGCAATATGTCAAGGCCAAGCTGCAGCCGCCTCTGCGCAGCTGCTGTAGTAGACACTGTCACACATATTGTGAAGTCTTCAACGAAAAACACGTGACGTATGTTTGCGGGAAGTGTCTGCAATATCATTGGTCATAACTGCAAACAAGGCTATGAATATCGCAGAATCCTGGGCTATGCTACTCTGTTGCTGATGCCAATCCGATACGACTGAGTTTACGCGAAATCTAAAATACCTATTTTTCGGAATATTAGAAATAAACCACCCCAAGTGGCCTCGCACGCCGAGTCCAAAGAGTTTCTGCAGAACGCCATTGGATAGCAAAGGCGCCCCCCCAAGAGATGATGGCGCCCCCTGGGGAGGAAGGCGCCCCCTCCAGAAAATCTTGCACCACTTCTCGAAAATGGAATCCGCCGTCTCTGCTCCCCTCCCACTACACAATGGCACCGGGCCACTCTTCACCGCGCGCTGATATTAATCGTATCAGGACGAAAATACGGGTATAACTGGTTTTCCACCGGGTTCTGTCACTTCATTAACAGAAACGATCCATCTACGGCTTCAACTATAGCAAGTGGGCGTGCATCTCCCCACAAAATCCGTCATAAGCCGGGACGTGAAAAGATATAGACCGAATGTTCGCCTTGTCCTGTCCATGTGCCCACCATTGACTCAGTCGGGCTGGACATATACAATTGCCCGCTTTTGCTATCCCTTATGCCGACTTTGCCAGTGAAGTGCGCAACCTCATTTTGACTGGGTTTAAATTCTTTAATGCCATATAGCTTACGACTCCATTGAAAAGGCTCCGTCTAAAAACATCTTGCCGTTTTCCGGTATGTACCGTTTGGACCGGCACCCAAATGGAGAAAAAAACAGGATATAAAAATCGGCCGCATTTCACAATATGTCGATGGGTGTCGTCGAGCACACATCACAGAGTAATTGTGAGTTTGACTTATTATTCCGCACGTATAAACAACACAGTAAACTCGTCCATAGGACCGAGAGCGTATACAACAGACACCACACAATAATGGACCGAGAAGGAACGACGGGCCCGCGAATCAATGCCTTGCATGTGTCTGCGTCGCCCGGCCGCAAAATAATGCGATTTTTCGACAACAGGAGGACTATAAAATTTGAAAAGAAAGTTGGCTCTACCAGCCAATTACTGATCACCCACCAAATTAGGGATCAAACTTAGCATTCCAAACTTACCCGCTGTTCTCAGTAGAATAGCCGGTTTACTACGTGGCACAACAACACCACCTGTCCTCAAGTTCAGACCAAAACATAAAGTTGACTTCACATGACCTGACCGAGCCATATCACCCTTTCTCAGTTCAGTTTACATCACATTATTCGCAATGGGCGCTTTGTTGTTCTGGCTGGAAGAACAAGCCTGCCCGGAGTCATCCTCCTGAGTCTTGTGGCACTTCTGCACATACTGGGGCTGCAGCCGTACCTCGTCGTCCATCTCCTGCAGTCGGCGTCCCAGCGACATGATGTGCGCCAGCTCTGCCTCCAGCCGCGCCACCATCGCCGGCGCCGCGTACGTCTCAGGATCGTCGTGGAACCGGACCATCCCGTCTTTCTGACTGATGCTAGCGAAGATGTCGCCGTCCTCAATCATACCCACAAGACATTGCTCCGCTTGTGCAGGACTTGAGAGCTGCGCTCGCGCGCAGACGTCGGTCAGCGATAGTGTGACGAACGTCTTCGTCAGACGCTGAATGTTCATCTTATGGTAAGAGGCGACGCACTGTTTGACGAGGCCCAAGTTTTGGTCCCTGACGAAGGTGTCCTTATGCCGTGTCACTACGGCGAGGAGAGGGTCAGGACTCGGCGAAGAGAACGCAGTGGCTAGTTCTACATAGGCGGGGCAGAGCGGCTTAAGTCGCCGCGAGATGGTCTGACGCACCGACTCGTGGTAGCGCAGTTTCTGCTGCTGCGGGCTCTCCAGTCGGAGAATCAGCGACACAAGGAGGTGCTTCTTATACGCTTCCACCATGATCTGGCTGACGGCAAGTGCGGGAACGGTGAAGTAGATCTCGAAACAATAGAGGGCGCGCTCCCACTTTTTCATAGCCGCGTAGATCATGCCTCCGTAATAGTAGTACATCAACAGCGGACGCGAGTCCATCTTCCCGTTCTCCTTGCTGATGTCGGCGATGTCAACATCAAGCAGCTCCAGGGCCGGTCGGAAACACTGCGCCGCCAGGCTCAGTCGACACAGGTCGGCGTGGATCGACGTCAGCTGATGCGGAGATGCCTGAATCTTCGTGATGGCCTGTCGGAGAACCCGCAGTCCTTTCAGTGGCCGCTCGGCGTCCAGAATTCTCTGAGTGTAGAGGTGGCAGAGCTCAGCGTACGAGTCGGGAGCATAGCGCACTTGGTCTACCACGCAGCCGGTAATGAAACGCTCCATGTGTGCTTCTAGGGCGGCAGCGTCCGAAGCAGGGGCAGAGTTGAAGCGGGCTAGCAGAAGAGCCAGCACACCCAGCGAGTGATGCTCCAGCTGGAGAGAAGAAAGGGCGGTCTCCACGTGGGAGGCATGCTTGGCGAGAAGCTCGGCCGAGTTCTCAAGGAACTCGTACAGGCACGATAGGTTTCCCTGCGAGGAGAGCGTTCTGACGCTATTGACAAACGATTCCAGCGGGAAGGATGCCATCTCAGCTGTACGTTGGCTTCCTGTAACATATACACGACTGGGTTAAGGATACTTATTTCATGGGCCTGAAAAATTAATGTTAATGAAAAAGTACATATGAAAGGGCAAAAATGTTGCAAATTTGAATAGTGTCCATACATTACACACTGTATTCGAGATTTATTAACATACAAGTGATAAGCATGCGTAAATACATACAAGCCCGGTGTTTTTGCAAAGCCTCTAGCTCACAAAGTTAAGTTAGAAGTAACGCTCCTGAAAAGTGGTTAATACGGGTTTGGAAGACTTAGCACGCGCATTGACGGGGGTACCCGCCCCCTCGGGTTTTTCGGAGACAGCAGAAAAACGGCGGGGCGTAGCGCCGCCGTACTGGGTATACCTTTTCCCTCATCATTTTTACAACTTTTGTGAAAATTTTAAGGCTAGGTCATCTCAGTTCAGGTCACCAGTACAGGTCGGGTGACCTGACCTCAAAAAAAGTTTAAGATAGCATAAGTCGGAGCAGGGTGAACTTATCCGGTTGAAACTCATATCACATAATGGGCCCACCGAGTTCTCTAAAACATGTTCCGGTTTTTATATCGATGACCTAAGGTCAGGTACGAGGCATGACCTCTCCATTGGAAATACATTGGAAAATGGTTTTTACTGAATAACTCAGTAACAGATGGCGATAGAGCGTTTATTTTAGCTGCATTAGACTCACCTTGGTTTTTCAGTTCTAATGATATGCATTTTATATAATTTGACCCTGACCTCAGGTCAGGTCAAATCCTTGATTTGACCTAGCAAGGTCAAATTATATATCATCGATTAGGCTTGCTGCAAGGATTCATATAGTTCAAGTCATTCTGCTCTATCTTGACTTGTTCAGATGTAATAGCCGAAAAACTTTATTTACATGGTATCCCTATGACGGCATGTTTTGACCTCTCGTGACCTCAAATGTGACCTGGCAAAAAAAAATGGTACAAATATTTTCGATGGAGAAGTGGATGGGCTACCCAACGCCGTTTACCACTTTTCACTACCTACCGTGGTTCTCGAGATCTTAGGAGGTGGCGGGTACCCGCCCCCTTCGTCAAAGCGAAGGTGGCTCAGACCCCCGTCCATGCGCGTGTTAAAGCTAGGCTTGAAAGTGTAAGAAGAGACAGATTTTGAATAATGGCTACAAAAATTGAAACATTTTCAAGTTTAACCTATGTGGCAAAATTGGGCAAAACGGGTAAAACTGGTTTATGCCATACGGTTTTCACCACCGTTAAAAGGGAATGTGGCACCTTGGTCGAATCCTGGAATTTAGTGTTATTAGGCGTACTTTTAGTCAAAAATAATGAAACCACTCACCATTTCTCTGAAAAATGTACAATAAGCTCAATATTTGGTTTTTAAAAATACTCCTCTAGAAAAAGAAATAAATATCAGCCTGTGGATGATGTCACGATCTGGCAACCACTACCATACTTGAAACGCTTCAAGGGCTTCGATTGGCTGATGCTCATCGTGACGTCAGCATATGTCGTCACACCAGTAGCTCACAACAATGGCCGCCGGCGACGGAGGGCTGAGGGGGGCTGGTGTCAGGTAGGTTTTAGCTTTTTTTCTACGGAAATATCGAGTTCCAAGACAAATGAAATATGGAGTACCGGGTTTTCCGACCTGCTTTACAACTTGGCTATCTCAGTTAAAATCACGTTGTGAAGGTGCCACATTCCCTTTAATACCGATGAAAATCACCAAGTAAAATAACGCTGCCGATCCTACTGGTGACCACCAGATTCGAGCGTTCTGTAAAGCCTTCCCGCGCTCTGGCGCGCCTGAGACCATTCTGATGGTGACGATGATGGGAATTTTGGGCCACATCAGTTGCTGAGGCCATATGGTGCGCCTGAAATGTAACTTCGCACGCTCCCCTGCTCAGGGTGCAAGTACTGGCGCCCACATGATGCGCGGTGGAGAAGCCCCCATCTTTTTCTCCGAGGTGGCCAGAGAACCTTTCGCAGCCAAAAAAAAAAAACGCTACTTGGGTGTATTTGAGACTATTCAAGGGCACTGATGTTAGAATTTTGAAAACCTGCCGATGATATTTTTATTTATAGGCTTCCAAAGTAAGACCTATATTTTGAGACTACCTAAATCGCGTGGTTGCGCCAGTTCGCCTGCACCGACTGCTTCCAATCAAATGGCATTACCCAGTATGACGTATATTGTGCTATGACGTCGTAGTCAGGGTAGGGTCGGGGAAATTCTCTTCCAGGAGATATAAGTCTCGGACGGTCTTTGATGGGCCAAAATAGACATCATAATTCATAATATAAACCATATGGACGACTTAAGTATTCAATAATGGTAGTTAACTCTGACTATCTGATGCATAGTGATTATCAAAAGCATGTGACTTAATTGTATTCATGAGAGAGTAGTGGAACACCTCATTCCAGTTAAGTCAGAGTTGAGTTGAGAGTCAACTCTTGACTCATATCATACACACACTGTTGGCCTTTGTGGATAATTTTCTCAACCTGACAGAAAATGTGTAGCAATAAGTGGACACATAATACCACATACATACAAAATCAAACTGACTTATTTTTGTCCTGCCCAGATGAGTTAAGGAGCTAGAGCTTTGACTTCATTCCAATGAGATGAGCTTGAACAATAGACAAAAGTGGATCTATACCAGCTGTTTGGGGGAGGCAGAGAACAGTATAATGAAAACATGCATGTTTATAAGAATATTCAACAAAATGAGGGGCTTGGAGAAATGCCTTTCCCTCTGGATCTACCAGCCAAGAAAATAATTTTAGTTCCTATCTGAGGTCACAGGCAAGGTAAGCACTTTCCTTTTGGGGGGAGTAAATAAAATTTTGGGAGATTAGACTTAAGTCCCTGCCCAGCAAGGCTTTTTCACTGTCTCATAAAACTCAAGGCCATCAAGCACATGGCTCCTGGTAAATGAAGCCATACTAAAAACCCCTAAAAGGACCCTGGAATAGAAAATAAGACTTCAAAAAGTCAAGGAAGGTCAATTGAACCTTGCATGCAAATACAGTGAAAATTAATGAACTCTTGGCATCAGCTACTTGCTTTTTCTGGCTAAGAAAGCTGGCAGCCTTACCTCAAACTTTTTCCAATGATAGTATTGCAGCTGCCCCATATTGCCAGTGAGGTTCAGGAATTCCCAGTGAAAACATTTTGATACAGGAATATATTCTCCCATATCATTGAATATAAATAAGTCTAGGGAAATAAAATGTTTGAGTACCTAAAATGCAAAGATTGACAAATTCCCTACATCAATAAAACAAGAGATTAAAATTAAGCAGAACAAATAGAGCATGCAGCCAACAATTTTTATAATGTACAATGTAACATTCAGTCCTAACATGGAACATCTCATAACAGCACCAGAATGCCTCAACCTGGAGCCTTACACCATGTAGCATTGGCCAATGCCTGCACAGCACAAGCACTACACAGTAACGGGGCTAGTTTTGGAGACCTAGTCAAAAGCTATCTGTATTTTAATATCACACCCTAAACCACAACTGTTTCATTTTCACTTTGAGAATTATCTCAATCTGGACTCATATGAGGCCTATAATTGGAATTTTAGAATATTATCTAGTGTGACAGAAAACTGTTCTCATTCCACTCAAGCGTAAATTTAGGAGAACAAGAACAAATGGTTTGGGTGTATAAAACGGGTCCCCGGCAGCTGGTGCTGATTTGCAACTTGCTGGGGCAGAGTGGAGCATCCACTGTCTGAGTGTGGGGTGTGGAGCAGAGGTTCTCTGTGATTCAGTTCACCATGTCTTGTAGCGTAGTTTGGATTACCTTCAACTCCATGGTGCTAAGTATAGCATTTTCGACTGGTGCAAATTTTATCAACCTAGTGCAAATTTGTGAGACTAGTGTGATGAAGTTGACACTGAAAACCAAAAAAATAATGGCTAAATGGTTATAAAGACACAGGAAGGGGCCTCATAAAACGTCCTCAACTAACTAACTAAAAAGAGAGGTAGCATTGCATTGTGTGGGTAGGAATCAGAATGGGTGTGTTTTTCTCCCTGGTATATGGCAGATTGGTGTGAATTTTTGGTGGCTGGTGGTGCGAGAATTTTAGATGGCTGGTGCAACTCGTCTGGCCTGCTGCCATACTTTGCAGACTGGCTTCAACTCACAATCTATGGATGTTTAGCCTCCCAGTTCATGGTGCATTTAAGTCATAATGTGCATGAAATCCGCCCATAATGCATGGCTGACCTAGCCCGGCCTCAGAGGACGGGCTGGCATATCACCCTATGCAAAAAAGAGCCCCGACCCACTCAAATTATGGTGTTTTGTTGAACGTGTGCGTTAACAAGTGTGTACGGATTGAAACACCCAAACACAAGAGCAATGGTCCACCGCAGACACAGCTTAACCCTCGCCCCACCGGGGGCCATCCATGGCCCCCCTAAGGTTTTTCCAGGATAGCGGAAAACGACGAGGCGCAGCACCGCGGTTGAGGGCTCTATCTCTCACTGCATCATTTTCCCATCATCCCTGAAATTTTTACCCCGGGTCACCCAAGGTCAGGTCACCAGACGAGGTCAACCAAGGTCACCTCACTTCAACTTTAGAGCTCTGTAAGAGCTACATTTCAAAGTCGATCGATTTGAAACTTCCTACACTTCATGACCCCTCCAGGGTCTACAAGGTGTATATCCGGGATTTTTCGATTTCGTGCCCTGAGGTCAGGTCACGAGGCGACCTCTCCCATTGGAAAAGCATGGGGAAAACCTGTTTCATGATATAAAAGCCACAAAAATGATTGCAAATACTCAGACTGCTCAGAACAGCGTTTTTGGACACCCTTTCACGGATCCCAGGGGTCATATTTACACTTTGACTTTTCCAAGGTCATCCAAGGTCACCAGAGGTCAAAAACAGCATTTTGACAATAACTGTTGACCTAATTCAGCTAGAGCAGTAAAACAAACACCATCGTGTTTGTCTTGTCACTGGCTTTCATTTTATATACGGCAAGGTCACTTTGTGACCTTTCGTGACCTCAGGTCATATTAGGTCACGAGGTGACCTCTGGAGGTCAAACCACTGGCGGGAGGTCTTTACGTTCCACATAGCGGAAAAAGTACTGGCAATTTCATCAAATGAACTTTACCAGGCCTCAATAGCTCTAATGACCTAAGAGTTATGACCAGTTTGCTTAATTATTGCATATTTGAGTGAAAATAGCCGATCTTGACCTAATTTGACCTCTGGAGGTCAAACCATTGACCTAAGCACTAAAACATGCTAAGTAATTTCTTACTGAATTCACGCGAGCTCTCTATTACACTTTGCAGATTTGCGCTAACGCCCATATTTTCGGAGTTAGAGGGGGGCCATCGATGGCCCCCGGTGGGGCGAAGGTGGCGCCGGACCCCCGGTGGGGCGCGGGTTAAATTACCTTTGAATGGAATAAGACAACACCGCAAAATAAGCCGTGGCCCTCCTCCCTCTTACCTATTCTATCTCTATACTCTTATTTTGTCTTCTTGTTCTCTCCCGGCCTGTCGGAGATTATTATATTCGCCTACCGCCGCCGCCGTCGACAAAACAAAAATGAATCATAACAAATGCAAGAAGCTCCTGAGTTCTGGCATCACAATGTGAATTGCCAAGCTGAAGGTAACCGTACTAGAATCCTCTAGTTCGCTCCTAAATCCTCCAAGTGGTACTAGAGGTTTACTTTAAATCATGATCGATAGGCCAACAATCGCACGGCAACAGAAGCCACTATACTATAACTCGAAATCTACGGGGCGGGGGGTTCAAGGGTTTACATAGACGAATGCCGGATTTTCGGTGGGGAAGGGCACATGGTCTGGTGGGGCGCCATCTGGACCACGAGGTGCGACTTTTGGGCGGCGACAACTATGAGGTGAGTGACAGAACTCATCGCGGATGTGCTGATTCTCGAAATCGGGGTGAGGGTAGGTGGAGTGGGAAGCGATATAGAAGGGCTCCGTCAACTTTTCAGAGAGTGCTGAGGGCCGATCGAAGCGAGGGGGAAGATCAGGCACCTGTGGCAGCTTACCACCGGGATCCGCCTCCATTCCCTCCCGAATATTTTTTTCATAGAAAGCTCCATAAAATGCAAGCAGAATCTGTGAAGCTGCCGGTTGCCATATGCTAACGTTCCTACGGGTGCCAAACGCGCCATCGAAATATGTCAGTTGGGTTTTGATTCCATTTGAATGTGCTTGCTGGACACAGGGGTGTCGCCACGAGACTTTTACTGGGGGGGAAGACCTGGACTGGCGATTACCGGGGTGGAAGGCGAATTTCGAACATATTGTCGGTCGCTGCAAAAGCTAACGACCATGTACTTTATGAAAACATTTACGTAGGTCCACGAAAAGAAAGGGAGAACAAAAAAACTAGGTCGAGTCCCATAATTGGGGGAGGAACCTTCCTCCACTTTGGACACCTATGACTGGACATGTGCGATGTAACACGGAACATTCCCCTCCAAAAAGATGCAATTTTTAAGCAATAAGTGGATTATTTAATATCCTTAATGTTTCAGTTCGTAATTTTGTAACTTGACGAGGTGTATTCTGGCCTGTGTCCTCGAATCCTAGATGTAGGATACGCTTGATTATATATTTGGGCACAGTCCTTATCAAAATCATGAAGGTAAAATCACAAACTCTCAGTCATGGTGTAGCCAGACCATTTGAGATTTGACCTACCTGGTTCTGATGAAAGGATGTGCCCGAATGTATAATCTAAGCACATTTCACATCCAGGATTCGAGGAGACAGGCCAGTATACAAGTTGTCAACTTATAATCATATTCCTCGCCTCAGCACTTCGAAACTATCAACATAATGTTGTAACATTCAATCAGCGCTGAATCTTTCTTCGTCCCAGAAACTTATGAGTTTTATCCTTTATCTCTGGAACTACCCGTTTGGCCCAGACTACCCGAGGCAGCACTCCGCCTGAAGTGGGCGTATGGGCGGGAAATGGTACATCAACGCTCTTTTCAGTTTAGCCACCAGCTGGCATACATGTCAACATTTCACACCACCGAAAGAAAAAGGCGACCTAAAAGTCACCACTCAGCATCTTCATTATTCTGCATCATATGAAGGAAATAATTTGAAAGGACGAATTGATTGGGATCTTTTGGGTGATCTCAAGCAGGGTCGATTGCGTCCGTCTCCGCTTCACCCACACCTGTCCGAAAACTAGATCTCCCCAACAGACTAGAGCGCAGATGCGGAACCGACGATATAGCTCCAGGCCTGACATTGGCGGACGCAGGGGGAGGGCATTCCGGCCATGCCCCCCAAAGCGCTGGAGGGGGACAAACTATCTTTTGGCCCCCAAACGCCGGATAAATTTTTGACAAATGGAGTTTACACTAGGTCTGTAGAGCAAAAAAATATTCGCTCCCACGCTCCCACCCCCCCCCCCACCCCCCGGAGAGCGATCATGTACTTGGAGAGGTAGCTTATACTAGGTCTGTCGAGCACTAAAAAAGGTGTTTACACTAGGTCTATAGAGCAAAAAATATTCGCTCCCCCCCAGGAGGAGAGGCAGACATGGGTTTGGACCCCCCAAAACTCGGGTCTGCGTCCGCCTCTGATGCCTGACCACTACCAGAAAGTTCTATAACGGAGGAGTTGAAGCCGCCCCGACCGCATGGCTTCCACGCTTTCCAGGGAATACATGACTACGCTCGGAAAAATTTCCGCGGGAAAGCATACGATGTTTCCACATTTTTGAACGGAGGGAATACCAGGCACTGGATAAGAGATCTTGGGAGAATGGCAAGAGCGAGTGTATTGGGCACTACTAAAACACTTATGCCAATAGGAAAAATATCAATGTTGACCGAAAAAGCGAACACAACACCACATGCTACACCACTGACCGCCATAATGAGAAGCGGGACTGACACGTGAATATAGTCCCAGGCCCGTACGATAGTGCGCCAACTTAGCATACTTACAACTTTTCAAACATGGAAGTGTGACAAAATATCCGACTCGACTCCGCTACTAAATGCATAAAATGTCATCGCTCATCACAGACTGGTCACATCGCTCACCTTCCAAACCAAACAGTGGTGCATGACAGATGGCATACACTGTCAACCTTCCAAGCGTAGCGAATACGCCGCAACCGGACAGTCAAACTGCAGACCCCCGCTTTAGCCAGATACAGGAAATCCGGATTTTAACGGCACGCCTATATAGGAAAGATGTGCCAGTGCCACTCCAACCAAGTTAGCCCCGCTATTCCAATATTGCAATAATATCGGATGGTTTAAATTGCAGAACTTGGCCTACATACCGACCAAAATATACGAGTAAAGGGTGAATATATTACTTCCAGATATACTCTCAGCGAATAACAATCGCCTCCTGGCCACCACAGACAACGCTGATCTGGTCATGAGACAACAAAGGTCAAAATCTAGCATTAAAGGGAGTGACCCACTTTTATATAATAATTGTTGGGGTTTAACGACGCATCGATTGCCAGGGTCATATAGCGTCGCCAACTCTCACCCTGTTGGAAGGGATTTTGGGGATCAGATCGACTTATTTAGAGGCTCCGTCGGGACTTGAACCCGGGACCGGTGGCTTAGAAAACAAGGATACTATCCACTAAGCCACCTCGTCCCCTCCCACTTTTATAATGGTGTTTGAACTCTGAAAGCAGTTTGTAGAGCGTGTCGAGAAATCACTATTGGCATATTTAATTTCACTCAAAGCTCCTTGTATCAAATTTCCGCACACTTTATAGTTTAAAATATTGGAGGGCGCTATGAACCAATTTCAAACCATCTCTTCCAGCTGGCAACGCATTTCACGTTACAAACGTTTGAAAGATGGCATGGTTTTTGCAACGTTACATGCCGGAAGCAACCAATTCCGCTGAGTTTCGCAACTACACGTGCTGCTCAGGTCAACCCTGGGCACTTAGAAAAGAGACGATACTTTGGGTTTCAGCGATGAAAGGGAATATGGCCCCTGGTGCCATTCCAGACTGTAGTGGTTTCACGGACAGCTTTTACTGAAAATAATGGATACAACCTTATTTCTGCTGAAAATGGCTCGAAAGCCTTATATTCATTTAACTTGCAGTTCCTCTGTTAGAGGCACAGAAATCTCCATATCAGGTGACGTCAAATTTCCGTACGATCTGGCAATGATTTGTTCCAGATTGAACCTCTTTCAATTACACTACAAATGAATCCGAATACAATAGAAGCGTGTTTGGCTAAACGAGGCTATTTTTAGGAACCGAAGTGACACCGATAGATTTCGGCTGTTTTTCTGATATATAAATACATTCTCACCTTTCAAACTATTCATTGAAATAAGCTACACGCCCTTATAGTTGCCAGTACTAAATGTACGTTTAGCACATAGGATTTAAAGAAGTCCAAGCAAGAAATGGCTGTCCGCGCAGCCGGCTGATCATTACCTCACGTTCCCAAATTCAACTCATACCACGTGACCGCCGGAGCAGAAGGGGGCCGGTGGGCGGCAAACTTTACCTTTACTCTGCGAACGTTAAGTTCTGGGGCAAATCATATTTTGATCAAGTGATTTCCCGGCATGCTCCATTACATGTATCTCACTTCAAATCCCATTATTGAAGTGTCACATTCCCTTGAAAGGTTGAAACAGAATGTAGTTTCCTGACTGTCAGACATATTTTGTCCACATGATTAGTCCACTTTGTAATTCCGACATAGTGGCCCATTCCCTTACACCAGGAACAGTATAAAACATGAAAGTCCCAGGGCCAATGTAAGTGCATTTCAGAGATATATCTGATGATTCGTTGTTTCAAACAAAACATTTCCGTAAATTAGAGCACTACTACAATTCAATCAGCGGTACACCAAAAGTCCAATAACCCGTCTTGCCTACAAATTATTCGTCTCCTTAACGAGAGCGTGACACCTCCATAGGTTCTGGACTGGGCCAGCAGTCGCCTATAGTCTACAGGAAACCACTGGTTTCACGGTTCGTTCCTCTTAAATATCACATTTTACAGAGAAATAGAATAAAAATTTTTGAGAGTCCTTACATCCACCCTTCTAATCCCCCTTGTGGGTATATCGACTGGCAATAGTGATTGGTGGACTTCGGGGCAAGTTTAAGCAAGGAAAGGTAGTGTTGGCATCCGCTCTCAAAACACGCTATTTCCTCGCAAACACTAAGTTCTGGGGAAAATAAAAATGTCAAACCTGGGATGTTCCGTTATGCTCCATCACATGGTCGCTCAGTACAAATCCGATAACAAAAGGTGCCACATTCACATTAAAGGGACTTATGAAAACTCACAGTGGGATTTATGCCAAGAGATAGAGCATCTCATAAGACCTATTATTTATAATTCTACTCGTCCTAGAACTCATCATTTGCGGAGCAGTGGGATGTGATAAGAGTGAAATATGGGGCCGACGGTGCCATTATCGCCGAGCAGCCGCCATTGGCCGTCAGGCTCCCAGGGGACAGGGAAGAAAAAACGTGAGCAGTGCGTTCACAAAGAAGTACGCTCATGCTACGTAAAAAGTGAGTTTTGAAAGAAACACAATATGAAAGCAGAGGTTTTCCGGGGTGCTCGACGCAACTGATAACTCAGTTTATATCCTATGACGATGCCACATACCCTTTAAGCAAATCATTTCCACTAAATCATAACAAGATCACAATTCCAGTAGCCGGTATGCAGCTGCAGCCCAGTAAACCTTTTCACTGGCCTAAACCTCAACAACACGCAATTCGTCGGTGCAAACATGGTGCAGGAATAGCGGCAAACCAAGACTGCAAGCCAGTCCACAAGCCACCAAAGTCTCGTCAATTTGATCTGACTCAATGCACGGAGTATTGCGTCTTGAAGCGATGGTGACTGAGAAGCTTCTCCGTAAATGTACCACGGACTGTCAGAGTCCACACATTAGGCTAGTGGTCACCTTGATGGTGAGTATACCGCAGTGATAGCACAAACTCCGGGAGTACAGCGACAGCGCAGGACGTGAATGCCGCTAGACAGATGCGAATAAATACATACTTTTCGTTGAAGCTTACCACTACACTGGCAACATAAAATATCTCCTGGTGCCACTCCTGCGATGCGCATAAGCCTACACAGACGGCCGAAGGCATTGTCCCTCTACAGCCAGCCTCACAGCTTCTCAGCGACAGCTCAACTCACTGACGTCATTGGTGCCCGGCTGCCTCTGATGACGTCACTGGAGCCCGGGCACCTACTTTTTCTTCACGCTAGGCGAGCTGGTGGACTGGAACACCGATGAGGCCTGCATCAGGTTTTCGATGTACTGGCCAAGGACCTGGTTCTCGGAGCGTAGCTTCAGGTTCTCTTCTTTTACCGAGTCCACACGCTGGGAGAGGTCTGAAACCAGCAGCTTGTCGTCAGGAATACCCAATATCAACTAAACGCGAGGCAAAATGATAAAACTATTAAAGATGTGTTTCTGCGCAATACCCCACGCATGGATATGGTTCCCTAAAATAGTAATACAAATTCTGAACTAACACAAAGTGGAGCCACATTAGACACTGCAACACAGTAGGGGAAAACTTGTGCAACAGTAAATGGTCATAAATGGACTACGCGGTACATATCTAGCAGGATCACTACCTTTTCAGGCCAAGTATTTGGATAGCCGGTATTTGGATAGTCTGCACAAGACTGCTATATATTGAAATGCGTGGTTGCAATCAGAGACCACAGTCCGCCAAAGCGGTTATGTATTCTCCAGAACCAAACACAGAGCCTTGCTGTCATGGCATTGGCATATATTTTTGGGGCGATGGGACGGTTTTTAACCCTGCCCAAAAACACTGAAAGACATCATAATCTGTGTCACCCGCAAATAAGCAAGTGGGACATAAGTGTGGGTGTGTACAACCAATCAATATATTGTCACAGAAAGTAAAAGCAAAAAGGGTGAAAGCTAAAGGGTAAAAGCTACAAGGGTGGACATACTGAGTTTATTGAACGATCCAGCTTGAATACAGATTCGACACCAAACCCAATTGAGGCTCTCGACATCATTCTGCCAATTTGTAAAAAAAGAACGTTATCAAATGCTCACCGTCCAGTGTATTTTGTAGTTCCAGCACTTGTGAGATGAGCCGAGCCTTTTCCTCCTGCTCGTCCGGGCTCATGTCCGGGTCCAAACCTGGAAAACAGCGAAAGATTACCGGCTACTGTCTGACTAAAGCCGACACAGTGGCAGAGTGCAAATGACGAGAGGCAGACAAGCATGGCTGTTTGGAAAGTTGAATGGATGGGAAGAAAAATCTCTCTGAGAGAACAACACTACATCGTGATGATACATACTTATCCTTCGATTGACTGGCCATAGATTGGGAGATCGATACATCTCTGAAGTTGAACAAGATTGGTCACCACCAGCACAATTTATGCACATATTCAATGATACATATTCAACGATACTGCACATATTCAACAATAAAACAGGCAATTTTTGACAATCACTTCACAAAATCGTCGTTATGTAATTCATTTTACGTTTTTAATCATACCGACAAGTCCATTATAAGATCTCATGAGAACCAGGTAATACATTAAACGAACACGTGGTATCAGGATTAATGAGTAAACCAGACATGCAATGAAAAAGTAAAGAAAACAGGAAAATAAAATAAAAAAACACTTTTCCCAGAACAAGAATACTGAAAAGTGTGAACATAGTTACCGAGTGACAAAATAACAAGCAGAAAGCTCCGAAAGCTATGCTGGCACAGTTTCCCTTCTGACGACGTGCTCACTGTTGGGGCTGGACATGCCGTTGGCGACGGCGGAGGTGAGGGACTCGATGCTGCGGCCGTTGCTGTCGGGGCTGGGCGGTTCCTCAGGCAAGTGGGCCTGCGGATCGGCATCCGCCAGGGGGATGCTGAGGTCGTCCGGGCCTTCCACCGACATGGTACCGCTGTCTGACAAGATAACGTAGTTAACGAGGAAAAACTGGTCACTAAACCATAATATCGCCGGCAAGTTCAGGGGGCTGAACATTAAACAACAGGGCAATGTCTCCAGATTCCCACATCATTGGATAGGGGGAATACAAAGCAAATTATAAAGTTTGGACAGTGCAATCATGCAGTCAACGTGCTGTTGGAGGATCGCCGTCCATTTTAATAGCATCAGGATAATTCCTTTCCAGTGATTGCATATCTGTATTGTGTACAGACCGGATACCTGGAGAAGTAGAGTTCCAAAAAGTGTTCTTTGTGCACTTAATTCGTCAGCATGAAAACACGTCAACGGCTCCAAAATTATCGGCCACTCCGAAGTGATTTCACGTTATAGGTAGAAGTTCCAATAAATTATCGATCTATTTTAGCTTTATTTATTTTTATAAGTTGAAATCATCAACATATTAGCACCCCTTTATAGGTAAAGCAAGAACATAACAATAAAAAGGAACCAACGGTCAAATAATTGCATGACACTGCAGTTTTAGGAACAAGACATATTTACGAAACAAGACGTTGAAATTCGAAACTTTGCTGACAAGTGAACTCATAGAAGTGTTGTTCAACTCTTAGAGGCTATCTGCCGTATTCAAGTTTCTTGCGGTTGCTAAATTAGTTAAAGTCGCAATCGATTGATGAAAAAACTTTGCTTCTTTGCGAATATGTTTCAGCAGCTAATTTACGGACAGCTGTTTTGTCACTAATTATTTAGCAGCCACTCCTTAAATAGTTTCAGCCCAGTGCAGAGTCTCAGCCACGAGAAGTCACTGTTGTCACTGGAGACGGTGATTAGCGCGGGATATTGTCGGTTATACGGTAAATTTCGGTCGGGCAGATGGTAAATGGGGCGGGGAAGAGAATGGCGAGATAGGGATGGCCAATGCTTCTGTCAAATAAATGTCAGTGCAGTGGGGATGGCTAACTTGACTGTGACTGCGGCACCCAGACCCTCAAATAATTTGAACACTGAAAAATATGTAGTGGGATGAGATGGGAAACAAATGAGCTCCTTCAGTGTTGTTAAAACGGCAATTTATTGCTGGTATTTTGAGCATAAAAAACTAAGAAATTGTGTGGAAACCCCTAATTTTGCACAGCTATTGACTTCCATTTGAGATTCAGGGCCAACCTGAAAGGATTGAATGTTCACATGAAGTCAAATTGCACAAAGTTAATATATATATATATATATATATATAAATACATACATATATATATATATATATATATATATATATATATATATATATATATATATATATATATATATATATACACATGCTTACCAGTCTGCTCCAAAAATTTAAATATATCCAAACTTTAACATTTATTCTGACTGTCTTCGAACATATTACCTTAAACAAACCATGAGCACCTTTTCAACGAGCACCTGTCATCAAGGTACTGCTGTAACTGGAGGATACTTCTTATGAACCTACCAACAAAAGAAACACTTAAGGTACCTTTGCTTAAAATTTTCAGTATCCCACAGCTGTTTGAGTGTCAATTATGCACTTCAATTGACTTAATAGAAGTGAACACCCTCTTGGTATTGGATCTCTTAGAATTCACATTTGCTGCAGGTAGCTGACAAAACAACCAAATAAGCTCGAATGTAAACACATGTTCTGAGCCCTACAAAAACGCTAAGAAACATTAACACATTTTTCTTTTCTAATAGTGCATAAAAACTGAGGATTACTCATTAATATGTTACACATGCTTGATAGAGTAAAGGGTGGCAAAATGTTTGGTAAGAACATCATTCAAGCCGAAAAAATGGTCTAGAACAAGCTTAATGGTAACAAGCTTATCATGGTTACTGGCAAGAAGATAGATTTATCAGATTTGGTCATTCGACTAGAAACTGCATTGAAGTCTGTATACCAGTGGTGTTGCTTAAACAAAATGAAACTGAACACGCAAAAGACTCAGATGATCGTTCTCGGTACTGGGGCAATGCTGCGCCACCTTCCCCCTGTTAGTTTGAACTTTTGTGGTGCTGTTGTGCAAGAAACGCGTTCAGTGAAAAATCTAGGGGTATTAATCGATAGGCAACTAAATTATCAGTCACATATTGATTTAGTAGCGCGAAAATGCACTGGAATTCTTGTGGCACTAAGTCACGCAAGACATGTTATGCCGCGCTCGGCACTGAAATGCATAGTACAGGCTCTGGTATTGTCTGTCGTTAGCTACTGTGCCTCCATGTACGGGTCTTGTGGTGCCACTCAGCTGCACCGTGTGCAAAAGATTGTAAATTTCTGTGCGCGTGTAGTGACTGATCGGAGACGCCGCGAACATATTTCTGATGTTTTACCTCAGTTGGGATGGTTCACAGCCCAGCAACTCGTCGAATACCAAACTACATGTGCTGTGAGACGAATAATTCTGACTGGTTCACCGCCTCAGCTACTGGCGACCATAGGCCCGCCAGCCTCTACTTTACATAATCACGACACGCGCCGAGCGGGTCTTTTCACTCTTCCACAGATTCGAATAGAGTGGTCGCCGTACTCAACTTTCGTGGCGTTCAATTTCTCAATTCCACTGGTCTGAATGTTAATGACCCACTTTTTTGCAAAGCACTAAAGCAAATGATTTTAGCCAGAACCAACATCACTTGAATTTTACACTAAACTGTTAGGAACAACCAGCAACTAGTCAGCCGTTTTCATTATCTAGTCATGGGTGATATGTTTCGACGAAGTTTTTGAATGTTGTATGTTTTTAAGTGAGTGAGTGGACATGTGTGTGTTCTAGGTGTGTTTGTTTTCTTGCTATTTCCCTCTTGTTGCACGAGCGCGGATTTTTTACTTCAATGACGTGACAAGTGAAAAGCCCCTGTAATGGCGGACCTTCGTCGAATACACTGATTCTGATTAATAGTAGTAATTCTTTACAATGTTAAATTTTTGGCATGAATGCAAATAAATGGAATTAAATGGCCAACAACAAGAGCAAACAAAACTTGGGGTCTCCTCATTTCTATGCATCGATCCTGCTCCACCAGAAAAAATGTTTAACATAGTTATGTCATTCCAAGCCAAAAATAAGAAACTCAGCTCAGAAAAAGGAACAAGAAATATATTGAAGAGTTCAGAGACTGTTAAATGGAACCATCACCACACAAGCTTAAAGGATTCATATGGTGAACATTTCTCACTGAGAAAATCCAAAGAAGATAACATAAACATTATTTCAAATTTTCAAATGAGGGCTCCCATCAAACCCACCCCAGCTGCAATCCTTATACCTTTTAAAGCAAAAACAATAAAGGTGATTTATTCCCATATCTTACAGTAAAACTGAAAATCTTTTATGAAACATACAAATAAGCAGTGTAATTCCTCAGAATAATGGATTGTGTTAGTTTACGATAGCGCATTCCTTTGTTTATATAATATATTTTAGAATATGTTTAGAAAACACCAACAAAAAGTGGCACTTTTGGTAGACCTTTGACATTGATATAACTCCAACTACAGTAGAGAAGCAGGCTTCAATAATACAGGAGGCAATAACACAGTAGCTGATAACAGTTTCTTGACTTGGAAAAAGTAGCCCTAGCAGCAATAGAGGTTTCAGCCTGCCAATGCAGTGTATGTTGTGGTAGCATTGGCCAAGGCAATAGAAGCATTAGTTTCAGCAAGCCCAGGTAAGATATAGTGTTGGAAATTTAACCCATTGGCGAACATTTCATATATTGTGAAAAACATGTCATGATATAATCAGACCTGGCAGGGCGGGCAGTCTGAGTCCTTAAAAATAAATATCTAGCTGAAGCTCTTTTGTTCTATTCTGGTGGTCTAGGTGAAAATACTTCCATTCTGATCTGTTTTGTAAATATGTCCACAAAATCTCAATGTTTAATGAAATTTGAGAACTTGAATAATGGCAGACTTAGGTACCTACCTAATTGGGATAAAACAATTTGTAGCGGCAACCAACTCAGCTTAAGATTCACTGATCCAAAAACAGCAAACACCAGATTAAAATGAGACTGGAATTTAGCCCAACACACCACACCCTACAACAAAAACACTGGAACTACGCTGCACCACCCAGACAGACAGACCAATGCCCAAGTGATTATTTCATTTATTATGGCTTAGACTCCACTAAGATACTCGCAGGCAGGGTATATAATACACACGATACACACTACCTTCTACTATTTGATGGCACCCTTCTCTACTACCCTGCACACTACACGAACACGACGTCGAATTGAGAAATACTGTCGCAAGTGCGCCACTAGATTACTTTGTGCTTTCAATCCTCTCCTAAACATATTGTCGAAAAAATTGACTTACACTATTTGCGATTTCAAAAACATAAGGCGAAAAACAGCAATACAAAATAAGATATTCTGCTAATACTTATTCTATTGAACATAGGGCTTGATGGCGGCGAATAGTTGGCGCAGGATAAAATACCTTAGCGCAGGGGTGGGGTCGCAGAATTTTAGCGAATGGCCCAGGCACGGTTCCTATAGACACGGGCCCTCTCTATTGTCTTACTCTATTGCCTTGCGAAGTGCCTTGCGAATGGCCATGCGCTGCTGCGGAGGGGCGCGGGGGATTAGTCAGTCCTAAGTTAAGTAAGGGTATCTTGAGTCCAAAGCAATAGAGACACTCGTGGGTCAGTCGTGGGCAAGGTTGAGGTGGGTGCGGAGTAAGGCGCGAAGTGCATAGGCATCAGAGCTCTCTAAGTCCGCACTTTGAATTGTTCAACCCACTTGCCACTCATTTGTCTCACTACCTACTACTAACCGTGAGTCCGTCCGCTGCATATGCAAGTCGTTTTGTTTTGGAATGCTCATCGAGTG
The DNA here is from genome assembly GCA_034440635.1 of Lepas anatifera. NCBI lineage: Eukaryota > Metazoa > Arthropoda > Thecostraca > Lepadidae > Lepas > Lepas anatifera. The sequence continues at coordinate 295,935 of JAOTON010001130.1, read as the reverse complement.
TTTGTTTCTTGTACGTAATTTGTCTTGGAGGATGAGAGAGGCAGGTTGAAGAAGTGAAAACTACTTGTAATCAGAGACTTGTATGCAGAGGCTTTTTATTTTTCATTTTGTGATGTTTGAGATGAAGGATAAACTCCAGGATATCAATATAGGTATTTTTTGTTTAGAATTGAACCAGTTTCCAGGGCTGTGGGGTTGTCTTTAATACCTTACCTATGTATGCCAAAAATATAATTTCCTTGCTAGCTTGTCACCACAGTGAATTTCCAGCAAGCTCTCACAGTGGCATCAAAAATAGATTATCTGGGATCCAGAGGGCACTCTGGCTTCAAATGGGGAACCATTTCTGTCCCTTGTCCCTGCTGTTTGTCCCTACCATTGGTTACTGGCACCTCTCCAGTCCCATGCCCCTCCCATTTTTCCTTAACACCTCCCATTGGTGATTAGTCCCTCCTGTTGGTCCCATGTATCTCCTGTTGGTACCTAACCTCTCCTGCTAGTCCCTGGCCCCCTGCTGGTCCCTGGCCCCTCTAGACATTTACCCACTATGGACCAGTTTTTCTTAAGCCCTATTTAACTACAGACCTGTTATGTATTGGGCAAGGGGTCAGCTGCCCTTTGCTGAACGCCACTATAAAACCCTAACTAGGCCTCCTGTGCCTAAAAGGAAATCACAGTGTGTTGTCTTTTGAATCTTGGAATATGCCCCTTTGAGCCTGAAAATATTTTTGTTCTGTGGTTTGCAGTGAAAATTTGAAGAAAAAACTAAGTTGCTGCCATCTGTCCCTCTCTCTCTCTCTCTCTCTCTCTCTCTCTCTCTCTCTCTCTCTCTCTCTCTCTCTCTCTCTCTCTCTCTCTCTCTCTCTCTCTCTCTCTCTCTCTCTCTCTCTCTCTGTCTCTCTCTCTCTCTGTCTCTCTGTCTCTCTGTCTCTCTGTCTCTCTGTCTCTCTGTCTCTCTGTCTCTCTGTCTCTCTGTCTCTCTGTCTCTCTGTCTCTCTGTCTCTCTGTCTCTCTGTCTCTCTGTCTCTCTGTCTCTCTGTCTCTCTGTCTCTCTGTCTCTGTCTCTCTGTCTCTCTGTCTCTCTGTCTCGCTGTCTCTCTGTCTCGCTGCCTCGCTGCCTCGCTGCCTCGCTGCCTCGCTGCCTCGCTGCCTCGCTGCCTCGCTGCCTCGCTGCCTCGCTGCCTCGCTGCCTCGCTGCCTCGCTGCCTCGCTGCCTCGCTGCCTCGCTGCCTCGCTGCCTCGCTGCCTCGCTGCCTCGCTGCCTCGCTGCCTCGCTGCCTCGCTGCCTCGCTGCCTCGCTGCCTCGCTGCCTCGCTGCCTCGCTGCCTCTCTGTCTCTCTCTCTCTCTCTCTCTCTCTCTCTCTCTCTCTCTCTCTCTCTCTCTCTCTCTCTCTCTCTCTCTCTCTCTCTCTCTCTCTCTCTCTCTCTCTCTCTCTCTCTCTCTCTCTCTCTCTCTCTCTCTCTCTCTCTCTCTCTCTCTCTCTCTCTCTCGCCCTCGCCCTCGCCCTCGCCCTCGCCCTCGCCCTCGCCCTCGCCCTCGCCCTCGCCCTCGCCCTCGCCTTCTCTCTGTCTCGTTAAGATCTCCAAATATATGTGCTGTCTGTCGGGATTGGCAGAGGTGGACACTGCTGAAATTTTTACTGCTGCCTCTACTTTGATGAGCTGAAGCTGCTACCTCTACTTGTGCCATATTTTCAAAATCATGAAGCTGCTACCAGCTACTCTGTTATTCCCCTATCCTTTTTCTCATTAAGTGTTTTTTCTCATAAAGGACAGGGAGCACTGCACACCTTTTTATGTGTTTTATTCGTTTTTTGTTTTTAACGCCATTTTTTTCACCGAAAACATGTTTGCGCCATTGCAATGATTGGGGCAAGCTACATTGCGTAAAACGAGAAGATGAAAAAGTAACGAAAAACTGTGCTTGAAAAAGTCATTATAAAACGATAAAACGTATTTACAAAGCCAGGAAGCAATAGACTATAAAGTTTAGATCTTTGAATTATTTTCCGTTTTTTCGCTTTAAGAAACATTGTTTACGAGTGTGGCGAAACTATTGTAATCATTACTGGACGGGTGGGTGGTGGTGTAGGGTGGGTTGAAGCAATTCTGATTTTGAGTTTGTATGCCAGGAAGACCTAATTGTGTTATTTTGTAAATGCATGCATGGAAGCTATCTAAAAATGATGGGCAAATATTGCCCTCAGGTGGTATCTTTGGTACCTATGCTGATGTTGGAGATGTGATCACAATTCACAAGTGCTTAGACTGTTGCATTCTGGTTGACATAGGTGGATCCAGGGGGTACAGGGGCACCTGCCCCATTCCCCCATCGAACCTCGGCGTCCCCTGAAAGGCTGCTTCACACCCCCTTCCCCCAGGATGCAAGCATCGGAACCCTGATTATAAGATTGACGCCCTTGATAAGTTGCGTCGTCCAAAACTGGCGCTCATTGGTCCGAATGGCGCCCCGTGACCGGCCGCCCATGGCTCTGGGGAGCGCAGTTCGGTGAAGCACCAGGTTAATGCGGGGAGAAGGCAGGATGAAAGTGAAGCACCTGCCCCAATAGCATATTCCCTGAAACCACCCATGGTCCATGGATGGCCTTATCCCACTGCCACGCTGCTTTTGTGATTCATCTAGCTCAATTCCTCAATACGAATATAAGTTTGGCATTTATATTTGTCAAACAGGGTCATAAAGAGACGTGATAAGAAAGTAAACAATAAACAAAACGAAAAAGGGAAGAAAAAGAAAAAAAGAGTATGTTAAAAGTTAAAAGGCAGAACGGAAAACGAGTAGTGTAGGTAGTTTGACATTTTTTAACTATTGGAGAAGGAAACCAAAGGAGCGAAATGCTTGGTTGTGGATTTAGGCGAGTGCTTATTTAGGGAAATGAATAACAGAACGGTAGGGAGGTACATTCCAACATGTCAGATCGTCACCTTTCGAAAATATTTGCAAGTTATGACAAATCACCAGGGAATAAATCCCAATGTAATCTATGACTTCAGATAGCTGATAATGCAGATTTTCTCTCAGTGAGCAGAGACATACGCAAGCACCCGAGGATGTTGATGACACGGGCAATGAGCAGAAAAGAATGGGGCTCACTGGAAAGGAAAACACATCGCGTGAAGGAGTACTGAAACTGCTGGAAATGGGGTGTAGTGTCCAGAGTCGTGCTCAGACGCCTGGTAATAGTGATGCAGTGTACACAGGCTTGCTTAGAGAGCTGGGAAGGAGGATTCCGTGCGGTCAGGCCTGCTTATACGGCTAAGAAAGGTGTGCCGTGACAGAGACATGTTCAGGCAGCTAAGAATCGGGGTGCTTCAGGCTGTGATTAGAGGTACACCCGTGACAGCTGAGAAGATTGATGTCAGCATGCACGGCATTCGCATTCCCACCTACCTAAGCATGCCTCTGCCAACTGCATCTCTACTCGCGGGTGTCTGAGCACGCCCCTGCTCATTGGCTGAACAATCCCCTATCTCAGATGTCTGGGCACGCCAGTTAGACCATGGCTGCATTCTAATCTGCAAAGTCGGGCTGTCCATGAATCGTGTTATGCTACCGTTAAAAAAATGGCGAAATTATGTGCGTGCATTTCGGTCTGATCCGTGTTAACGGTGTTACACAAATATGAATATTTGAAAAAGAAGCGATACTAGGCCGTTCTGAAAGTGAATCGTTTGCTCTATTCTTGTATCCATGGCTGTACAGCGGCGGGCGCAGACCCGAGTTTTGGGGGCCAAACCCATGTCTGCCTCTCCTCCTGGGGGGACGTGCAATTCGGGTGCTCGACAGACCTGGTATAAGCTGCCTCTCCAAGTACATGATCGCTCTCGTGGGGGGGAGCGAAGATATTTTGCCCTGTGGTCTGCGGACCTGGTGGAGGCCCTGCGGCGCGTTCCGGGCACCTCGGTCTTTATGTACGCCGACGATACGGCGACATTGAGCTCCGGGTGCACCGTTGCACTCGCCGGAGAGCGCGCCCAGCAGGCTGCCGACACCATGGCCAAGTGGTCGCGTGACTGGAAGATGGTTATCGCTGGCAGCAAGACCCAAGCCCTCGTGTTGTCGCGCCGCTTCCAGGACGCCCAGAACTTCGCCATCAGGGTGGACGGCACGGAGGTCCGCGGAGAACGGCATTTGAAGCTACTTGGTGTCACCTTTGACCGTCAGCTGCACTTCGGGGAGCACTGTGCACGCCTCCGTAAGAAGCTGAAGCCCCGTGTCGCGCAGCTCCGCACGCTGACGGGCCGCTCCTGGGGTCTAAGAGAGACCCAGCTCCGCACCGTGGCTAGCGGATATGTCCGCGGCGCCCTGGAGTACGCGGCCGCAGCGTGGCTGCCCGCGGCGTCCGAGAGCTACGTGGAGCTGCTGGAACGTGAGCTCAGGGCGGCGGCTCGCGCGATTACGGGATGCCCCGCGGGCACCCCACGAGACCCGCTGATGGCCGAGGCGGGAATCGTGCCCGTCAGGGTGCGACGGCAGGTTCTGGCTGCGAGGCTAACCTGCACGGCGGCGGCTCTTCGGGAGGATGACCCCCTCCGAAAGACCGCCGAGCGCACGGCACCCCAGCGCCTTCTTACCGCCACCGGCTGGCGCGCTGTCGGGGCGCGGGCCTTGGCGCTGGCGGGTGCTGTCGGTGCCCCCGTGGAGGAGCGGCTGCACGTTACCATCCCCCGTGGGTGGACAGGAGCGGAGTGTCCATCCGCTTGGACGTCCCGGGAGCCAGTCGCGAGGCCACGACCACCCGGCGGCGAACGGCGACCGAGGAACTCCTGGCCACCCTCCCAGATCAGGCCATCTGGATCTGGAGCGACGGCTCTGCGGAGCGAGGTACCCACGACGGAGGGGGCGGCGCCGTCATCACCCGACCCTCGGGCCGGACGCAGGAGGTCGCCGTCCTTGCCGGCGCCTTCTGTAGCAGCACGCGCGCTGAGCTCACAGCGATGCGGGCTGCCCTGGAGACCGCGCTGGATCCCATGGGAGATGACACCGTACCCATCGTCCTATGTACGGACTCCCAGGCCGCGCTGGCCACCCTGGCGGGTGGAGCCGGCGCGCAGCGATCTCCGATGGGTGCCTCCGTCTGGCGCCTCCTGCTGCGTGCCACCGCAGGGGGCCGTCAAGTCTTCCTACAGTGGGTCCCTGCTCACTGTGGACTACCTGGAAATGAAGCTGCGGACGTGCTGGCCAAGGGGGCCTCCAGCCTCCCACAGGGGGATACCCCTGTGGACGTCAGCAGCCTATCCCGAGCTGTTGCCCGCGCCGCCTCTAAGGCCTGGCGTTGCCGCTGGCCCGACAGCCTTTTCAGGCGAATCATGGGAGACCGGATGCCGGCTCCGGTCCTCACCGACGTGCGGGAGGACGCTGTCAATGTCCACCAGCTGCGGGCAGGTCACTGGAGCCGCTCAAGACAGTACCTGCACCGCATCGGCCGTCTCCCGTCGCCCGCCTGCCAGCAGTGTCCCAACCGCGAGTGCCCCGCTGCACGATGCATCGTGTGCCGAGAGGGGCCGGACACCCCGGAGCATGTCCTGCTTCGGTGCCCCAGTCTGGCGGGTGCGAGGCTTCGCCTATTCGGCACTATATACCCCGACCCGACGCATTTCCGGGACGGCGGGGCCGTGGCGGCCTTGGCCCGCGGCTACCGGACTCACCAAGAGCCCTCATACGGCCGGCCGTAGGCCGGCCCGGGGGGAGAGAACAACAACAACAACAAGATATTTTGCTGTACAGACCTAGTGTAAACACCTTTTTCAAAAATTTATACGGTGTTTGGGGAGGGGGGCAAAGATAGTTTGCCCCCTCCAGCGCTTTGGGAGGAGGAGCAATGGCCGGATGCCCCCCCCCCTGCGTCCGCCAATGTGGCTGTATAGTATTTTCTCCGAGTCCGGTGGTTTCCCCACGTTTTCCCGATCTGGACACGCGGGTGATTCCGGCTGCAGACCTGGACAGTGTTTGGCGTTTGTCAGGGGCGACGGCGCTGCGGCGGCCGTTGAGTTCGTCTGTAAGCGTGCCCGCGACCGGTCTTGGCCCGCGAATTGCTGAGTCACCGTTACCGCCGATCCGCCGCCGTCTGAAGCATTGCAGCCTTGGCCACTGTGTGAGGGATAGGGCGCTGGTAGAGTCATTGTGGGTGCACTGGTGGTTAGGGCTGGTGGTCTCAACAGCTGACCATGTCTTCCAGGTGAGGCGACTTGTACATGGGAGAGACGGGCTCCGAGAATGATCACGTTAGAGGTGGTTCTCGGATTCTAATGTCAGTTTTAGCTCCTGAATAATTGAAATTATTTCTAATCATCGCAAAAAATGAAGGCGATTGGTTTTCAGCTAGATCTACTCTCGCCCGATTTTTCCATTTACATGCAAGCAGATCATTTTCTTTAGAGCTCAGTGATTTGTTTTCGGCCAGATTAACATTCACCGGATTTTCAAATTTACATGTAAATATGATTTTCGCGGAGCGCATTTTCTGTCGTGGTACGGCTCATTTCATTTATTTCAAAGACTTGAACACTCTTCAGGTGGTTTTTTCGAGTGCTGTAGGGGTGAGCATGAGGTGATTTCTCATGGAGCGACACAGTAAGAATAAGGATAGGTGAGATCAAAATAAAGCGATGCTGCTCCTTCACAGTACCTGTTATCTAGAGCACTGCCTGCTGCTGCCTCCACGATAACTGAAGAGTGAGTTCTGAACACTGCCGGCTTCTTTCGTTTGCTTGGTACGCTGTGTGCGGCTTCTCAGCGTGGCAATCCCTGCAGCATGGTAATGCCCATACAAATCAAATGTGTGCAAAACCCAAAACCCATGGGAGGGAGGGAGGGAGGGAGGGAGGGAGGGAGGGAGGGAGGGAGGGAGGGAGGGAGGGAGGGAGGGAGGGAGGGAGGGAGGAGGGAGGGAGGGAGGGAGGGAGGGAGGGAGGGAGGGAGGGAGGGAGGAGGGAGGGAGGGAGGGGAGGGAGAGAGAGAGAGAGAGAGAGAGAGAGAGAGAGAGAGAGAGAGAGAGAGAGAGAGAGAGAGAGAGAGAGAGAGAGAGAGAGAGAGAGAGAGAGAGAGAGAGAGAGAGAGAGAGAGAGAGAGAGAGAGAGAGAGAGAGAGAGAGAGAGAGAGAGAGAGAGAGAGAGAGAGAGAGAGAGAGAGAGAGAGAGAGAGAGAGAGAGAGAGAGAGAGAGAGAGAGAGAGAGAGAGAGAGAGAGAGAGAGAGAGAGAGAGAGAGAGAGAGAGAGAGAGAGAGAGAGAGAGAGAGAGAGAGAGAGAGAGAGAGAGAGAGAGAGAGAGAGAGAGAGAGAGAGAGAGAGAGAGAGAGAGAGAGAGAGAGAGAGAGAGAGAGAGAAAGAGAGAAAGAGAGAAAGAGAGAAAGAGAGAAAGAGAGAAAGAGAGAAAGAGAGAAAGAGAGAAAGAGAGAAAGAGAGAAAGAGAGAAAGAGAGAAAGAGAGAAAGAGAGAAAGAGAGAAAGAGAGAAAGAGAGAGAGAGAGAGAGAGAGAGAGAGAGAGAGAGAGAGAGAGCGAGAGCATTTATCTCCCGTGTCGCAAAGGGAGATAGACAAACATTGCCTTGTGCCCCAAGGGTCAAAGACGCCTTCCCTGCCGATGTCGGCGGGGCAGCCTCGGCTGTAACAGCGCCTGGTGTCCTGCAGGGCTATGCCTCCTCCGGCGGTGTCGCGGGAGCCTCGGCTGTAACAGCGCCTGGTGTCCTGCAGGGCTATGCCTCCTCCGCCGGTGTCGCGGGAGCCTCGGCTGTAACAGCGCCTGGTGTCCTGCAGGGCTATGCCTCCTCCGCCGGTGTCGCGGGAGCCTCGGCTGTAACAGCGCCTGGTGTCCTGCAGGGCTATGCCTCCTCCGCCGGTGTCGCGGGAGCCTCGGCTGTAACAGCGCCTGGTGTCCTGCCCTCCTTCGGGGGGGGGGGGGCTTTGTTTAAACGGGGTTTTTTTGGGGGGGGCTTTCCTCCCCCCGGGGGGGGGGGGGGGGCTCGGCTGTAACAGCGCCTGGTGTCCTGCAGGGCTATGCCTCCTCCGCCGGTGTCGCGGGAGCCTCGGCTGTAACAGCGCCTGGTGTCCTGCAGGGCTATGCCTCCTCCGCCGGTGTCGCGGGAGCCTCGGCTGTAACAGCGCCTGGTGTCCTGCAGGGCTATGCCTCCTCCGCCGGTGTCGCGGGAGCCTCGGCTGTAACAGCGCCTGGTGTCCTGCAGGGCTATGCCTCCTCCGCCGGTGTCGCGGGAGCCTCGGCTGTAACAGCGCCTGGTGTCCTGCAGGGCTATGCCTCCTCCGCCGGTGTCGCGGGAGCCTCGGCTGTAACAGCGCCTGGTGTCCTGCAGGGCTATGCCTCCTCCGCCGGTGTCGCGGGAGCCTCGGCTGTAACAGCGCCTGGTGTCCTGCAGGGCTATGCCTCCTCCGCCGGTGTCGCGGGAGCCTCGGCTGTAACAGCGCCTGGTGTCCTGCAGGGCTATGCCTCCTCCGCCGGTGTCGCGGGAGCCTCGGCTGTAACAGCGCCTGGTGTCCTGCAGGGCTATGCCTCCTCCGCCGGTGTCGCGGGAGCCTCGGCTGTAACAGCGCCTGGTGTCCTGCAGGGCTATGCCTCCTCCGCCGGTGTCGCGGGAGCCTCGGCTGTAACAGCGCCTGGTGTCCTGCAGGGCTATGCCTCCTCCGCCGGTGTCGCGGGAGCCTCGGCTGTAACAGCGCCTGGTGTCCTGCAGGGCTATGCCTCCTCCGCCGGTGTCGCGGGAGCCTCGGCTGTAACAGCGCCTGGTGTCCTGCAGGGCTATGCCTCCTCCGCCGGTGTCGCGGGAGCCTCGGCTGTAACAGCGCCTGGTGTCCTGCAGGGCTATGCCTCCTCCGCCGGTGTCGGGGGAGCCTCGGCTGTAACAGCGCCTGGTGTCCTGCAGGGCTATGCCTCCTCCGCCGGTGTCGCGGGTGCTGGCGGCTTCAGTCCGGATTGCGGACCGGGCCTCAGAACTGATACGCGGCATCCTGCGCGCTGGAGACCTCGGCATCGTCGAGAAAACGGTACGCATGGGGGCGGGCACATGGACGCTATCTAGTGCTGATGTGCCCATCTATCTATCTATCTAGTGCCCAACGATTGTGAATTCTTGGTACTGTTACGATCGTAACTCTGAGCCACAACTGGATTTTGAATTATTATGGCCTTCCAAATATTGCAGCATTAATGCTCAACATCTTCTGCACTTCTTTTGAGACATTACAGTGTGTAAACATATGATTGTTAGCAAACATGCAATGCCACTCACCTCTTCAATCCAGTTCACAACTCTCACCCTGTCTTTGTCCTCACATCGCGTGAATGACCTTATCCCATCCCCACGTGGTATGATTGACCTCGCTTCATATCTGCAGGGCGCGAATGACCTCGCCGCATCTCCACAGGGCGCTAATGACCTGCAGACAGAGGCGGACCGGTCGGCCCAGCGGTGTATCGTGGCCAGTCTGACCGCCCAGTTCCCCTCGCTGACCGTCATCGGCGAGGAAGAGCCCGATGACACCCCTGTGCCGGAGGACTGGAGGGTGGAGGGCGGCGACCCGCGCGCCCTGGCGCTCCCCTGTCCTCCGGCGCTGGCTGATGTCAGAGAAGAGGAGGTGGGTGCTGATCAACAGCCTGACACAGATGTGGTGGGGTTTTACATGCTGCTTGTCAGTGGTAAAGAGGTGCTTAATTGCTCCGTGCGTGTCAGGTATTGCTCCCTCTTTTGTAATCTCTGGCTACATGAATAATACCGAGCGAATTATTTCGTGGTTGCTGAGTTCAGCCTATACGACGGGGTACCAAAACACAAGGCTTGGAAGCTTTTGGCTCATGGCTAGTAAACAGTTGCTCAGGTTTTTGTGTGATTGAACCTGCAGCATGGGTGTACTACCTTCATATTCCAATTGTATGCACTTGAAAACTTGACAGTTTCGTATCTCGGAAATATTTTGAAAAACGAGAAGCGTTGTTGTCATGGACATCATTGAAAAATGTTTTCACCAATAATTATCGAAATCTGAGGTAAGATTTTTGGGTACGCAACGAATAATTTGTGGGGCTTATTGACGCTCCAACTGCGTAGGCGTTATATGACGTTCGAAACTCTGATCCTGTCGGAGAGGTTTCTTTGGAGGCAAATTTCTCCTTCCTCAAAGAAGCCGCCCGGCCTTCAATCCGGGGCAGCCGCATGGAAAGCGAGTTTGCTAACCACTACACCACCGGATCCCCAGGGCATACGAGAACAGCGACCTTGAGGTTTATTTATCGTACTCAAAGACAAAAGCGCCTTTGACCTCTACTCGCTCACTTCACGGCTGTTACTTCAGTCCCTGGACTACCGCTGTCTCTCTCACCGTCACCAGCACCTGTTGCCGTCCACCCGCACCACCAGCCTTACCGCACGCTCTCTCTCCTCTCCGTCAGATTGTGGTGTGGGTGGACCCAGCCTTACCGCACGCTCTCTCACCGTCACCAGGACCTGTTGCCGTCCACCCGCTCCACCAGCCTTACCGCACGCTCTCTCTCCTCCGTTAGATTGTGGTGTGGGTGGACCCAGCCTTACCGCACGCTCTCTCTCCTCTCCGTCAGATTGTGGTGTGGGTGGACCCAGCCTTACCGCACGCTCTCTCTCCTCCGTCAGATTGTGGTGTGGGTGGACCCAGCCTTACCGCGCACTCTCTCCTCTCCGTCAGATTGTGGTGTGGGTGGACCCTCTGGACGGTACTAAGGAGTTCACCCAGGGCCTGCTGGACCACGTGACGGTGCTGATAGGGATCGCGGCGCGCGGCAAACCTGCCGCGGGCGTCATCAGCCAGCCCTACTTCAACTACCGCAGCCCGGAGCTGCCCCAGGGTCGCACCATCTTCGGACTCGCCGGAGGCAAGGTCGGTACACTGGGGAGACGGCTGGTGACCAGGTGGTGCGGAAGATGGGACGCAGGTAGCCCTGGTAATTAGGTCTCCGGAGTTTTATCAGTCTAACCACTCTACAGTTTCGCTAATGATTTAATGATTGTTTTTGTGGTGTGAAGGCGTGTCAAGTCCTTTAAGAGGTTCGCATGCGAATTCAATGCAAACATTTTTTATGCTGTTTTTGCCTGGTCCGTGACTCTTCATGGTTTTCTATTACCCACGTCTACGGAAATGACACTACCAGGCTGACATATAATTTGATTATTCAACTCTCTCATATATTAGGTCTGGGAGTCACATACTCGCTGACTCGCTGTATTATTGCATAGGTATATGCATTAGCACAGTGCTGTGTTTCTCGGAAAGGGATGAGCGCCATCAGAGGGCTTTATTCTCAACCCTCCATCTGTCCCTCTTTGTTCAATAACATCCCCTGTGTCTGTTAAAATTGTCGTGGGTTTGTTCGTCACCCTTCTTCAGCTTAACCCCCCGTGTTGACAGGTGGGCGGGTTTGAGCCGACCCCGCCGCCGCCGGAGGGCCGGATCGTCACCACCACGCGCAGTCACAGCACTGGTCTGGTGCAGAGCGCGCTGAAGGCGCTCCAGCCGGACAAGGTGCTGGCTGTCGGCGGCGCCGGACACAAGGTGGGCACCGTCGGCCGCGGCCTCTGGGGGTGGTCCGCTGGAAACCCTGCTGTGTCGGCTAGGGTTTAATGCTACGTGTTATAAACCGGCGTAGTTTTTTAGATGCAGGGTTTTGCTTTGGCGTTTCAATTGCAAAACTAATGGACTTATTTGCATTTAATCAAAGATGTGAATGGTTCTATGAATTTGTGGTTTTAGATTTTTCCACGTTTACTGCGAAAACGACAACAGTTATGCGACTGCCGGAAATTATTTTTCAGACATGGTTAAAAATGCTAAGAACATCCTTATTGTCGTTGTCCTCATAAGTTCACGGAGGTTTCAAAATGACCCCCCCCCGCGCCACATCAGGTGATGCTGCTGCTGGAGGGTCGGGCGCACGCCTACGTGTTCGCCTCCCCGGCTGTAAGAAGTGGGACACTTGTGCGCCGGAGGCCATTCTGACTGCGCTGGGGGCCGACTGACGGACATCCACGGCACCGAGCTGCAGTACCACGCGGCGGTGAAGCGGCTCAACTCGGCCGGCGTGCTGGCCACCGCCCCGGGCGTCGACCACCAGTGGTACGTGGACAAGCTGCCCGACGAGGTCACACATTCGCTGAAACCCTGAACGGAACGATGGAAAGGAGGCTGGTTAGGGGCTTTTGTTTGATTTAGGCTGAGTCCAGGACTAATACTGATGCAGAGATATGATTATTTCAGGAAAGCAGAAGCTGTGATGACTGGGTTTTTAATAGGTTAGTGCTCTTACTGAGTCATGTGTGCGCAGTCCTGTCCAGAGGCGGATCTAGGGGAACTTAGGGGGACAACAGGGCAAAATCGTGAAAACCACATTTCTGTAGGGAGCAAAAACCGACCAAAATCATCAAACTAGGTAAACATTTGACCGACTTAGAGGGTCACGGTCGAAATGGTCCTCTCCCTCTAGCTCCATCCTTGGTCCTGTGGTACGTTGGGGTGTCTTCTTTGGTTCCCCGTACATATAGAACGTATGTACCTAGTACGACTCAATAGTGTACCGCGGGGAAGCTTTCTCCATGGTTAAACAATCCATCGGTATGAATATGGTCCCGATGGTCCGCACGCCCAACAGGTGAACTAGTTACGTAGTAGTAGTAGTAGTAGTAGTAGATTCCCTCCGGCCTCCTTACGGAGGTGTAGCCGTCCGGCTCTGGAGGGACCTGGCAGCCCTCGCCACGGCCGCCACGTAGTCGTCGCCACGCATCTCCTCCAGACTCGGGTAGATGGTTCCGGTGAGGCGATGGCGCGTTGCCATCAGGGCCGGACACCTCCCCAGGATGTGAGCCGGGGTATCCGGCTCCTCCCGATAGAGTCGGCACCAGCTGGCCCGGCAGCGAGCGTCGCCGCACTGGGCGCACTGCCGGGAGGGGTTGCCCCCTATCCGGTGGAGGTAGGCTGTCGAGCCGGACCAGTGGCCGGCTCGGAGTTGATGGACTTCGACGGCCGTCCCCCTCTCGACGTGGGTCAAGGGCAGCGGGACCCGCTCGCCCATCAGCTGACGGTACCAGCCTGGGGGCGGTCGCGGGCGACCCGGGAGCGGGCCGCTCTCGCCGCCGCTCGGTGGACCGTTCTCACGTCGATCGGGACGTGTTCCTGTGGGAGTCGAGAGGCCTCCTTAGCGAGTTGATCGGCTCTCTCGTTGCCTCGGATGTCGCAGTGAGACGGCACCCATTGCAGGTGGATGCGACGGCCGTCGGATGAGATGTCCAACAGGGACATCCAGATCGCCGCCCCGAGGGGTGACTTCTGGGCTGGGGGTCCCTGACGGAGGGTGGCTAGTGCCGCCTGCGAGTCGGTGCAGACGACAATGGGGTCTTCCACGTGCGTCGGGTGTTCCTGAACGTGTCTGAGGGCCGCGTGCAGCGCTACGAGCTCCGCGCGGTAGCTCGAGCACAACGCTCCGGCGGGGACTCGCAGGTAGTGCTCCTCGGCGTCTGGCTCCTCGATGTGAAAACGCCGGCCCCGCCGTTCAGCACGCCGGAGTCCGCAGATCCGTCGGTCCAAATCCAGGTGGCGCATTGTGGGAGCGACGATAGGTGCAGGGTGGCGGCTTCTCTTCTCCGGTCCGGCGGTGTCTCGGCCATGACCCCCTCCCCGACATCCAACCGGAAGGTCACCGTGCCGGGGCTCGTCCATGGAGGCAGGTGCCGGGGGAGGACAGGCTCCACAGGGGACGCGACGCCCGCGGCCTGCCACGCCGCGAGGCCGACGTCCCTCCAGCCGGTGACTGTGGAGAGCCTTGCTGGGGCTCTGGCGTCTGCCACGAATCGGAGAGGGTCGGATGGCGGGAGGGCTCGGGCCTTCGCCAGGAACCGCGCTGCCAGCGTGGTGCGGCGCGCCGATACCGGGACCAAGCCGGCCTCCGCCATAACGGCGTGAGTTGGGGTGGAGATGGGGCAGCCGGTGATGATACGGGCGGCCGCTCGCATCTCCCTCTCCAGGACCTCGACGTGTGAGGGGGCGTCGCCGGTAGCCAGGCAGCGGCCGCGTGCTCCAGGGCGCCGCGGACGTATCCGTTGGCCACCATCCTGAGCATCCTCTCGTCGAGGCCCCAGTCTCGTCCGGTGAGAGTGCGGAGATGGGCGAGTCGAGGTCTGGTACGCGTCCTGAGGGTCTTGCAGTGGGTTCCGAAGTGGAGCAGGCGGTCCAGCGTTACACCCAGGAGCTTAAGGTGGTCGCCCGCGGTCACCGTCTTGCCGGCCACCTTGATGGCGCAGTCGGTGGCGTCACGTGACCATTGTGATAGCACCAGTGCCTGGGTTTTTCCCCCGCTACTAACATCTTGGAGCGCTGGGCCCATCGGACGAGGGCGTCAGCTGCCAGCTGGGCTCGGGACTTCGCTGAGGCTAAATCATTTCCCGCGCAGAGGGCAGCGGTGTCATCCGCGTACAGAAATGGGGTGACACCCGGGATCCGTCTGAGGTCAGCCGCGAGCGGGGCCGCCCATAACAGAAACAGGGTCGGAGACAGGACACTGCCCTGCGGCAGGCCTGCCCGGAACACCCGCTCGCGGCTCATCACGCCGTTGACCTCAACCTTGGCTCGACGGTCCCGAAGGAACTGCCATGTCCAGCGCACCAGACACAACGGTACGCCCATCTCCAGTAGTCTGGACCTCAAAAGTCTATGGTCCACCGTGTCGTAAGCGCGCGCAAAGTCGAAGGCGAGAAGGACGAACTTCTGGGCCGTCGCACCGTCGGCCGCCCTCCCAGACCGCGACTTGGGGAGCTGCCACCCATCCTGAACTTGCTGGATCAGGCGCCCGATGGAGTCTTCCACTGCACGCCCCTCTCTGAAGCCGACCTGCTCGGCGGGGATAAGATCCCGCAGGGCGGCGGCGTACGACAAGCGGGAGAGCACCAGGCGCTCCATCAGTTTCGACACGTGGCTGGTCAGGGCGATGGGGCGGTAGCTGCCGACGTATCGCTTGTCCTTCCCAGCCTTCGGAATTGGGACAATCGTTGCGCGGCGCCATTCCCGAGGGACAGACCCCCGCGCCATGAGGCGTTGAACAGCCTCAGCAGGCTCTCCCGGGCGACCGGCCCCAGGTGCTTGAGCGCAAAGTCGAAGCGCAAAGTTAACTACTTACGTCGCAAGCCAGTGTGGGACTGAGCTGACGTCCTTGTATGTAGCGTGCGTTGAGTATTGACAGTCGTCTGTGTCGTATGCCCCCATATATTTGTGTATCGTGTTGTGCGTGGAAAGGTCTACCCCACTGATGTTTATCCGCGTAGCTAGACTGAGTAGGGATTATTGCTGTCGGTGGATATCCTCTCCACAGTAGACCAATCCATTGGTGTGACATGCGCGCCAGTGGTCCATGCGCCAACAAATGAAACACTGGCGTCAACGGCTACCGTTCGGTAACGCTGACGTGGCTGTGTGTTGTTGTGTTCGTCCATGCCATATATCTTGCGGCTGTTCGTATGCCCCCATACAGTAGGGGATGTTTGGATGCTGTGTGACTGTCGTGCATTCGTATTGGGTGGTGGAGTTCTTCCCTGTTAACTACTTGTGTTGGTTGATGGTGTTTGTCCCGTTAAAGGTCGCATGCATAGGCAGGTCCAGGCTTTTCGATGACCGTGGGAGGGGGCACATCGGCAGGGGTAACATGTTTAAGACGAAAATGGTGCCGACAATGACGCGGGAAACCTCAAGCTTGTCGAGGTTATTGAAGAAACTTATCAAAGGCCTAGGTTCCATACGCAAGTTGGCTCGCGATCGGACGTTGTGTCCGGATTACATTTACGGTGTGTCCGGACACATTTACGGTGTGTCCGGACACATTTACGGTGTGTCCGGACACATTTACGGTGTGTCCGGACACATTTACGGTGTGTCCGGATTACATTTACGGTGTGTCCGGATTACATTTACGGTGCGTCCGTACACATTTACGGTGTGTCCGGATTACATTTACGGTGTGTCCGGATTACATTTACGGTGTGTCCGGATTACATTTACGGTGCGTCCGGACACATTTACGGTGTGTCCGGATTACATTTACGGTGTGTCCGGATTACATTTACGGTGTGTCCGGATTACATTTTACGCGATCGGTGTATCCTGGTCCTCAGTGATATCCTGATCGGCTCTCGGTCATGGAAACTAAGCCAAATGGGTGGGAGTGGAAAGTGCCGTTTTAGGGGGGACGCCGATGCCCGATGGAGGGAAGTGGCCCTCTCCCTGGATCTGCCTGTGGCCGCGCGGTGGGGCGCGTCGTCCTCTACCGTAGACCTGTAACTTTGTACTGCTCTTCTGTACACCGGTCTGCGTCCATGTCGTGCGACTGTCGTGGAGTAGTCGGTTTGAATGTTGTGTGATACAGCTGTTTTTGGTGGTGTTGTTGATGTGGTGGTGAGGTGAGTGGACGTATCAGCTGTAAGCGAATGTGTTCATATTTTATCTGAAAGGTGATGTTTAAAATAATACGTGATAATAGGCACCCAATTTGATGACAAGCATGTATTTGGCGTTGTATAGCTAATACCTGACTGGGTTATGGTGACGGATCCTCAGACCATCAATGTTGATGTGTCACTGTTCGTAACGCGTCATATTTGGACTCTGGGACCAACCTGTATGCCAATACCATCTGCTGTGATGTTGTTTGTACGTCCTGTTGTGCGTCTTACGTCATTGAAATCGATACACATAAATGAATACGCAGCTTGTAAAGCAAATTATCGTGTTATTAAGAATTGGGATAAAGCTTGGGTCAGAAACCTTTTCCGACGAAACCACCCGCCAGCGACGCATATTGTATTCAAAATATACACGAGTGGTGTCGATACAACACCAGATATGTGTAGCACGGATAAGGCACCGACCTTCGTCTAAAACAAAGACGGGGATGTGGCGAATCACTGCCAGCCGAGCTGATGCTGCTGGACACGGTAAATCGCCGAGTCGACTCAAATGGCGGGGAGGCAAGAATCAGGCAGGAAAGTGCCTATTTGTATCTATGAATGTCCATGACCTTACCTAGGGCCTTCCTAATAATCAGCGTATTTGCGACTCTGGATTGACGGAATTTCGCTACTAGTAGTGGAGCGATTATCGGAAAGCAAAGCGCCGGGGTGGGGTATAGTAGGTGTCCATTGGGCCTTCACAGTAGAAAGCCATTAATTCTGAGCTAACCGCAACCAACCAGCCCAAAAGAGCAAAAGTATAAAAATACAGAAGTAATATCCATACGTTTGATCAACCATCAAAACCTGCATGATAAAAAGCGTGCCGTTTGTGAAAACGAGCAGCCATCGATGTCCAATTGCACACCAGGGAGAATAAGCTTCCCACAACTTCACTGCCTGATTTTGTGTGAGCAAACCGCTGTGCACAAAATACCCTAAAACCCCATGATGTGCACCTTGGTATTCACGCTCTTGCACGGTCCCGAAACTCACTGGCGCTCAGTGCGCCATCATCAGTCACAATCTCAAACTAGTATTTACAGTTGGTACCGCAAGATGTCAGTCATACCGGATCGTCATGTAGTTGGCGCGACCCGCCTCGTTGGTGTACCCCAGCTTCGAGTAGAAAGGAATCATTACATCCTTGCAGTCCAACGTAATCTTGTAGCAGTTTAGCTTCTTGGCTAGGAGGTTGATGACTGCAATCAATCTAAAATGAGAAAGACACAAGTTACTGAAAGGATGCTCTTGCATATTGTCGGCCATTACCTTCAAATATTATATTTTTAAGCATGCAATCGAAGCTCAAAATGATGTGGGGTGCCATTCCCAGCAGATAGCGTTGCTTGTTTCAGACAGCATACATCAATCCGTTCTAGCTCGTCCAACCCGTAATCGTGGCACAGGAAACTTAAGGAAGACTTGCTTATTTCGGTCCTGTGACATAGACTTCTTGGCACAATTCCACGGCAGAAATTATCCACTAATAAACAAAATTTGAAGCCTGAACCGTAAATTTCGCCGCCATATGAGAGGTCCATATTGACAGTTCTCCCACTGCCAAACCACTAGGCATAGGCGGATCCAGGATTGCCGATCGGGGGGCGCCATCCGGTCCGGGGGCGCCACTTTTAACCTACAAAACCTATCAGATGGGCGCAAAATCCTTTCGGTGGGCGCCGATTCTTGCATCTGGGGGGAGGGGTGGGAAGCGACCTTTCAGAAGGCGCCGTGACCATTTCAGGGGTCGCCGAGGGTCGATCGAAGGGGGCACGTGCCCCCTTGCCCCCCTGGATCCGCCCATGCCACTAGGATTTCACGGTGCCACCACTCACAGTTTTCCCAGCTGTTTGCCGCGGTAGGCATCGCTAACGACCACGTCCTCCAATCTTCCGCGCTGCCGGTCCACAGAGCACATGTCAGAGCCTGGGGGGTTTATAGGTCGCCTTCAGCATCTAGGCTATATCGCCATGTCAGAGCCTTATAAACCTCACGTATAACCAGTCTTCCGCGCTGCCAGTCCACAGAGCACAAGTCAGAGCCGTATAAACCTCACGTATAACCAGTCTTCCGCGCTGCCGGTCCACAGAGCACATATCAGAGCCGTATAAACCTCACGTATAACCAGCCTTCCGCGCTGCCGGTCCACAGAGCACATATCAGAGCCCTATAAAGCGCACGTATAACCAGCCTTCCGCGCTGCCGGTCCAAAGAGCACATATCAAAGCCGTATAAACCTCACGTATAACCAGTCTTCCGCGCTGCCGGTCCACAGAGCACATATCAGAGCCGTATAAACCTCACGTATAACCAGCCTTCCGCGCTGCCGGTCCACAGAGCACATATCAGAGCCCTATAAAGCGCACGTATAACCAGCCTTCCGCGCTGCCGGTCCAAAGAGCACATATCAAAGCCGTATAAACCTCACGTATAACCAGCCTTCCGCGCTGCCGGTCCACAGAGCACATATCAGAGCCGTATAAACCTCACGTATAACCCGTCTTCCGCGCTGCCGGTCCACAGAGCGCCTATCAGAGCCGTATAAACCTCACGTATAACCCGTCTGCCGCGCTGCCGGTCCACAAAGCACATATCAGAGCCGTATAAACCTCACGTATAACCCGTCTGCCGCGCTGCCGGTCCACAGAGCACATATCAGAGCCGTATAAACCTCACGTATAACCCGTCTGCCGCGCTGCCGGTCCACAGAGCACATATCAGAGCCGTATAAACCTCACGTATAACCAGCTTTCCGCGCTGCCGGTCCACAGAGCACATATCAGAGCCGTATAAACCTCACGTATAACCAGCCTTCCGCGCTGCCGGTCCACAGAGCACATATCAGAGCCGCATAAACCTCACGTATAACCCGTCTGCCGCGCTGCCGGTCCACAAAGCACATATCGGAGCCGTATAAACCTCACGTATAACCCGTCTGCCGCGCTGCCGGTCCACAGAGCACATATCAGAGCCGTATAAACCTCACGTATAACCAGCCTTCCGCGCTGCCGGTCCACAGAGCACATATCAGAGCCGTATAAACCTCACGTATAACCAGCCTTCCGCGCTGCCGGTCCACAGAGCACATATCAGAGCCGTATAAACCTCACGTATAACCCGTCTGCCGCGCTGCCGGTCCACAGAGCACATATCAGAGCCGTATAAACCTCACGTATAACCCGTCTGCCGCGCTGCCGGTCCACAGAGCACATATCAGAGCCGTATAAACCTCACGTATAACCAGCCTTCCGCGCTGCCGGTCCACAGAGCACATATCAGAGCCGTATAAACCTCACGTATAACCAGCTTTCCGCGCTGCCGGTCCACAGAGCACATATCAGAGCCGTATAAACCTCACGTATAACCAGCCTTCCGCGCTGCCGGTCCACAGAGCACATATCAGAGCCGTATAAACCTCACGTATAACCAGCCTTCCGCGCTGCCGGTCCACAGAGCGCATATCAGAGCCGTATAAACCCCACGTATAACCCGTCTGCCGCGCTGCCGGTCCACAGAGCGCATATCAGAGCCGTATAAACCTCACGTATAACCAGTCTTCCGCGCTGCCGGTCCACACAGAACATGTCAGGGCCTAAAGCCGCACAGGAAATCCCAACAGGGACGCGCAACGCGCGGTCTACCTTCTGAATAGCAAATAGGGGAAAGTGGGGGGGTCACGGACACCGTAACGATGGTGTGAGTTTTCGATGACTTAATGAGCTTGTTTCGTTCCTATTTTGGCTGTAGAGATACTTCAGACATTTATCTACCACCGTGCAAGCAGCTATGTGTCTGTAATTATCATATCGAAATTTGCGTGAAGTTGAGAAAAAAGTAGCAAAAGTCCATTTCGCCCCACCTTATGGGGTAACATGGTCACCCCATGGGGAAAGATGGACAAGATGAACAAAGTGATCGAACCAGGCCTTGAAGATTTCCATCTGCATCCACCCACTAGGCGACTGTCGTCCGCCGCGGGGAAGGGGGCATTTTCTTACCTTTTCCGTCAAAGGGTCAAAGGGGGCCATGCCTTTTCTGAATTTTTTTAATGACGGAGGATTAAAGTATCAATGACTGTCGTGGAACTGAGCAGAGGTTGGTCCAGGATCGCCGATCAGGGGGGTGGAGCACATTGCCGAGGGGCGCCATCTGGATCAGGGGGCGGGCGCTCACCCATGGGCGGGGGTGGGGCAGCGGGCCCGGGCCCCCAAACGTTTTGGCTCCAAAGTGCCGCCCCCGTCCTTGTGAAGCGCCGAAGGCGCCCATCGAGGGGAAGGATGGGCCTTCACCTGACTTTTAGAGGCAGTGCTACACTGACTGCCACCCCTGCACCCAACATGCCGCCCCCCTACACTGACTTTGCTACCCCTGCACCCAAGACGCCGCCCCCTAAAAAAATTAGAATAGGTCTGTGGAGCAAACAATTCACCGCTCTCATCTCCCCCAGGATGCGAAAATTGGCCGCCCTTTGGGTGAACAAGTGCATTCCCTGAGGCAAAATGCCGCCCACTCCACCGTCCTGCTGCCCCCTCTCGTCAGACGCCCCCCCCAAATAAAATCCTGGGTGCGCGCCTGCCAAGGGGTGCCACTTTTGGAACGCAAAACCTATCAGGTGAGCGCCAAATCCTCTCGCAGAGCCAAGAGCGCCCCTCCCCGCTCCTGAGGGGAGGGGTTGGAAGCGACACTTTAGGGTGCCCATCAATCTCTCAGGGGGCACCGACACCATTTCAGGGGGCACTGAGGGTCGATGGGGTTCACCTGCCTCTGGATGACCCCCAAATCTAATTATATGTTCTCCAACATCTCGGGCCCTGTGTCCCCACCACCCCAACCATCAACCTTTATTTATTTAAGCTTATATTATATAAAATCAAATATACTCTTGTGCGGGGTAACATAGACACCATGTCCATCTTGCCCCACACGTCGTGTCCGCCTTACCCCACTTTGCTCTTCCTAAACAAACTTGGACATGAATCGGACGTCATTGCGATTACACAGTCAGCGACTGCGGTGAACAAAATGTAACATCTTGAAGAGCCATATTACGTAATACCAATAAAGTATCTATAGAAACATCTATGCAATGACCCTACGAATTCGATTGTGAAAAAAACACATGAGTTGCAGTTTTTGCTATTATGAAGATTGTATAAAACCTAGAGAGCTTACCGGACCCAACGTTGCTTTGCGACCGACGCGCGCTAAAAGGCAGCGTATTACACGCTTTTCCCGGTCGTGGCGCTGTCAGTTCCTCCCAAACAGGGGGTGTCCGTCTTACCCACGGTGTCCGTGACCCCCCACTTTCCCCTACGTATAATGAAATGTGAAAATTTGCTTTAAGCACCTGCCCGAAAAATTGCATGTGATTTTTTCTCTGGAGTGTGGATGGTTTTAGAACTTGAATAACCTCTATGACTTGAATATCCAGATATCCTGCTTGAATATTCCGAAACATCAGACCGTCCAGATACTGCCACATTTTGACAATCGTGTTGGAAGGCGGAAAAAGGACGTAAAGCGCACGGCTCTATCGTCCAAAAAGCAAAAGTGTTTCATGAAATGAGAAAACATTACACTGGAAAATGTTTGCTCTGCGGAAATGTTTTTTAAACTTAAATATTAGTTTTTGCTTTTTGCCATATGAATTTGGGATTTTCTCCGCTGAATTCAGATATCACACTCTACTAAAAGCAATTTCAGAACAATTCCAGGACACAACTAAACATTAATAGACCAGATCCGTGAGATGTTTGATTGGGAAACTCTGCGACATTTATATTTCTGTCAACATACCCGCAGTAATCTTAGCTTAAGCCTGGTCGTGGTTTAGATTCTTCCGATTAAGATTTGTCGTGACGAACAAAATGCGTGCTGACATTTGATAGCCCGCTAATTCTTAGGAAAGGGGCAGGCGAGGCGCTCAAGTGTTGGTCCTTGAATCGGTTCCATGACCTCATGAATATAAAGAATCATTTCCATGACCCCATGAAGGTAGGAAACGCGAATGGGCCTCTTATATTCGAGACGACTAGCATTCGCCCGGATGGGAGGAGTGAGAATGATCCCTCTGTTACGTCCTTATTTTTCTGGGGTGGCTGGAAAACAGCAGTGCGCAGTGCCGCCGTAATTTGCGTATCTGTTCTACCGTAATTGGGTTGACGATTTATTGATCTTTTTTACAGCTTCCCTCTGACTTTCAAGTCAATGTGATGCCAGAAAGGTGACGAGGCCACCGTAACTGACCCGGGTGAAAGTTGGCATTATGTACGATACGGTTGCGATGGCGAAAATTATCGAAAAAATAGCGAAAAAATAAAAATAAGAGCCGTGAATTAGATCACCAGATCTCCGTTAATTATTTTTATTCCAGCATCCACAACGTCCACCAAACGAAGCAGTGTTTCATAGGTGTTTACTCGCCTAAAAGGCGATCACTACGCTAAAGTCTGTTTCAGCTCAGCTCGTGTTTGATGTCAGCGCTCGTGCGGTGCAAAAAACGCTAGTTTACTCTTAGCCAAACATCAGATCACGCAAAAAGCACGGCAGCGGCCCGGTGCAAACCGATCAATGGGCTCTCACAAGGCCGGGAAACAGATATGGTTTCGGAGGAGCCAACTGTCACAACACCCGTCAGAACAGCTGTCGCAGATATCCGCGTGGACTTGTGACGGCAGTCAGTACACCAGACCTTACTTATCAACGGGAACCCGAAACATGATCTGGATTCTACAGCCTATAAATTGATATGATGCTAAACAAGTACCTTGTACGAGGAAATATTAGGGTGGATTCCAAGAAAGGCAAGCACGAGTTCAACCCATGCGTGACTAAATAGATGTCTGTGTGACATTTACTCCTGTCACTGCCCTGTAGCGCTGACAGTTACCAACGCACGAGGGATAACTAAATCAAAATGTTTGTGACATACATCTTGTGAAATTAGATGTATCCGCCTGGTGGGAGAACTATCCGGATTTTGCCGCATAATCCGTGAAAAACGGGCCCGAAGCGTAGCCGAGGGCAGGTTTCATGGAGCACGAGGTCAAATACGAACACATTCCACAGCCAAGGGTGGATACAGTTTCCCCACAGTCGCCTTATCTTCGGATGATAACCATTAAATTTACTTGGCGTTTGAGTTTGTAACGACGCCATTCTTATCCAGGTATCAGCTTTTGATGTGTGTATGTTGGATTTACTAATATTTTCCGATATATGAAACGGAAATACATTCAATGTTCCAGCTATTCAGGTTTCCATTTTGAATCACTTGCATTTGACCTCGAGTAACTGAATTAACTACAGCCTGCAAATCTAGGGTGGTGTATATTTCAATCACCGGCACTCGAAAATGGCTGGTCAGACCACACGTGACATTATGAAGACACCTGAAGTGTGTGACGAAAAAAATAAGATACGAGATTCGAAACACAGAAACCAGTATCTACGTAAATACACGAAGTTCAGCTGTGTAAATAATTCGCTGGTGTGGAGAATCCAGTTTCATTTCAGGAGGAACGTAGGGGCTCAAATCTACCCCCACCTTTACCTCGAAAAACCTCTTACTATCTGATTACTATGGTCACTCAGAAAGGGGGGCTTGAGCCCCCTTGAATCTGCCACTGATGCATTGCCTTCATATCTCATGATGTTAATTCCGGTGTTCCAAATCCCGGGGTGCTGGGGACAGTGATACCCGGTCAAGCAGAGTTTTGCATTCACGTCTACGCGAATTTTATTCAGTTTTGGACTCACTTACCAAGACAAGTTTTTTAGCACGACCCAATAATCATGGTGTGAATGACCTCATCAAAAGTATGGTAGTAAGGAATTGTAATGAACAATGTCCTCCTAAGCTTTTGAAGTTTGAATAGACAGTTTGAAAAGAAGCTAACATAAGGGTTTCAAATGACTCCCGCGACATTGTTACTTTGGTATGTTCCACTTACCGACTATATTTTCCTACATGAATTTTACACGAAGCACCCTAGTGCGAAACCAATTTTGGGACACTGGCTCATCCACATTACCAGTGGAGTCGAGAACTATTGAACCCGCGCTTTACGCACGACTTCCGACTTCACGTCTTTACACATTTGGCTCAATAAATCCCTGGAGTTTCCTACAAGCATGTGTCTCAAAATTCAGCCGTTGGTAGAACACCTAGGGAAATATGAATACGTCGCGGTGGCATACGCGTCGCCACTGACAAAAAAGTGGGGAGGCCGGTCAATCAATCTTCAACCTCTTGCTGTCAAGAAACCCTCCTAGAAACAAAAACCTGCCGGATTCGGGCTACGGATTGCCTTCCCTCCTTACTTGTTAGACAATTTCCGATGTTTTTTTCGATTTGGCTGATACCGGGAAATCTTTCCGTGGAAAGTGGGATGGCATTCCTGGCCCCCTTTTCCGATGTGTATGCTTAGTAACGATGAAATTGAAAATAAAGAATAAAGAACAAACACGAATACGAAGACAAAATAATGAGTGGGATAGGTAAAACCTAGAACTACATTGTAACACTAGAAGCACATACATTGAAACGATCGCATTATTTCCTCAAATGCTTTTGCACGGTAGCATTCGCTAGGGCTTACCACGGCGCAGTTGTGAATGAACTTCTGTTCTAGGACGAGCGTGGCGGCGCCCACCACCTGACCTTTGACCTCGTCCTCCACCACCACCGGGTAGTAGGTGCCCGCGCACCGCGCCATCGCCTCGTAACGCTCTGCGCCGGAGCATGGGAGTCAGCTGTGGTCAGAGGTGGCCGCTGCCGTTCAATGCATATTGTTAAGGCGATGATGGTGCATAAATAGATGATATAAAGCATAAACAATACATGCCATGCCAAACCTATCATAGACGGAAGATGTGATATTGCTCGAAAGAGGTATCCTTATCTGTTATATTTATTTGGTATCTAGCGAAGTCGTAGTGAAATTGCTGGACCCTTCGTAATCGTAACAGCTATTGGCAAGAATCTCCGGTATCCAGCTCATGAGGTCTTCCTGTCAAGCTACGAAGTCCCGTCAATATATGGTAGAACCACCTTTCATTAAAGGGAGATACGCGAAAAAATAATATTGTGGTTTCTTGCTATTTGAAAAAATCCTGATTACGAAACTGTCGATTATTTTTGTATCTTCGGCAAATTTCTGGGAGGCCGCTCACTTATTATCGAAATAGGTTAACAATTCTGATAAAATGCTTAAACCTTCACCCACCACTTACTTTTGGAAAACTATTTAAAGTTAAAAAGTAATTTTTTGTAATAAAAATGTATGTCCTCCTGTATTTGTATTTGAATTAATTTTACAAAACCTTTAAAAAATACAAAATGAATTAGTTTGCCCTAAAAACGGAAAGAGCATCACAGAGGTCAGAAACTTGCCAACTCGGCTACTGGAGTTTGTGACACATTTATGATAGTTGAGGTGCATAAGTGGACAAAATAGCGATCGTGACAGTATGGTTCAAAATCAAACCACACATTTTCGAAATACAGAATGAAGCGTGAGCAAGTATTTTAATTTAGCAGCTCGTCCTTCAATTGCACAGCGTACCATCAGTGATACAATATTGGTACTGTGTTCAGTTTCTACTAAAACGAGAGACCCCGCTGCAGAAAACCCGGAAACCGCGTCACAGTTGCCAGATTTTAACATGCAGCCCAATGGCCCAATTGTTAGTAGTTGCCAGAAAGTGCCGCCTAGATGCCCGAAATGTGACAGTCAATTTTTCGAAAATACATGATTGTGGGCATATTTAAGGCATTAAAGATAACGCAGATACGTTATCAAGTACTTTTCGTCCATTTTGTCAGGTTAAATAATATTTAAAGTTTGAGTATCTTCGATTTAGCGGTTAGTATTAAGAATTTAGTATTAATTTAGTATTTAGTATTTCGAATTTAGTATTAAGGACGCCTAAAAGCTACTAATAAAAGTACTAAGTGAGTGAGAAAATAAACATAGCTGGGCAGCAATTCTACCTAAACTACGCAGCGCGACAACACAAGTTCGCAATGTTTGTGTGATGTAGAGCCTGCCAAAAATTTGAACAAGTGGGAAGCTACTTCTGTTGAGGGCATATTTATTAGGTATATCTGAGATAAGTGCAGGCTAAAACTAGCTGAATAAATAGTGCTGCCCATGGCTAATCTAAGATGAATGTAGGCTACTTTGATTCTGATGCACTTTCACACATCAAACTTGGTTTTCATTCCTTAGCTTGCTTGTGCCTTACCTTATTTGTGCCCTAGATCAAGATTGGTTAGGTAGATTTGGAGCTGGAGGAAGTTGGGAGAGTTGGCGCCAGCAGACTGGCAACAACAGTAATTCAGGTGAGGTTTCATGATCAAATTATCATGTCAATATTGTACAGATAGCAAATGTGGCCAATGCAGTCCCCACAAAGTGTTAAAACACACACTGAGAGGGGCCTGGCACTAACGTGCACTAGAGGGGGCCTAGTAGACCCCCTTCTCATCTCAGAAAATCACAGAGAATCTCAGAAAGAAAGAGACTTTGAAAAACGCTGGTTGGGGGTGTGTTGCTTACTACCAGTGGTAGTAAGCAACACACAGGACCTGAACTGCCTGGAGTTAAAGCAGGATTTTGACTTATACACTGGATCTTTCTTTGGTATGAGATTTCCAATACCTCTGTACCTATTAGGCCAATAGACATAATTTTACATCTATGCAGGGTAGTTGCCTCAGAGTTTTTACTGCAAGAAGGAACGACCAGGCAGGTGATAATCAGGTGTTGGGGAAATTTTAAGCATTTGATCTGGCTATAAAAATGCTACCTAAGGTCCACTTTACCAACACATTTTAGGTAGATCCAAATCCTATGTTGACATTGACATTTTTGTCCCTTTTGTTGATATGTGAGATGGAAGTTCAGTGGGGGTGGGGGAAGCTGTGATCAGGGTTCCCAATCGTGTGTAGGTGTACGCTCCCATTTATAGATTAGTTTCCAATAATAATTTTCATGATAATTGCCACATTTAATCATGGGAAATGTACCATAATTGGAAACACTCCTTCCAAAAATGGAAACTTCTTCAAAAAGGAAATGCATGTCATTGGGGAAACTGCAGTCAGAGTTGCCAATAATAGTTATGATCCCAGCACTGAAAACAATGATCCATAATTGGAAATTTTCCTTCCAAAACATAAACATGATCTAAAAATGAAAACACAGTTTAATACTTTCATGCGGTAATGGCTTGGTGCTTGAACCTTGTCAGTTGCAAAAAGTAAGAGACAGGTAGATGACATTCAGCATATTGAAATAGTATTCAAGTATAAAATTATCATTTCCAGCTTTGTGTGACAGAGGAGGCATATGTCGCATTGAGTTTGTGACAGCCAGTATACTTTCTGCACCTCTGGAGCATCATTACTCAAGTCTTCAGCCGTTTCGTACCTCGGGTCTTGAGTCGTCTTCTGCTTCAGCCCCAGGATGACGAAAATTTTGAGTCAGAAAGGTCACGTGACCCCTCTATGAGGTGGCTGTACATTCTGATTGGTCAAATGTGATTTCTTAAAAGTCCTATATTTTTGTTTTAATATTATTTTTTGGCTGTAGCTTTTTTAAAATAACTTTTTATTTAATAGTTTAAAACTTTCAAGTCACTGTTTTGGAAAAAATAGCACCGTTTTTTTAGAGAATTTGATAGCCTTAGCCGGGGGTACGTCATTTACATCGATAAGAGGTGTACCGGTAAAGTCGTCTAGAAATGTTGACTTTGAGAACAATTTTAAGGCATTTGTAGGCCGAATTCGCAAAAATGAGAATATAACTTCTGAAACAACTTTTTGTGACCTTTTGATCTAGCCAATATTTTTTGCGTATCTCCCTTTAAACACGGAATAGCTAAAACATGCTTATAGCGTGGGGTGGGGAAAGTTTCTTTTTTAAAGAAACACTACATTAGGCCATGTCGTGATCACCACTTTTTCACAGGATCTTTGACTACTGGGTGTTTTCTAATGTATTGATGGCCGCTGATCACGATTTTCCGGTCGAAAATGTCGAACTCGAAAAATATTTGCCCGCGCAAGCCGTTTGAAATTCTTCCGGTTTGCCAAAATTTCGATGTTTTCATATCTCACGGACAATAAAATGCAACTGATATTTTGAAAAGGCCCCAAAACTTTAAAACCATTGAATATGAACAATTTGAAACCTTTTTTGACTCCTTGAAATATATACTTACCCGAAAAAGTACCTTGAAAAGACGGGGATGTTTGAGCTTAAAAAGATGATAATAGATGGCGCGCATGACGCAGCCGTCAACCACTATCCCGCTACGTCGCTTATGTCAAAAAGCTATTAGCCAAAGGAGCTGGATATAGGATTTGAACCTATTTTGAATTCGATGAATGCACATTTACCTTCACAAGATGATCTAGATTTCTCTCGCTTACAGTTTTAAATATTATTAGTAATGGTTGCTTTCAAAGCAGGTCCAATTAAGATCAGCCAGCCATATATATAGATTATGTATCTAAGCATGTAGTCACTGCGGATCAATTTCACGTATTAAAATGTATGCAAGAGCCAGTCGATTATATTTAGATTAGTCTTGCTATCACTAGCAAGGAGAATACCGCATTTCGGGAAAAATAAAGCTACACGACACACAGCTTGCCGTCAAGCCATGTATGCTGCCGCAGTATCAGCTCTCGACTGGGGCTGACGTTGTCGGTCGAATTATGATGCTGCGGCTTGAAGAGATGGAGGCGAGGGAAGTGGACGAATTTCATGTTTCAATAGCTTCAATATTCGAACCGACCGCTGATGAAGTTGCCGAGACTTACAGAAGAGCATCTGTGCCAGCAAGAAACAGGTACAAAGTTCGCTGTGAAATAAGGAAGCATTATAATTTGAAAGAAGCGATCAGAAGGCGCCTACAAAACATGAAGATATTGTAAGCATGGGCAAAGCATGACAACATTGTTTGACATATCAAGCAGAGCTCTACCATCAAAGTTATCGGCAAACAGAACGTTTTTGGAAGACCAGCGAGGAGCACAGAGGTTGTATATTGGTGGCTTGGATGCAGTCGTGACGGAACATTGGAGACGGCAGCAGCTGCGGCAAGCCACTGCTGCTGTTGTTGTGGCTACCAGGAGTTCTCCGGATGTTGCGTTCTGACGGAGCTGAAGCTGCGTCAGAACGCAACGGCACCATTGACAGCGACCGCTGGTGGTATATGCAGCAGCAACCTTCCTATTTGTAGCATCACACCAGCTGCTGACAGACGCTGCACGCGAGCAGGCTCTGGCAGGTATAAATCAATCTCGGAAAGAAAACTTATTTCTAAATGTTACACGGAAGTAGTTTATAGACTTGTCCGGGTGATTGTGATATTATTGTGCTCGAATACGGACGAGCCGGCCTCCGGATCAGGCCTTATTGGCGGCAGCAGCAGTGGCTTGCCGCAGCTGCTGCTGTCCCCAATGGTCCGTCACGACTGCATCCAAGCCACCAATATACAACCTCTGTGCTTCTCGCTGGTGTTCTAGAAATGTTCTGTTTGCCGATGCCTTTGATGGTACAACTCTGCTTTATATGTCAAACAATGTTGTCATGCTTTGTCCATACTTACAATATCTTCATGTTTTGTAGGCGCCTTCTGATCGCTTCTTTCAAATTATAATGCTTCCTTATTTCACAGCGAACTTTGTACCTGTTTCTTGCTGGCACAGATGCTCTTCTGTAAGTCTCGGCAACTTCATCAGCGGTCGGTTCGAATATTGAAGCTATTGAAACATGAAATTCGTCCACTTCCCTCGCCTCCATCTCTTCAAGCCGCAGCATCATAATTCGACCGACAACGTCAGCCCCAGTCGAGAGCTGGTTAAACGGCAGCATACATGGCTTGACGGCGGCGCTAGGTGTGGTGTAGCTTCCTTTTTCCCGAAATGCGGTATTCTCCTTGCTAGTGATTGCAAGACTAATCTCAATATAATCGACTGGCTCTTCCATACATTTTAATGCTTGAAATTGATCCGCAGTGACTACATGCTTAGATACATAATCTATATATGGCTGGCTGATCTTAACT
This sequence comes from Lepas anatifera, assembly GCA_034440635.1. Classification (NCBI taxonomy): domain Eukaryota; kingdom Metazoa; phylum Arthropoda; class Thecostraca; family Lepadidae; genus Lepas; species Lepas anatifera. The sequence continues at coordinate 265,369 of JAOTON010001130.1, read as the reverse complement.
GGACCTGCTTTGAAAGCAACCATTACCAATAATATTTTAAACTGCAAGCGGGAGAAATCTAGATCATCTTGTGAAGGTAAATGTTCATTCATCGAATTAAAAATAAGCTCAAATCCTAGATCCAGCTCCTTTGGCTAATAGCTTCTTGACATAAGCGACGTAGCGGGACAGTGGTGGACGGCTGCGTCATGCGCGCCATCTATTATCATCTTTTAAGCTGAAACATCGCCGTCCTTCCAATGTACTTTTTCGGGTAAGTTTATATTTCAAGGAGTTAGAAAAGGTTTCAAATTGTTCAGATTCAATAGTTTTAAAGTTCTGGGGCCTTTTGAAAACATCAGTTGCATTTTATTGTCCGTGAGATATGAAAACATCGAAATTTTGCCAAACCGGAAGAATTTCAAACGGCTTGCGCGGGCAAATATTTTTCGAATTAGACATTTTCGACCGGAAAATCGTGATCAGCGGCCATCAATACATTAGAATACACCCGGTAATCAAAGATACTGTGAAAAAGTGGTGATCACGACATGGCCTACACTACATATTCAGAACAAAACGTACTCCCAAATAAAATCATCCGTGCGCGAAGAATACAACGTCAAAGAACACTTCACCCGTGGTAATAAAAAATAAACAAATGAACCAGCTTCCTATAAACACGTCACAGCCAAGGTCAATCCCAATCCTGGAGCGCTAAAATAACAGCCAAAGCAAACAATTTAAAGTCGAATCCAGTACACCCATAGTCACCAGCCAAAGATATGCCAAGAATAGAACACTAGAAATGGGAAACCGAAAACGACAAGCTTACTGAGGAAGGCCTCCCTGGTGATGTCTCCAACGACGGTCAGCTGGCCCAGCAGCTGCAGAAAGCCTGCCGAGAAGAGCACAGAAATGCATTGCACGTTCCCTGGGATTCACACTCAGAGATGGAAGGCTCATTAATGCGTGAAAAATTCAAACATGTTCAGGAATATGACAAATTTAAAAGTATGGTTCCGTTTCATTCCAAGGACCAAGGCTACAGCCCAGCTCACATGTGTATATATGGGGTCGACAAGGCATATATCTGCGAAATGCGAACAATGAGATATTGAAGCTTCGTTTTAACTAAACGTTCATAGGCAAAACTAGGGGGTTAAAACTCAATATTTTGAGTAACTCTTAAGAAATTTCCTGTTCTCTCTCTAAAATAAAAATAATAATAATGATGAACAGCAAAGCCGAGTGACACTGGACCCGAATAGGCCCCAAATTCTCCGCTGGATGGACAGTTTTCATGGGAACTTCCAGCAATAAAAGGGAACGTTTTCAGGGATAGAGGAAGCCTTCAATCGGCCAGTGTCGTAGTCAATGTGCGTTGGACCATGCATCTCCATTGCCACATATCATAGCTCCCTATATCTCCTGACTTCTTGCGTTTCCAGCGTTCGTTCTGTATCATTGCCACTTGCCGGTTTTTCGATAACGCAACTGTTTCCGCTCGCGAATATTATTGCCAAATAACAAGTCTCTGTAGGATTTCGCCAGACAATCCACGCAGCATGGCTACCATACTTCTGGGCGCGGACGCCCGGATACCCCAATCGCACATGATATCGCATCAAGGGATTAACCTATCTGACGCCCGCGGGGCAGCGTATCAACCCCCTCCCCCCTCCCCACCCCCCAACCACTCCTGAACCTTGCCTCCCCTTCCGAGAGCTGACGAGGCAACTCTGCAATGCCTGCGATAATCTTGGACAGGGAGGGCATTGATTGCAAACATGGAGGGGTGGCGCATGCGGGTAGTGAGTATCCATATGTAAACTTGGAGCACTGAGACGGAGATGCCATATGTACTTCAACAGTTAATATGAGGACGGATCAAATCTAAGTCAGCACTCCAACAAGGGAATATATTATGGCAACGTGATCAATAAAACGTGAAGGCTCACACTGCTCACATCTCGTGATTTCAGACGGTCGACAAGTTGGGAACGATTAAGGGTATCAGGTAGTAATTCAAGCAGGTGACGAATCGATTTAACGCGATCAGCTTGTTGCTTGAGCCTTCTCTGGAAGTCACGTTGAAATCATTGTATGTAAACATTTCTAAAACAAGTTCATGAGTTTTCTAAAACAATCTGTCTGGTCACGCACAATTGGCACCAAGGGCTCAGCAGGATAATATTTCCCAGTCACAGCCGCACAACTCGTTGTGTGTGTGTTTTTTTGTTGTTTTTGTTTTGCTTACAGAGAAGACTGCTGGACTAAAGCACATGCATAACTCTGCACGGTAACCCAAATGACTGAGCCGTCACTCAGGCATTGTAAATGTCAGTCCCCGGACTCGGGGTAGAGCCTCGTTTCAATGGATCTGTCAGTCACGTCTGTCTATTATTTCATTACTTTTCATCTAATCGCATTAGCTTATCAGCCTTATTCTTCTGACTCTTTTCTTCTTCCCTCAGAGCATGTAAAATGTGCCAGCAGTTTTAGCAGATGCACGTTTTTCATTAGCCTTTTCAAAGGAATTTCATTATTTGGGAAAATGATCCATAATTTGTCTGCTGTAATTGGTATCCGTTTCTCGATCTTTACATTTTTCTTTTGACTTCCAAGCAAATGCGATGTCAGGCAGGCGACCGTTCCAGGGAAACTGACCCGGGCGAAGGCTGACATTATTTATTATAAATTATGATCGAAATTATTCCGTACATTATTTTTTTCTTCTTCTAGCATCAACAACGTCCACCAAATGAAGCTCTGTTTCATGGGTTTCTTGCAATAGACGGCAGGGATCTTCAACAAGGTTCCACCTTTTGTCCTAATCGGCTTAGAATAAAATCACAAACTGGCAGATCTCTTCGAAGCTTACCAAATATTTTTTTAAGAGTCAAGAGTATGCATGATCCTGAGGAATATGCTGTTTATATGTATTTAAATGGATGCATTCAGAACCAAACTCTATGTAAAAATGAACGTGCAATGTACGAAAAATAAATACAGGGCGCCGGCCGACACCGAAGCGCCAACATTACTGCTGATCAAAGTCGCCTCTCCGGCTTTCACCTGGCGTGCCACTGAGCACGTCAGCCTGCGAATAGCTCACTGACATTCTACCACCACATTTATGACCGCGAAGAACGGATTCGGTGTCTGCGCCTTTATTCGCTTTTGCTAAACAAATGGAGCCTGCGAAGCGGATTAAACGCCAAAACCTCACCAGTTGTGCCCTAAGACCACAGACGCGGATACAGCGGGTGACACCACCCCTGCCCCGCCCCGTGCGCGTACCCCAGAAGGCTGCGCCAGGATCCCCAAAGCGTGAAGACCTAGATTCTCTTCGAACATGTTAAAAAAAATCATAATGCCATTGTGATTTTGCCTATTCTTAAAAACCCTGAAATACAAGTTCTGAATCTTCTAATTGCCGCATGAACAGAATCCCCCATAACCGAAGTCCTGTATCCGTGCCTTGGAGTGTTTGTGAGTTAAAAGGCCGACTTTTCGTGGCAGGAAGCGCCTGAGCGCCCGAGGTGGCCCCGCCCTCCCGACGGACGGGCCTGAGCGACTCTCAAGGTCATAGCCCACTGCCGCCGCCCGGCCCGGGAGCAAGGGGGAGGGGGGGGCGGCTCTCAGCTGACCGTTTCCGCGTCTGCCGGTCACGCTTCACCGAGATCAGAGGCGTCGCCGCCGGCAGTAAAGTGGGGGTACAGCCAGTCTTCAACCTGATGCTGATGAAAAACTCCCCATTCTAGAACTAAAAACGCATCGCATTTGGGCTTGTTGTCGTCTTTTGCACGATCTGGTTACACAAATTTACCAATGTATTCTCAATTTGACTGAAATCTGAATTGTGAATTATCAGTCGGGCCCAGGCCTCCTGGCCCAGCCTATTCCGACGTTAACGACCGAGCCAGTGCCGAGCCAATCTCCTCGGCCCGTCCCAGCGTACAGAGCACGAGCTATGACGAAGCTCATGGGATTGGCAACGGAGAAAAGCTTTCGTGAGTGCACATTGTGTTTGTACAAAACCGGTCCGTCTTGTCTGGTGAGAAGCCTGACCGCTTCGGGATGAACTCACCAGAGCGTACTGAGGTTCAGGAGTTAGCAAACACACGAAATGACATCTGTGGAGGCGTGCAGGATTACATAAATATGTCAGGACTTCTCTCCTAAAAAAACGCAAAGGATTGGTGCTTTCTGCTATATTTTACCAGCCTTCCTGATATTTACGTTCGGATGGGATCCAAAAATACGGTTAGACAGCCAGATACATACAAAAGTGAAGCAATAACCTTAAAGAAAACGTGCAAGACAATGAGATTACTTACCGGAAAAAGATATTTTAATCACACGCATAAACATAGGCGGATCCAGTGGGGCAAAGGAGGCACATGCCCCCCCCCGATCGACCCTCGGCGCCCCCTGAAAGGTCGATGGCGCCCCCCTGAAATGTCGCTTCCCACCCCCTCCCCCAGGGTGCGAAAATCGGCTAGGTTTTTAGGCCCACATGATAGGTTTTGTCGGTCAAAAGTGGTACCCCTCTGGTCCGGATGGCGCCCCCCCCCCAGAAGGTGCCTCCCCCGATCAACAATTCTGGATCCGCCTATGCGCATAAATATTATTACTTGTTATGGTTCAGTACCTACTGCCACACATTATTACACTACGCATTCAACATTCATATATGAGTGTATCTATGCATTTAAACGCTAAATCAAGTAACTGATACGCGACGCAATATTGACAATCGTAAGCGTCACCCCGGCAAAAAAGTAAAGGGGCCAGTCAAACTTCAACCCGATGCTGACAACAACCTTCCCACGTTAGGTCCAAAAAAACTGTTCGAATTTGTGCTCCTCGTTGCCTTCCGCAGCGACTGCTTGACTGGTTATAAAAATGTCCGGTTTTCTCCCATTTTTACTGAGATCAGGAAATGTTCTGCCAGAATGTGGGGGACCAGGCTCCCCTGCCCCTCTCCCTTTCCGACGCCTATGATGAGAATGACATAAGATAATCCTCAATTGGCATTAGATAATAAAGATATGAAATCGTAAATATCTAAATCACCGTCGACAAAACGTCAAAGTAGTGCTGCTTAACGCTATAACAAGGATATCACAAGCCATGCTCCGGCATATTTCAGAGGTTTTGAAACTCGATACTACATCAGTCATTGTTTATCTCCAGAGGGAAGCTTGCGTCATACGACACATTGAACGGGACGTGGAAAGACATGGGATACCGCATGCCGAGGGGCCAACACAGATCATCTGCTGAAAATTGCCGCAACAAATTCTGTCCAATGAGTTTAAGGCCTCAGTTCTCTGACTGCCCGGATGAAAAGCCTGGGTACGACTCTGGGTCGACAGCCAAACAGAGACCACAGTGGCGGTGGCGGAAACAAGGGGGAGGATACTAGGGGGAGGATACTAGGGGAGGATACTAGGGGCTCAAGCTTCCTCCCCCGAAATGCCCGTGCCTATAGTAAATGCACAGCCGGAGGCTGTTCCGAGGCAGTGACGGTGGAGGCTCAAGCCCCAAGCCCCCCCCCACTTAAGGCCCTGGATCCGCCACTGCACAGGTCCCAGGAGTGCGAGACAGCTGTTACCAGATACCCTGTGTCGGACGGATGTATGCACAATATCTACGTAATCATATGAACAGATTTTTGTGTCCAGACCTAGCGAGAAATCGCCATAGCTAAAGAGAGTGAGCACTCTAAGGAACGGAAAACTACAGCTGTATAATAAAAAGACTGAACAGGAATCTAGGTGCAGAATGCGGGAGCAATAGCATTCTGGCGACCCTGTCCGCAGTTTGATATTCGCTGCATGTCACGGTTAAGTGCTTACCACTTTCGATTGGAGCCTAAGTTTTAGCGTTTCGTTTTTTTTTCACGTCATCTCAAAAAAGTCGTGCATACTAGAATTGTGCACAGCAGTAATCTATCAGCATTTAACAGCTAAATCACGGGCCAAAAGCCATGACCTTTGCAGTGGGTATAACCTTATGGCTACATCCCTCACATCATTAAGGACAAACTGTAATTTAGAACAGTGCCGATGGTCCTCATCAATTTTCCGTGGTGCGTTACAATCATGGGGGAGGCTGATAGTAGTAATGTACTTACAAATCTGCATTCGCTAAACACTAAACTGCTCGCATTGCGAGCTAGATATTTGTCCACAAACAGGGATGAGCTATGGTACGCTACGAAAAGGATGTTTGTAGCCGTAGCTCGGAAAGCATAGCGTAGCGTAGCTGAAAGCTATGCGTAGCATACCTACTATCCAAATTTTTAGATATGCAGCAACGCACCGCGAGTCTTTTGGTAACATCGACTTTGATTCAAGACCGTTATTGCATGATCAGCAGCCCTCCTTTCTTGGACTGCAGATATCTAATTTTCATCATTATGCCAGTGCAGGTGGTTGATGGGTTAAATGGAATGAACCACGCCAGACGTTGAATTGCGGGCTGGTATTCACACTTGGTACACTGTGCTGTGTACCTAGCTCTAGGAATCACATCCCGGACAGTGCGCTCGTCTCCATTCAGAGTGTTTCTGAACCGTGTGCTCACTTAAATATCTTAAGCCGGCAGCTAATTGTGACACCCCATTGAAGCCGCCGGGCAAGATGCTCGCTAACTTTCGCACTGCGATTATCAGGTTTACGACGGACAAATTATTCTTGGGATATGCGTTCTGCTAAAAAATCGGTATGTTGCACCATTGCCAATTGGGGCATTCCAGGACAAAACGACCAAAAATATTTCAATTTGACACCACCATGTCTAGAAAAAATCTGAAACTTTGTCTCCGGGGTAGTTTTGGGCCAGAAACACGCCTGTGAGAATCTTAGCCCCCTCCGACCAACGGTCACCGAGTTATAGCCCGAGGCATTTTCGGGAGGTCATCTTGTAGACTCATCTTTGATGCTTCATAACTAAAAAACGCATAGTCTGATTAACAAGTTTTGTATATCATTGAACTCGTCTTGAACTATACTTTATTTTGAAAAAGAAAATTTCAAAATTTGAAATTTTTTTACATTTAATTTGTTTGACCTTTTCTTTTTGACCTAGCTTGACCTTTTCGCAGTTGAAATTGCCATTTTAGACACCTCAAAAATTTTTATTCATACAATATCTTTCGATAGAAAAAATAAAATGCGTTCTTGCTATAAGTTCCAAATATTTAGCACCTAAGGTAGGTATGTAGACGGTTTTTTACCACTGCGGTAGTACAGCCTTATGTTTAACGCGGCAAACACAGTGATTGTTTTTGTAATCGGTTGCTGGCAATCATATTGCTTTGTCTTTACGAAATTTTCGTCGTGCGAGTGTCAGAATTTATGACAATTAACACGCGCCAACCCGAGGGGGTGGGCAACCGGCGTCCTCAGGTCTCTACAGGTAGTAAAAAAACACCTTAGCGCAGCGCCATCGTACTCCATCTATCTCTAACACAACATTTTTCAATTTCTGGAAAATAATTTAGGTCAACTGGGAGGTGGTAGGTACCGTAAATACTGCAGGCCAGCTGGCAACTGACTGGTGGGGGAGGGGGTGACCTGAGGTAGACGGTCTTCGTTATGCCTTGTGGGACTTTCAACTTTGGTTCATTGATTAACACTTCATCGTGGGAGTTGCTCGTTTGGGTGGTGGGGTCGGGGTCTCTGTAAAAAGTCCCTTGATGACTCTAGTGAGACACCTACTCCTAAAACTGAACTGGAAACAACTTGGACAATATTTATAAAAATAACATTTCAACGTCGGAACATTTCACGTCTGTTGCTGGCTGGTGACGTGGAGCTAAACCCCGGCCCTGCTGGGCAAGCCGCGCCGGGGTCGGTCGCAGCGGAGACGGGAGCCGCACGTCCGGGGTCCTGCCGCAGCATATCCATTATCGCGCAGAACGTTAGGAGCATCCGAAACAAGCTTGGCACACTGCGAGCCTGCTCAGTGGAACTTGCCAAGCACGACGTAATATGCTGGACGGAAACCTGGCTAAACGAAACGGTTGAAACAAGCGAGCTTCAGCCAGCATTGCCGAACCACGCATGGTACCGGCGCGACAGACCGACGCACGCAGGTGGCGTGGCGTGCGCAGTCAGGACCTCCCTGGGCGCTGAGCGACGCACAGACCTGGAGGCGGAGGACACCGAGATGCTGATCCTGGAGCTTCGCACCTTTCCGGCGTCATTCCTGTGTGTGGTATATTGCCCCCCTGGTGACAACAATCTACTGGTCCGGACAATGAAGTCGGTACAGCGCCTAGTGACTAGAAACCCTGGTAGACCCATTGTAGTTTTGGGCGATTTCAATGTGCCGGACGTAAAGTGGTGCCCGGGGGATGCACTCAACGCGCGGCCGGTTTATGATCGCTTGTTACTGCGTGCCAGTCAGCTAATTGATGGATGTGATGTGGCCGGTCTCGAGCAACATGTCTGTGAGCCCACTCGAAGAGATAACTTCCTGGATTTGGTTTTCTCCCGATGTACTCGTCTGAACGCTGCGGTCCGGCCAGGTGTATTTTTATCTGATCATGCTGAGATCGTATGTGATCTTATGGTTTCGTCACAACGACCACCTCTGACCAATCGTGAAACCGCCTTAAATTACAGAAGAGCCGATTTTGACGGCCTGCGTAGGTCCTTAGAGCTCGTTCCGTGGAATGTCATGTCAGAGATGAGTATGGAAGATGCTATTGACACGTTTTACTCGATTCTCGAGGCCGCTATCCGCGACCATGTACCGACAGTCGTATTGCGTCGCCAATTTCCACCCTGGTTTGATGCCGAGGCAAGACATTCCCTGCGTGAAAAAGAAGCGGCCTTCAATCGTACAAAACGCAGCAAAAACCCTGACACACTTCGCAATTTTAGTGAAAAACGCCGAAATTTCAAAGAATTAGCGTGTTTGAAATACTTCAAGTACATCAAAGGACTGATCGGCGATTTTAAGTCGAATCCGAAACGCTTCTGGTCGTTTTTAAAAGTTGTCAAAGGATCGAAAAGGCCATCTGCCCGTACTATTGGACGGTGACCGTGAAGTGAGTGACGACACTGCGAAGGCAAATTTACTCAACCGAACCTTTGCTAGCAAATTCACAGCACCAGAGGTAGAAGCATACCCGTTCACCCCCGCCTACAGTATCCCACACCTAAATCGTTTTGTGATCTCGGAGGCTGGTGTACGAGCTGCTCTCCGTGACCTGCAGAAACACAAGGCATGCGGCCCCGACAACATCAGCGCCCGCGTCATCAAAGAATGCTCAGAACAGTTGGTAGTCCCATTACGCATACTCTTTGACCAGTCAGTGTGTCAGGGTGTGTTCCCGAGCAGGTGGGCTGAGGCCAACATTGTCCCGATACACAAAAAAGGTTCCAAAAAATGTCCTTCAAATTATCGTGCGGTTTCATTGCTCCCGCTGTTTGGTAAGTTGCTGGAGAGGTGTGTATGTGACGCATTACTTCTTCATGTTCGACCTGTCCTGACCGACAAACAGCACGGCTTTCTCCCACGTCGCTCTTGTGACACAAATTTAGCTTGCCTTCTAAAAACGGCGTGGGAATCAATCGCTTCTGGCAACCAAACTGACGTCATATACACCGACTACTCCGCGGCGTTTCAGAGCGTAAACCACAAACTTCTGGTCTATAAACTCAGAAATTCATACCAAATTACCGGTGACGCCCTGAACTGGCTTTCCTCATATTTGACTGATCGAAAACAACGCGTCATCGTGAACGGAAAATGTTCAGACTGGACTCCAGTACGTTCTGGAACGCCTGAGGGTAGTATTCTGTCACCATTGCTCTTTGCTCTGTTTGTGAACGATCTTTCGGACAAAATCAAAACGAATTGTCTTCTCTTTGCCGACGATGTCAAAATTTACCACAAAATAGTCTCTGTCCAGGACACAGAACTGCTCCAGGCCGACCTCACGTCTTTGGCTAAATGGTCCAACGATTGGAAGTTGAAGCTGAATCCTGATAAATGCAAATCATTTAAGATTACCCTGAAGCGAAAACCGATCCAAGCCACGTACAAAATTCAAAGTACTGCTTTAGAAAACGTTACCAAAATTCGCAATCTCGGAGTGTGGCTTGATACAAAATTGACTTTCAGCGAACACATTGACACGACTATTAGCAAGGCGAACAGAGCATTGGGCGTGATGATCAGGACTCTCCAGTCGAACCATGCAGTGGGAGGACTGAAACCAGAACCTCTTCTGGCAGCATATTTCGGCAACATCAGGTCCGTTTTAGAATTCGGTTGCATCATCTGGGGGAGCTGCCAGGACACATCTCGACAGACTCGAAAAAATTCAGCATAAATTTCTTATTTGGCTCGCTGCTACGGCCCGCGTTCCCTCAACATCTTTGGCATACACAGACCTTCTGAAATTGTTCAAAATCACTAGTCTTGCCAATAGAAGATATCAGTACGATGTTCTTTTCGCTCACAAAATTCTCACTGGCAATGTGGACTCTGCCCTCCTGCTCGGGAGCTTCCCACTCCATGTCCCTGCGCGAAACACGAGATTGGGAAATAGAACTTTCCTACACGTACCATATGCCAGGGTGGAAACGATAAGATCTGGACTGTTCTGTCGTGCTGCCTCTGCAGTGAACTCTTTTCTCACTGCCTGCCAACGCGCAGACCCTTTTAGATCCACTTTTGGCCAGTTCAGATCTCAGGTACGCACGTATGTTAAACAGATGCCTTAGTGATTCATGCGTGTTTTGTTTTTATGTTTTATCATGTTTTTTACCGTATACCATTGCGCTGTTCATCATCTCATCATGTATTTATCAATGTGTTTACCCAAATTTTTAATTTACATCTAGACCATGGCCGTTTATTATTGGCATACAATACATTTTAGTCATTCGTGTATGCCATGTCCACCTCATCGGATATTTTAACCCTCGCCCCACCGGGGGCATCGATGGCCCCCTCAAGGTTTTCCGGGATAGCAGAAAAACGACGAGGCGCAGCACCGCGGTTGAGGGCTCTACCTCTCACTGCATCATTTTCCCATCATCCCTGAAATTTTTTACCCCGGGTCACCCAAGGTCAGGTCACCAGATGAGGTCAACCAAGGTCACCTCACTTCACCTTTAGAGCTCTGTAAGAGCTACATTTCAAAGTTGATCGATTTGAAACTTCCTACACTTCATGACCCCTCCAGGGTCTACAAGGTGTATATCCGGGATTTTTCGATTTCGTGCCCTGAGGTCAGGTCACGAGGCGACCTCTCCCATTGGAAAAGCATTGGGAAAAGCTATTTCATGATATAAAAGCCACAAAAATGATTGCAAATACTCAGACTGCTCAGAACAACGTTTTTGGACACCCTTTCACGGATCCCAGGGGTCATATTTGCCCTTTGACTTTTCTAAGGTCATCCAAGGTCACCAGAGGTCAAAAACAGTATTTTGACAATAACTTTTGACCTAATTGAGCTAGAGCGGTGAAACAAACACCATCGTGCTTGTCTTGTCACTGGCTTTCATTTGATATACGGCAAGGTCACTTTTTGACCTTTCGTGACCTCAGGTCATATTAGGTCACGAGGTGACCTCTGGCGGTCAAACCAATGGCGGGAGGTCTTTACGTTCCACATAGCGGAAACAGTACTGACAATTTGCTATCAAATGTACTTTACCAGGCCTCAATAGCTCTAATGACATAAGAGTTATGCCCAGTTTGCTTAATCATTGCATATTTGAGTGAAAATAGCCGATCTTGACCTAATTTGACCTCTGGAGGTCAAACCATTGACCTGAGCACTAAAACATGCGAAGTAATTTCTTACTGAATTCACGCGAGCTTTCTATTGCACTTTGCAGATTTGCGCTAACGCCCATATTTTCGGAGTTAGAGGGGGCTATCGATGGCCCCCCGGTGGGGCGAAGGTGGCGCCGGACCCCCGGTGGGGCGCGGGTTAAGCTCATGCATGCTGTGATATTGGTCGCCCACTAAGGGTTACATGAGCATCGGTCATTTAAGCGCTAATTTACATCATCTCTTTTATTGTGTTTTGTAAATATGTGTGTTTTACCAGCGTGACTTGAGCTGTAATTGGGGTTTACCTGTTGCTCATCAACGATGAATAAATGAATAAATAAATAAATAAATAAAAATCGCAGCCATTAAAAGTGATAGAAAGGGATCCATTGTTTCGAGGGAGACGAGGGCAAATTAAATTATTAATAATGGACCTTTCAGCCTTAAACGAAAATTTTCAAAGATGTCACGAGTTTATCCATAATTGAAACAATTATAGCTTATCCTATGAGCACCACTAACTTACACAATTACATCGCCCCCGAGATGGAAAAATAGTATCGATACAAGGTGACCCAGTGCAGCACAGCATACGTTTGAGAGGATTCATGCAATGTAAATAAACGTGTCTGAAAGGCTTTCATTCCCAAAAAGTAATTTGAATCTGCTCATATATGCGAAAAATGTCCTGAAATTGTAACGCATTCGACTTGGTCACTTGAGCAGGTTGCCTCATGATATTTTTACAAGGTGATCATTTCATAGCTGACACGGATCCCAGAATCCCAGATGAATAATTACACAGTGCACTGGGAGTGATGCCGCTAAACAGCCAGTTTTAATCACTGCCGAATATGTTACATACAATCGTTTGGCCGTGTCACCTTTGAGGTAGCTCGAGGCGAGGTCACAGTATTTCTTACAGGAACTAAGTGGAAACCTAAATTTTGTGGCATAATAGGTGACAGAGGAGAGCCGTAGAAAGAATGTTCAGCACCATTGGAACACTCTCGTTGAGCCCAAACGGATTATGTATCTTATAATATTGCCTAGTCAAATGCCAAAATTAACTTGCTTTGACCTAGAGCCAGGCTTATGTCTGTATGGTAAAAAGAATATTAATTAAACTGCAGTGGCAAGCCAGACATGACAACGTAAAAATAAAACCTCCATTGCAATTCTCGACAATTCTCAATTCTCTCAAGTTATCAAAATTTACCAATTGCCCCATGCATTTCTAATGGAAAGATCATGACCCTGGCCCTGCTCCTGGTTATCGACATAGAAATCCTGCTACGAAAAATTATCTTGCTCGGCGACCTTACTAAATTTGAATCTAACCACGATAGGCTAAATTTGATATTATTGATGTACTTCCCAAAGTTTTTTCGAGGTTAGGTCTCTTGGGACATGGGTTGGCGGTTTGACCTGGTATGACTCAGACCTAAAATTTGAAGCCATATACGTTTATTATTACACAGACACACACACATACACATACACAGTTCCGTTAAAAAGAGCTTGAAAACATTTGAGGACGGAGCTCGCTACAAGGCAAGACAGGAAATTAATAAGATAGTTCTCACATGATTTTAGCCGGAGATGTTTGCCTTAGTATAGTAACCATGACCTATATTGTATCCATACAAACACTTTTTGACGATGCAATTATCCAAAAAAAGAGCCAGTTTGTGCATCCCACTGGCTCAGTGCTTCCACCACTGGTATAACCAGCTGTAAACCTGTAGCATCTGGTAGCTGAGCTCAAGAGGACAAGAAGTCTGGGCTGGAGAGCCTGCCTTTGATGCTGGATCGAGACAACATGTCGAGCTTTCGAGACCTGCGCCCAGTGATGGAGAGAAAGTCTATGAGGGAATACTCGTTTTGCTTCTCTGTGTTGTGGAGTGAGCGGATAAAGGCAGAGGATCTTCTGTTCCTTCTCTTCCTAGAAGCACTACTCTTGTTTGAAACACTTGCTCCATGTTCTCCCAGATTTCCTGCCGGTTGACCTCAAGGACAACTCATGCCACTGCTTGGGTGGCCTACCACAGACGTGGCGCCACCTATCGGCGCTATGACGGAGTGGTAGGCATGTCGACAGCGAGTCAGCGGCACCAGGGCCAGTAGATTCGATGGACAGCGAGTACAATCCTAGGCTAGTTGAGATTGGAGTGCATTGATACTTCTGTTGGCACCGTCTTCATATTAAGAATTAGTCCATGATATAGCTGATAGCAATTAAGACAAGGAGGGGCAAGAAGCAGAGCTTGAAGGGATTTTGCCAGAAGCTGCAAAAATTTCGAGTTAGAGGTACATGAAGTACGGTGGCGATGCGCGAAGGTTTTTTTACTACCTGTGGAAACCTGAAGAGGCTGGTTGCCACCTCCTTGTGTTAATTCTCATATATTTTGACACTTGCACGATGAAAATTTCGTAAAAACAATGCCATATGATTGCAAGCAACCGATTACAAAAGCAATCGCTCTGTTTGCGGTGTTAAACATAAGGCTGTACTACCGCAGTGGTAAAAAACCGTCTGCATACCTACCTTAGTTGCTAAATATTTGGAACTTATAACAAGAACGCATTTTTTTATTTTTTTCTATCGAAAGATATTTTATGAATCAAAATTTTTGAGGTGTCTAAAATGGCAATTTTAACTGCGAAAAAGTCAAGCTAGGTCAAAAAAGAAAAGGTCAACCAAATTAAAAGTAAAAAATTTTCAAATTTTGAAATTTTCTTTTTTCAAAATAAAGTATAGTTCAGGACAAGTTCAATGATATACAAAACTTGTTAATCAGGCTATGCATTTTTGAGTTATGAAGCATCAAAGATGAGTCTACAGGGTGACCTCCCGAAAATGCCTCGGGCTATAACTCGGTCACCGTTGGTCGGAGGGGGCTAAGATTCTCACAGGCGTGTTTCTGGCCCAAAACTACCCCGGAGACAAAGTTTCAGATTTTTTTCTAGATATGGTGGTGTCAAGCCTTGGTCGATCTGTCCTGGAGTGCCCCAATTGTATATTCAAAGCCATAAAATTGTCAAAAATCCTTCGACCCAGGACAATTTCTCCCATTCTTTATTACCTCAGATTAACACGCGCATTGACAGGGATCTGAGCCACCTTCGCTTTGACGGGGGTACCCGCCCCCCATAAGATCTCGAGAACCGCGCTAGGTAGCGAAAAGCGGTAAACGGCGTTGGATAGTCCATCCACTTCTCAATCGAAAATACTTTTACCATTTTTTTGTCAGGTCACATTTAAGGTCACTAGAGGTGAAAACATGCCGTCATAGGGATAACATGTTAACAAAGTTTTTCGGCCATTTCATCTGAACAAGTAAAGATGAGCAAAACGATTTCAACTGTATGCATCCTCGCAGCAAGCTGAATCGAATGATACATAATATGACCTTGCTAGGTCAAATCAAGGATTTGACCTGACCTGAGGTCAGGTCAAGGTCAAATTGGGCCAAATGCATATCATTAGAACCACAATGACGAGGAAAATATAATGCAGTTAAAATAAACGTTCTATCTCTATACATTACTGAGTTATTCAGTTAAAACCATTTTTCCCATGTATTTCAAATGGAGAGGTCATGGCTCGTACCTGGCCTTAGGTCATCGATATCACAAATACCGGAACAAATTTTAGAGAACTCGGTGGGGCCATTGTGTGAGAGAGTTTCAATCGGATAAGTTCACCCTGTACCGACTTATGCTATCTTAAACTTTTTTGACGTCAGGTCACTTGACCTGTACTGGTGACCTGACCTGCGATGACCTGATCTTAAAATTTTGACAAACGTTGTAAAAATGATGCGGGAAAATGTGTGTCAAGTACGGCGGCGCTAAGCGCCGCCGTTTTTATGCTAGCTCCGAAAAACCCGAGGGGGGCGGGTACCCACCCCCCGTCAATGCGCGTGTTAATGATCGTAAGAACCCCAACAGCATGCACTGGTAAACCACCACCAACTTCCTCATTGCTATTCACGTCGGAATTTGTATTGCTCGCCACGTTACCCCTCCCCACTGGCGCTTGAACTCCGCGCCGCGGCCAAATGTGTCCGTGCCAATATTACGAAAAAATTTAAGTCATTGAGCACTATACAAAAGTTCTACTCACAAACAGCATGGAAAATAAAACGTCTTGAAGTCTTAAGTTAACAAGATGGGCCACGCACAAATTTACGAAAATACGAATTTCATATCTTAAAATCATCAAAAGCAAAAAGGTAAAACATGCAAACACTGTTGTGTGAGCCCTCAATGGTTTATCATAAAATAATCAAAAATAGTTTACAACTATTTTATAACCATTCTCAGATACCATATCTCAAAAACTTTCATTTACAAATAAAAAAATTTAAAATTGCCACATCGGCCCAGCATAAACTACCATCAAAGATTCCCAGGTGTGCTTACAAGGGCAAGTCAAAATATCTTCGTCCACTGCAGCCCGTGCTCAGATGTAGATGGGAGTTTCAGGCAATTTGAGCCCGGGCCGGGCCCGGCGTCTGATTTAGAAGCCCGTCACAAGCCGGTTTTGGAAGAAATGATTATAAGCCCGGAAGGCGGTATATGGAAAACATTAACGACTATATCAAAATTATTTACTTAAACTGTTCAAATATATGTTTTAAGCCAATTTATCCTGTAAAATTTTGGTTTCACCCAAAACCATATCAAAAAGGTGCATGAGCATCAGTAGCCTCAGCTATCTTAATAATTCACAAAAATGATACTGAAAAACACAGTAAAACAGGCTTTTATGATGCAAGCTTACTAGGCAATACCAGCATCACCTTATAAAAACAAAGGGTATTCTAGATAAGGTATGCACATGGCACTATAAAATCGGATGAAATAAGTCCACTCATGTAGACATTTTCATCTTCACTTTATAAATCATTATATGCGGCACGAGCCTCACAATTGAGTTCCAATAATGTTTATAAATAGAGGAAGACAGTGACAAGTTTCAGCTAAAACTTTCAGAATATCATGGCGGAATGGCTGTGAAGGAAAAAACTTACATTGTCCAATTGATACAGAACATTTCTTTAGTTTAGTACAAACAGCGAAGATAGTAAAGAATTTTGCTGGTAGCCCGGTCTGGAAAGTAGGTAACCAAAGGCCAAATGAACAAGCCAAGCCATATAAATTATCAAACACAGCCATAAAGAACATCTATAAGAACCACAGTTTACAGGTTCCACCAAACATTGAATAAAAATATTCACAATCTACCAAAAGTAAATCTGACAAAAAAAAACTCAATCCATAATACATGGCGAACACATTTCTGTTTGCTTTGTTGTATTTGACGGGCTTGCGCTAGTAGGTATCTAAGCGCCGTGCTTGTCTACATTAGAGCAATCATTTATAAAACATTTTCACCAAAATTTACCAGAATAGTAAGTTTATTTCAGCGAAAATATTTCAAGACTTTGAAAATATATTTTAAAATTTCACAGATTTAAAAAATAAGCACAAAGTGTGTGTGCATTTCTTTTGTTCCTGAGAATAGGCCACTTTTGTGCACTTGTTTGTGGACTTCTTATTCAAAGGTCTAACTTTCACAGGGTAGAACCTATGAACATTAGACCCTTTGATCAGTGGACCTGATGTAATCCTTTGAACCCGAGATGTGATCCACCTACTCGATGTGGTGGGAGGAAGTGCTGTTATGTTCAAGTTCAAAGCTTATAATAGAAGTTGTATTTCATAGAGACCAGGAAGTATCTCCACAAGGAAAATGCAACACATACTGTCAAGTATATTCATGTTTGGTGTAATTTCAAAGGTTCCTTCTAAGGCTGACTGCTCTCCCCAGTATCTCCCCACAACTGACTAATTTATATGTTTTGAAGTACTTGATCAAAAACATGTTTTCTTTGTGCTATTTCCTTGCTTATACTAGCCCTTTCTGAGTGGATTTTGCATCTTTTGGGCAATGAAAGAGCAAGATGAAGCTGTGGAAGGTCAAACTTATCAACATTTGTTCTTGCAGCTAGAGTTACCAGGCCAATTTGACAATTATGGGCTCCCACTAGATAGTTTGTACCTGACATATTTACTTCACCATTTTCGTAGAGGACATGGGAATGGCTCCATAGATAACATTTTCTTTTACCTGGAGCAAAGCTTCTCGAAAAATTTTCTAGCTAGAGCTAGGTGTTAATATCAATATGTTAGCAGCAAATTGGTTAAATGACTTCCTTGAAATGGTATACTGACAATATGGAGTAACAAATATGCTATCACAATTTATATTTTGTTCACCCATATATGACTTGAAAATTTTAAAGTAATTAGGATATTCATAACATGACAGTACGGCATGGATGTGTGCAACTGTAGGCATTATTCAATATTTGATTTTAAATATTAATTAAGGTTTAAGTAACTTGCTTTTGACCCTGGCATGAGTAACAGATAAAAGCTAGAGCTTCATGCTTTACATTCTGATGTATGTCTAAAAGTCTCAAAATTAATTGTAAATGCATTTTCAAAAGCTGCTGGTGCATGAATAAGATTATGTTTCAGTGGAAAAACTAGGTTGTACTGAAAAGGCTTATTTAACTTACAGAAAATTGACTTGAAGTCCCAGTTTAGTTGAAGCCCGGAATGAGCCTGGGTGAAGCCCGTTATCAGCCCGACATTGGCTTAAATCAGGCCTTCAGGCCGGCCAAAGCCCGCGGGCCTGGGCCGGGCTTTGCCCCGGGCCCCGGGCCTAGAAAGTCCACCTTATCCAGATGACATATAATAACTCAGGTTGTGGCTCCAACCAGGCCGCTGCGGTGCTAACGCAACGCCGTGGGTTACCGAATAAGCATGGACCGGCCAAGAATGAGCAATATGAGTGGACTATCACAGAACGATGCTATAAAAATGCCGAGAAGTGCTGAAATTAGTTTATACAATTTCAAAGCACTATAACCATCTAAATTTGTGTATTGACTGCTGTGTTGACTGTTATCCAAATACCCGGGGACTGCCGACAACGAACCATTTATTGCATGAGAAATGTTCCTGCTAGGTATGTCAATCTCGAGATTGGGATCCCGCTATTTTCAAAAAGCCCCAATCACGGGATTAAGTCTCTCGTGATCCCGGGATTCAGACATTTATTATAACATATTCAAGCAATGCCGTGACAGCAAAAACGATACCTAAGAATCCTGTTTGGCTGCATATGAAGCGTTAAACCACATATGGTGAATACCAGTCATACCTTTTCATCCAAATGAACGGTCGCCGTAACCATCGGAGTTCCGAGGTGTCCTAGGGATTCAATCGGGAATCGAATTTCCTCGCCGTTCCCACTGTCACGAGCTGACGCAAGATGACGCTCGGGCTGCCCAGGTGACCTCCGTCCCGTAGTTGGCGATACCGCGATATCATATGTAGCGGAGGGTGGGGGAGAGAAACGCACTGACCTTCACGGACTGATATTTTGATATGCCTTGTTGAGGAAACACAAGGTAGGGATATATTCTACCCCTTTCTTCTGCTCTCTGTGTTAACACGCGCACTGGAGGGGCCTCGGATACTCTCCCAACTATTTTTCCGGGATGACCGGAGAACCACTCGTTGCCAAAACACGGGAATCGGTCGCATTTGAGAAAATTTAACAGCGCGTTGAATAGTGAAATAATTTTGAAAATTTGTCGAAAATTGTTTGATTTATAGGCTTCTAAAGTCAGACCTACATTTTGAAATCGCCGCGACCGCGCAGTCGAACTGGTTTGCTTGCATTGGAGACCAAGTGGTGACGTCACAGTGTCATATAGACGGGATGATATGTCAAGGTCACCTCACGTGAAGGTCGAGGTCAAAGTTCAAAGTCATACTAGCAATTTCAAGGTCATTGACCCCGGTGCTTTATGTGTCCCAGTCTGACGTATATTATGCTATGACGTCATAGTAAAGGTAACCCAGTTGTAAGTTCAAGGTCAAAGGTCAAGATTAAAGATCATGGGTAAAGGTCAATCCTCCTTTCCAGCACAAGGTTTGTTATAGTGCTACTTTAAGTGTGCATAATAGGAATATACCATATTGTGACGTCATAGGTTGATGACCTTGAATGACCTAGACCTCAAAAATGAAGGAAAGATTCTTTGCGACACAACCTCTATGACCGTGGTCCGGCTTTAACCTACTCCGGCTTTTCCACGCATTATCAGGGCATTTCCCAACAGGTCCCAAGCATGGCCAAAATTTGACCTTTGTGACCTCGTTTGACCTTGACAATATAGACCTAGATCAATGGAAATTAGTCATGCTGTAGATCACCATAGCCCCCACCCAAACCCCTATCGGCATTTCTTAAGCCTCTAAGTTTCCGATATCTCAGGGCTTACCAGCCCCATCTGTGCGCATTAATGTCGGACCCCTCTCCAGTGTGGTTGTTAATAATCACTCGAATGCCGGTTATAATACAACATTCCCATGCAGAAAAGGTGTTACAATTATACCAAAAGCTGGCTTAGAAAGAAAAGCCATGCTCAAATACACATTTATGATGCCTCCCGTTTTGTTGTTCGTGGTGACGCTTATGAATTTATGGCAGACCAAGATTGCTGTATCGTTGTTCATGGATTACATGTTTATTGTTTGCAGTGTTTCAAACTACAATTCGGTCACAATTCATGGCGCCACGACAACATCTGCAAAATATTTTACGGACACCTTGGGCTGGATTAAGTTGCTCCAAATGCCCCTCTTTTCACTGTCCTGATTACGCCCATGTAAAATAAAACCTATCTGTCGAATGCAAGTTTTATGCGCTGTTCAATTATCTGTCAAATGAGCTCCTTTGTCCAAAATTCGGGGAATTTGCGGTATTGCGAAGGAGTCTTCCAGGAAAAGTAATATTGGCCACGGACGGAGGCATTTAGGGCCTATGTGCGCCGGTGCACTGCGAGTGTGACCCCTGTCACCTCTGTGCCTCGCGGGCATGCGGCTACTGTTGGATGTCGGCCGCTGATTGGTGGAGGCGCGTTCACATGTCTTGCGATAAAATCAGCGGAAATCGTTCGATGAAAATCGTAGTGTGGTAAGGTATGTATATGAACATTTATTTAGAATGTCATTTTCATTTTCAGAAATTCATAGCCATCACTTACCCCTATTGCCTCGATTATATTGAGCATTATCCAAGGCTGCTTACCGGTCTGCGGTTGACAGTGGACGAGCGGCCAACAGTGGAAGAAGTCCGCAAATAGGGGGCCATCTGGGCCACCTTCGAAAACCAGCTTAAGCGTCATCCCCCAAACTGCTCAGCCATGAATCGAATCGAGAAAGTTAACTGTAAAGGTTTAGACATCATTTTCACCGAGATCCCGTAAAAGCGCGACTGACAGCTGAATAGAATGAGGAGCAAACCATTGCTTAAGGTCTCCCAGCGGAGACGCCAATCGATTTTTAACTACACGGTGTTAGAATCCATGGCCAAGCCTTCAAAATCTCAGTCGGTACATTTTGTACCACGGCTGCAATTAAACTATGTAGCCTGACGAAATTTTGTAACGTAGAGAGCGTGGGCCACCTCCGCACAAATGCCATTGGTCTCTTCCCGGAACATTCTGATCACGTTTCTATGTTTATGACTTGAGTGATCCGATCCCATGTTTGTTTAAGGAATTCCGCGGCGGCATACTCATAGAGCCTCCTACTGCGTCACAGTACGCAACTTTAGTTTTCACGCAAGAATTTTTGCGTATGGGGACTAATTTGTGTTCTGGGTACATATGTAGGTTAAAAAATTCTGGTTAAAATGAGCAGATTATGCGAACAAACTTGCAAACATATAATTAAAATACAACAGGGTTTCAAGAAGAATAATATCCCTGGCACAACAAGATCACAAAAATACATATCGGAAAACGGCCACAACGTCCAATTTAGCTACAAATTTAGTTTAGCAACTGGATTTCGAGGCGTTCATAAAGAACCTAAGTAGCTTTTCTTACGATTCATGAAATTTTGTGATATAGGTACATGAGAACTTTATCTTGATGCAGCACTTTTGACATAATTCCTGCAATATGTTTTCGGGAAATGGGAGTTCCAAACGCTGGGTCCCATGTGGTGCGTACGAAATAAACTCAGACTGAAGGTTTCGACAGGGAATTAAGCGGGATGATTGAAAAATGTAAAAAGAAAAAAAGCCAGGCAATTAAAAGGCTTCACTTCTCCCGGCAGTGTCTTTGAGCTATCCTCTGCAATCATCCATAGTCCCACCTTTGTCGTAGTCTGCCCGCTGCAGCGGCCGCACTATGAGACCATCGCCAGGGTGGGCTACTGAGATAGCAGGGCGGAACTTGTCTGCGTACTCGTCCCACACCAGTGACGTCAACAGGTCTCGGCTGAACATGCCGTCCCCGCAGTCCTCACTGGAGCCGTTCACCGAGCCGTTCATTGTCTGTGGGAGAAGTGGCGGCCTTAGGCAGGTGTGACGTCACCGGAAAAACAGTGAGGGTGCAAGTGAATCTCCCAACCCATGTTGACAGGAAATTGCCTCATCTGGGATGCAAGAAAAAAGTTAGGATTTGGGTTTATTCTTTCTTCCACTTACCTGGATTGGAAAACTTTGAGAACTTTTCTAAATGTCGTTGAAACGGGGATATTCTTATCAAGGGGGAGAAAAATTAAGGATCAATTCGATACCAAGGACTGCTTTTGGGACAAGGTAATTGGAGGTTTCAACCATGAAAACAGGAAAAGGCACAGCGAGGCAAAATCTGGAACTGTTCATTACTATACCTAATATTTATTCCTTCTTAGAGAAGAAAGCATCTCCGTGTGAAACCCGTACCATCCAACTCCGAAACTTGATCTATATCCATGAAGAAAAAGTGGATTTCTATACACAGACTTAACACCATGACGATGGAGGCCCACTTTGTACCATCGAAAAGCGTATAAATATATTTTTCCTCGGCTTGACTGCTCCCATTTTCTATCTGACATACCATTACGGTACTAATTTAAGCCGACATATCTCCGGCGGCCTCTGAGCCTGCATGAGCACACAAAGAGGGAGCATCCGGAAGACGCCTATGGCAAGGTCTGCGGCGAACCAGAAGCGAGAGCCTGCCCAGCACCTCAGCCCCAGTCGCCGACAGCGACGGGTACCCAGGCCCATCATTTCTGACCGAAGGTGTACACTTCCCGTCTCGCTTTCAGACCGGTTATCCAAGGTCGGGGCCGGAGACGATGCGTGAGTTCGTCTGACGGGCGTGACGGTACCCCGGGGACGCACAAGTTCCGCAAAACCATCCAGTGCCAGGGCCACCAAGTCCTGTTTCTTGTGAGACGTGTTAACGTTATACAAAGACCACCTTGAGCGGTCTTTGAGACCACTGGGAGCGGAACTCACCTATGTTTTGCTTGGTTTGAGTGGGTGTTAATACCATACCATAATTATAAAGGAAGCAGACAACTAGTGTGAACTCCTTAACTCCTTTAGCAGACAACTAAAAAGTCCCCTTTAAGTTAAAAAGATCAAAGCAAAGAGGCTTAACACGATTATTAAAAAAACACATGGAGGAATACCCTTCCATCTGGCACGTATGTCAATTGATAAATGCTGAAAAATCGCATAGCTTTTGCGATACATGCCGTAATCATGTGCGCTTCGTTATCTCATCCGATGCTTGGGTCAACCTTAGGTAGTACAAAAAGAGGAGCCTCTTAGCCCTGTATAGCCCCATATTTTCATTTAGGGCAATTGAAAGTAGAAACAAAATATGGTTTCCTAATTTTCAGACTTGTTGGGTCCATCAATAGCCTTTTTTAGCAGTTGACAAAGAGGTCCATACCTTTCAGCGAAGACATGGTTCAGCAAGAAATATTGATCATGACCATGGCCTTGGGTGGAAATCCCGGGGGGTTGAGGTGGTCAGGACCCCCTGGATTTTGGGTCTCCCATAGGCTTTGTATAGGGCTTTTATTGCAGTGTCAGCGTTAACCCACCCAGGACCCCCTGGATCGAGAAGAGATCTCAAGCCATGATCGTGGCCACCGAAAGTGAGGGAAACAGGACATCATCCAGCCTGTGTACCAGGTTCACAGGCTGGTTTACTCATTGGGCGAACCAGCCTGTCCACTCGTCTCATTGAGTCCCTTGTTGGACTCAATCTAGGATTCAGATTTGTGCCTCTAACCACCGTTGGTCTACATTAAAGCCAGATCGTTTTAGCTGTGCTGAGCAGCCATGGTAGTGCTTATCAAGTACCGGGATTACCAGGGATTACCCCACTGACCAGATTATTTGTAAGCATCAAAATCGGAGAAGCATTTTGATACTTGGGGGGTGGAACATTGAAAGCGTGTGTTACAATTTCCAAAGTAGGTCCCGAACACGGAAATTTCCAGGCAATAATAAGTAACTCTGTGACAATCGCTTGTGCTTAAGGAATTGCTTATAGAAAGCTGGAGAAAATCCTGATCGATGTATTACGGAATAAAACAGACGAAAATTGAAAAGTGAGCAACAGAGCAAATCCTCAGTACTGAGGGCCTTCGAGACAGTGGCGGATCTAGCCGGTTGGTTTGGGAGGGGCAGACCAAAGTCGAAAAAAACGTCGCACAGTGAAAAATTGCGTTACAATATGCTTTTTAGGTAGGATTTTGGGAAATGGAGACGAAAAGCAAAAAAAAACGCCACGGGGTGAAAAATATGGACTCAAGATACTGTTTTTCCTATCCAAGCCCCAATATTTACACTGAACTTCACTAATTCTGTTTGAAGTTGAGAGTTGAAGCACCAAAATCTTGCTTACAAGCTAAAAAGGAGTCGGGGAAAAAGGAGGTCG
Source organism: Lepas anatifera (assembly GCA_034440635.1). Classification (NCBI taxonomy): domain Eukaryota; kingdom Metazoa; phylum Arthropoda; class Thecostraca; family Lepadidae; genus Lepas; species Lepas anatifera. The sequence goes on along the minus strand of JAOTON010001130.1, from coordinate 240,746 downwards.
ATCGCTTTGGGGGGCAAAAACATAGTTTTGCCCCGAGCTTTTCCGTTTGGGGGCAATTGCCTTTTTTGTCCCCCCCTGGATCCGCCACTGCTTCGAGATGAGGAAAGAAAATATCCAAGCGTAAATAAAGGCAAGAGTTTATTATGCATGGAAAAGATATATTCCAAGAAAATAGAACAAGACTACAACACGAATTCCACTGGATCAGACCTTCCACAGAAACTGCAGGAAAACACCTACCTTCACAGAATCCCAGCTGGAACAAAAACAGCTGTCTCCTCCGGCCGGACGCCAGCGCACTGAGTCCCTACAAGTGTACAGAGCCCATGAACATTCCACATACCCACCTGTCCAAGTGAAAGTAGTCGTTTGCCTCTCTAATCTCCGGTGCCACGTGTGCTCAGCACAAGCACAGGGTCAGCTATCCACGGCCCACTGGAGCGCGGTCGCTCCCTACCGCCGCAGCGCCGCCACTGCTCTCTGGCGCTCCCACAGCGTATCGATCGCCGCCCACCGCTGACCTTGAGAGTGGGGGAGGCAGAGGGGCGGGAACCGGGATCAGATGTGACGTCAGCCCTCTGCTGAAGATTAAACCGAGATTGAATGATGCGCTAACACCAACGTTTCCCTTGGCCCTCGCTCTGAAGTCTAGCCTTTAGATTAACTTAGAGTAAGGGACAAGGGGTCGGTGACGCAGGAGCTCGGCATTGTTCATTAAGCAGCATAAAACAGCTGATTTCTCAAGGCCATTGCCAGCGCGTGCCCGGGTAGGCTGCTTCAAAAACCAGTCATGCAAAACTTATTTATTTCGGTCTCGGTGCCATCGGATTTGAGCCAGGGGCGTAGCCAGGATTTCACTCACGGGGGGGGCAGCGCCCCGAAAAGGACCCCTGCGACAGCACCAAAGGGCCCTGATGGGTAAAAAGAGCCCTGCTTGTTACAGAATAGAGTGCTGAAGAGGGCTTAAGCGGGCCCTGTCTGGTATGAAATTTCAAATTTGGCCACAGAACATGGTGCGGGCGAGCCCGCTTCGCCGGGCCCCTGTCCTCAGGGGGGCCCTTCGGACCCTCAGGGGGGGACTGTCCCTGCCGCCCCCTCCCCCTTGGCTACGCCCCTGATTTGGGCGATGTTGATTGAAGCTGGTATTGTAGGCAATCCTGACCGGAGGTGACAGAATCACCCAGCGTTACACCGCTGATCCAACCATTTACGCCGAGGTTTTGAGCTGCGAATTACAAAGTACTTCATTCTGAGCAGTTTAATGTCAATGCTCACACGCAAGCCAATCAACTGCTTTTCAGAGAGAACAAACTTTAGCCGCCTGCAGCGCAACCGTTTTACCATATCGCCTGCCACAGGGTGCTGCAATTAGGTACCTCTACATTGCAGCAACTGGAAGCGTGACAAACTTGGAATCCCGGTGGTACTCAGCTGGTAACGAGTCTCAGTACTAGCTTCCCGTAGTAGCAGAAATCGCAAAGAATGCGCAACGATATAATACGATATGTTATAACAAGAAATAATGCAACGGCATTAACCAATGCTAATCATATTGTTCAATTGTATATTTTGTGATACACCAATCTTTCACTTACGGCTTCGCAAAGTGGACAGAAACGGCCAGAGGCGGAAACGTGCGGGGAGTAGAGGGTCAACCAAGACAGAACCGGGAAAAGCAATGCTTGTTTTAAGAAAATCGGTCAAATCGGCTGAAACTAAGCAAAATGTAACCGCAGGGGAGGGGGGGAGAGCATGACCGGATTGTCCCTTTTGGATCCGACCATATACGGAAACCCCTTCTCCAGTTTTACCCGCCAGAGTATACTAAGGAACAAGCTGCAATGGGTCCAAGGACCACACGTCGTCCGCTCATCGAAGTTGAAAGCACTCAGTACGGATACTTTTAAAATTCCACCGCGGAACAGAACAAAATAATCCTTGTTTGGACCTGAGCCAAGCCGTACGAAGATAACTTCAAAGGAGGTTTCAATGGTCTTCTAAAATTCGGTCATGGTATGCAAAACACACTGTTGGCATCGAGCATTAGCTGTCGACAGAAAAAAATGTTGCTTTAAGGTCGTATGCAAGAAGTATGGTACAGCAAAAGCATTGTCCTTTATCAAATTGTATTACCATCTATACATTCACAGCGAACACATTAATTTTATCATCAATAATTAAGCTATCACAGAATTCTTTTCACCACTTATCCTCTGAACGTTTTTCAATCTAACGGTAGGTATCACTGTGCTCTTTCGGGCCGTTTCAACGCCCGTCCCATGAACAAAGGGGGGCACCACATTTCTTAGCCAAAGGGACCAAGAAGTTAGCTCCAAAAAGCTAAAATTACGTTTTTATTCCACCCAAATTCAAGACTGAACGGAAGTTCCTGGGCTTTAAGTCACTTTGGTAATTTCGGGTTCTTTTTAGCCGAAACATACTTCCTCACAGGGTACGATGCTTCCTCGCAGGGCAGAATGTGACACGAACCCCATTACACTGCGATGACCGACCCAATCAAGCTGTATTAAAAACACGAACTCCAGACAATCCACAACGCATGACATATCCCACAGGACAATAAATACCCATTGCAATGACAATTGTAAACCAAATCCCATCCTATCGATAAATTGAAGTGCATTTTGTGTCACCCATAGCGTATACCCAGCCGCCCTAACATAATTTGACGCACACCTAGGAGCGTAATTCATGGAATACAATTGCAGTCACAATCATCGACTCTCATCAGATCCACAGACGTAAACGGCTGAACAGGCAGCAAAAATTAGCTTAATTGGGTTAGTGGATGATTGAAATCGCGGCTGTTTTGTAAAACATGCAAAACATAGGCGAGGCACTCAATGTATCTGCATTCTGACTAGATTCTAGCCTTACTGGAGCCAAATTTACTCGCACGCATACGCTCATCACCCTCAATACATGGATAAATTCTTATCAGCTCATCTTTCCTCACCACAATACATTCAGGTCTACAAGATCTTTAATCAGTTACGTGCACTCAAGTAAGAATAGAACACTGGCAATGTTTGACACGTTTTGCAGTCACAAAAATTCATTTGCACGCCCAGCGTCTCTGAGCGATGACAATACAACTTCATATCTCTTTTCAGGAGCGCCCACATTAGTCTTAAGACCAAACAAACTTCCAAATAGTGGGATTGACGTCATACTTATCACATTCACTGACTGACCACAGTGAAACCGCGTCGTGCGAGATGGCACCACACCTTAACCACGCTGAGACACCACAGGCGCGATGAGGTCACCCAATTCCAGGCCCACTACCGTCAGCAGCCAGGTTTTGAGTCTTTCCCAGGAGCGTATGCATTACGAAGGCCAGGCTTCAGGCATAGCTGCATCGCTGGGCGGCCACAACGGAGCGCGCCGTGACAGCGTTAGGACAGTCAAGCCCACAACTCCAGCTAATGTGCCGATGTTCCACCATGGCCTGCTTTAGTTTGACCCGGGGCGGACTCGTTAGGGCGGCCAGAGCCACAGTTTGAGCCGCAGTGCGTCCACACCGTTTAAGTAGTAGCGGAACAGCCGTTTATCACGCACAAAACCCAAGTTCTCGTATAACCGCAGGGCGCCCGTGTTGGTGACCTCGGTCTCCAGCACAACCTGCCGCGGGGGTGGTGTGAAAAGAGAACGGGCCGGAAATATTCAACAGAACAGACCTCGAATTATTCGAGGTCTGGCTATACTTGGACTGAGAATTATTGATATTTACTCCACGATTCTGATGAAGGGCTGTGCCCGAATATATAATCTTCAGTGTTTTTTACATTTCCGGATTCGAGGGGAGAGGCCAGGGAACATCTCAGCAACTCATCATCATGCTCCTCGCCGCAGCACTTCAAAACTTATCAATGTTATAAACTGACATAGAAACAACGAATTCGTAAATGATATGTTTACCAACTCCAGTACAAACATGATCCTTACGAACATGCGATTTGTAGTTGACCTAAAATGGATTTCGTGAAGGGTACTCTAGACATTTCGGGAGTGGTCGCGAGAATCAAAATCCTTCCAAAGCGTTAAAGGGAGATACGCGAACAACTTATTATTGTGGTTTCTTGCTATTTGAAAAATCCTGATTACGAAACCATCAATTATTTTTGTATCTTCGGCAAAATTTTGGGAGGCCACTCACTTATTATCGAAATAGGTTAACATTTCCGATAAAATGCTGAAACCTTCGCTCATCACTTACTTTTCGAAAACTATTTAAAGTTGAAAAGCAATGTTTTTTTGTAAGACAAGTGTCTGTTCTCCTGTATTTGTATTTGACTTAATTTTAAAAAGCTTTTAAAACTACAAAATGAATTAGTTTGCCCTAGAAACGGAAAAAAACAATTACTCAAGTCTTCAGCCGTTTCGTACCTCGGGTCTTGAGTCATTTTCTGCTTCAGCCCCAGGATGACAAAACTTTTGCGTCAGATCGGTCACGTGAGCCCGGTTTGAGAATTCCTAGGCTTCTGATTGGTTAATTGTGATTTCTTTTAAGCCCTATATTTCTGTTTCAAAAGAGTTTTGGAATGTTGTTTTTCTAAAGTAATTTTTAATGTAGTAGTCCAAAGCAGACCCCGTTCAAGTTGTTTGGCAGCATTACGTCATCATGGCTGGAGAGGCACTACAGTTACTATGCAGGGCATTGGAGAAATTGCACTTTTTCGAAGCTCTAAATAACCTGTTTTAGAACTGTACCAACAAAACTTATATGGTTGAACAGAAAGCTAAAATATTTTTATTTGTAAAATCATCAGACGTTTTGCAAAAACTCCAGTGAAGAATATTATTTTTACAAATTTTCCAGAGCGTGTCAAAATAAGGACATGTTCAGCACTAACAGCTGTTTGCAGTAAGACTAATCTCGATTTTGATTGGCTGTTGATTTCTGACCTTTGATTGGCTGTTGGTGGTACCTGCAGCAGAAGACAATAAACACCGGTGATCTCTTGAGCGAATGTAAATTTATTTCTCTCGGCTATTATGTAGGCCTGAGTTGATCAAATAAATGCATGCCCCTTCAACAAATTCTTTGAAGTGTTATAATTTTTTCATTAGATTTACGTAAAATACGCTGCTCGCCGTTGAGATCAAGGTTACTGTCAAATGGGGTTGATTTCGATTTATACTAGATTGGTGCCAAATACGCCCAAACTTGGTATGTTTCAGCTGATCCTTCCAAAAACTTAGTAGAATCTCCTATAACTTAGTAGGAAAAGGCGGTGACGTCATCATGGGAGGACTATATTCAGTAGGAAACTTGGTTGTACCCGTAGTTAAAGTACCCTGGTCCAAAGTTCTACATCACTGTTTAGGATAGATATGACCTAATTTTTAGAGAAATTGATAGGTTAGCCGTGTGTACGTCATATACACCGATATGAGGTGTACCGGTGAAGTCGTCTAGAAATGTTCACTTTGAGAGCAATTTTAAGGCATTTGCTGGCCAAATTCGCAAAAATGAGAATTTGACTTCTGAAACAACTTTTTGTGACCTTTTGATCTAGCCAATAAATTTTTTTTCGCGTATCTTCCTTTAAGTATTCAACAATACTCAATAAGCCTTAGTATCAGCACACAGGATGTTGGCTTACCTCATCGGCAGCGTCGGCAGCCATTGCACGGATAGCATTCAACACCAGCGACGATCCTGGCGACCCAACTCACAGTCAATGCAGATCAAGGTGGGAAACAAACGTCAACACAAGAAATAACACTCAAACTGCCAGGCATCAGACGTATGCAACGTGTTTCAAAGAAATATGGTCCAGAAAAATCAAAACGTCAAAATCAAGCTTGAGATATATTATCGCGAGAGTGGATTTTAAGAAAATGTTCAGCGCTCACCGATGCGTCGTTTCCGGTACCGTTTGTCCACGGCCAACATAGCGATGTAGCCGCGACTGGTCACCACCCGTTTGGTGTGAGAGTCGTGGGAGTCCAGCTTGCACACGATGGCGCCCACGATCCTACCCTGGCAGCGAGCCTGGAGACGATGCTATCGCCATCAGTGGGGGGGACATGGGCAAAATTCTGCGCACTCATGCTCATACCCTCAGCACTTATTACATCAGGAGCATTGCTGTAGAAGATAACACTATTGCTCGATATTATTTTCACGACACGGGACTCTTGATTCTGTCAATTTATCAAACAACAACAGAATGTGCAAAAACATATGCATTAATATTGGGTAGGTAGTAAGCGATCAAACCAAAATAAAGGAGCCAAGCGTCGACAAAGATCCCAGTAACAGTAAATACAAGATCCTGAACTGAAATCATCTAATCACTCACAAGCCCTCGCACCAATCAGCATAGGCTCATAACTGCCTGAAGCATGCTCCCACTGACCAGAAAGCAGAGGTTGGGCCAGTTGTTGATGAAATAGCGGTAGGTGTAGATGGAGTACGGCTCGCTGAGGTCGCGCTGGATCAGCTGCATGATTTCTGGCATTTGCAGCTCATTCACATAGTTGCTGTACTCCACATCCGCCTCTGGGTCTGGCTCGTCCAGGCAGCAGGCCTGAAGCACCTCCTCCAGGCGACGCCCATCGGAGATCCCATCTGGAGGCATCGGTGGTTGCGCAGGGACTGAGTCGTTAACGTGTTCAGGAGGTAGAGCCTGTGGGGCAGTCCGCACAGATGAGGGTGGTCGATCAGTGGCAACATTATTCCGGTTCTCTTGGATGTTATCCACTTCTTTTTTGCAGGATCCATTGTCGGATGTGCTGACAAGTCCACCAGGAACACTCTCAACGGGCTGTTCTTGTGCCTCCTGGTCCGGTCCATTGCCCTGAAGTGTAGTCTCACTTCCATCTCCCCCGTTTGACATCCCTATGGTCTTCCTCACCAGATGGCACTGCCAGTCGCTGTTGAGTTTACGATTACTACAGCTTCATGATTAATTCTTGAGAACCATTAAAGCTGGTAGCCAACACTTAGCCTGTCAATAAAGATGGCTAACCCTTACAAAGCACAAACAGTACATTTAACTACACAAGGTCAGAAATTATTTTGCAACCAAGCACACTAAACAAACTTCAGCTGCAGTTCAGGCCTTAATAATTCATGACAGTAATGCTTCTACAGTTCAAATCAAAGTCTCACAAACTATGGCTACGTTTGAACTCGCATGCACAATGTACATATTGTGTATAGCCAATAAGAGTTAAACAAGATATAGGGACATGACCATGACTGGACTTGACAAAAAGATGGACACGATACCAGATCTCGAGGTACGATGTGTGTTTTCGCCAGGCTTTCAACATGGAGAAAAGATGGCTAATAAAGACCAGAGAGGGCAAAGGAGGCAAAACTTATGGGTGTATCAGTCCTCAGGAAGAAAAACAACTGAGAAACTCCAATCGGATCATTGAAATAAAATGCCTGCCTTTAATTTATATATTGGTGTTTTAGGGCGCTTTCAGCGACTGGGCTATCTCGCAGATTTACCAGCGTTACGCACTAACAGCCAAAAAACTTCTCATCATTCACAATACCCCTATATACTGCCCAATGGCCTGTGCGGCCTCGAAATTTGGTAAAACACATTCGAATACAAGCTTAATTACAACCTTACAGCTATAGCTTTAACCCTTCATCGCCTGGGGGAGGGGGTAAGATCGAACCCCTCGGGTCTCGCAAATGATTCCGAGCCGATTTAAATGAGACACGCTTCACTTTGTAGCCATGTAGGGTGGTCAATCTTACAAGTTATGACAAAAATTGACATCAGGTCAGGTCAACGAGTTACGACGTTATTTTAAACCCATTTAAGGCGATCCTGCACTTCTGAAATGAGGCTGACAATACCAGGGTGTAAATAGGCTTCTAAAGGGGCTAGATCATTAAAAAGCTCTTGAAAAGACAAATCTGCTGCATTTTGAGGTCAACTCAATCCCAGGGTCACCAGAGGTCATCCAGGGTCACAGTTTCAGAACTGTTCGTGTCTATCACTTTTGAACGAAACAAGATATGGACATAAATTTGGTATGGCTTGGCACAAGGATTACAGTAATATGCAAAATGGCATTGAAAGACCATTATTTCACCTTGCCCCAAGAAGGTCAAGATCATAATTTAACCTTACAAGATCATGCTACATATCAGTGGAATCCTTGGGTCAAGGTGAATACATTGATGTCTTTTGTTTTGTTCTAAGTCTAATGGTTCCCCAGTTATAAGGGATTTTCTAAATGGGTCTAAATTTGACCCATCTTGGCCTACTGTGATGTCATGGGTCAACAGATATAGTTCAAACTGGCTCCCTAAAGAACACAAAAAGGCACTTCTAGCTCTGTTTATTTTTCCTTTATCACCTCTGGTTCCCGAAATTGTAGGTGGGTCCAATCAGAACCCCAGGCAGTGTTGAGTATGAACAGCCCAGCCAGTGCCGAGTCAACAGCCGCTCCGGTAGCTCAGTTCGTAGAGCGTCGGGCTCCGGCCCGCTGCTCAGAAGTATGCAGTGGCAGTGCATGTCCAGGGTTGGGATCAGGTTTGGAAAAACCGGGTTTTTATAAAAAGCCCGCGGGTCCGGGTTTTTGCGGGTTTTTGTGAGTTTTTTCCGGGTTTTTATTTTCGTTTTATAGCATTCTCGTCACATCGTTTCTAGATTAATGCCATTGTTTGAGCACGCATTAAGACTGTGATGCTTTCAATATCATCGTTCTTTATCAGTCTTTGCCTCACGTGGCGGAGGGAGAAGAAGCTCCTATTCCCAAAGCTGTTCTGAAGTACCCGATTGACGGCTGCGTGCAGAACCCTTCATAGTTTTATGGGCACCCATGGATACGAAAAAGTGAACCGACTTTTGACCAGAATAACAATTTTTGGGGTTTATCAACTCATCCACTGCTATGGTTATACGGCGTTGTCGACTCTTATTACTGTTTTCTCTTAGGAGCCGGGTTCTCCGTACTCAAGAAATCTACCAGAAATAAACCCGGACGACCCGTAGAAAGCAAGTGCGACAAGTACCGCACCACTGCGCCCACATGAATTTACTTTCACTTTTCTAAATCAGCTCATATTCCTCAGGGACAAATGCTAGCGCTGGAAATCTTAGTCTGGTACATCAATAAGGGCCAGATCACAATTCTCAGAGCAGAGCAGGGTGTATCCATTATTTGCTCAGGGGAAGGGGCGTGAATATAGACTCGGGGGCACTGCACGGGGCCCCAAGTGCAAATATCGCTAATGAAAATAAAAAGAATGTCAGCGGTGGCTGATGTGATTGTGGAGTGAATCGGTGTGGTTCAGGTGACTTTTATTGGCTGTTTTTACCTCCCTTGCTTGTTTCTTTGCTTATCTAGCTGAATAAAGCGTGGTATCCTTTTTATTATTTTGTGACCCGGGGACCATCTCTGAGGTGCCCCCAACACGAATTTTTGGGCAGACTGATAAAAATTGGCCGGCGCCTTGAGACAAAACCTCCCCTCCCGCCAGAAAAAAAACTTTTGAGACGCCCGAAAACGAGTCTAGGGATCCCAGAGACCAGCTCTGGGGGCCCCACGAACAAGACAAACTCTTCAAGGTTCTCGAGATCAACACTGCGGGCCCCAAGAACAATTCTTGGGGTCTCCCGAAACCACCTCGGGGGACCCTAAGGACCGAACCTAGGGACCCCGAAACCAACTTTCAGCCAGGTTCGAGACCAACTCGATGGGCCGACGCGACAAACCCTCGAAGGCCTTGGAGACCAACTCTGAGGCCACCGAGACGAATTCTTAAAGGCCATCCGAGAGCAACACTGGGCTCCCCGAGAAAAGTTTTCGGATCCCCAAGTCAGACTCTTGGGCCCACCAAGACCAACTCTGGTGGCCCTCAGAGACCAGGTCTGGTCCCCCCCGTGACAAGCTCTTGAGGGTCCTCCAGGCCAACTCTGGAAACCCCGGGAAAACTTTTGGGGCTGCTTCAGAGACCAAGTCTGGGGGCCCAGAGATAAACTCTGGTATCCCGATAGCTGAATATGGGGGCCCCCAATTCAAAATTTTGGTGGGCCCTGCCAGACCAGCGCTTGGGCCCCTGAGACTTGCTATTGAGAGTCTCCGAGACAAACATTGTGATGGTGTCCGTCTTCTTATAATCAACTTGGGGAACATAAATCAGAAAATGACAGGAGGTCGCGCGGGAAGCTCTTTACAGAGCTTAAGTTCAGCCCAGGGGAGAGGCGGTCGCCCCACCTTGGCTGCGCGCCTGGAGTACAGCACGTGACTCCACCACGATAACCCTTAGAGGCTCCATGAGCTGAACAATGAAACTATTCGTGTGTCTCAGGCCAAAGTCAGTCAGAGTCACAATCTGAGACTGCGATGTTACTTTGGCATACTTTGAACCTGCAGAAATGTTTATAAATTTGTTAAGATATACATAATTAATAGATTGAATTCTGAAAAAACTGCATCATACAGACAAAAACTAACGTCATATTCAGAGACAGTATTGGTCTTATCCAGTGACTTTTACCTGTTGCAAAAAATAATAGAAATTTGTGTTGCACAATGTGCAATTTATACGACATGTGGATTCTTGGGAATGATTTTCCTGGTAAGACGGCAAGGATTTCCAAATGCACTTTTAATGCAGTTTTCCAGTGGGTTGTATGAGGTGGCATATGGTACTAATTCTACTAAACTTTGGCATATTCTACACATACCAAGGCTTAGTAGCTTTAAAAGTGATGTGAATAGCAAAAAAGACAATATTTTTACTCAGGGGCATCTAGAAAATGATTTATGAAAAAACCCAGGTGGGTTTTATCCCCTAAAAAAACACTAAAAAACCCAAAAACCCGGGCAGTGGGTAGTGGGCAGTGCCAACCCTGGTTGGGATCGGTTCCCCTGAGACGCTCCGGCGCTCAATAGTTTGCCCGACGTAGGTCGGCTGGCAACCGACTGGTGAGAGGGTGACCTGAGCGGGGCGGCCGTACCTGTGCTTTGTGAGACGTTAAACTTTGGCTTCTAAATTATCCCTTCATTGTGGGTGTTACTCGTTCGGGTGGTGGGGTCAGGGTCTCCGTGACTAGTCCCTTGAGGACTTCAGTGAGACCCTGACTCCAGCAGCCGTACTGGGAACAAGTTGAACAAAATTTATAAAAAACAGACAATTGCTATTAACACAGACAACAAAAATACAATTGACAAAGCTTACAACAGACAAGTGTCACTGAAGGCCCAAACACCTGTAAGGTCCACCAGGTCTTTTATTTCATCATCCGTTTTCAGCCCACTGATGACATACTTCCAGAAGGGCTTGGGATATGTGTGCATTGCTCAGCAGTCTGTGTTCATGTTGCAGCTGAAGAAGACAAGTCAGATTCCTCAGCTGGTTGGAACACAGAGCATGTTTTTCATAACCAATTACATCACCAGTCTATTTGTTTGCCCCCAAAGCCTGTTCATCATCCTTTTGCTTCAGTGCTGAACTGGTCATGCAGATGTTTTGATGTTCTTCCCGATGCATACAAATTTGACTGCAACATTTCATCAAATATTTTGAAGCTTTTCAAATACTGCCATCATTCTTCTGTGGAGAATCCTCCATTGTGTTCCAGTTGACTCCCAGTATCAGCTGGTTGAGGCGGGTGAGGCCCACTCAACTGAAGTTGAAGTGGGTTAGTGCCGGAACTGGGTTCCATGTTAAGATTCAGAGAAAATCTCAGGACCAATTCATCACTTTTGCCGAGCTCTGGTAAAAAAGCGAACCCTCAACATACATTCCTCATCACTGAAATTAAGGTCTTAAATATTGTCAGTGTCCCCTCCTCCTAGTCAGTGCCCAATCATGTTGGAAAAAGTGTTGATCCATAATAGTAATGAGTTTGTGAGATGAATGGCCAACAGGGGCTTAAGAAAATACCCTAGTCCAATCAATAAACAGAAAGATTGTTGCCTGTGGGCAAACATTGAGGTGAACGTGCAGGGGCGCCACCACATAATTTTTTACAGGGGGGACAGACCCGGGCTGGTGCTGGCGGGGAGGCACATTTTGATCATATTATGTACCTGACAGCATTAATGACGATGGACCAAGAATTTTGGAGGGGGCATCCCCCTGGTTGGCAAACAGGGAGTATGCATCCCCCGTCCCACCCCTTTCAGCGCCCATGTGAGTGAGTGTGAGCCTGGTCTAGCAAACTTTAAAGTTGTCAATGTCTTGATGCCCATCTCCACTGGGTCTGTGATAAACACAACAGGGAAGTAGCGACCCTGTGCCTGTGGAGAACCAAACTTACAATTAAGTGTTATTCAATTCCCTACACGAAAAATTAGGCACACATTAATATCTCAGGCATTGGTTTTATCATGTTATGCCAGTGGTGAAGCTGACTGAAAAATTAAGTTGAAGTTGAAGCTGAAGCATACGGACATGTGGAGGCTCTAGGCCTGTAAGGATCCGGTCTCAACGCACTCGTGTACAAGTGGTGTCGCAACCTAGTCGGTGTCTGGCACTAAGTACATGATATCCTTCCAATGGTTGTCGAGTCTGGTCTTGAAGGAGTTGACACTTGGTGCAGAGACTACTTGCGTGGGGAGAGCGTTCCAGTCATTGACAACACGGATGCCAAATGAATTTTAACAGATTCTAGACTCAGTGCGCGGTTTGATTAGCTTGTAGTCGTGTCCTCTCGTCCGTGAGTTCTCGTCGCGCTTGAAGAAGTACGTTGGATCAAGATCAATGGCACCATGGAATATCTGAAAAACTCGGATCATGTCACCCCTGCGCCGTCTGTAGTACAGAGAGGGAAGACGCAGGTCCTGCAGCCTCTCGCTATATGATTTGTGCCGTATCTCGGGGATCAGCCTGGTAGCGCGCTTTTTGACTCTTTCAACCCTCCTCTGGTCCGCCCTGCTGAAGGGTCCCCAGACTAAGTTACCGTACTCTAGGTGAGGTCTGACGAGGGCCTTGAACAGTATTGGAAGTGACACTCGGTTTATGACACTAAATAATTGCTGAATCAGTGCCAGAATTTGTGACCCCTTTGCCACCGCAGAAGCAGCCTGAGCACAAAATTTGAGCTCTGCATCTAAAAGGACTCCAAGGTCTCTTTCCTGGACGGAATGGGCAAGCATGGGGTATTATGGTAGTAGGCAGATCACATCTCACGGTTCAAAAGGATCACATCAGAATGTCCAAAGTTCAAAAGGTCTAATGTTCATAGGTTCTACCCTTTGAAAGTTAGACCTATTGAATTAGAAGTCCAACATTCAAAAGTTCCAAAGAGGCGTGCTCAGATGCATCAAGAGAGTGGGGTGCATGACGCCGCAGAGGCGTGCTAAGGCACATGATAATAGGAGGAAATGAGGGTGAGGTTAGGTTAGGTTAGGTTAGGTTTAGGTTTAGGCTTAAGTTTAGGTTTAGGTTAGGTTAGGTTAGGTTAGGTTAGGGTTAGGTTAGGTTAGGTTAGGTCAGGTCAGGTCAGGTCAGGTGTGTATGCCCTTAGTCCCTATTTCCTAGTCTGGGGATATCACCCCTCCTTCCAGAATCTGAGTGCGCCTCTGGTCTGAGTACCACTTTATGCTACTCCTCTAACCCTCCGTCCTTCTGTCTGTTTCACCTCTTGGGATTTTCTTGCAGAATGTGGGGACATTTCTAAAACATATCCTAAAGCGGCACCCAGACCAGAGGCGCACTAAGAATCTGGAAAAAGGGGTGATATCCCCAGATTAGGAAATAGGGACCAAGGGCATGCACAACTGACCTGACCTGACATGACATGACCTGACCTGACCTGACCTAACCTAACCTAACCCTCATTTCCTCCTATTATCATGTGTCTTCATACGCCTCTGCGGCATCATGCACCCCACTCTCATGCATCTGAGCACACCTTTTTGGACCTTTTGAACGTTGGACTTCTTATTCAGAAGGTTTAACTTTCAAAGTGTAGAGCCTATGAACATTAGACCCTTTGATCAGTGGACCTTCTAATGTGATCCTTTGAACCGCGAGATGTGATCTGCCTACTACCGTAATAATTTTTGGGGCTTATCGACGCACCAACTGCCAGGGTCATATGGCGTCGCCAACTCTTTCCCTGTTGGAAAGGTTTCTCGGGAGCCAGCTTGCTCCTTGTTCAGGGAAGCCGCCGGGCCTTGAACCCGGGTCGGCTGAATGGAGGTCAGCTACGCTGACCACTCCACTACCGCGCCCCCTGCCTACTACCGTAATACCCAAGCATGGTATCCCCGTAACATATGTGTGCTGCTCGTTGGTGGTTCCAACATGAAGAACAGTGCATTTACTCCTGTTGAATGACAACTGCCAGATTTCAGCCCACTTGCTTGCACGTTCTAAATCGGCCTAAAGTATATGTGAAGAGGTTGTCGAGCTACGTGGGGCGACAAATAAAATCAAATAAAAATACAATCAAAATGTCTCAGAAACCACCCCTAATCAACAAATTACCTTACAACCATCTCCTCCTCACTTCATTCATCGCTCACTTTATTAGTACCTAGTAGCAGAAGAGAGACAGAGAGAGAGAGAGAGAGAAAATATACCTAAGTGAGGAGAGGAGGAAGAAGAAGAGTCTGATCACAAACGTGTATTATTTTTTCATCAACTAGGTCCAGGCTTAGACTAGAGTAGCTTGAGGCTAATTGTGAGGAAGTCACGTGGCTACTATATAATTTTTATTTACTAATATTCCCAAAGGTCAAGTAAACTTCTCGTCTTTGATGCGCCGTTCACTGCTCCCTATTCTATTCGCCCATAATCCACAAGCCTAGCCGTGTTATTCTGCCGCCAGAACGCATAGTAGGCACGCATGCGCAGTAGGGTATCATGGCTACAAGATACAATACTGCGCATGCGTGCGGCATACTAGTGTGGGTTCTGCACGGCAGAATAACACGGCTCCCGTAACTAGGATTATTTTTTAGGCAGTGAGCGAGCTGCGGTCGGATTACGAGCGCATTATTATTGAGACATTATCGTTGTTCGTTTGGTCGTTGCGTGTCCATTATTATTGTCTCAGTCACATTTATTTATCAGACACATTAATTACTCACTTAACATTTATTTCCTCCACACCATACAAGCCATAGGATCGATCGGCAAGATTTTGCAACCACATTAAAAGTTTTGCTGTAGCTTATGATTGTTATAAGAAAAAGGTGGGGTGAGATTGCGGCTGCGGTAATGAGGTAGCTGGCTTCACACATGTTGCCAGATAACTACAGGTTGATCGGTATGATAAGTGCCACAGTTCAAAAGTTCCAATGGATCAAAACTTCCATTAATTAGAATTGCTACAGGTTAATATATATCATAAGTGCCACTGCTTAAAACTTCATCCAGTGCAATATTCCAAGTACCACAACTGGCACTGACCACAACTGATTAGGTTAGGTTAGGTTAGGTTAGGTTAGGTTAGGTTAGGTTAGGTTAGGTTAGGTTAGGTTAGGTTAGGTTAGGTTAGGTTAGGTTAGGTTAGGTTAGGTTAGGTTAGGTTAGGTTAAGTTAGGTTAGGTTAGGTTAGGTTAGGTTAGGTTAGGTTAGGTTAGGTTAGGTTAGGTTAGGTTAGGTTAGGTTAGGTTAGGTTAGGTTAGGTTAGGTTAGGTTATAAGCCAGTCTGCAGAACGTGGCAGGCGACCCGACGAGGCGCTTGGGGCAGCCCAAAGCCTGCCCCAATTGGGGCAGAAATTTGGATGCTGGGGTAGACTCCTCCAATAGGAGGGTATTTTTACTGATACATTTTTATCTACTCCATTTTAAACGAAACACCCAGAAATGAAATAAAACTGTGCATCCAACTCGACGACGACAACACACTCACCACCCTCCATGCACAGCAGCAGCTATCTTGCATTCAGGATGCACGACTTCAAGAATACTTTTATTCAAAGGTATATTTACAAGCAAAGTCTTTTCCCCTACAGATGTCATTTGCCTCTGCTTTCAGGCTGTATAATCTAAACTTTTACAAAATTTTTCAATTGATAACTAAATTTGAAAAAGAATAATTTTTCTAAAGCTAAAGCATTTTCCCCCATTTTCCCAAATTTTCATGAAAGCATAACAAAATTTGGAATATTTTCACAAGACTCAAGCAAAGAAAAGATTCCCGTACGCTCTTGTGACGTCACATCACTGACCGGCATTTGTTCTTAGGGGAAGGTGCTGGCATGATTTTCTTATGAACAGTGGACCCTTTGAACAGTGGACCTTTTGACATACACCCGATTTGCCGGCCTTTGGTGATCAAAACATAGCAGAGGAAATGCAAAAAACTACATACAGGGAAATTTTATTTAGAGTTCTTAGATTGTTTTTTGTAACTAAAACTTAGTTTAGATTAAAAATTTACAAGAAAATAAATTTAGCTTTAGAAAGGCACACATTGCCTGATTTTTTATTAATTTCCAGGAACTTTGACTTTACGTCTATTAAAAATTTCCTGATTTGGTATCTTTTTAACCATATTCCTCTTGATGACAAATATGACGCTTTTGAGACAATTCAGCTTTTACAACGCAATTTTAACTAATGATTGTTGTTTTTTTCGTTATTTTTCTTCTTCCCTCGGCTATTACCCGGGCCGACTGCTGCCCCAAGTACTAGTTCCTGCCCCAAGAGCTCCCCTCTGCCCCAAGACCGACCAAAAGCTGCCCCAAATCGGTAGGTCTGCCCCGAGGCTGCCCCAACGAGATCTCGTCGAAATCTGCCACGTTCTGCAGACTGGGTTATAAGGTTAGGTTAGGTTAGGTTAGGTTAGGTTAGGTTAGGTTAGGTTAGGTTAGGTTAGGTTAGGTTAGGTTAGGTTAGGTTAGGTTAGGTTAGGTTAGGTTAGGTTAGGTTAGGTTAGGTTAGGTTAGGTTAGGTTAGGTTAGGTTAGGTTAGGTTAGGCTCGGTTAGGTTAAGTAGGCACGCAGCGTATCCACAGCAGCTGATGAAGGCAAAAGTGCCACCAGGAGGTTAGGTGCGCCACAGGCCAGCTTGCTGAGTCGAGAAAAGGTTAGGTCAGGTTTGGTTACACTGTGCTACATGTAGAAATATTAAAAAAGAATTACCAAAGGTTTTGAAAAAGTGTCACTCAGCAATGCAAAAAAGCAGTTTTGGCACTAGGAACATTTCAAAGAAGGATGCTTCAGCAATGCCAAAAACAGCTAGACCACTTGGAATATTTCACTGGAGGAAGCTTTGAACAGTGGCACTTACGATCTGGATCAACCTGTAGCGCTTTTGTTAGGAAGGAAGTTATGATTCATAGGAGCTTTCTGGATCAACCTGTGGTGCTTTTGTTTGAAAGGAAGTTTTGATTCATAGGAGCTTTTGAACTGTGGTACTTACGATGTGGATTTAGCTTGCTGTGATTCTGTCTGGCAACATGTGTGAAGCCAGCTACCTCGTTACCGCGGCTGCTCCAGTCTGCAAAATGTGACATGGTTCTCAATAAGGTGTTTGCGGTGTTCAAATCCTCTTCCATTTGGGCCTTAAATTTGGTTGCTGGGGCAGACCTTTGTTTCCACGGTTACATTTTCATTTTACAGCAAATGAATTACCTAAGAAGGCCATTAAGTAAGAAATCACAATTTATTCTCTCTATTTTTCTTCCCGCTGCTTCTGTGTCTGCGTCAGTGTGTGTGTGCTACCCCATGTTTAAACTTTTCCCGAGTTTTCCTTAACTGTCCTGAAGATGGTCAAAAGCTGCCCCAAACTGGTAGGTCCGCCCCAAGGCTGCCCCCAAGGAGATATCATCAAAACCTGCCACATTCTGCAGACTGGCTGCTGCTCCCTGAGATTTGCCTGTTATTCTCTTCTTGATAAGTAGGTAAAGAGGCAAAACTTTAAGCCTAAGACTTAATGCAGGATTGTACAAAAATGAATTTGAAGTGCCACTTAATTTCCATTTTTGTGTGTGCAAAGTGTGGATTCCTAGGATATGTCTGTTTGTTGTGTTTGAAGCTCCTTCTTTGATTCCGATTAAATCCATGACTGAGACATGCTTTCTTAAGCCAAGCAAGCCCATTCAAAGTGATAATATTCCATGCCCTTAATCTCACTTCACAATCTGCATTGCCATCCAATTTTCCCAAGTGTAGAAGGAATGTGTCCAATTTTGTCCTGTGTGTATGTGCTTTTCATGGTTGAGAAGTGATCAGGATAGAGCTGAGAACTCAGCCATAGTGATCATGGTTTCCATAACACTTCAGCTTGGTTTGTGATGGACCTGTAACAGATAAGAAAGTGTTGAGTCTCAATTTTGTCTACATTGCTGGTGCACCAGTAATGTTTCCCTTCATTCTCTTCAGTTTCTCTTCACCCAAATTTGCAAAGAAAGCTTTGCCCTCTGGAGTTTACTCTCCTTTATTTTCTGCACTGTAAGGAGAATTTTTACCATCACCCTGCCAAATACTGCCAGATCTTGTTGAATACTGACTGATGAGGAGCAGATTGATCAATGGTTTTTATTACCAAAAGCTTTATCAGGATCTTATTTTTATCTTGACACACTGTCCGATCATGATGGAAATTCTGCATGGGACCGAGGTTTCTAGAAATTAACGTAAGTACAGGGTACACTATTCTTTTTAAGGCCGGTTTTCCGGTTTTTCGACACTGAATACAATTGGTTGCAGCATAAAAGGTATCAGGTGAGTTACACTGTGTGAAACATAAAAACTAAAAGTGAAGAAAAAAAAACGCCCTTAAAAACGAAACCTGCGTTTCAAAGGTGAAAAAGGGTCATTATCAAGTGAAAAATAACGAAAAATGGTGATGTTTGAATATTTGAATGTTATTTCGTTTTTTCTCGTTTTTATTATTGTTTACTCATGTAATGCAGCTGTTGTAATCATTACTGGAGTGCTCTTGGGATTGGTGAGTGGTGATTTAGGGTGGTTTGGTTAAGTATCCAAACCATTGTGATATTGATTTCGCACACCAGGAAGACCAAATAGTGTCATTTGGTGAGCAATGTATGGGAGCTATCTAAAAGTAAGGGTAACATGGGCAGATATTTCTCTCAGACGGTATCTCTGGTAAGTTCTTCATGGTGGGGGTACTTGCCCGCCCACCCTGATCGACCCATGGCGCCCCTAAAAAGGTCACGGGCCCCTAAAAGGTCAATGGCACCCCCTGAACAGTCACTTTCCACCCCTCTCCCTACTGGACGCGAGTATCGGCACTCCAGTTGTAAGACTGGCGCCCTTTATAAGTTGTGTCGTTCAAAACTGGCACCCCATGGCGCACCCTAATCGGGTGTCCCCTCCGCCCCCTGGATTGGAAGCCCCGGATCCCCCATGCTCAGGGGAGCACAGTTCGCTGGGGCACTAGGTTAGTTCGGGAGAAGGTGGGATGAAAGTGAGATACCTGTCCCTGTTGTATTCCCACTGAGCCGATCCATTGTCTATGGACGGCCTTATCCTGCTGCCATGCTGCTTTTCTATCAGAAGCCGGTGACGAACGAAGTGAGAAACGGCTTCTATACTGACAGTTTTTCGTTCTCTGTTGTCCGTAGTAGTAGTATTTATGTAGCTCAACTCCCCAATACAAACCCTAGTTTGGCGTTAATATTTGTCAAACAGGATCAGATAGAGACGTGATAAGAAAAATAGAAAATTGAAAAGCGTGGTTGAAAACGAAAAGGGTCCTTAATAAGCGAAAAAACAACATCGCAAAAACGAGCAGTGTAGGTTGACCTTTAGGGATCTTGAGCATGTGTGTGCTCTCACCTTAACGCGCACTGGAGGCGGCCCCGGCGGCCCCCCCCACCTGTTTTCCAAGATGGCCAGAGAACCGCTCGTAGCCTAAAAACGATACCTACTTGACCACATTTACCAGAATTTAATAACGCGTCGATTGGTGAAAAGTTTTGCAAAATCGGTTGAAAATTGTTTGATTTATAGGCTTTCAAAGTCAGACCTGCATTTTGAGATCGCCGAAATCGCGCAATCGCGCAGTCGGACCAATTAGCTTGCATTGGAGACCGAGTGGTGATGTCATAACGCCATATAAACGGGATGATAAGTCGAGGTAACCTCACATGAAGGTCAAGGTCATATCTGCACTTTCAAGGTCACTGACCCCAGTGCTTCCAGTCAAATGGCGTTACCCGGTCTGACGTATATTATGCTATGACGTCATTGTTAAGGCATCCCAATACAAAATTCAAGGTCAAATGTCATTGGGAAAGGTCAATCCTCAATTCCCACCAAACAATGGCTGTAGTGTTAGTCAAAGTGTACATTATAAGTAGTATACCGTAACCAATTCAAAGGTCAATGACCTTGAATGACCGTGACCGCAAAATTGTAGGGAAGACTCTTTGAGAACTTTCTTCTATGCCCCTGGTCCGCCTTTAGCTTATTCCCGCCATTTTCACGAATAATCACGGCATTTACCAATCAGTCCCCAGCATGGCCAATATTTGACCTTTATGACCTCGTTCAACCTTGAAGATATTGCCCTAGGTCAATAAAAATTGGTCATGATGTAGATCACCATAGCCCCCACCCACCCCCCAAATTGCGTTTTTCTACACCTCTTACTTTCTGAGATCTTATGGGGGCCTACCAGTCCCCCTCCAGTGCGCGTTAGTGCCAGACCCCTCTCCAGTTAGGTTGTTAACTGGTAAATATCAGGCAGGTTTATTGATTGAATTGTTTAGCCAGTGGACTGTACGAATGTGTTAATATTGCTTATATTTTCATTTTGATTGACCTATTAACCTTTTAATGTTTAGTCTTCAACTTGCAAAACTTCCTTTACAGAACCTTGTCAGATTATTGTTGCAAGTTTTTTTTGTTGTCATGTCTTCCATAAAGTATATTTTATATTTTTGTTAATTTCTTTATCAACCTATAACATAAAACTACATAATATGCATCGCTTTCAATGCGCAAGAAATTTTAATATCAATGAAAGTATGAAATATTTTCCTGGACCAGACCGAGATTGTTTTCAGATACCTTCGCATTTAGCGTCACGCTGAGTGAAATATTTCCTAGGAAAACCTTATATCATTCTTATCATTGGAACTCGCTCTATCCCTGCCTCTGCAACCCAAATGTGCAATCCAATTGTTACTTTGGTTTTATTTAACCCTATTTCCAACAGGGGGGGGCGAATTCTGCCCACTCCTCAGGTTTTTCTGTGGTAACTCCCAAACGGTTCGAGATAGGCTGTTGAAATTGTGTGACTTTTCTTAAAACTAAATAGCGCTTGTTCCCTGAAAATTTTGAAATATATATTTGCCAGAGGCGGAGCTATGGCTTGCTAATTTGGGGGTTTTATCCAGGAGCCGAGCATTGTCGCTGGCGTTGCGTTTGTCGTACAATAAATAATAATTCGTAATATATATATATATATATATATATATATATATATATATATATATAATAATAATTCGTACAGCTGTCTGTTACGAATACGCAGCAGTTGTAATGTTTGAATGTTATTACTGAGATTTAGGATGACAGCTGATGTGTATTTTGATATAATTTGGGCCATAGGCGGTTCCAGAAGCTTAAAATAGGGGGGCAACAATGTTACCCATCCGAACTCTTCTAAAGTAAATAGATTGCGTACAGAATGTTCGGGAGGGGTAAACATAACCATGCATTGATCCCATATGTTTATTATATGATGATAGGAAATCATAGGCGTGCTCAGGTACCGTAATTAGGGGGGTTCACTCGCACTGAAGTTCATGTAAGTGTTGTGTGTGCATTGAATGGGACAAAGCATTGTAACTATGCATTTATTTCTAACACTAAATGAGATTCGGGGTGACAGTTGATGTGTATTTCGATATATTTTGTCCATAGGCGGTTCCAGGAGCTCAAAATGGGGTCTACAATGTTATTCGTTCGAACTCTTCCAAAGTGAATAAACTGCCTACAGAATGGATGGGGGGATAAAAATAAGGATGTATTGACCCTATTCCTGTATGATATGATAAAGGGATATCATAGGCGTGCTCAGGTATCGTAATTAGGGTGTTCACTAACTTTCAAACGTATTTTAGTGTTGTGTCTGCATTTAATGGGGCAAAGCATCGTAGATATGCATTTAGTCCGAACACTAAATGGACACAATTCGTCCCTAGGCGGACCCAGGAGTGTTCCCCGGGTCGGGCAGGGGTGGATAAAGGCGGGGTAATTTGAAAAGTAGCCATACCTGAAAGGCGGGGTAATTTGTGTCTTACCCTACTATTTTTCCTCCCTGAATCCGGCTCTGACATATTTTTGACATTTTAGCACTTTGCTTAACATCAGAGATATCACACTGTACCTGGCGTGTGCATTTCTGCAAAAAGAAGACATGAAAACTCATATAATTACCCCCAAATTTCTGACCCTAGAACCGCCCTTGAATTTTGAATTTCGCCTAATTGAGAAACATGACCATTTCCAAGCAATTTCCTGTCAATCCATACTAGTTTCGTGAAAATCAAGCCTAAGAGACAAGAGTTATGGATAATCTAAAAAGGAGGAATTTTGTATATATTAACCCCCTACCCTCAGTTTTCAAAATTTTGGATTTTCTTTTTTGCAACATGGAGTTTAGCGCAAGAGGAATTGATTGCGGTTTGATTTTTAAAAATCGGCCGGGTAGATTTCGAGATCTTAGAGGACAGAATCTGCCCCCTGTTGGAAATAGGGGTAGCCGGGAGCCCGTTGGAAATAGGGTTAATAGCGTGGGTATGTTACACTTGCGGCAAGGACGCCCCGCCAGACGGTGCAGCGCCGCCTGATCTGTCGGGTCAGCCGCCTTGGACCGGTGGAAGAATGCCTCAATTGTCTAGGTCCCATGACAATTTCAATCGCGTTTAGACCGCGTATCGGGATGCACTTACGATCCTGATAGAGCTTTTGGCGATGGAAACCGAGGCTCAATCCGACTCTCGTCGGTCCGTATCTAACAGGATCTGGCAGCATTCGGCAGCGTGATGGTAAATATTTTCCTTATAGTGCAAAGGGCAAAGGAGAGTAAAGTTTAGAGGGAAACATTTTTGTGTGCAAATTTCGGTGAAGGGAAAGTGAAAGCAGTAAAGGGAAACGCCAGGAGTGTGTCAGAAATGTAGACGAAACTGACATGGAAAACTATTCGATCCGTTACAGCTCTGTCTTCATCCAAGCTTAAGTGTCATGGAAACTGCAACCGCTGTATCTGAACCTCAGCCGTATTCCAAGCCCTTTTGGGCCCGCTTATGTAGTGGAAAGTTCGGAACTGTATTACGCTCTCTTATGTAGGGAAACAAAATGTTTGCGAATTGGGACAGTACGCGAGCGCAATCGAGCGGATTTGAGTCCGAGGGAAGTCGCACGCGGGAAACTGCGGCGGCCATCGAGGGTGAAATTGCCACGGGCAGGTTAGGTACGCTGCAGGCCGGCTCGCTGAATCGAGACAAGGTTAGGTACGGTTAGCTTATGTTATATCGTGTGTTATGATGGGTTTTATTGCGGTGTGGGTATATACTTACTCAGTGGCGTGTCCAGGAATTCATTTGGGGTAGGGGCTGGGGGGCTCGAGCCTCCCCCGCCATTGCCTCTGATCAGCCACCAGCTATGCGTTTACCATAGACCCTCTGACTTTTTGGGGGACCCTTGAGTCCCATAGTCCCGCTTGTGTCCGCCACTGTACACACTTATGGCCGTTATTTCCGCCGAAGCGCTTTTAGGGAATCGCGCCAAAGATCTTCTCGATGTCTTTCCCGCCTCATACGTTGCAGCGCGTAAGAATATTGATAACCAGACAGGCGCCTTTTTTGAAATAGACCCGAAAATTGTTATATTTTGTATTAATTTAGATATTTCTAAATACTTAATTATTCCTATCATTGTACGCTATGCATTTCATTTCAAACGATGAGGCATGTCACCGTGTGTGACGCACATACAGCAAACAACCGTTTCGGTGATTGCATAACCGCCAGAGGAGTGTGACTGTGAAGAACGTGTCATTTTTGGGGAGTTTTTTTACGGCTTCTTTGTGTGTCTTTTCTCTAATACCTATGAATGTCTTTATTTTGAATTATTTATGCAGCTGAGAGAATTTTAATTCAGCAAAATATTCATCCCTTGATAACACTCTTGATAATACTATGGTGTTAAAAAATGATGTTTGATTGTATTTGTAGTGTTGGCTTCAACCATGACAAAAAACGTACTCCTGACGGTTGATTCGACATGCTCATGAATATTTTGCTCATGTATCTTGAGCAAGAAAGCACGCTCTATCTGATCCTCTTTTGTTTGCGAATAGAACAACGTCTGTTACATGATTCAAAATACGGATACACCCACTCAGTAGACAAGTAGCATCCATGCAATAACCATCCCCTACCCCCTGATCTCTTTCCAGACTGTGGCACTCCACTAAGCATCTAACCTTTGACCTGCCCCTCGCCGGTGGGCTGACCCTTGCCCGCGGGCTGTGACGCTGCGCCCCGCACCAGCGGCCACTATGCCTGACCAGACGCTGAAGGACCTGGAGCGCACCGTGCGGCGCGCCGTCCGCGGCGAGATGGGCTTCTCGCTGGAGCAGATAGTGGACGCTATGGCCGAGATCCTCATCGACGAGACCACGCTTGCCGTCTGTTTTGACGTGAGTGGGCAGCGAATGGAGCGGGTAGTGTTTCTACCCATGGTAGGAGGCTAGGAGCTTAAAGTGCTTAATGCGCTGTCGAAATATGGCTTGAGTGTTTGCTGGTGAATTTGTAGCTCCTACCCAAAAGTGAGTGATTATTTTAAGTTTTTTTATATTCGAATGCGAGGTGGTTCCGAAAATCGGTTACTGTAAGGCCGCGATATCCAAAACTCAATATGACATGAGACACAAAGCAACGCTACGGCAAATCCCAGACTGTGTACCTTGACGTACAGCACAACACGTGACCTTCGCCGCAGGTGCATAAAGCAGCCAAGACGGGCGCCATGGAGGCGGAGGGTCTGGACGACGAGGGCCCGGGCGAGTTCCAGATCGTGGAGACGGCCGGCCTGGACGTGCTGGGCCAGCCGGAGGTGATGAAGAGGCCGCCGGACGCCAAGTGTCCGGTGTGCGCGCGCAGCATCGCCTGCACGCGGTTCGCGCCCCATCTGGAGAAGTGTGTGGGACTGGGCAGAAACTCGTCTCGGCTGGCGAGTAAGAGGATCGCCAGCAATCAGCGCGAGACCAACTACGGACTCAGTGAAGATGAGGATGAAGAGGAGTGGACTGGGGAGAGGAAAAAGAAGAAGCGTGACAAACTCTCGCCGCGAAGGAACCGGGTAAGTTATTATCAAATCTAAAAGATCGACCTTGATGAATTGCATTGCTCGAGCGAATTTTATTGGTAGTGTTTCTACTAGTGTGGGTATATTGCTCAAGTATTTTGTTATGCGATACAGAGCAACGTAAAAGCTTAAAGGGAATGTGGTATCTTCATAATAAGATTTGAACCGAGATAGCCATGTGAAGAGCATGCTGAGAAACCAGGACATGCGGTAAGTGCGGATATCTGGCTTCATTTACTATTTCCAAAAGTGGAAAATGTTTTAATAAATCAAGAAAATAGCATTAATCACTTTCAATTTGGGTCTGTTTTAATCTCTCTTAGCTAAAAAGGCTCCATTTGTATTTGTATTCATTGCTGGCGCTAATGAACTGGCTATTTCGGCGTGAAGCACCATGAGATCGTGACGTCACGCTGAGGTGGAGATTTTTCATCTGTAGCAACGGAAAATTAAATAATACGAATAATTGGGCTTATCAATAATTTTTTCCAGCAAATAGGGCCAAATAATTTTTTACGTAATTGGGCTGCTAACTGAGTACTCCTGGTCTTTGTTTTTTTGCCAGTGTCTCCCCATTTTTGTAAACTTAAGGACACATTCAGGTATAATTGCAGCCAACTGAGAATAACTATTCTGCCGCTTAAACCAAAAAGTAGCTCTGATGTATTTCCAATCTGGTATTATTTTCTGTTTGCACGGCATAATTCGATTCGGGCTGCAGGAGAATGGCATGTCCCTTAAAATGTCTGTGGGTCGTGCCTGGCAGGTGGGGCGTAAGAACGGGGGCGGCGACAAGGACTCGGACACCAAGTCGGTGCCCTCCAACCCTTCCTCGTCGCCGTCGACGCCGGAGCAGGCCATTCAGTTCGAGCAGCTCACCGAGGACGAACGCAAGGTACTCTTCAGCCAGGTAGGTACTGTGCACCGGTGGTGAAGCTCGCCCAATGGGGGAGCGCAACCCATCTGCACTGTCGCGCTTCGTAGGTACCGCACCGGGCGGGGGAGTGAATTGTAGTGCTTGCCAAATATCGCTGCGCTGGAGTTCTGGCTCTGGAATTTCTGACGTTTTCTTCATCCGGCGCCTTCACTGTCACTGGAATTAGATATGACGGGGTAATATCGCGTAATCCCGATCAGTTCCCGAGAATTCAGTTCACCGGAATACGCGGATATGGCATATTTGTTACCTTCTTTGAATCGAGGGTAGGATTTTTCGATAATGATTATCTATTGTATTATCGCAATTATGAATTGTGATTAGTAGCAAATTATGAATTATTTATCCGATATTCGGGTCAGGTTATTGTATTCTTACAATGATACTTCCAAAATAGTTATTTAGAGCCATGACGACTGTTTTTACTGCATGACCAAGAATTTGGCTTTTTTCGAAAGCATCAAGGTTCTCGGATTCACCCCTAATCTATAAGAACAGTAAAAACATTCAATGACAGGGAAAAGCCTCTCAGTGCCCTCAGAAATCGCCCTGATGCCGATAAGCTACTGATCAAGATAAGCTGCTCCCTTGCCTGGACGAAATTCCCAGATATATGTTTACCAACTTAAAGTTATATTCCGACTTTCCCTGAAACAGACACATGTCATAGCTTGCGTAGCCCACTGCTTGTAGCCCGACCCCCTGTCCATGACTTGCTGTGTGATCTCGTCCCGGTCCTTCCGCGGCTGCCGGTCTGGAGGGGTGACGCCATCGACGTCACCGCCGGGATCGGGCGGAAATCAACCAAGGCCTCAGTAGCACCAACATTTTTGTTGCTGCCTAGGTTTCGCAGTGATTGTCCCATCCAGATGATTTTCACCAAAACTCAGCCAGTGATCAGTTGGTTTCGGGCGCAAGAATTTCGACCAAAGTTTGGGTATGAAATGCCGGAAATTACAAACTATGAAGTTACATAAATAAATAATGCGTGGCTTCGCTGGACAAGGAGCTAGCTGGCTCCTGAGAAACCCTTTCAACAGGGAAAGAGTTGGCGACGCCATATAACCCTGGCAGTTGGTACGTCAATAAACCCCAAAATTTAATTTATTAATTAATTGATAAGCCGGCAGTGCTGGGGCGTAATCATGACGTGACGGCCTACGTCTGGTTCGATTTCCATAAGTTCCATTGGCTCCTAGGTACTTTTATAAACAGATCCAAGATTCCCGATCGGTGAAGGGGGAGGCCAAACTCGATCGCTGAGGCTCCGATATTCGCGCTCCGGGGAAAGCGACGTTTCACGGGTCACCGAGGCTTGACGGGGGTGGCGCATCCCCCATGTCTGCTGGATCTTTTATAGTGATTTGTTTTGTATTTAGCGTGTCTCCATGTGCTTTGCTAGTGGAAATATTTATTTAGACCCATCATTACAGGTTTTTTTTGTTACATCACGTTTTGCTCTGTGATTTTTCTGACCCCTTTCTGGGTGGGATATCGGTGCCAAACGTGTATTGTCTGCAGCATTTAACATCCGTGGTATAAAGAATGCCTACTGGAGAACGCGTACTTCAAGAACACTATAGTATTTGGAGAGTATGTGACACTCCTAACATCACCCTTGATTCTACCACGCAGGGCGTCGCCACCCGGGGGCCTGGGGGCCGACTCCCACTCTTGAAATGTAGGAGCCCCCCGTGACATTTTTGGCCGGAATTACCATTAAAATGCCGAATTTAAGCGGGCGTAATGGGTTTAGAAGGTTTCATCACCGCCCCCCCCCCACTTTGACTTTGGCGCCCCCACTCGAAAATCCGTGACGACGTCCTTGCTCCTACATGTGAGATTTCCCATCGCCGCCCCGCCTTTCACCCGTGCGTCCGCTGGGCAGGTGTGCGGCGTGATCTCGGAGCAGACGCGCCACATGTGCACGCGCTCGGTGCGCTGCCAGCAGCACTCGGACACTCAGAGACGCACCGTGCGCACGGCGCTCTTCGGCTCCGGGAGCTGCCCGCTGACGGGCCGCGCCGCCGAGCCTCTCGAGGAGGGCGCGCTCAAAGACAGCCTCAACAAGCTGTGGGAGAAGGCCTCTCGAGCTTCGTCGCCGGCGGACTCCACGTCCACTGTGGCCTCTGTAGGCTCGACCAGGAAGAAGACCAAGGGCAAGCGCGGTAAGGGCAAGAAGGTGAAGGTGCATGTGTCTCAGCCCAGCAGCGTGTGATCGGGTGGTTAGGGGGATTGTCGCTGTGTTGGGAGAGCTCTGTATAAGCTGTGATCTTCCATGGAGTCTGTAGAGGAGATTAGGCCGTCACGGAGGCCAGGCGAGAGTGACAGGAGCTGGATGAGTTTCGCCAGCTGACTGGGCTGTGCGAGACCAAAGCGATCAGTCGGAGAGCGAGATGAACTTGGTGAAGGAGCGCGGCCGGCGCGGCAGCGCGTGGAGATGCTGCCGATGGTGTTTCTCGTACCGAGAGACTGGGAAACATGGGTGGTGATTGGACGTCGGCTGGTGAACGGACCCGAGCAGCGGTGTGTGAGGTAAGTCAGAGACACGGTCCGACAGAAGAGAGGTGCAGGGCATTACTGGGTGCTGCGTCTCTATAGCGCCGCCTGAACCTGTCGCTGTTGTTTAGCCGGCGTGAAGTCTTCAGCGTCTGGTGGGGCAGTGCCAACGGTCGGTGGGAACGCCCTCCGTGCTGGTACCGGTGGAGCCGGTAGGAGTGGAGGAGGGAAATTGCGAGAGGGGCCGTCCCTCCCTGAGGAGTATTTATAGCCGATCTCCTATGAAATGCTACGGGTGAATTCTGTCCCCTCAGGGTGGAAAAATCAGTGCGTTGGGGGAACGCCGCTGGAGCTGAACTCGTGAGAGACGTGCCTGAGGATGCTCGCAGGAGTTAGCTACATTGCACCGGACTCTGGGCACTTTGTTGTTATTTCTGTGATCCTCTTGCTGCAGAATCGGAGCCGTTATTCTTGTGTTGACAATGCGGTCTAGAACAATGTGTTGTGCTAATTTCCATTACTGTGTCAATATCAGGGACACCAGTTTGCTCTATTTCAATGTACTGTATAGCTATTCCAAGACAGGCACCGTAACTTATTAAGCTGCACGAGCGTTCATGTTGTAAAAGAATGACGTTTTGAAGTGAAACCTTACAATCGAGCCACTGAACGCAAAACAGTGGGGGCTAAAAGCCCATCCCACCGTTTTCAATTGAACAAAGGCTCGCTGGCACTTATTTCGAAACGTTGCGTTATGTTACGAATAATTCCAACTATCAAGTCGTAAGAGCTATCAAGTTTCTCAGGAAGTATTTATAATGTGGTCTTGTTTGCCAGAACTGGTTATCGGGCGTCTCGTCCATTCTTCCAAAGTCATGATTGGTGCTCGGGTTCCTATATCCGCAGTCTGTCCCTGCGGGCATCAACATACCGAATAAGAACGTCAACTCAGCAGTCGCTTCTGAAATTGACGTGTGTTTCTGCAGTTACTTGCCACATAATTAGGTTACTTATTTTAGGGGATGAACTCGTGAGAGCTTCCCCCTGTTGTCCATGTATTGTTCCTATACAGATGTCGATATTTTTCGTTCTAATGGGTTGTATAGTTGTCCGATTCCATTGTTTTGCGGTTTCAGTATTACCTACTGGTAACCACGTTGCTTTCGTGGTTTTCCATGTGAGAACGGTATGTTGAGGGAACGAACTTGGCTGTCTTGAATATTCTCTGGCGTTCAATCGATGCCAGATCGGTATGTGAAATGTAAGTGTGAGGAACTGCCTCCTAATAACAACGTCTCCATGAGCTGACTGCGTGCTTTAGGATTTATTTGCTCATCTAAATATTTATAATATGAAGTAATGCGTGTTAAAGTACCCTGTAATATGTGGTCACTCGCCGTTCTGATCGTATTTGATCGATGTCGGTCAAGAAGAGCAGCGTGTCACTGTATTGTCGGTGGCGCCCTATCAGCGTCACCGGACAGTGTTGTAAGCTCTGTTTTCAGATTTCACCGCTGGGCGGTGCTTGTGCTGACTACGGGAGGAGCTGTTATCTTTGACAACAATAGCGGCTCAGGTGCTTGTCGGCGGCAACCTTTGCTTGTGATATAAATATTATGTAGACTGGCAACTGTATGTATGAAGATCTATGAATATACATGCGCATGAAAATATGTATATGCGTGTTGTCCTGAAAAAAGCTGAGCAGTCGGTTTGTGAATTCATTAGGTATAGTCGGTTCCACACTGATTGGTAGGTATTAGACCGCGGTCGTTTTTGTGAAATATCTCAAGTGATAGTCCCTGCCGACACCATTGCTGCCTTACTTGCTGCGTATTAGCCGGATGCATAAACTGATGTGCAAATATACTTAATCATGTCCAAAATTCGGAAGTAAGTGAGAAAAGTCAGAAAATAATCGGGACAGGCGAAAGTAGTTTTTTGTCCATAATCATCAAAATTGGCATTTCATCCAGTTCGCAGGGTCTCACATTTAAAGAATTCGTCAATATACATCCTAGATACGTAGCCTTTTGTAAGAAGTGTAACTGCTCTTGGGGTATTTCTTTAAACAGCTGAGCCTTATACCAATCAGCTAGCTATTGTATTGTTATCTTATTGCTGTCGTATACCAATCAGTGTGGAACCGGCTGTACACTGTCGACGGGTGAATGTTCCTTTCTTGAAGGCAATGCACACGGACTTCCCTGGAAGAGCAAAAGCAGTCTTCGGCTCTTGATATCAGGGGGCAAAGGCGATCCCCCCTGGGGCCCTGAGGTCCCCCCTGCGGACACGGGCAGTGTGAGCGCGGCCCCCTCGCACTATGCTCTGTGCCCAAATTTGGGACTTCATACCAGACCTAGCCCTCTATTCTGTGACAGACGGGACCCTTTTTACCAATCAGAACCGTCTAGGGCGCCCTTTGAGCCACTGGGCCCTAACCCCTGTCCATAGTGGGGCTCGTTTTGGTCAGCTGGGC
The DNA here is from genome assembly GCA_034440635.1 of Lepas anatifera. Classification (NCBI taxonomy): domain Eukaryota; kingdom Metazoa; phylum Arthropoda; class Thecostraca; family Lepadidae; genus Lepas; species Lepas anatifera. The sequence continues at coordinate 209,571 of JAOTON010001130.1, read as the reverse complement.
CCTCTAAGCGATAGTCACGATGGCCAGCGGGACTATTTGGGCAATAGGGCTCAGTTCCTCTCGCAGGCTATCAGCCCTGTCTATAACTGCCAGGGACCTGACGCGTTCTAACGCGGTCCTCTGTGTGGTATCGAGTGGTTTGAGGATCTGTCTTTTAAATGATAATGCGTTTGTTTTACTGCCTACCCTGGTTTAAATGATGATGACTCATAGAAAATACTAACCCAAATTTATTGGCCAAATTTTCAGTGGAGCACGCGTGGAGAGACAATATTTCGGAAACCGCCGGAACGATCAACATCACAGCTTGTCTCGTGCGATTAGGAAAACTCTGGCGTTGACCTTATCCTTATCTATCCTACCTTATCCTTGCCATTTTCCCACTATCCCTGAAATTTTTACCTCGGGCTACACTAGCTCGGATCTCGGATCACACTATCTGGGATTTTTAGATTTAATGACCTGAGGTCAGCTCACGAGGTGACCTCGACCTTGTCACTGGCTTTCATTTGATATGCGGCAAGTTCACTTTCTAACCTTTCGTAACCCTAGGTCATGTTAGGTCAAAAGGTGCCCTTTGGAGATCAAACCACTGGATGGAGGTCATTATGTTCCCCATATCGGAGAAAGCCCCGGCAATTTCCTATCAAATGTACAGCCCGTTCCATACTGATTGGTAGGTATTAAGTCGCGGTCGTTTTTTTACGAAATATACATTAAGTGATGGTCCTTGCTGACCTCATTGTTGTCCCACATGCTGCGTTTTAACTGGACGCATGAACTGACGTGTAAAAATGCTTCACTAGGTCAAAAACTCGGAAGGAATTGAGAAAATGAAGAAACATCTTCGGAATCGGCGGAAACAGTTTTTGTCCATTTTTTTATTGGCGTCTCACCCAGTTCGCAGGGACCCAAATTTGAAGAGTTCGTCAAAATACGTTACTAGAGACACAACTTTTTGTGAGAAGTGTAATCGTTTTTAAGATATTACTTCAAACAACTGAGACTAATGCCTACCAATTAGTGTGAACTGAATGTACTTTACCAGATCTTAATAGCTCTAATGACGTGAGAGCTATATCCAGGTTTCTAAACACGGGCATTGACGGGGGCGGGTACCCGCCCCCCCGGGTTTTTTCGGAGATAGCAGAAAAACGGCAGCGCGTAGCGCCGCCGTACTTGGCATACCTTTTCCCTCATTATTTTTACAACTTCTGTAAAAATTTTAAGGTTAGGTCATCTCAGGTCAGGTCACTAGTACAGGTCAAGTGATCCGACCTCAAAAAAGTTTAAGATAGCATAAGTCGGAGCAGGGTGAACTTATCCGATTGAAACTCATATCACATAATGGCCCCACCGAGTTCTCTAAAATATGTTCCGGTATTTTTGATATCGATGACCTAAGGTCAGGTACGAGGCATGACCTCTCCATTGGAAATACATGGAAAAAATTGTTTCTACGGAATAACTCAGTAACGGATGGTAATAGAGCATTTATTTTAGCTGCATTAGACTCGCCTGGGCTTTGCAGTTCTAATTGTATGCATTTTATTTAATTTGACCCTGACCTGACCCAAGGTCAGGTCAAATCCTCCAGAAATTTAATTGCATCACTCAATCTGTAAAGCAAAGGTGTTGTCGAGAAGGCTCGCGCGGTAACATTGCCCTGTTTATACAAACATATTTAATTATTTTTTCACCGTACAATCGAATGTTGCAGGATATTCTTCACGAGAAGCACTGGCAGTTAGACAATTCATTCAATGTTAGGGTACCAGGGTGGATGAAACCACTGCAGGGTGACAAGGAAACATACCAAATGTTTGTTATGTCTTATAACTCAATACAACGAAGCAGATTGAGTTGCAAAACGCAAAAGTCTGACGATACCTGGTCCAACCTATCGAAAATCTCGTTCAATATTTAATAGCTCTAAACAAGCGAATCAAATCAGGCGAATCAAATAATTAAAATATGGTACCTTATTTCAAATTGTGAAAATATCCCGACATTGACCTACATCAGGGTCACAGGGTGGCCTGGTATGGTCATGTTGCATATTCTACCGGAACCGCAGCGGCATGACCTACTTCATGACCTCATTAACCCGATTCAAAGTTCACATCACCATACAATTCATTTCAGGTGTTTGGCGTGTACCCAGCAAGGTTTCACACTGAAGTTAAGAAATAAAATAGCAGTTCTAGAAACCAAATACAGTTCGAAAAAAATCATCAAGCTGTGTCATAACTCCACGATAGGTCAAGAATTATGATTTTTCGGAAAAGTTCCATACGGATTTTTTCTCATATGAAACTTTCCATGCATTGCCCAATTCGTCCGGGCGATAATTTTAATCACGAGCGAGGCGGACACACCAGTGCAAAGAAATATAAACCAACTTAGAAATATAATATACCACCGCGCAAGGAATAGTAGATCACGAAAGGCTGCACATTACTCAAGTTCCCTGCTCTAGTCTATCTGAGATATCGGTTTCTTCCCGACACTGGTACTCCCAAAACGCTCAAAGTTCGTGTATCTAAGGCACTCACTCAAATCTCACGCTCCATTAACTTGGTAACCCGGTGCCCCATACCCGAACCCAACACACAAATTGACATCAACGATATGCTCACCTCGATCACAGCTAGTGGCAGAGACAGTGTTCGCCAGCACCCTCTGGAACGTGATCTGAACTTCGCCCGAGCGGACACCTGGCGGACATTCCACCATTCTGTCGATTTCGCTCCAAATCTGTAAAAAAGAGACGAGACCTGCATGAAGGATGGATATGGAACAGGTATAAATAAACGGTACTTAAGCGCTACAAGACTATCGCTGAATGAAAATAGATCAATGACACAATAATGTGATTAGGGCAAGTGCGAGGAACACACAATTTGTTCAATTAGCGTTTGTTACATGAAATTTTTATTTTCATTTAATTTCGTTTTGCTCATTTCTCTTTGTTTTCTTTCTCTCTGCTTTGAAGGTGATGATGGTACCATATGTCATAGCAGGGGAGGTCTCTCTCTCTCGCTCTCTCTCGCTCTCTCGCTCTCTCTCTCTCTTGCTCTCTCTCTCCCTTGCTCTCTCTCTTGCTCTCTCTCTCTCCCCCTCTCTCTCTCTCTCTTGCTCTCTCTCTTGCTCTCTCTTTGCTCTCTCTCTTTTGCTCTCTCTCTTGCTCTCTCTCTTGCTCTCTCTCGCTCTATCATTCTCGCTCCCTCTCGCTCTATCACTTTCTCTCGCTCTATCACTCTCTCTCTCGCCCTATCACTCTCTCTTGCTCTATCTCTCTCTCTCTTTCTCTCTCTATCACTCTCTCTCTCTCGCAGCTCGCTCTATCACTCTCTCGCTCTTTCACTCTCTCTCTCTCTCTCTCTCGCTCTATCACTCTCTCTCCCTCGCTCTATCACTCTCTCTCTCTCTCGCTCTATTACTCTCTCTCTTGCTCTATCACTCTCTCTCGCGCGCTCTCTCTCTCTTTCTCGCTCTCTCTCTTTCTCGCTCTCTCTCTTTCTCGCTCTCTCGCTCTCTCTCTCTTGCTCCTCGCTCTCTCTTGCTCTCTCGCTCTCTCTCTCTTGCTCTCCCTCTCTCTTGCTCTCTCTCTCTTTCTCTCTCTCTCTCTCCTGTTCTCTCTCTCTCTATCACTCTCTCTCTCTCTCTCTCTCGCAGCTCGCTCTATCACTTTCTCGCTCTTTCACTCTCTCTCTCTCTCTCTCGCTCTATCACTCTCTCTCTCTCTCTCTCTCTCGCTCTATCACTCTCTCTCTCGCTATATTACTCTCTCTCTCTCTTCTCTCTCTCTCTCTCTCGCGCTCTCTCTCTCTTTCTCGCTCTCTCTCTCTTTCTCGCTCTCTCGCTCTCTCTCTTGCTCCTCGCTCTCTCTTGCTCTCCCTCTCTCTCTCTTCTCCTCTCTCTCTCTCTCTCTCTTGCTCTCTCTCTCTCTCTTGCTCTCTCGCTCTCTCCCTCTCTTGCTCTCTCGCTCTCATAAGATGTGTGAATAAAAGCCTAGTAACGAAACATTCTAGCCTCCAGTGCAGAAAACTGACAGCTTAGTTCCCACCTAGCCTATCACACTGACATGCTCATTTGTCTGCCTCAGCCTAGCTGGCTTCACCAAGGCCACCTCACAACCTATATCTGAGAGCTCATGCTGTCAGGATTTGCAAACATGATAGGACAAATGTGGTATTCTCTTCCAAAGCTTTTAAGGTATTATTTTACATCTAGGTGAGCAATTGCTTATCACCTTCTAATAACCATCAACTGACAATATTATGCGCTGAGAATGAATTGAACAATTTTCCCCACAAACAATTTTCTCCCATTAAATTTACCACCTATCATACCATGATACTAGCACTCAATAATGGCGCACAACCACAGCACAGGACCCCGCAAACATTCGAGTGACACATTTCTTAGTTGTCAGTGAGTGCTCACCTTATTGTAAAAATTAACAATTCTTATACCTCTCGTACTCTGTATTAATTCGACATTGAAGCAAAAGCTGGCTAATTGGGAATTGCCAGCGTTTTGTTTATTGTGCAGGAGAGACACAGGATTAAGATGTAAATGAGTGTTGAAAATGGACTTTTATTAGGGAATTACACCTGAGGACCATACTTAAAAGGAGATACGCGAAAAAATTATTATTGTGGTTTCTTGCTATTTGAAAAATCTTGATAATGAAACTATCAATTATTTTTGTATCTTCGGCAAAATTTTTGGAGGCCACTAACTTATTATCGAAATAGATTAACAGTTTCAATAAAATGCCCATCACTTACCCATGCTCATACCCATCACTTACTTTGCGAAAACTATTTAAAGTTAACAAGTAATGTTTTTTTTTATATTACAAATGTCTGTTCTCCTGTATTTGTATTTGAATTAATTTTGAAAAGTCTTCAAAAACTACAAAATGAATTAGTTTGCCCTAAAAACGGAAAAAACATAATTACTCAAGTCTTCAGCGGTTTCGTACCGCGGGTCTTGAGTCATTTTCTGCTTCAGCCCCAGGATGACAAAATTTTTGCGTCAGATAGGTCACGTGACCCCGGTTTGAGAATTCCTAGGCTTCTGATTGGTTAATTGTGATTTCTTTTAAGCCATATATTTCTGCTTCAAAAGAGTTTTGGAATGTTGTTTTTCTAAGGTAATTTTTTTCTGTAGTAGTCCAAAGTTCTACATCACTATTTAGGATAGATATGACCTAATTCTTAGAGAAATTGATAGCCTTAGCCGTGTGTACGTCATATACATCGATATGAAGTGTACCGGTAAAGTCGTCTAGAAATGTTGACTTTGAGAGCAATTTTAAGGCATTTGCAGGCCGAATTCGCAAAAATGAGAATAGGACTTCTGAAACAACTTTTTGTAACCTTTTCATATAGCCAATAAAATTTTTTCGCATATCTCCCTTTAATCAAGAAGATGCCTTGCTGATTCTGGTGATTATTATATCTAAATCAGACCCCCGTTCAAGTTGTTTGGCAGCATTACGTCATCAGGGCTGGAGAGTCACAACAGTCACCATGCAGAGCATTGGAGAAATTACATTTTTCGAAGCTCTAAATAACCTATTTTAGAACTGTATCAACAAAACTTATATGGTTGAACAGAAAGCTGAAAGATTTTTATTTGTGAAACCATCAGAGTTTTTGCGAAAACTCCAGCGAAGAATATTATTTTTACACATTTTCTAGAGCGTGTCAAAATAATGGCAACTTCAGCACTAACAGCTGTTTGGAGTAAGACTAATCTCGATTTTGATTGGCTGTTGAATGCTGGGCTTTGATTGGCTGTTGGTGGCACCTGCAGCAGAAGACAATAAATACCGGTGATCTCTTGAGCGAAGGTAAACTTATTTCTCTTGGCTATTAATAAAAGCGGATGGATTATAACGAGTTTGCAGGTAATATTTAGACGTTAGTGCTATAGTACTTCTCTTAATGCATGCAGATGGGCATGATTAGAAATTTCAGCGGGTTTTCGTAACATCAAACTTCAGTTATTCGACTCCAATGGTCGCGTGTGCTACATGGCTTCATCCTTCTCGACGCTTCTGCATTTATTTACTAAGCAGTCATATGATCAGCGTGTGGGTGCTGATAATTGGAATTTACGTGATGAAGGATATCCAAATTAGCGATTGAGAAGCTAGAAATTTCTGATAGGTATTTGCATGTTGTTGCTGATTTATCTGTGCCTGTATATTTGTCAAAATCACTGTTCACAGCTGCATAAATTTGATTAGGCCTGAGTTGATCAAGTAAATGCATGAACTTTCAACAAATTCTTTGAAGTGTTATGATTTTTTCATTAGATTTACGTAAAATACGCTGCTCGCCGTTGAGATCAAGGTTACTGTCGAATGGGTGAAACAAGTTGGTTTCGATTTATACTAGATTGCTGCCAAATACGCCCAAACTTGGTATGTTCCAGCTGATCCTTCCAAAAACTTAGTAGAATATCCTAGAACTTAGTAGGAAAGGGCGGTGACGTCATCAGGGGAGGACTATATTTAGCAGGAAACTTGGTTGTACCCGTAGTTAAAGTACCCTGATCTAAATAACATCTTTGGAGATAGGAACAGTCTACCTAATATGGAATTTAAAATATCTTGTCAGTGTGGATTATCTTCAATACCGGCACACGTATTTTAAAATCTTGGGGTTACTGGTGCGGACAGGGATTTTACAGGTGCGGTTTGGGACAAGGTACAGGTACAGGACAGGTGCGGTTTGGGAAAATTGCTCTGAAGTAGGTAGGGGAAAGTGGGGGGTCATGGACACCGCGGGTAAGACGGACACCCCCTGTTTGGGATGAACTGACAGTGTCACGACCGGGAAAAGCGTGTAATACGTTTCCTTTTAGCGTGTGTCGGTCGCATAGCAACGTTGGGTCCGGTGAGCTCTCTAGGTTTTATACAATTTTCATAATAGTAAAAACTGCAACTCAAGTGTTTTTTCACAATTGAATTCGTAAGGTCATTGCACGGATGTTTCTATAGATACTTTATTGGTACTACGTAATATAGTTCTTCAAGATGTTACATTTTGTTCACCGCAGTCGCTGACTGTGTAATCGCAATGACGTCCGACACATATCCAAGTTTGTGTAGGAAGAGCAAAGTGGGGTAAGACGGACACCACGTGTGGGGCAAGATGGACATGGTGTCCATGTTACCCCGCACGAGAGTACATTTAATTTAATATAATATAAGCTTAAATAAGTAAAGGCTGATGACTGGGGGCCGGGGACACAGGGCCCGAAATGCTGGAGAACATATAATTGAATTTGGGGGTCATCCAGGGGCAGGTGTACCTGTCGACCCTCATTGCCCCCTGAAATGGTCATGGTGCCCCCTGAGAGATTGATGGGCTCCCTAAAGTGTCGCTTCCAACCCCTCTCCTCAGGAGCGTGATGACGTTCTTCACTTTGGCAGTGTACATGCAAAGTAACATCGCGACTTATGAATTATTTGGTTGCCGCCACCGAATGGAGCAGGGAAGCACACAGGAAAACTCTAAATGGTGTTTTTGTATTACAATTTTTTCTGAACCTTCTCACAGGTGAGATGCCCTGATACGGCAAAATATATTTATTGCAATCCTAAACTGCGCTGACATTTCATCCTCCCCCACCCGCCCCGGCTGTGCTGGGCCGGTCAGTCACCAGGCATCGCAGCTTACAGCCGTCGAGCACGCCCGCTGGTGCCTTGCATTGTGGGCAGTGGGCTTGTTACATTGGAGTGAGTCTAGCTACTGGGCTTATATCTCCGTTTGTGAGAGACTGTACTTTCTACGTGACCTGATGGACCCCACGTAACGAGCACAGCCAGGGACCGAACCAGAGCTGCAAAATATCTCAAATCTGTCGGGCACTTTCGAAAAACCTCCAAATCTGTCGGGTGGTTAGGATAGACTATTAAAATTGTCTAAAACCCACTCAATTGGTAAAATGTTCCTACACATTTTCCACATTCTTAATAGAAAATACTAAAATTAGCATAAAAACTTCTAGTTTGGCACCAATGGATATCATTATCCTTATTTTTGTGCTCTGATCCTTATATGTGTGATATCCTTATTTTTCGTGCTCTGAAGCCGCCTATGGCAAATCTAAGTGGAATGACACAAGTCTATTAATTTTCAAAACTCTAGAACTGAGACTGTTCTTCGGGTTTTCAATTATCAGACTCGCTCAGGAAATTAAGGTTATCGGCAGAAACCTATAACAAATTGAATACCGAACCACCAATTCTCATTTTCTGGAGTCACCATTGGTAAAGGAAATTTATTATTGGATGTAATTTGAGATTTGTGGACGTACAGCATACAAATAGTGTGTGTCAAAGTCAGCTCGACTGGTTCTTGAATAAGACTCGGTCTTGAATTCAGATGATTTAGGTCACAGGTGGAAATATACAATAACATGAAAAGCAGCCCCCTTTTTCAGTCCTCTGCAGCCGCCATTGACAAAAATGCTGCACTAGAATGAGAATAAGTAATATTTTGTTATTATGTTACATAGTCCAGCCCAGAATACTTAAAAATATAGTTTGCAATGGAAGAAAGCTGACCTGGTTCCCATACCATGCAATTACTTATGCCAGCTTCTGCAGATTTTCATGATTTCAGTTTTTGGAGGTGGGAGGGGTTATTTGGAAGGAACCCCCAAAATTTATATATGGATTTTGCTCTGATGGCCAGACAAACAAGATTGGAGGGGTACTTTTTGATATTCGAAAGTGTTTTTAAGGTTCATGGCTACTTGTAGTTGAATACAAACATGTAATATTAGCTTTCCATGACTTTTAAATGCATGTTTACACGAAAAATCTCAAGTTTTGAAGCTGTTGGCTATTTCAAAGTTTTTCATGCATTGCCGTGCTCATTTCCATGAGGGTACGTGGTTTAGGATCTGAAGTTCATGAGGCTAATAAATAACCTTAAGTCAGTTAGATAGTAAATGTCAAATAAATATCATGTTTCCAAGGAAATTTAGAGTAAAAGGAATGAGTAAAGGTTGCACTAGGCTGTGTTTTTGTTATATCTTTGTCCCCTTGACATAGATCATAGGCATATTTAGGTAAGTGAATAAAATGAAATGGGAGAAATAGTTTGGTAATTAAAATACAAATTAATGTGGAAAGGTGAAGAGTTTTGTTTCTTTGGCATCTACAAATCCACTGATGAAGGTATGCAACTTTTCTGGTTAATTCTGGACAAACAGGCATTGGATTTAAAAGAAGACGGAAGGGAAAATCAAATGTTTTAGTCTAATTTGACCAGTCTGCTGGTAAAATTCGTTTTTCCCTTATTAATATCATTTAAAATTATTGATCAACAGTGAGCATAACATACTGTGTGGAAATAAATGTAAGCTGCCGAAATTACAACGAACACCACATCGCTTACTTGTTTGTTTTCTCCCACACTGTTCTGATCTGCCCGCTGTTTGATCCATGCTTCAAAACGACCTCCTTGACCAAAACCGCTGTTCCTGAACTTGCAGGGCAGCCCAGAATGCTTGATTCGCTGATGCTCCTTAAAAACGTTTTTCGCAAAAATACCCACATCCCTCAAATCCAAATTTAAGCTTGACACGGGACGGTGGAAGGGGCTTCAGCTTAATCGGAGCCATTTACCAGCCCTTCAACTATGGACGATGAAATCCAGGCTCAACCAGTTTACTCAAGATGTATACCAAAGTAATGCAAGAGAAACATAATCAAAAACACAACCTTGCAACATATTGCCTCCACCACACCACGGGATTCTAGGCCTTGGCCTCCGCCATATCCACAACGCAACACACCAAACCGCAGGGCTGCTTTTCAAACCAAAGATAGGGGAGAGTGGTGCAAGACGCCCACCCTTAAGGTTAAAGAGGGATTTTTACTAAATGGCTTTCAGTGTTGCTCAAATTTACCATTCAATGCCTTGGTCAATCATTTTTCTTCAAAAATGAAGAGTATCATCTCTTGCAATGCAGTAGGTAAGAAAACTTTAAAAGTTTTGTAAGTCATTGCAAAGAGGCGTCTTACACACTGGGGTGGATAGGACGCCCACCCCATGGGCGTTTTACAAACTAATAATAAAATCAATGGGGAAAACTGTAGCGAACAATTTTGGTTAAAAAATAACTCCAACGTTTGAGAGGTGCGGATGACACTCGGCAAAGCAGCGGAACATTTCACTGTTGTGAACGAACAATATTTTTTTGCTGACAAGAGTCAAATTGAGGAAAACCAGTAGTAAATCGTGACAAAGTATATTGCCCGAATACTGTAACAATTCCTGAGAACATATTAGAACATTTAGAACATTTAGAGTATTGTTCAGTGGTTTGGGCTGGAGCCGCAAAATGTCATCTGGATCGTGTAGAAAGAATCCAGCACAAGTTTTTGATGTGGCTTGCGAACCATGTTGACCCAGCCTGTCCATCATTAGGTTACGAGGAATTGACGAAGTCTTATGATGTTCGTACTTTATTGGCAAGGCGTGTACAACGTGACATCTTATTCACAAGCAAGGTTTTTAGAGGTCTCATCGCATCATCTCATCTTTTGGAATGTTTCTCGCTTCATGTACCATCTAGAACTACCAGGAATGCTAGTGCAACTTTCTTAAATGTGCCTTTTGGTCGAGTGAACACGATACAATCATGTGTTTTTGTGCGGGCTCCTCGCGTTGTTAATAACTTTTTAGCTTTCTCACCAACCTGCGATATTTTGACGGATCCCATTGGGCGACTTAAAAAGTGTATCGCCTCTTTTACGACTCTACAAACAGCTTTCATAGGTCAGTGACCAGATTGATTATTTGTGTTTGTTGTGTTAGAAATGTTTTTTGCGCGTTTTATGAGTAGGCTGTTGGTGACTATGCATTTTTATCTTTCATTGACTTCACCTATAGTTGGGTATGTGCCTGTTGGTGATTAATACATATACAGAGATACAGAGATATACAGAGGGAAAAGTCTGAGGTAGCCCATTTTTAGAACTTAAACAAAGTGCCTACAGACACCGTATGTTCGAACTGAAAAGGTAGTATAAGACAGATGCGCATGCTTAAAGTGCATTCACACTGATATTTAAGATACAGGCACTGTGTTTGAGCTTTGAAATAAGCTGCCGTCACTGCGCTGCGTGAAACTGAGATACCATCACTGGTGTTCGAGCTCTGAAACAAGCTTTCCAGAACTTTGCTCACATGTGACCTGTGTCCTACCGACACAGGTCACACGTGTGCCACCTGTTTTTTATCCGCGTCAGTGCACGGAATGCATGCCCATCTGTCACACTCATTACATTTTATCCATTCTTCGCAGGACAAACGGTAACACATTCCACAGACGAAGCATCGAGCGTCCGCGTTCTGATCGCATCTGGCCACTGCATTCTTGGAAGCGCAGGACTTGCTCGCTGCAGACCCTTTTTTACCGTTCTTGATCTTTGCACCCTTGCCCTTTTCTTTTGGATTCATCCTTTGCCTATTCGCTCTAAGCTCAGCCTTTACGGGGACGAGGTAAGTACTGCGGCATTTTCGGCCTTTCTGCCACGAGACCTTGTTTGCGCCTTTGGTGACGCGCATAGTTCTTCGAGTAGGTCTCTTGAACTCATTCCTGAAGTTGATGGCTGATCCAGTCGAGCGTCGTCACCTACCTTGTTCGGCTCTGACTCTTGGTGGGTGGAAGAGGCCACCTCTTTGTCTTAATCCTTCCCGGCTCTTTTACTTCACCACGATGGTGCCGTCTAGGGGTCCGAGCTGCAATGTTAAATTCCTACTTACGCTACGTGTGGATGCGCCTTTTTCAGCTCAGCGAGTGCTTCCTTCAACGAGTCCACCCCAAAACTGCACCGCTGGCTTGTTCGTGGACGCGAAATTTCTGAAAGATAGATACGCAGTGGCGGCGGATAAGGGGGCGGGGGAGCAGTTGCCCCCAAATTATCAGAGGGGCCCCTGGAAAAATTTACCTTGGTTCTTTCTGAATGTTCATGAACGACCTGACTGGGCTCTCAACAGTTCCTCAGTTTTTTGGGGGCCCTTTGCTGTCGAGGGGTCCCCATCGTCAAGGGGCGCACTGGAAAAATTATTGCCCTCCATCCGAAAATAACATCCGCCGCCACTGGGGGGGTACAAATACAAGGCATTTGCCCCCAAAGCCCTCCGTTGCCACCCCTTTTCAAAAACAATATGTTTTTCACAACTTTGGGCTCCGTTGCCCCCACCCTCCCCAACATACGGGCTGGATCCGACCCTGTCCTGAAATGTGTCTAAAAATGGTCAAATGATTGTACAACTCTCCGTGAAACATTCCAAAATTGATCGACATGTATATAGTGTAAGACGCTTCTCCTGTAGTGTAAAACGCCGCCCCTGGGCGTCTTAGCAGCCATCTGCATGGGGCGTCTTACCGCCTTCTCATGGTGAAAATAAATGGCGCGCTATTTATCAGAGACAATTCCGGCGCATCCGATCAAACGCTATTCTGACGCCAAAAATATCATATTGGTAGGCAGTGGACCTACAGGTGACGAACTGACGGATGTCTTGTAGCATTTTGAACACTTCAACACAATATCTTATGATAAGAGACACAAAAATAAAGAAATACTCACCGAAACCAGGCGAAACTCCCAACCGCGCTCTCGCCTCGTCCCAAAAAAGGACAAGCCGTCTGCTATCCCCCAAGAACATTAAAAATAGCCTGCTGTGCATAGTTTTCAAGCAGAACTGAAAAGGCTTCTTACCGACCCTGGGCGTCTTAGACCACTCTCCCCTACCTTTTACGCCGGCTTTGCCGCAAGGCCGCTGTTCAAACAGCGCCCTTGCGGCAGCGTTTAGCGTACTTCCAAACGAAGGAAACGAAGGAAAAAACTGTTTTGCCTGTCTAAAGGCCTTTACGGCGGCCTGTCGGGCCAAGCTGTCGCGTGCTATGGAATGCAAATCGGGCCCGACAGGCCGGTGAAGGAATTTTTCCAGCAGAGGATTTTCTGGGTGACGTTTAAAAGGCCCTCTGTGCATAAGACCCTCTATTCAAAGGTCCCTCGATTCATAAGTCCCTCGAAAAGACCCTCTGTGCATAAGGCCCTCTATTCAAAGGTCCCTCGATTCATAAGTCCCTCCATTTTCCATCGGTTCTTGCCGCACACTGGCTTGATATGGGAGAGGTGCAAATTCATGAAAAACTTGTTGAGTGAAAGAGGTGACAATTCTAATATTGAGTTTTTTAGAACAACAAATATTTTCTGTTTCCTTTCAAGATTTTTTTCTCACAGATTGTAAGATCTGTCACAGGACCATACCGTGCCCTAAAATCTGTCGGGCCACTTTATGACCCCGAGAGCCCGACTTTTTGCAGCTCTGGACCGAACGCTCTTAACCTCTGCGAGGGAATTCCGCACCCAGGATTTTTTGGGGGCGGGGGGAGGGGGGTTTGGGGCGGCTGACGAGACGGGGCAGCAGGCCAGTAGAGGGAGCCGTATTTTGCCTCAGGGGACGCACTTGTTCGCCCAAATAGCAGCCAATGTTTGCATCCTGGGAGGGGGGGGTGAGAGCGGTGAATTGTTTGCTCCACAGACCTAGTGTAATTTTTTAGGGGGCGGCTTGTTGGGTGCAGGGGCACCAAAGTTGGTGTAGGGGGCGGCATGTTGGGTACAGGGGCGGCAGTCAGTGTAGCACTGCCTCTAAAAAGTCAAGTGAAGGCTCATCCTTCCCCTCGATGGGCGCCTTCGGTGCTCCACATGGATGGGAGCGGCACCTTGGAGCCAAAGCGTTTGGGGGGGACCGGGCCCGCTGCCTCCCCCTGGGTGCGCGCCCGCCCCCCGATCCGGATGGCGCCCCCTCCCCCGCAAGATACCCCGCCCCCCTGATCGGCGATCCTGGATCAACCTATGCACAGTTCCACGACAGCCCTTGATACTTTTATCCACCGTCATTAAAAAATTAAGAAAAGGCATGAACCCCTTTGACCCTTTGACGGAAAAACTAAAAAAATACCCCCTTCCCCGCGGCGGACGACAGTCGCCTAGTGGGTGGATGCAGATGGAAATATTCAAGGCCTGGTTCGATCACTTTGTTCATCTTGTCCATCTTTCCCCATGGGGTGACCATGTTACCCCATTAAATGGGCGAAATGGACTTTTGCTACTTTTTTCTAAACTTTGCGCAAATTTTGATATGATAATTACAGACACATGGCTGCTTGCACAGTGGTAGATAAATGTCTGAAGTATCTCTACAGCCAAAATAGGAAGGAAACAAGCTCATTAAGTCATCGAAAACTCAAACCATCGTTACGGTGTCCGTGACCCCCCACTTTCCCCTACCATACAGAAGACTGGTGGGATGCTGAGGGATGTCTTTCTAGGGTGCGAATTTATATTGGTACCAAGCACTGGCAGGCCAATTTGACTTAGGGAGGCACAGGGCCAAGGTGCCTGCCTAAAATCGGACATTCTAATTTCCAACACTAACCCTGCAGCGTTGACTGGAAAGAAATGGGTTGAAAAGTCCATGGTGTCCCCTCAAATTGGGGTATTCAACTGTCACTGGTACCAAGTATTTGTCTTTTACTATCACCAGGACTTAATGCACAACATCTATGTAGATAACTATTTCAATTTGTGAAAAAATTAAGAACACAAAATGGTTGGAGATGAGCCTACACAATGTGACTGCTGCAAGTATGACTTAGGGGAGAGGGTAGGTAAGACGGGCACAGGCTCTGTGGACCAGACCAGTCATGGTATAAATGTGCCATTACTTGCATTAATGTGTCTTGGAATGACCTATCATGAGCCAAAAACACAAAGTTCTAACCTTTATTGGTTTGTCAAAATTTTAGAAAAACGAAATTAGCGGGTCAACCAACCATTGTTAGTAGTTTTGAGTGTAACATTCTGGCAGTGTCTGGTCCTATTTGGAAGGCCAAATATGCAAAACCTGTCTCGGGAGAGCGTTAATATACATTACACGATATAAGTTTTATATTACCCCATCACGGTGACCCCCAAGAATGAGATTTTCTAACATATTAGCATGGGGCAAGACGGGCACGGAGTAATAAATACTACATCACCATACAAATTATTATCTTTATCGCTGCGTTTTTGCATGGTCGAAAAGAATCAGTCTGAGATTCTGCTGCAAACCGGCTGAGGAACTTTTAATGATTGATTGTTAGATTCCAATGAAAAATTATGATTTTATGGAAATTCAGCAAAATAATTTCCTCTCGACTACTCAATCAAAATAACTCATTTTTGCTCAACGTGGTAAGGTTTTTGTCAAAAAGTTCTTGCATATGATAAACTACTTTCATAAAACCCGTCTTACCCCGCCTGTTGGGGTAAGACAGGCTTCACTTTCATCACTGTCAAATGAAAAGCGAGTGAGACACACAGTCTCAAACACAACTATGCCCGTCTTACCACCCTCTCCCATACCTGGTAGATATTGATGCTAGCATCTGTCGTTGTATGCCTCTATTCCAGAGAAGTTGAAGTAAAAATACCACATCAACATCCTTTTTCTCTCATGAAATTATCAGGGACAAGACTAATAAAAACCTGCAAATCCCATCAGACGTCACTCTATCTCAGCAAAATCGACCATTCATAAGCATCTGGACTCCGATCCCCACGGGTTTTTCGGAGACAGAGAAAATGGCGGCGCGTAGCGCCGCCGTACCCGCCCCTCGGGTTTTTCGGAGATAGTAGAAAAACGGCAGCGCGTAACGCCGCCATACTTGGTATACCTTTTCCCTCATCATTTTTACAACTTCTGTGAAAATTTTAAGGTTAGGTCATCTCAGGTCAGGTCACCAGTACAGGTCAAGTGACCCGACCTCAAAAAAAGTTTAAGATAGCATAAGTCGGAGCAGGGTGAACTTATCTGATTGAAACTCATATCACATAATGGCCCCACCGAGTTCTCTAACATATGTTCCGGTATTTTTGATATCGATGACCTAAGGTCAGGTACGAGGCATGACCTCTCCATTGGAAATACATGGGAAAAATGGTTTTTACGGAATAACTCAGTAACGGATGGTGATAGAGCGTTTATTTTAGCTGCATTAGACTCGCCTGGGCTTTGCGGTTCTAATGATATGCATTTTATATAATTTGACCCTGACCTGACCTCAGGTCAGGTCAAATCCTTAATTTGACCTAGCAAGGTCAAATTATATATCATTCGATTTGGCTTGCTAAGAGGATTCATAAAGTTCAAGTCGTTTTGCTCTATCTTTACGTGTTCAGATGTAATGCCTGAAAAAACTGAATTTTACATGTTATCCCTATGACGGGCATGTTTTGACCTCTCGTGACCTTAAATGTGACCTGACAAAAAAATGGTTCAAATGTTTTCGATGGAGAAGTGGATGGGCAGCCCAACGCCGTTTACCGTTTTTCGATACCTACCGTGGTTCTCGAGATCTTAGGGGGGCGGGTACCCACCCCCCGTCAATGCGAAGGTGGCTCAGACCCCCGTCAATGCGCGTGTTAAAATGCAAAAGAATTGAATGAAAACACTAAATACCACTATCACTTATTAACGCCGCCAACGCTGCACCACCACCACACAGCAGTAAATAATGTGCGCGGCGAAATTTGACTCAGCACGTGCAGCGTCCTTTTTCACTCCGCTCTCGCCAGGGTCACTTTGCTCGCGGTGCTAGAGTCAGCTGACTCCACGATCGAGCGAGGCGCAGGCTGTCCTTGGCTGACTCATCATCTGACCCCGCGCTCAAATTCGTTCATGCTGGGAGGTTCATTGGACTCTTGCTGAACGACTCAGCCTAATTTTGAGAGTCAGCGAATACGAGAGTTCAGAGTCACCACAATGCAGGAAATTTAGGAGAGTCAAAATTTTATCAGTGTGGGTTAGGGTTAGGTGTCTGTATAGTGGGCGGTGTCGATAGCACTGGAAAAGATGAGTTCACTAAATGAGTTATGTATGTGTATATGCTCGGTGGGCAAAATTGCAGGCACCGAGTTCAAGTCCTTAGTATTTTTTCGACATCAGGGAAGGTCATCATACATTATGTAGCTTTTCAAGTCAATTGACCCACACTCATTGGCAGGACAGCACATACGTTGAAAAGTTACAGGTGACAAGCACGACTAGCTGGCATTTCACGCGTATGCAGCACTAAAAGTTTAAGATGCTTAACACGCACTTCACTGGGGTCCCTGACATGAAGCGCCCCGCAGCGGGGGGTGAATTTCGCCCCCCTCCGTATCTCATTTCCTAGGAAAGCTAAATATAAATTACTGACGGCGTTCGAAAGCTCTTGACGAGACAAGAGAGATTATACATAGTATTTTATGTCAGGTCAATATTGAGGTCAGCATAGGTCAAAGAATGTTCCATAGGCTTACAACGGGGCAGGGTACGTTTCCCCCTCTATATATTTACTCAGTGGAGCTAGAGCAAATAGTTATGCATCATTGGATTCCTCTCATCGTGGCAAATCGAATTATGTATAATATGACCTTGCTAGGTCAAATTGTGAAAATGGCTTGACATCGAGCTAGGTCAAGGTCACAAGGTGATCTGGAATGGTCGTGTTGCATATCAATCGACTCACCGTGACAATATAAGCACATGCAAGCAGAACCGGAGCTTTATCTCAATTCAATGAGAAGTTATTGGCAAAACAATCACTGTGTAGGGGAGAGTGGGGTAAGATGCCCCATCGGGTAAGACGCCCCATTCCCTCTTTTGGAAATCCGGGCCACCACTGGTAAATAATATTGTTCTTGGTCAAAAGCAGAGGCTTCGATTGTTTCTTGCGCAAAAATTTAGTTTCCTCCTGTGAGTTGCGTGAAGCTGGTGGGTAAGTCTTTGTTTCGATGTTTTTCTAAGAAAAAATTGCCCACATAGGTTGCAGATATCTCGAAGAATATTGGATGCGTGCTTTGTTTGACTCCCCATTACGAATGATAGCATATTTAACTCATTAACTGAGTATTTCCCTTGAGTGTATTAATTGCATGATTTTTGCCCTTCAGGTATTATCTAATTTGGGTACTGATGGGAAAGATGCCCCCTCAACGAATGGGGAAAGATGCCTCATGGGCAACTTTCCCGGTGGGAAGGGGGCGTCTTTCCCCAGAGCAAAATAGCGCCATTTGTTAGAGTAAACAACTATGAGTTAAACTTGGGGTTAGTCCAAACCTTACCCACGGGCAGCGCCCGGGAATTGTTACTGGGGCTACGCACCCTGGACTGGTGATGGCGGGGGGACGTGAACTTTAAATTGACCGTCTTTGAAAAAGCTTATGACCATGAAGCTCATGAACAAATTTACGCAGGTCAACGTAGGTAGGTAATAGGGAGACAATAAAAACCTAGGTCGATTCCCAAAACCTGTCGGGAGACGTCCCCACAGATTGGCGAGTTAGGGATCTGTCCTCCCGTTCTTGTCCTATGCTTTCAACGCGCATGACCGTACGTGTTAAATAATAACACACTTCAATCTGTCGCTTTGTGACTAACCTTTCCAATCGAAGGCCTCGCACCTGAACCCAGGCCACTAACGCAAGGAATCCCATAACAGCCAAATTGCGTGGTTGGTGCTTTCATTCGATAAAGCGAATCCCAGCTCAATCACTAAAACCTTGAGAAAATTATTTGGGAGTTCACCGGACCTGACCTGATGCCCCAACCGGAGAAGACCTCATGGCGGGTTCAGATCAAACTGGTGTGGTGGAGGCGCAATGCAATTAAATAAAAATGGACAAAACCGTAAAATATATTTTAAAACAAAATTGGCCAAAATCAGTCAATTTTGGCCAATTAGGAAGGGGCTATGGCTGGACTGTTTACCCTGGATTCGCCTATGAATGAGCTAGACCTAAAATATTCCACATGGTTAATAGCTCCGTACCTGATCTCTTACGTCGTTCCTTATACATTTGCCATCCCGGTAGCTCAGTTGGTAGAACGTTGGGCTCCGGCCCGCTGCTCAGGAACATGCAGTGGCAGTGCATGTCCAGGTTTGGATCGGTTCTCCTGAGACGCTTCGGCGCTCAATAGTTTACCCGACGTAGGTTGGCTGACAACTGACTAGTGAGAGGGTGACCTGAGCGGGGCGGCAGTCCTCGTGATTTGTGGGACGTTTAACTTTGACCTTTAGATTAAATATTCATTGCAGGAGTTGCTCGCTACGATGGTAGGGCTAGGGTCTCCGCGACAAGTCCATTGATGACCTTAGTGAGACTCTGTACCAGAAACCTCGTACCAGTTTACCTACTTCGTTTCGTACTTCGGTGTGTGTGTGTGTGTGTGTGTGTGTGTGTGTGTGTGTGTGTGTGTGTGTGTGTGTGTGTGTGTGTGTGTGTGTGTGTGTGTGTGTGTGTGTGTGTGTGTGTGTGTGTGTGTGTGTGCGTGCGTGCGTGCGTGTGTGTGTGTGCGTGCGTGTGTGTGTGTGTGTGTGTGTGTGTGTGTGTGTGTGTGTGTGTGTGTGTGTGTGTGTGTGTGTGTGTGTGTGTGTGTGTGTGTGTGTGTGTGTGTGTGTGTGTGTGTGTGTGTGTGTGTGTGATTTTATATTGATTTTATCATACGCGTCGGAAAAGGGGGCCAGGGGGGCCTGGCCCCCCACTTTTTGGCCAAAAATTTCCTGATCTCAGTCAAAATGAGAGAAAACCGGACATTCTTATATCCAGCCGCTGCGGGAGGCAACGAAGAGCCCAAATTCGAACAGTTTTTGGTCCTGACGTTGAAAGTTTTCTGTCAGCATCGGGTTGAAGTTTGGCTGGCCCCCCCACTTTTTTGCCGGTGGCGACACTTATGGATTTTATGGTATGCTTTTATCCTTGGTTTTTATCATTAGTTTTACGTAACTTTTCTTTATCATTTGACGTGGAAACGTGAAAAACCACCTTCATGTTTTATAAATGTGTGTGGACGCTTCTAAATACATTCCGACTTCTGAATAATGCTTCAATGATTACCAATGAAGCTAAGAACTACGAAAAAGCTACTTCATTAACGATAGACCAAAATGGGGTAAGATGCCCAGGGGTGGGGCATCTTACCAAGCCCCAGGGGCGTCTTACCCACCCAATGGGGTAAGACGCCCCTTTGCAAGCCTCTAATAAAATCGTAATAGTTAGAAAATATGATAATTGTCAGCAATTTCATCGACTTTATAAGGAAGATAAATGATCATGCTAGGACTTGGCATCTAAAGCAGCGCTGTTGGTACCGCGGTTACTCTATAATCCGGATTTCCCTAAACCCTGGGCATCTTACCCCACTCTGCCCTACTCCTGTGACCTGGCATAACCTTTGAGAGGTCAGATGGTTAAGAAAATCATTTTGATGGTGAATATCGTGGTAAGGATACACGGTTTGAGGATTTTGAGCTTTATCTGTCCTGTATTTACTGAAAACGAGCCATTTCAATTTTTCACCATAGACTTATAATGGGGCGACCAAAAAATTGACCCCACCTTAGGTCAACAATATCAAAATTCCGAGATAGCAGATTTGTAGACCCTAATGACCTCATCATATTGTGAAAGTTTCTTACTGATCGGTTGGCTGATGTTCCTTAGGCGCCGCTTCAAACTCGTAATTTTAGGTATTTGAGGTCGGGTCACTTGACCTTGGATAGCTCCTTGACTTGACATGACCTGACCTAAAAAATTGGTCACATGCGTAAAATTGATTGGGATAAGGTACTGTAAGTTCTGTTGTTCTGCGTCTCTTCGATTTTGCGTTATCTGGGGAAAACCGGGAGGGGGTGAATTTCGCCCCTCCCCAGCGGGGCGCGTGTTAAGCGTTATTTGAGGTGGAGGGATGAGTAGTGCCTGACCGTGTAAGCAAGGAAGGTCCAAGGCAAATAACAGGGTGTAGTAGGCCGTTAGCTAAATAGGTATGTATATTTTAATGGCATGGACAGCACTAGCGCAGTTAACACAGTGATTTAAAAGACACGTCACAGCAAGGCGCAGTCAGGCACATATGCCGACAATGCCAGCGATGTATTCTTGGGGGTAAATGGCAAGAAAGGGCTACAACATGAAAAGATGCTGCTTCCTTCTGACAACAGCCTGCGTCCTTTAAAAATAATCCATTGCTGTCACATTACCCCACTTGGTTCATCATCGTGGACGCGCACTTGACTGGGTTTGGTTTAGCGCGTCCAAGCCATGTTCGTGTCCAGCGATGAATACAGTGGGGTCTTGAGACAACGCTGGATCTGGTGTCTTTAAAGAAAGTAACAGCTTTTCGCACTGAAATTCGAAAAAAATTCCCCATTCCAAAAAATTCAAGGTATTACCGGCACACGTGCCTGAATCTGCCTTTCTGTGACAGGCCTCTTGAATGACTCAATTCATTGTCATTTAAAACACCCTGAGTCTTTCGGACACTATTTGCATATATTACATACAAAGTTTTTTTATAAATTTTGTTCAAGCTGTTCCTAGTAAGCTGCCGGAGTCGGAGTCTCACTAAAGCCATCAAGGGACTTGTCACGGAGACTCCGACCCCACCACCCGAACGAGCAACTCCCTCAATGGAGGGTTAATTTAGAAGCCAAAGTTTAACGTCCCACAAAGCACAGGGACGGCCGCCCCGCTCAGGTCACCCTCTCACCAGTCAGTTGCCAGCCGACCTACATCGGGTAAACTATTGAGCACCGGAGCGCCTCAGGGGAACCGATCCCAAGCCTGGACATGCACTGCCACTGCATGCTTCTGAGCAGCGGGCCGGAGCCCAACGCTCTACCAACTGAGCTACCGGGGCGGCTTTTACCTAGACGTTATAATAATTTCAGCAAGAGAAGAAACATCACAACACAACCTAAACCGTAAGATGTTGCTTCACAAAACATGCACACTTAGGAGATCATTCAAGCGTGTTAGGGATTTAAGGTTCACACTATGTTGCAGTTGTAACAGTTCGATGGGAAGCATTTATACATAACACTGCGTGTACATTGTGCCATTTTTCTGGCGGCATAACAGAGCTGGTATGCTGATGTCCCTTTCACTTGGGCGGCAGCCCTCCCACTACAGATGTATCGTTCAAGAAGTGTCAGCGCGCCTCTGGCTGGACCCAGCTGAAGGCAGTGTATAGTGGCCGGTCTGGGCACTACCATGATGCTCTACTTCAGCATACAGATCATATACAAAGCAGCAAGAGAACTGCGGAGGTTCGATAACCATTATACTGGGGTCGAGGTCGCTAAGAGGGAGAAGACATTTTTCTTTAGCTTTTCTTTAGTTTAGTTTTCTTTAGTGCTCCTTTAGTATGGGCCACTCCCCTATCACATCCTTTCGATGCCGCTGCCATCCAGCCTCCAGGTAGCCAGGAGACACTCGTGCACGGGCGTCTGACCGTGATTGTCCGACTTTCTATCTTTAAACCTACAAATTGGTTTGTATGTTGCAATGATCCACTATTAATCTCCCGGATGACGTTGCTTTCTTAGATTCAACCTCATTTCAACACTCAGCTTTCGAATCATACATAATTTGGTGGAACTGAGGTCGTGATTGACGTCACAAGTCATGTTAATCATTGACAATTGTGAGTCCTAGCAAAAGAAATGCTTTGTTGGTAGATTTGGATCCTTTTAGGATAAATGTCCGTTGTACCCAAACATTGGTATAAGGATTGAAGAGATGCAACTGAATCATCCAAGCCGACCAGCGAGTGGAGACGTCTGGCCGGGTTCCCTCCGTGATTTGCAGCTGCACTGTCCTCCCTTTATGATTTGGCGCCATACCAGGAAAATGTTGGGAATGTTGGAGTGTCCGAAGTATGCCAACATAAATAGAAATATTTCTAGGCTAGTATCTGTCCACAGGTCATCCCAGCCTCGGACCTTGGGTTTCAGCTTTCTGGCCTCCGGGCAGTGGCGGATCTAGCCGGTTGGTTTGGGAGGGGCAAACCAAAGTCGAAAAGCAAAAAAAAAAAAACGTCGCGCAGTGACAAATTGCGCTACAATATGCCTTTTCGGTAGGATTTTGGGAACTGGAGAGGAAAAGCAAAAAAAACGTCACGGGGTGAAAAATATGGGCTCAAGATACATTTTTTTCTATCCAAGCCCCAATATTTCCACTGAACTTCTCTAACTCTGTTTGAAGTTGAGAGTTGAAGCACCAAAATTTTGCTTACAAGCTAAAAAGGAGTCGGGGGAAAAAGGAGGTCGATCGCTTTGGGGGGGCAAAAACATAGTTTTGCCCCGAGCTTTTCCGTTTGGGGGGGGCAATTGCCTTTTTGCCCCCCCTGGATCCGCCACTGGCCTCGGGTCCATAGCCTCCGTTGCCTCGTGTATGCATTGGCATACGTGGCTACGCCATGCTAGGACTGAAAGACGCCTTTCCTTGAAGCAGTATTCGAAGAAAATATATCTGAGAAGTTTTTAAGGCTGCTTCGAAAGAATCAGATTGTCAAGCCAGGAGTGTGAAACTGACGGCGCTCTCCCATTTTGCCTCTCAAACCTACCGGTTCGATGGTACCGATCAATGTGTTGCCAAAATGGCATCATTCATTTATCATGCGACATCAAATTATACTCCAGCCTTTGATTACGTAGCTCATTGGAGCCACTTCCTGACCAAGGATGAGCTTTGTCTTACGAAGAAACGATGATCTGGATGCTTGTTATATTTCACTGACTTGCGTCAGTCCGTGATGATTATGATTTACCAGCAAGAATATCTCGGAAAATGCTCCTGAAACAAATATTCAAATGTAAAGTTACTTATCTAACCAACCAAGATCCAGAAAAAATGGTAAATTTTCTATTTCAGGTAGAGCAATGTTTTTGGATCGCAATATTGTCGAAGTTTTTTACAAGCACTTCACTTAACAAAAGTTTGCTGGCTTAATCTTATGCAGGAGTTTTATTAGTGAGCAGAGGTGCAGAAACCTGCCAACTCGGCTACCGGAGTTTGTGACACATTTAAGAAAATTGAGGTGCATAATTGTGACAAAATAGCGATCCTGACTGTATGGCTCAAGATCAAACCCCATATTTTCGAAATAGAGAATGAAGCGTGCAGGGAATATTTTAACTTAGCAGCTCTGTTCTTCAATTGCACAGCGTACCATTAGTAATACAATATTGGTACTGTGTTCAGTTTCTACTAAAACGAGGGACCCCCGCTGCAGAAAACCCGCAAACCGCTGTCACAGTTGCCAGATTTTAACATGCAGCCCAATGGGGCTGATTGTTAGTAGTTTGCAGAAAGTTGTCGCCTAGATACCGGAAATGTGACAGTCAATTTTTTCGAGAAATACACGATTGCGGGCATATTTACGGCATTAACGATAACGCAGATACTTTATCAATTACTTCTCTGTCCATTTTTTCAGGTTAAATCATATTTACAGTTTGAGTGTCTTCGATTTATTGGCCCCTATTTCTTCGAATTTAGTATTAAGGACGCCTAAAAGCTACTAATAAAAGTACTAAGTGAGTGAGAAAATAAACATAGCTGGGCAGCAATTCTACTTAAACTGCGCAACAGCGACAAGACAAGTTAGAAATGTTTATGTGATGTAGAGCCTGCCAAAAATTTTAACAGGCGGGAAGCCACTTATTTTGAGGGCATATTCATTAGGTATATTTGAGATAAGTGCAAGCTAAAACTAGCTAGAATAAATATTGCTGCCCATGGCTAATGTAAGATGAATGTAGGCTATTGTAAGACTGATGCACTTTCCCATATCAAGCCTGGTTTTTCATTCCTTAGCCTGCTTGTGCCTTAGTTTATTTGTGCCCTAGATTGTTTAGATAGATTTGGAGCTGGAGGAAGTTGGGAGAGTTGGCGCCAGCAACAGGATGGCAACAACAGTGATTCAGGTGAGTTTTCATGATCAAATTATCATATCAATATTGTACAGATAGCAAATGTGTGCTAATGCAGTCCTCCACAAAGTGTTAACACCCACACTGGAGAGGGGCCTGGAACTAACGTGCACTGGAGGGGGCCGAGTAGACCCCCTTCTTATCTCAGAAAATCACAGCAAATCTCAGAAAGAAATAGACTTCGAAAAACGCTGGTTGGGGGTGTGTTGCTTACTACCAGTGGTGTAAAGCAACGCACAGGACCTGAACTGCATGGAGTTAAAGCAGGATTTTGACTACACTGGATCTTTCTTTGGTATGTGAATTCCAATAACTCTGTACCTATTAGGGCAATAAACATAATTTTACATCTATACAGGCTAGTTGCCTCAGAGTTTTTACTGCAAAAAGGAATGACCAGGCAGGTGATGATTGAGAGTGGGATGCAAATTTTAAGCATTTGATGTGTTTATAAAAATGCTACCTAACGTCCACTTTACCAACACATTTTAGGTAGATTCAAGTACTATGTTGACATTGACATTTTTCTCTTTTGTTGATATGTGTGAGTGGGGGGAAGCTGAGGTTAGGGTTCCCAATTGTGTGTACATGTACGCTCCCATTAATAGGTATGTTCCCAATAATGACTATTTTCATGATAATTGCTACATGTACTCATGTGGAAAAGTACCTGCGCGCCGGCAGGCTGACGTTGGGGAGCGCGACGCGGGACTTAAAGACCCGAGGCGGCGGGTATTTCCAGTGGTAATTTGTGTATTTGTGTATATTGGTACTCATATTGTGTAGCATCATGTAAACCCAATTGCAGGAGAGGCGCCACGATTTAAGCTTTGTGCTTCTGCGCCAATCCTGCCTTACATTGTTGTGCTCTTTTGTGTGTATGAATAAGAAATAAAATACATACATACATACATACATACATACCATAATTGGAAACACTCCTTCCAAAAATGGGTACTTCTTCAAAAAGGAAATGCATGTCACTGGGGGAAACTGCAGTCAGAGTTGCCAATAATAGTTATGACCCCAATACTGGAAAAAATGACCCATAATTGGAAATTTTCCTTCCAAAAA
Source organism: Lepas anatifera (assembly GCA_034440635.1). NCBI lineage: Eukaryota > Metazoa > Arthropoda > Thecostraca > Lepadidae > Lepas > Lepas anatifera. The sequence goes on along the minus strand of JAOTON010001130.1, from coordinate 183,639 downwards.
ACAAAAACATGATCTATAAATGAAAATTCAGTTTACTACTTTCAGGTTGTAATGGTTTGGTGCTAGAACCTTGTCTGCTGCAAAAAGTAAGGGACAGGTAGAGGACATTCAGCATATTGGAAATAGTATTCAAGTATACAATTATTATTTCCAGCTCTGTGTGACAGAGGAGGCATATTTCGCATTGAGTTTGTGACAGCCAGCATACTTTCTGCACCTCTGTTAGTGAGCACGAAGTAATGTTCGTGTGTATTTTGACCTTATGCCGCATACACCTGTAACGGATTTTCTGTCGTTCAGAAGAAGTCTTCAATTCTCACTTGTTGCAGCTTTTCGTCCATGAAAGGCTAAATTTGCTGAAGGCTCACACAGCCTGCCGCAACCATTCACATTTTGTTTATGTCACATTGTAGCCGTACGGTGCTGCCCCTCCGAGGCACACATCAATACTGGGCATCACTTGACCAAGGAAAATTAATGGACGGCCTAACCGTATGGGACAGGTGGCATTATTTATTCAGGAGCACCTGAACACAACACGTCTCTTGCGTCAAGCGACCGGCCGGGGGCGGCAAGCTTTGATCGGAAAGCACCGAAGCGTGGCCAGCACGCACCACACAAAACGCACTGTGATAAATTGGTGCAGCGGCCCTGGAAACTGTTCCGTTTTTCAGGTTTCATAAACATCCCCTTCAGTTGGTTTGGTGCACTTTTAGGCTCTTTGCTTGAAAAGCATTGCTCTCTTTGCGTTAATTTTACCATGCTCTTTTGCCGATTAGGTTTTGTTTTGCTACGCGTAGCACTATTGTTGTTTTGCTAACGGTAGGTTTCAATTGCGCATCTTTACGAGCTTAACAGTTTCATAGTCTGGAAATTATTTCGAAGAGGCGTACTACCGGAGTGCAACAAAACAATGTTTTGCTTATGATTTTCCAAGCACGCAACTCCAGGCATTATTGAGTTTGCAATGCAAAGCTGGCGACAAACCACCAATGACGTGGACTGAAATACCACTTTATGCGGATGCCAATTCTTCAGCTACAACTCACCAGCAACGAGCCGAGAACTGTTCAGCTTATAAGTTAAGCTTGGTATTGCTTGTCACGGCTAATAACGTTCATAGGTATTGTTTTCTTTGGGAAATTATTAAGCAAAAATTATAGGCGATGTAAAATATGACAAACACATAAACACACAAGATTATCACTCGTGGACCCAGGGAGCAGGGGAGGGGAAAGATGGTATTTGCCCCTCAAATCCCCTGGTTTTTGGACGTTTCTTGAAAAAAATATTTGCGAGGGGCGATAAGGACCATCAACAAAAAGAGACATCGGGCTCCCAAACCTAATTCCAGGGGTATTTCTAAGACTTATGGTGGTATAAGTTGGTGCATATCTCTAAAAAAGTTCGACCACGGGTATGTTACTTTTTTACACCCGCAACGTGGAAAAGTCTGTCGTCAACCCACAGTGGAGCGGGGTCCTAAGTTACGCCCTCCTGTGATATCGAACCCGAGAAGGCCAGACAAAAGGTCTTTTTGGGGGCTTCATGGGGATTTAAATTATTTATATTATAGCCAACTTTCATTGACCTCGGTCAATATCTTCAAGGTCAAATGAGGAATATTTTTTTGCTCTACAGACCTAGTGTAAACACCTTTTTCAGTGCTCGACAGACCTAGTATAAGCTACCTCTCCAAGTACATGATCGCTCTCCGGGGGGGGGTTGGGAGCGAAACTTTTTGCTCTACAGACCTAGTGTAAACACTTTTTTCAAAAATTTCTCCGGCGTTTGTGGGGGGGGGGCAAAAGATAGTTTACCCCCTCCAGCGCTTTGGGGGGGCATGGTCGGAATGCCACCCCCCTGCGTCCGCCAATGCAGTCGCCCAAAAAAATATGAACTAGCCCTAAAATACCTAAAGTCCGTTCAACATTGGATTGGATCTTCACAAATTCAGGGACTGGCCAAAGTTTGGCTAGGAGCACTAATCAGGACCATCTTAGATCGCATATAATATTATGTGACCTGCTTGAATGAAGAGTTTAGGATATTATACCTACTACTCCAAAGCAGGGACGGATGTTGTAGCCACAGAGGGCCGAGACCAAAGGAGTCCTGCAAGCAAGGCAGGGGGCCGACTGTAGCCACAATATGTCTGAGATTATCGTGAGGGGCCCGGTCGTGGACACAAAGGTCGCAAATGAGCCACAGGGACCCCCTGAAGCATTTCAGGAGGCCCGGGTGGCCACAGAAGGCCCGGGTGAACCGCAGGGGGCCCGGCTGGGATCACAGAGGGCCCGGCTGGAATACAAGGAATTTATCAGCAACTGCTAAGAACAGGGGCTCGTCTTCGGCATCGGTGGGCCCAGGATAATTCTGAGTGGCCTGAAGGATGAATGAGGGGCCTGGTTTACCTGCACACATAACTTCACCGCCATTCTAAGGCCAAGAAGCCTCTTTGTTTGGGTTTATTGACACCATCAGCCCATTCGTAGGGACATCAGTGTAGCTTCAGCTTATCTCATGAGTGGATGACTATTTCTTGTTGCTCTGCATCGACATTTGAAAGGGGAACACATTTTTTAAGCCTTTTAGACCTGGATACATTGAGGCCTTGGAAATTCATATCTCTGTGCAGTTGTCACGGCTCTCTGACGTGAACTTGACAGAGAGGAGCTGCACTTGACACAGTTGGCTGCTATACCACGAACAAGATTCAGAGGCCTGGCCCATGAGCAATGTCGACGTTGGTCATATCAGAGAGAGAGAGAGAGAGAGAGAGAGAGAGAGAGAGAGAGAGAGAGAGAGAGAGAGAGAGAGAGAGAGAGAGAGAGAGAGAGAGAGAGAGAGAGAGAGAGAGAGAGAGAGAGAGAGAGAGAGAGAGAGAGAGAGAGAGAGAGAGAGAGAGAGAGAGAGAGAGAGAGAGAGAGAGAGAGAGAGAGAGCGGTAGCGGACGCAGGAGTCATAGAAAGGGAGCCATCAAGCTAGGTCTCCTCCCGGGTACCCCTGCTGCTGCTGAGACTGCTGGGCGTACACGGAGCATATGGATCGCGTACGCTTTTCTTCAGCGTGGCCATATTTGTCATCATTTGTGCTGCACATGTCGATTTACATCATAAGGTACTGCAACTTAGACTGAAGATCTTGGCCGCGCACAAGGGCTACTCCCAGGTGTTTGCAGTCTCGGGTGGGTTCGACTATCCTTACTTCTGATATGGATGTCCGTGAGTTATTCATTATTTTACAGGCATGGTGAATTCTGGCAACTGATGAACAAGGGGACTAGAATGTTTTCTGGCATGCACGAAATGCTCGAATTCGCTGGTTCCGGTAGGTTCTCTCGTCGAAGACCAAGTCGTCGAAGTCGTCAAAGTTGTCGAATGTGAAGACCTAGTGGGTTCTCTATCGGCTCCGTTTCATACTTTTTATCAGTCTCTCTGTCATATTTTGTAATTTTACCACTCGAAAAATACAAGATCTAGAGACAGGTCTGTCAAAGTAAAGGATTTGTCCTGTACATGCGATACGTTATAACTCAAATTGTTGACGCGTCATTCAATTTATCGTTCTTCTTGATCCTGGTCAGGTTTTGGTTTGCCAAACAATAAGTGAGCTGTGCATTCTCCATCATTAACACTGAGCTTTTGTATCTGCTGGAGCGGCGACACCCAACCGAGTTGAGCCATTTTCGGAAGCTGAGGACGCAGCAAGCGGAGGCTGCTCAACTGGCCAGAAACATTGCTGACATCATGAACCCCGAGCCTCTGTTTAGCCTGCTCTTTGGTATCCTGACGTGTGCCTCCTTGGTGATGATGCTGGTTCAGGACGTCACCTCAGGGCTCCCGTCTCTAATGTAGCAGCAGGGCTGCAGCCCATGCTACGAGGTAGCCCATCAGGCTGAAGCAAGAGCCCATGGCTACCTTGTCTTCAGCCTGATGAGCCCTGGTGCTGCCGTGCGAGGCAGTTGAGCAGCTGCTGCAGTGGGCTGGCAGGACACGCGACCTGCAGCTGCAGCCGCTGTGGCTGCAGCTGGGGAGGGAGCTGCTGCCGGAGCTGCAGCTGTTTAAGGACTCCGTCAGCCCTGACCTGGAGACACTGGGCAATCTGGGCCTCTGTCGGCTGCGGCGCAGCACACTGACTGTCATTGTCTCCATCACTCTCACCTACATCATCGCGCTGGGGGAGTTCCACCGGGCAGACATATCAGTTGCAGAACCTGCGCAGGAGCAGTGAAGGGCACAGCTGCCACCATCTCTTGGAGTATTACTGTTACCCCTTTTTAATAGCCTCCCACTTCACCCACTCCTGGAGCACTGACACATTGAGCCCCCTAGAAGAGGTGATTTCCTCCCCCTCCCGACTTTTTGTAAGGAATAATTCCGCTGGAACGTTTTCCTAAATTGTGCTCCACAAGCAATGTTTTCCATGGGGAAAGTTCCTTTCATTCTGGGCTAACCATTGGTCTGCGTTGGGAAAATAGGTATGATCTCTGACTTCTCGGTTGGCAACTAAAAATGAATATGTCTTGAAATTATAGTTGCCAAACCAATTAAAGTGTGTCTGATCCCCTTCTTTCAGTCATAAAAGACCATTCCGTGGGCGACTGCTCTCATCCTTGCTCTCAGCTTTTTGCTTTCTCTCCTCGCTTCTACTATAACGCTTTCTCGACCCTACTTCCTGGCTTCGTTTGCCCCATGCTGGTCTGATGATGATGCTGGTCTGACCTACCTATGCATACATTTAAATTATCTCGAAAAGTCAGTTTCCTTACTCCTCCAACTGGTCCCGCGTTTTTATGCTCTACACCAACATTTCATGCGCTCACCACTCTTTCCTGTCGTGTCTCTCTGAAAGCCGACGGCAATGATTTTGCAGACGCACATTTCCTGATTGGAAATTTATTCGGCTTGCGGAGGCAAATTTATGCTAAGCCGGTCGTACTTTGGTGAGTTGCCAGAGCTGCCAGGGCGGCGGTCGGGCGGACGGAGCGATACGCTTGGCGGGTCTCCGGAAAGAGAATGGCTGACTAGAAATGCGTGGCAGGGAAGCCTTTCTCTGCACGGCTTTGAAGCTCGCGCTGCGTTGACAGGCGCTGGAGACGGTGGCTCAGGCAAACGTGTTATAACGCTGTAGGTCCGCCGTGGCACGACGTCAGCGAGGTAGGCCTATTGTTGAAACATATGTACTTTGGCCTAGCGGTAAAGTTAATGTCTGTGTGGGAAGCTGGAAACTCCAACTCTCATAAAAGATAGGCTTGGTGTTCCATCTCTCTTGTGGCCATCTAAGTTGTGGCCAATGGGACTGAGAATAACGCGCAAATGCGTCCTTTCGGGATAGTTTTTAGGGTATGACTCCACAAGTTTTTGGAGTGACAACAAAATTTGAGGCTGCACAAACTCATATGTGAAATCTCTTCATTTATTGTGGAGTTTGTGGCATCTGTGTATGTTTAAGTTGACCCAAAACTCCAAACGAAGTGGGTCCGTAGCGCGGTAAAAAGATGTCTAACGACAGTCAACGTGGTGTACGCCGGTACAGTCGACATCCCGCTCAGCATTGCCGCACTATAAAGAGCATCAGTTCCCAAGTAAAGCTGCACGGCACAGGCTACCTTCCAGGCAGTGCTCTGGCACCGTCAAACCGGTATCGGTATAATGTGAGCTCGTGCAGAAAGGTTTCATAGGTATGGTTTTCTGTTGGTTTAAAACGTACACTTTTCTATTGGTCATTGTGTATACCTTTCATCGGTTCCGAGTCTTATTCGCTCTGTATTGGCTGGCTCAGTAGCTTAGTTATAATTTTGGGCTCCGACTCTCTCCTCAGAAGTCATGTAGTAGCAGTGAATGGGTGAAGGCTTGGGATCGATTCCCCTGAGACGCATCGGTGCTCAACGTTCATCTGACGAGGGTCAGCTGGCAACTGTCTGCCTAGATGTTGACCTGAGCTGGGCGGCCGTTGCTGTGCTTTGAGGGACGTTAAAAGCTGGATTTCAAATTTACCTGTTACAGCGGGAATTACTCGTTTGAATGCCAACGACGGTGTCTCTCGACAAGTAGGTTGAGATTTTACTAATACCTACTTCAATCACAAAGGCTGATCTCGCAATACCTCGGACAAAATATAAAGAAAATCGCACTACGTAGAATGTATTAAAGACAAATCTAGAACGACAATAACCAGACCATGTTTTCGACATCACAATGTATAACACATGAGTATCCTTGACGCACTGTAATGAGGCGATTCCAGTGTATCGGGACATTATGATCCTATGATTCGCAGGCTCTCCAGTGTTCATATTTAATCTACCTGTGATAAAAATGGGTAATATTCCATTTAATCTCGGTTGTCACCACGAATTTCTTTCCATGGGGGCCAGAATCCAAGGGGAGCCCTATTTCCTACTGCGTAGGTACCGAAATTTTCAGACCCTACACGCCGGGGCTGGATAAATATTCTGTTTTAATTTTTCGAGCATCCCACTTACTTCACCGGACGGGGCCCCTTGACTTATTCAGTGGCCCGGTCTTGAAGTGTGGTAAAAGTTCGCTCTTGTTGCTGACCTAAGACCACTACGTATATTTAAAATGAAGTCCTTTATTAGTAAGGGGCGTCTTATGCATGGCGGGGTCTTAGATATAAACACGGAAGCTATTAATGATAATGGGTGCCATATCTGCCAAACATAGGCCTCTGTTTTCCAATAACGATATCGGACCGGGTACTATCGACATATCGTAAGAGCCCATCTTTGAAATATCGAGCAGGCTCGTCCCTGCACTCAACAGTACAGTGCAAATGCAGAAGAACTACTCGAAGTGAGGACTAAGCTGCCAGACTCATGCCGGAATTACAAGTCTCCCGTGGGTGCACACGAGACCAGACGCAGTCATCTCGGCCTTGTGACGGAGATGTCCGCCTGGAATGGAAGTATATGAGTAAGTACGACCAGATGGAGGTATTTCGTCTGAATTTCGTCTTTCTCAACCTTCTGAATACCTCTTGTTGCTGCGTTTTAATCTGTTCTCCTTTTTTTGTTTGCTATTTTTACATCCTGTAATTGACAGATGGTCTGAAATGCTATCGTATGGAGATCCCAACACTTTAAAATGACTGGACGAGGAAATTGTTTCAGGGCCTGCTTGTCTTTTTCATAATTCTTATAACTATGCATTGGCTTCATCCCTCTCAAGGGTTTCCAGTGGCCCTTTTCCAAAGGTGTCGCCAGGGATTTTCAAGTGAGGGAAGGATAAAACTGGCGATGGATACATGCTTCCCACTCATCGTACATTCGATCGGAAAGCTAGGGTTTTTAACGTTGTTTCCTTCCTAGAAAGGATTTAAGAACAAAGCATGAAAATTTCAATCAAATGCTTCGGCGTTTCCGTCAATGTTAGCGCAGAAATTATATCTGAAATTTGACTCTGCTGCCTGGAACTGCTGAAACTGTTGAGTAATTAGAAAAGTTGGGGGCCAGTCAAAACCTTTCCAGGCAGGGAGTCCGGTATTCCACAGCCCCATGGCAGAGATATTCCTATCTCTTCTTATGTCTGAAGAGATCAGAATATTTTGTTATAATTATGTCCAATTTTGTCGTGACTAGACCCTGAACATAAAGTTTCTTGCAACATATGCGTGATCAGGGGCTTAGCCAGGATTTCGCTCAGGGAGGGGCGGCGCCCCGAAAAGGGCCCCTGCGACAGCGGCAAAAGGGCCCTGATGGGTAAAAAGAGCCCTGCTTGTTACAGAATAGAACGCTGAAGAGGGCTTAAGAGGGCCCTGTCTGGTATAAAATTTCAAATTTAGCCACAGAGCATAGTGCGGGCGAGCCGAGCTTCGCGCGGCCCGTGTCCTCGGGGGGGGGGGGGGAGGGCGGCTGTCCCTGCCGCTCCCTCCCCCTTGGTTATGCCCCTGTGCGTGATATAGCTTCATCCATGTTTTTCTCTCAGTTCGTTCTACCCATATCGGCATGCAATACATATTTTCCCCGAAATGTCTTTTCTAAGCTAAAAAGACAAAAAAAACACTCCAGAATCTCAGTTACTCCACTTTATCAAAACTAGCACTTCCAATTCCCCAGCTCGGACTCCAATACAGACATCAGCGCAAACGTGCGCCCGCGGCCGTTTTCAGCGGAGCAAATTATGCAAAGTGTCCTGATTCAGTTGGCACGTGTTGCCGCCGCTAGCGGTGCGGGCCCTGCTGATTGTGTCCGAATTATAGCATTTCCAATCTGCGCCGGCGGAGGTGCCGCCGATACATTTGGCGCGTGGGCGGTATACGACGACAGTTCAGCGATCGGTGCCAGAACATTGGCACCGATGGCACGGTGAAGGCAGTAGAACAGTGAGATTTAAGGATGCGACAGAACAGAATACTGGGCATGGTGCCTTCTAACATACGCAACCGGTACAGAATCACGGTCATAAGTCTACTTTAGCTTGTTTTAGGTATTGGAAGTTATATCGATTGGAAATATTCCATTAATATGCATTTCAATTTTTCTCTTTTCTGGCACCCTGGCTTCCACCTCTCACACACTCTCACCTCTCACACACTTCCACCTCTCACTCTTCTCTCTCTTCCTCTCTCTCTCTCGCTCTCGCTCTCTCTCTCTCTCTCTCTCTCTCTCTCTCTCTCTCTGTAATTTTCATTATCATCCATTAGTAAGGGAAAGTCTCCTAATTATGCACAGTCGTCAGAAAAAGGACCTTGGATGTCAGTACAGTCAAGTCAGGGTCAGCTGACTATGTGTACAACACTCGGCGGTCTCTTCTGCTTCGACGGGATTTGAAGCGGACGTGGAATGCACAGCAGCGATTTCGAAGGAGGATTTTTTGGAGTAACGATTTTCCGAGTGTCGTGAATATGGCATTTGTAAATTGTACTGCCTCACGCTTAAATGAGTTTTGAGCATCTATTTAGCTTAAACATGTCCAACAGTAGTGACATGATGGAGAGAGAGAGAGAGAGAGAGAGAGAGAGAGAGTGAGAGAGTGTGTGTGTGTGTGTGTGTGTGTGTGTGTGTGTGTGTGTGTGTGTGTGTGTGTGTGTGTGTGTGTGTGTGTGTGTGTGTGTGTGTGTGTGTGTGTGTGTGTGTGTGTGTGTGTGGTTGTGTGTGTGTGTGTGTGTGTGTGTGTGTGTGTGTGTGTGTGTGTGTGTGTGTGTGTGTGTGTGTGTGTGTGTGTGTGTGTGTGTGTGTGTGTGTGTGTGTGTGTGTGTGAGCAGAGCAGAGCAGAGCAGAGTAGCAGGGAAGAGAATGGGAGGAGGGAAATGCAGCTGAATTACCGAGATTATCATTAAAAACAAATCTCTTCATTTATGTTACTTGGGTGATATTTTGCCAAGTGAATTAAAAATGCACCAGAAGGTTTCTGTAACTACACTGTCTAAGTGTCAAGTTTTTTTTTGTGTGTTTTTTTTTTTTTTTTTTTTTGTGTTTTTGTTTTTTTTTGTTTGTGTGTGTGTGTGTGTGTGTGTGTGGGTGTGTGTGTGTGTGTGTGTGTGGGAGAGCAGGCAGAGCAGGGAAGAGAATGGGAGGAGGGAATGCAGCTGAATACCGAGATTATCATTAAAAACAAATCTCTTCATTTATGTTACTGGGTGATATTTTGCCAAGTGAATAAAATGCACCAGATGGTTTCTGTAACTACACTGTCTAAGTGTCTTTTCAACCCTCGGGTGCTGAGTTGTCCACTTTAAAACGCTTGGGTGACCTGTCTCTAATCAATCATCATTGCCATAATCGCTGGGGCGCCTTCAATCGCTAACGATTATTAGACTTGAGACTTTAATAAAGTATGTCCTGGACCCTCCAGCACCATGCAGGATGCTGAGATTATTTGGTAGATACCTTATTATGACCCTTAAGACTATCTTCTTATTGGACAGTCTGTACACACCTAGCGTAGGATAGCAATATTTAGCGATTTCTTTATCCGGAATAATCTGTCCCTGAGAGCTGCATATGGCAAATTACCGTGTTGGCACGTTATTCTGGGTAGCTAGACAGCGAGACATTAGGTACACAGCAGGTGAGAGAGGTCGAGTTGGTGACTTCAGAAGCTGAGATGGCATAACATTTCACCGATCGGTGTTTCGATCTCTTCGATCCTTCGATCCCAAAGAAGGCGTCATTCGTTATTGATTATCAATTGGGAAATACTTTTCCAGAATCACTATCAAGGTTTCAGAAAATGGTAGCACTTTGATGATTTAAGCACATCGGGTACAAGTTGAAATAACATGCTGGCAGAGAGATGCCGTCGCCTTTCATTTCAGCATAAGCTGGAAGTCAAAAGCCATGTGAAAGTTATAACAATGCTTAATACCCATATGCTCATTGGCAACTATGAATCTGTTCAGACCTAAGCAGGAATAATGTATACACAATCTACCTTTCCAAATCCAAGAGCCAGTGGAGATTGTATAAGGACTCATCCCCACAAGAAATATTTACAGAAATGGCATCAGCGATCTAGACGGAAATGCTTTGGGAGACAGTGGGGACGAAAAGATTACCACGACGCAGGGCGTTCACATTACCTGATAAAACATGAGGTGTCGTCCTAAATCTGCTGTATCACCACTTTTGTCTCGTTTAAAGCGCCGCGCGAATTTTCCAAAGCAATGCCTCACGCATTTGTTACCTTCTAACACTGATAAAAAGACACTAGATTGCGATTAAAATGAAAAGTGTGTGCAGGATATTCGATAAGAGTCGCAACGGCATGGTCCCCCACAGTAGCTTCTGCCAATTCTTTGTTTTGAGATGATATCTCAGTTTACTGCAGAAACGGCCGAGGGAAAAATGCCTGAATGCTTTTATTGTCTATAAAAAGGCATTCACAGCCTCCACTGATGAACCGTTACCATAAAATCGGCTCCCAGATAAAATAATCAATTGAGTTTTGTCGATTTTACGATCCATATACAGAGCGATGCATTGTTGTTCTCAGAAAGACCGCTGGTTTACGAGAGTTTTTATCGCGACGGAAGACGCCAGATCGGCAAGTGCTGACGCGGCAAAAACTGCGCAGCGCGCGACCATCAGACGAGCGGAGCGGCTGCACTTCCAGGCCTGATCACCGCTAATGTCCGATCCGCAGAGCACACTCAGCGCGATTCCAGGCCCTTTTACACCTCTACCCTCCCCTAGTTTCCACACACACACACACACACACACACACACACACACACACACACACACACACACACACACACACACACACACACACACACACACACACACACACACACACACACACACACACACACACACACACACACACACAGATGTAGAATCGTTGTGCCGCGATGGCGTTCTGCAGAGCATTAAAACTCAAACCTTGGACCTTTGTGAAGAAACATTGATTTGGTCAACTACAGACGTAATCACTTCCGCTTTATTTGGAAGTGTTCCATGCTCAGCAATTTCAGTATTTCTCTTCCACCTCCGTGTTTTTCCAGCATTGATTCTGTGGACCGTGCAGAGTCGCCAGATGATTTTGATGACTGGGGATCAGGCCGGTGGGTGCCTATCGGGCTTGAATAGCCTCGACAGGGGACGGTGATGCGACCACCCCGTGAGCTGGGACTAGCCAAGACCTAGCTGTCCGCCAATCAGCAGTGTAGTGCCGATTGAGGTGACTGCCCGCCGGCGCGGCGGGCTCCTCATCAAGGCTTGGTCCTCTTTACGAGCCCGTCTCTCCGCCATTTGGTTCCAAATCAACGATATAGCAGGCTTCCACCCCGCCGAGTGGCGGCCGGCGGGCTCTCAAATTAAGCCCGTTTTACCAGATAAAAGCGGACCAGAAGAAAGGCCAATCACGAGAAACTGTTATGGGGCTATACAATTGCCTCTGTTAACCGACCGCTGCTGGCTGGTTCTGGACAAAAGGACGAAAAATCAGATGGGGATTCAGAGTTCGATTTCTGGTAAGTCCTAAAGCTATACAGAGACAATGATTGACAAGCAGTGTTAATCTATTCATTGGTAGAAATTCATTTAGATACTTTTGTAGAGTGGCCGGGTAGTCTAATGGTTATCTCCACTGACTTGTGGCCGAAACTGCCAGAACGTCGGTTTAGGTCCCGCTGTGCACTGCGAGTTTCCGTGTTCCGGCTAACCTGGTGGAACCTATGAAAAAGGATCATTAAACACTACATACCCACTTCCTGTAATTAGACAGCTGGCCTGTATGAAGTGTGGTAAAAACATAATAAAATACTAAAATCACTTCTTCTTTGTGACAAACAACACCCAATGATTGAACACTTTCGATAGTTGATTATAACGACACCCAAATTCAAATGGAACAATGACAAAATTTACCCCAGGGCTGGATTCTAAACCAAATATGCTGACAGATGTTCGAAGGTAGTGTTTTAGTGTGGTAGGATAATGATTTTGCTGTCAGCAGTCCTCTTCTTCAAGTTTTGCGCCTATGTATTACTTATGATAAAAGAAAAGAAAACTTTTGCGGCCAAAGTACAAATCGTCACGTCACGTCACGTCAAAGTACACGTCAAAGTACAGGTCAGGTAAAAGGGAGTTTAAAACTGAATGAATGTAAAGACTAAAGAGTATCAACCAGTAAAATTCCTTACTTTACATTATATTAAGTCCTCGGCAAATTTCGCCAATCGGCCAAGGTGATGGTAGCAATTGTTTTGGGCTTAACACATGACGGGGGTCGAGCCACCTTGCATTGACGGGGCGGTACCCGCCCCTAAGATCTCGAGAACCACAGTAGGTAGCGAAAAACGGTAAACGGCATTAAGCTGCCCATCCACTTCTCCATCGAAAACATTTGAACCATTTTTTGTCAGGTCACATTTAAGGTCACGAGAGGTCAAAACATGCCAGTCATAGGGATAACATGTAAAAGTCAGTTTTTCGGACATTACATCTGAACAAGGAAAGATAGACAAAACGACTTAAACTATATGAATCCTCTTAGCAAGCCGAATCGAATGATATATAATTGACCTCTAGGTCAAATAAAGGATTTGACCGACCTGAGGTCAGGTCAGGGTCAAATTATATAAAATGCATATCATTAGAACCGCAAAGCCCAGGCGAGTCTAATGCAGCTAAAATAAATGCTCTATCACCATCCATTACTGAGTTATTCCGTAAAACCATTTTCCCATGTATTTCCAATGGAGAGGTCATGCCTCGTACCTGACCTTAGGTCATCGATATCAAAAATACCGGAACATATGTTAGAGAACTCGGTGGGGCAATTATGTGATATGAGTTTCAATCGGATAAATTCACCCTGCTCCGACTTATGCTATCTGAAACTTTTTTGAGGTCGGGTCACTGACCTGTACTGGTGACCTGACCTGAGATGACCTAACCTAAAATTTTGACAGAAGTTGTAAAAATGATGAGGAAAAGGTATACCAATACGGCGGCGCTACGCGCCCGTTTCTATCTCCGAAAAACCAGGGGCGGGTACCCGCCCCCGTCAATGCCGTGTTAACGACACACAAACTACCACTGCCCCACCAACTCCACGCCGTTGGAATGTTTTTTTTGGGGATTAAACTGTACGTATTCAGAGAACCAGTGGGACCTCGAAATGACGCCTTTGACTCAGTAGTCAGACGCTGTACTGCTGAGTCACGCCTCCCCGTTAAGACATCGTCTTAGAGTCAAACTCAAAATTGTATGTGATTCTAACCTTACATTTAGTGTGGTGTAAAAATATCGTTAAATTTTTTTCAATGTTGCCCTGTATATTTTCTGCCCATGACAAGTCAGGAGATACAGTAATTCAAACTAATCAGCGAAACGTGTTGATAGGGAAGTGAGTATTAATGAGCACTTGCAAGGCTTATGCTCTATTCTGTAGAGAAATATAAATGTTAGTGTAAGTGTATGTAGATCAAAACACATCTGTGATCTCTCATATCCAGCAGTATCCGTTTATACTCGGCTTCCACCTCGAACTTATTTCTCGCGATAAATTACTGACGTGTTCCCATATCTCATCTATTTACCAGTGTAATTGCTAACCGAAGGCAGATAGTCTCTCTGCTTTACGATAACCAACAACATAACGAGAACAACCTATGACCAACGTGAACTATGTTTTATAACAGAACGAAGCTGATATATTTATGTGTCCATCTAATAGAAATAACTAACGAACACGCTATGGATCAATTTAAAGCTATGACAATCCCAGCCAAGTCCAAGCACTCAAAGCAAAATCCAACTCGGAATTGGCGGCTTTGCACAAAATTTAGTAGCAGCATCTCTCAGCACCGTGTCCGACCGAAGAGCCTCATACGTCGTGGACAGGAAGGAAGAGCCACATTAGAGCAGACATCAATGGAGACCGCTAATGGGCCCGCCACGGCTCCATCCTCAGGCGCTCTGCAACGGCAAGACAGGGGAAATGGAACATGTAATGGAGTCTAGAACATTCCGCATGTTGGCTACTCTTTTGTTGAATAGTAAAATAGGCTTGTCTTTCATTATAAGAGACCTATTAAAATATATATGGCATGCACAAAATATTTAGGTTAGCTGATAACAATGTGATTTAATGCCTGAATGCAGGAAGTAATTAAATGTGAATTAAGATGAAAGCGTAAATTATATTAATACTTCAAGTTACTGAGACGTAACACGTGACACTGCCATACTTTCAATTTCAACGCCTTTGTGCGATACAGCCATCAGAGTTCTGTTAACACAGATATGTCGCACAATGCCACCACACGCTTATTCACTAGCACGAGGACCGCACGTTTCCACACAGAGGATCAGGGGTCAGGCGACGGCGGCAGACATCCGCACGCCGGGGCAATCAGCACCATTGCCAAATTAATTCTCAGCTGTGAATCACCGGTGGATGTGGGCACACGCCCGTTCAGAGCGGTCACTGCGACTGCAGGCGATTTCCATTTTGGTAATGCTGCTTGCGCGGCGGGCGAAGCCGACTGCGTCGATATTGTGGACGCGACACGTGACCAAATACAGCGTCTGCCCCGACGGCGGCGTCGCAGAAATCATTTGGACTTGTCAGAGAATAGATTGGCTGAGCGGTCCGTCAGGAAGCAGGCTGCCGAGGGCGGTTTTGGAACAGACCGTCTGCAGGCGGGAATATGATGAATGGCTCCGGCCCCACCACCGTTGTCAGACCTGTGATAAATGACACGCGTGAAACATTCGTCACTTTTCCAAGTTTTCTGAATCAGACAGAAATACTTACATGCTTCCATCAAGCCCTTGCTTATCTAAGTTAAGCTTTCTTTCTTTCTTTTCTACTCGATATTGTGTGCTGGTACACAATTCGGCCAACATCGGAACACCTTTCTCGTTTCAGCTACTTCGGTGGGCTGTCGTCGAGAATTTAGTTGCTCTATCGACGTCGGCCATAATTTGTCCTGGCTGGAGAGGCGGCCGCTTGAGTCCGACATTAAATGCTGCTGCTGCCGATTGCTCACCGGTAAACAAAGGCCACTGCACCATAAATCGGACTAGTGTCGAGCTTAGCTCCAAACCTGGAGCGCGGGTCCCCGCCGAGAGCAAATTACCAATCAGCCCCTCCAACAGCACTGCCGGCTGGCTGGGAAGTCAGTGCGCTGGCTCCTCAGCTGATGCTATATCTCTCAGTGGGACGTTTCTGATAATCTCTGGGGTAGGAATATCTTTGCAAGAGGTAGCAATGGTGTCTTTATGACATATTTGCATGCATTGAATGAATATACGTCTGGCTGCAGAGAAGTCTCGTCAATAATAATGTGATCTGGAGGTGGGACAAGGATAATCTGTGGGATAGGAACATATTTGCCAAAGGTAGAAACCATGTTGTTATGACATATTTTCATGTGTCATATCAGCAACAGCACTCTGTCATAGGCTCTCAGCAGGTAGTCATATTTAATTCAGTGAATCAGTGATTGTTGTCCAAGTTCTCATATATTACATATACAACAAGTTTCTATACACTTTTCGCCGTTTGACAAGAGCAGACCCTCCGGAAAGTGAGTCAATTGTCTAAGCAAACGCCTGTTTTCAGTTACAAAGTTCATCCCATCTCAGACCGTCTTGGTCTTTGCATCCGTTACGTCACACCCGGTCTGCGAGTCCTCCCGTCTCGACACCGGGACGGGTCCGCCGACTGTCGACATCGCGTCGTGCATTTATTATTAGATAAAACGTCTGAAGAGCGCCGCATCGCGCGATCCGACGGCGGCGCCTGCTGCTGCGACAGCACCGCTGTCACTTCTGAATAAGCGTGCCGATGGGTGCGACTCGCCAGGTCCAGACGCAGTGCGCGCACAGGCGCAGCATAAGCAGGAGGAGGGTTCTGCTGCGATATTGGATAGGCTGCTGCCGATTTGATGGCGGGAGTGGCGTTTTCGCGATGTAGTGTAGTGTGGTTGCACAGCCGAATATGCAGAGACAGAGCTGGGCTTGGAGGCCTGGGGTGTTTGACTAAAGTGGGCCTTGAAGAGGTACTTTGGCGTGAGTTCAGGACAAAGAAACAAGGCTCTGAGATAACCAGGATGTATAAGAAAATGCAAGACTTCATTCACAGACAGACTTTCAAATGCATGTTCTGCATTGTTCCTCACATACAAAACCTGAAACAGTATAACTTTTTATCTAAAGTCCCCGAAAATACGCAAAAAATTACCTATATCAGAGGGCACAATGCGCCCACATTAGAGGGCACGATGCAACTCATCACTATCATTCCACTCAGATCAACCGTCCATTCAGCAGAATACACAGTCCTTCACTTCTGCGGAACTCTTCAATTACAAACTTCTGCGAACTATCCGCAAAACTCAAACCCTCTCAGCGGTAGCATGCCCGGCGGTGGTGGGCGTCCGTAATTGAAAACCACCGGGCGCCGCAGCAGCGCCGTGAAATGTTTCGATGGCCGCGGATGATTAGCGGCAGCTGCGCTTTATTTGGCGCGGCACGTGACTCGCGTGACTCGACTGAACGAGGCCACCAAATTAAATGGCCGCTCGCCGCTGGTGTGGCCAGAATCGCCGGTCATAAAAAGCTGGGGGTGATTCCCGGTGTTTGGTGCTCTCCTCAGTGCCTTGGACATCAGATGTGATTACAGAGTAGGTGAAAGGAGTCAGACCTCCCATCGTTCACCTCGATGATTTTTGTACCGCGGTTGACTGTAATTTTCAAACTGTTGGAATACTTTTTGAAGCGTTTTCACTGGGTCACAAAGCGGAAGGGAAGGAGATAAGATACAATAGGTAAGATAGAGAGAGAGATAAGATAAGATAAGGAGATAAGATAAGATAAGATACAAAGGAAAGAGAAAGGACCAAATATGGTGCATTATTTTCTGACAACGCGCACCTTTGCAACTGTACCACACTACAAACATTTTGACATCTGCATTTTAATACGCACACATTTTGCGAACCATTCTGGAAACGTATGCATACCCTTGAAATGCTCTCAGCTGTCCCACAACTTACCTGCTGTTCCTCAGCACCACATTCGCTCCATTTCCGCTTCTGTCTCCGGCAGCATTTCCGCGTCGAACATCGATGGGAACCGACAACCTGTCCGCGCCGGGCGGCGGCAGCGCGGCCCAAGCTCGCCCGCAGGCGTTCCACCGACGCTACCGGAATGTTTCCATCCGGAGCCGCGCACGCTGCGTGACAGCGGCCGAAATCCCTACAAGTTACCGGCGGACGTGGCAGGACCAGGCCGAAAGCCACAGCTGAGAAATGGCCCCCGCCACGCAGCAAATACGGGCATCGCAGCGGCGGCCGCGGCCAGCGCTGAGGCGGGCAGGGTGGTTCGCGGCGTCGGCCCAGGGCAATCCATTTTCTGGACGCCACGCAGGCAATGAATGAACTATCGAGTGCCGACACGAGAGCAGGCTTTTCGAAAGGATGAAAGGGTGCGCTACCTGGACAGAAAAATGGGAAGCTTGTCTGCAGGTGAGTGTACGCTACATTAAAGGCCTATTCACAGGGCTGCCGCATGCCAGAAATCACATGCGATGGCTATTCAGATAGATAGTGAAATGATCACATGAGTTGCATCCGATTTTCCGCTGGGGACTTTCGTTCAGATCATCGGAACACATTTTCATTCCGCCTTTCTGAGCTACCTGCGGGCAACTTGTGCGAGTTGAGCATATTCAGAGGTCGAAAATAGCGTTATACGCGTGCTGCTTTTGTCATAAGCTTGCCTGAAGCATAAGTTTTAGGTGGCTTAACCCGCGCCCCACCAGGGGTCCGGCGCCACCTTCGCCCCACGGGGGGCCATCGATGGCCTCCCCTCTAACTCCGAAAATATGGGCGTTAGGGCAAATCTGCGAAGTGCAATAGAAAGCTCGCGTGAATTCAGTAAGAAATTACTTCGCATGTTTTAGTGCTCAGGTCAATGGTTTGACCTCCAGAGGTCAAATTAGGTCAAGATCGGCTATTTTCACTCAAATATGCAATGCTTAAGCAAACTGGGTATAACTCTTATGCCATTAGAGCTATTGAGGTCTGGTAAATCACATTTGATAGAAAATTGCCAGTACTTTTTCCGCTATGTGGAACGTAAAGACCTCCCGCCAGTGGTTTGACCGCCAGAGGTCACCTCGTGACCTAATATGACCTGAGGTCACGAAAGGTCAAAAAGTGACCTTGCCTTATACCAAATGAAAGCCAGTGACAAGACAAACACGATGGTGTTTGTTTCACCGCTCTAGCTTAATTAGGTCAAAAGTTATTGTCAAAATACTGTTTTTGACCTCTGGTGACCTTGGATGACCTTGGAAAAGTCAAAGGGCAAATATGACCCCTGGGATCCGTGAAAGGGTGTCCAAAAACGTTGTTCTGAGCAGTCTGAGCATTTGCAATCATTTTTGTGGCTTTTATATCATGAAATAGCTTTTCCCCATGCTTTTCCAATGGGAGAGGTCGCCTCGTGACCTGACCTCAGGGCACGAAATCAAAAATCCCGGATATACACCTTGTAGATCCTGGAGGGGTCATAAAGTGTAGGAAGTTTCAAATCGATCGACTTTGAAATGTAGCTCTTACAGAGCTCTAAAGTTGAAGTGAGGTGACCTTGGTTGACCTCGTCTGGTGACCTGACCTTGGGTGACCCGGGGTAAAAAATTTTAGGGATGATGTGAAAATGATGCAGTGAGAGGTAGAGCCCTCAACCGCGGTGCTGCGCCTCGTCGTTTTTCTGCTATCCCGGAAAAACCTTAGGGGGGCCATCGATGGCCCCCGGTGGGGCGAGGGTTGTAGATGTGCTAAGCTAGGCTTCCAAAGGAAAATGATTTCAAGTGATAACGATGACTTATATTTGGGAATGTGAATACCTGGTCTGAACAATGATTTTTTTAGTCTGGTGATTGTGAGAATCACCTGCCTCCCGAGCAAGCCATGATCCTCCTGGCCGCTCAATTCAAAATCTTTTTGTGGATACGCTTTGAACGTGCCTTTAACACGCACCCTGCCGGGGGGGGCAAATTCGCCCCCCTCCTGGATTTCCCCAGATAGCTCAAAAACGAAAAATACGCAGAATAACCAACCTTACAGTACCTTATCCCTGATTAATTCTACACATCTGACCAAATTTTTGAGTTAAGGTGATGTCAGGTCAAGGAGCTATTCAAGGTCAAGTGACCCGACCTCAAAACCTAAAATCACGAGTTTGAAGCGGCGCCCAGGGAACATCAGCGAACCGATCAGTTTGAAACTTCCACAATATGATAAGGTCATTACGGTCTACAAATCTGCTATCTCAGAATTCTGATGTTGTTGACCTAAGGTGGGGTCAATTTTTCGTCATCCCATTATAAGCTTATGGTGAAAAATAGAATGGGCTCGTTTTCAGTAAATACTGGATAGATAAAGCTGGACATCCTCCAACCGTCTATTCTTACCACGATCTTGACCATAAAGTTGAGTTTTTAAGCATCTGACCTCTCAAAGGTCATGTCACGTCACAGGAGCATAGAGTGATTGTTTTGCCAATAACATCTCATTGAATTGAGATAAAGCTCCCTTTTTGCTTTCATTGTGCTTATATTATCACGGGGAGTCGATTGATATGCAACATGACCATGCCAGGCTGCTCTGTGACCCTGACCTAGCTCGAGGTCAGGTCATTTTCACTATTTGACCTAGCAAGGTCATATTATACATCATTCGATTTGCCGCGATGAGAGGAATCCAATGATGCATAAAGATTTGTTCTAGCTTCCCTGAGGGCAGATATATATATATAGAGAGAGAGAAACGTACACTGTTCTGTTGTAAGCCTTTGATCTGTGCTGACCTCAGTATTGATCTGACATAAAAATTCTTCGCATAAAATCTCTTCGTCTTGTCAAGAGCTTTCGAACACCGCCCGTAATTGTCCTTAAGCTTTCATGGGGAATGAGATACAGAGGGGAGGCGAAAAACGCCCCCAGCGGGGCGCATCATGCCAGGGACCCCAGCGGGGCACGTGTAAAGGAAAGGTGGAAGATAGGAGGTGAAACTTATCGTCGCGCAAAATGCACGATCAGTTTTTTATGCGGAAGTTTCATCTCGATTTGCACTGAGTAAATATTAATTGCCCAGTGTTGCTTACTAATGTAGGTACTTAACCTTCGACTTAAGCAATGACGTAACCTAGCTTAAGATGATATTTTTGACAAACGTAGGATATACCAAAATCTCTAGAACAAGACACACCTTCTTTCTCTACCAGCCTTGGAACTTAAGCCCCTATTCACAATTCAATATAGATGATTATAATTGCTCCATCCCATAGCAATGGTCTTGTAGCTATGGCTTGGCTTATATATGGGAATTGTTGTTTGGACAGTGATTTAATAATCACATTGTAACGTCTTCGATAGCTCAGCACATTGTACTCAGGCTGAGCCAGAAACATCATCATGCTCGGCGCTCTCCCGCATTGGTCTCTCTCGTGTTGTAAAGGGTCGGCACTGATTGCCACGGGCTGCTGTATTAGCAACACGACCTTCCACAACACCGTAAAGCGCGTCGTCAACGACGAAGTCTTGTCGTTGGAAACGCTGTCTCTTCAGCTGAGATGAAGGTTCATCGGTAACGATACATAGCTGGTGAATTTGGCGGGAGGAGATGTGAAAGAATTCACCGGGAAGTAGAAAATAGTTTGAAACTTAGATAAATATTGTTTAATGCTGAGATTTTTCCAGACTTATTTCCACGTTCTGAACAGTCTGTTATGCGTTAGATGCCTTGGGAAATAAATTGAAGCTCAACTACGAATAATGTTGCACATCATTTCATTTCTTTTGGGGTTAGAGAAAAGATAAAGCCAGAGGTCAGAAAAAGTAATTTGGTTCCCCAACACAGACCAGTTGATGCCCCAAGATGAAAGGAACGTTCCCCAGAGGCGGTTATCTGGCAATTATAGCTTGTGGAGTAGAAGCCTGAGCACATAGCCTTTATTTGTCAGATTCAGGTCATAAAAGTTTAGTACTTATTAGGGGATATTGTTCAAAATTAGCCTAGATGGTCTTCAGGCTATGAAATTTTTTCAGGTGTAAAACAATCCAAAATTGTTTAACACTTTTAAATTCTTGGGGGTCAAACTATTTCTCTCTATATAAATATTCTCAAGTAACATGGGACACTGATTCCAATGAACAAAGGAAATTTAAAATTTGTAGGCAATTTCAAAAGTTATGGGCATATAAATGTTTGACACACTTGTAAAGGCTTCCATGTATAAACCAATAACTCATAGTTTAAGCTCAATTGCTTTCAAAATTTGTATTTTCTTGTTTTCTGACATTTTCATTCAAAATCTGTGCAAAAATATAAATTTGATCTGGAATATAAAAATAAAAAACAAATTGGATCACATTTTCAAAATTTAGTTTTGGCCCAAGAATTTCAAAGGCAGTCTAAAACAAATTCAAACTCCAAAAAATTCAAATCCTCTAACAATTCTAAAATTTATATCTACATAATATGTGTGGTCCCGACAAGAGTAAGAGCGAATCATTAATTTCTTCAAAACCTATAGTTCAATTGCAAAGTTAAGTTTA
This sequence comes from Lepas anatifera, assembly GCA_034440635.1. Classification (NCBI taxonomy): domain Eukaryota; kingdom Metazoa; phylum Arthropoda; class Thecostraca; family Lepadidae; genus Lepas; species Lepas anatifera. The sequence continues at coordinate 161,596 of JAOTON010001130.1, read as the reverse complement.
TTCTTCCAAATCATAGAACTAAACTGGCTGGTTTAAAAGTTTGCAAGTTTCAGCTTGATGATAAATGGTGAGCTTAAGACCACAGAAAATTAAAATATACAGGCACTTCCTACACATGGCATGAGATGCTGAAAGTTTCAGCTGTGCCCATTGAAACACTTAGGTAAGCTATCAAAGCAAACTTGAGTTTTACTTGCAAGAAGGTTGAGGTAGGCAGGTACCTAAAGTACCTAATGCATCCTTACCTTGAAATGTTACCAAATGTCTAATAGGTAAATCATTTTACCATGCCCCCTGTCACCCATTTTGAGCATTGGCCAGTCAATACCCTACTAGAATTTCATTCTAGGCCCCACTTTTTGGTTCTGGAAAAATAACAGGAACTATATGAAACCAGTATGGACCGAGTGCCGCGCGTGGGCGCATCAAGTATGTTCCCCCAACCAGTCCCAGTTTCCTTACTCTATTACTAGGTACCAAGGCCATAATAATAATTCTTCACCGCGAGGTTCAAATCCCCAACCAAAGCAAAAGAGTCCTCCACGAATCCCACGAATCCACATCCCAAGCAACTATGTAGACGAGTCCGGCGCACTTTTTGCCTTGTGCTCTATAACAATTTGCAACGCGTGCGGCAGCTTGTCAGCCGAGCTCCAACTTACCCCAACGCTTCCACCGCGGTGCGAACGGATTGACTTAAACACATCCCCAGCTTCCCCAGATGGACCGCCCTCGAAAAGTTCCCCGGCTTCTGATTCGTGTAAAATGGCTGAAAGCAGTTTTTTTGCTAGTGCTAGCGCCAGTTAAAATAATGAAGCAGAAGGACTACAGATATGTGAATTCAAACGATGTTAAATAGTCAACTGCTCAAATAGTCCACATTTTAATTCGACCTCGAGAACAAAGAGTCACGGCTAGAGCGTCCCCATGAATAACTATCTTAATGTTCAATGGTCAAATAGTCCACAAAGTCATAAAATCTACAGCTCAAAAGCACCACAAAAGTAAAAGTAAGACATAATGTTCACATGTCAGAAGACCAGAAATACTGCAGCAGAGGAAGAAGGAAAATGTTTAGACTCCCTAGCAGCTGAAGATCTTCCCCAACTTTGTTGGAACGTTCGGACTTTTTCTGACCTCTGGATAAAGCATTTAATATTCTTCCTTGTCCTACAATCAAACTCAACAAGATCACAGCTCAGTAATTCTTCCAGCTAAAAGATGAAGATCAAACATGCACTAATAAATCACCACAAAACTTAGCACTTTGGGCTTTTCTAAAGGCTCTAATTGAAAAATTGTATATCAATAAGATCCTGGCAAATTTCGATATTTTTTGCAAGGTTTGCAATGCATGACTAGCTTCGCAAGTAATTATGATCAGTATTAATTTCTTGTCCCGAGCTTTCTTCTTCGGTTCAGCTCTAGGCTGATCAAAGACTGGAGTAGGGGAGACTGGGGTCAATTGTAACAAATTTCACATTTGTGGTTCTGGAGAAATAGTGCTTTGAGTTTGAGCACTTATAATTATATTTGCATCAACTTTGAAGATTTTGCAAAGTGACAGACGTAGAAAGATATCAAAATAATAAAAACGAGGGGTCAAAATTTTACTTCTAAAAATTTACTTCAGCTGTTACAATTGACCCCAGGTGAGGGGCAATTGTAACAGCACCGGGGGTCAATTGTACCATGTTAAAGCAATATGAATTTCGGTGATTTATTTGTACCATAAAAACATCCTAATGCGAACACTTCTGTATCTTTGGCCTGCACTCAGGCGTCGGCATGTGCTTAGTCTGCACCACAGTTTTCACAGATGTATCCCGGATATCTCTCAACGGCAGTGCAAGGCAGTGCAAATGTAAAAAGTGTCTTTACAATTTGACTGAAATCTCGTTAATGTTCCAAACTGGGCACATATAGCCTTAGTAGCTGATGTGCCCTTGAACCCCAATTATCATCGTTAATTTTTCAATACAAGAGCTATTATATAGGGAAACCCACATTGCCACTTTTTCGAAACATATACCAACCTACGAACAAACATACCATTGGAAAGCAATGTGATTATTATAAACAGTAGCGCACCGGGGGCAGCGGGCCCGCACTCCACCCTACCCCTCCCCACTGTAGGATCCAGTGGGGCAAACAGGGCAATTCCCCCCAAATCGCCAGATTTTTGTAGATTTTCTTCGAAATCCATGTTTTCCCGATTTTAGGCCACTTTGCCCCCTCCCTCCCCAACGGTCGGCCTGGATCCAGGCCTGCCCCCTCCCCAACGTGTTAAGTGCCTCCTCCCAAAAACAGTTGACACTAGGCCTGCGAAGCAAAAAGTTCATCGCTCCCCCGCCCCCCCCAGGATATGAAGATTGGCCCCTTTCAGTGAACAACTGCGACCCTTTCATCGGCTTGACGTTCCCTTGTCAGCCTCCCCCAAACGAACAGCCTGGGTGCGCACCTGATCATAAAATCACTAACCCAGCTTCTGCATTTTTGCAGTAGAAGCAAGTTTAATACGTCATAAGGCCATAGGGGTCAATTGTAAAATTTTTAAAATTGACCCCAAGAGAAATGTTACAATTGTCCCCATCGCAACGTGCAATTTTTTAAACCAAATTGCCGCTCAACGAGCTGGCCTAGGCGGCAGATTCTGTGCTCATTTTGTAGCTTATTAAACACTTTTTATGCACTGAAACTGTTTCCGCTGTACCTTATCATACCCATCAATAAGCTAATCTACTTTAAATATTTCAAAAATTACAAAAAACCCTCAAAAACACATAATTGTGAACAGCGTCTGACTTAATTGCCGCACCGAGTTGAAATTTTATTAACAAAGGCAGCAGCTGATTTCGCATTTCCAGTTGAGCCACTAGATCCATGGATTGATTAGTTTATACAATATGCCCAGTGTTTCAATTGCCCCGTGCTACATTTGACCCCAGTCTCCCCTACCATTTATTATTCAGGAGAGACAGGCCTTTTCCATTTACAACATCGCTGTGTCAGCCCGCCATTTGCAAAACAACGGCATCCCCTGAAACGATAGAACGTTTTATTGACTTCAGACAATCAACAGAGAGATGTACTGTGGTGCTAATATACCAAATGATTTCGAACACAGTCTACTGGCCACCATTTACCACCCAGCCTCAGTTCGCCCAGCACACCATTTGATTGATTCGTCACTGTACTTTGACACATAGTATTTACACGATTGATGTTAGAGTCGTTTAGTAGCTAACGCAGTTTCTCTCGGTGTTGTGCATCGTTAGCAGAACAGTTTGGTGGCCGCCTCCACGCGCCGCGTTCAGATGAGTGATTACTGGTCGCTGATTGGTGCCGCCCTGCTCGCGCTAGCCCGGTCACGGCCTGTGAACACGCGCCGCTGCTCATTTGTTGTGGCGGCTACGGCGGCTACGGAAGCCTCAGAGGCACGTGCGGTCTGAGACGGCGTTACAGGCCCAGTCATCGCGGGCTGCGGGCGGCAAGGGCGTTAATAGTCGTATGAGCTGGGGGCACGATCAAGTTCTAGGCTCATTTTTCACCTCTGGCTATGATTTTTAAGGATATTTCTTCGATAGTCGAGGACACGCTGTGAGGTAGTCACATTCATACTGATGTATCCTATTCAGTATTCCGGGAGAGCTTGATACCTGATTTTATGCCAAATCAGAGAAAAAAATTCATAATAAGATTTTGAATTCTAGCGCAATGCATGAATGCTTTATTTTAAAGAAAATATAAGTCCAAGTGAACAATGTACCATTGTCTGTTTTTTCAAAGGTCGGTTTCACTTCCTTAGAAGCAAGGCCAACTCCGTTCAGCGTCACAGGGAAGCAGGCAATAGGGATCATCTGTTTGAAAAAAAACATCTATCCTGGCCTTATTGAAATAGCTGTTCATGCATTTTTCCACTGCCTTTCTGATCCAGTGCTCATGCTTCTTCTTTATTTTTCGTTTTATTTTCAGTCACTCTCTCTCTCTGGTGTCTCAGCTGGTAGTTGATTTTATTGATATCAATTTGATACGAAATATAAAATTGGTCAAAAAGAGAAAATGTATAAATAACACTGATTTATATAGAAGCTTGACCCGAATCAGCACAGAAAAAGCTACTAAAAAAGCTCCGCAAGTGTGGACTCCATGCAGTGGCGGACTTCGTTTCGGGGGAGGGGGTTAGAGGCTTGAGCCTCCCTTCCATTGCCTCGGAGCAGCCTCTAGCTATGCAGTTACTATAGGCAATCTGATATGGGGGGGAGGAGGAGGGAGTGCTCCCTCGCCCCTTATATCCGCCACTGGCTCTATGAGAACACTTCGGATTTCCAGATTATTTTGTTCACGACATTTCATTTCAATATTGTTGTCCATTTTACGATTCGTCTGATATGGATTCCTTCGTTTCATGTCCCACAGTATGGACTGGCTAAAGCAAGTCTGTCCGTAGCAAAAGACCAAAATGGAAGCAGATACGATGATATCCGCTTTGCTGCACCTTAGTCAATATCGACCAATAGTTAAGAGGGTAAAAACACATGATACACTAAATGGCATTTGGGTGTTTTCCAAATGTGTTGACTGTTCACTGGGCATGTCTTCGCAAAAATACGCTTTAAATAGGCCAAGCATGGGAACTGAGTACCGTTAAAAGACTTCAGCTGACAAGCTGAGAACTCTAGTATACGTATACATCAGATAAAAATAGGAAGCGGACCAGAAGAAATGTTGGATGAATGAGTATCGTCCCAGCATGGAGGTGAAAATGTGGACCATGTTGACCTCTACACCCGGAGCCGCGGCAGGCTAACGCAGACACCGCCGCCCGCAGCGGAGGAGGAACACTGCGCCGCAGTGCACAAGTGTACAGCGGCGCGGCTGACTTATCAGGCGCCTGCTGGTGCTCTCAGAATGGAAGTCACCAAACGCCAGATGAAGATGCGGAAATTGGAACCGCGAAAAACATCGGGAACAAAATTCATTCAAACACTCGACCCGTTCCTTGAAGTGGGTCTTGACATACCTTCTTTGAAAACAGCTGTTGCAGGCTGGATTTTCGTTTTCCAAATACCTGCGTTGTTTCATCGTTTGGTGCGGGAACGGAGGCTGCTTGGTAAAGCGGAAGCCGTGGCGACATTTCATTTCGACGCAATTCAGAATCAATTTGTCCAGTCACGCGACCGCTTTTCAGGAAACGGTGGTGGAGGCGGTATCCGAGTCTTTCATCCAACACTTGTGCTCTTTGAAGTCAGTGTATTTATTGATTACTTCGTGAAAGATGTGGCTGGACAATTGCGTACCTTCTCATAATTTGATCGAGAAGGCTTTTTTTGAGTATTAGGAAATATCTGGGCTTCATCATCATAGTTGGGGTTTAAGGGCGCGTCGACTGCAGTGGTCATATTGCGCCCATAACTTAGCATATTGCGCACAAAGGAAAGACATGTAGATATATAACGGGGCTTTTCGAGTCAGGTAGTAAGATAGGTCACTGTGTCTTGAAAGGTGCTGAACTTGTAGAGTGGCATGTATGAATCAAGGGTCAGAAGATACTGGTTCACGTTACATGTCTATGTTCGCGAGTAAATTACGTTGAAGTCAAGACTTCTTAGAAACGATATTATGTCAGAGAGCTCCACAGTTCGATTTTGTCCCAAAAGAGAATGCAGTGATGGTGATCCTCCAAGATGCCGCAGTTTTTCCACCTCAAAATCCTGGCAGTCTGCAAGAACATGCTTAACACTAAGCGGCTCTCCGCATCGTGAACACCTTGGCGGATCGCCGCCACCCAAGCGGAAGGAGTGTGTGGCGTGGGTGTGGCCGATCCGCAGGCGGGAGAGGATAACCTCCTCTCTTCTGCAGCCCGCACTGCTGGATTTCCACACCCCTAGCTTTGGTTTAAGGCCTCTAAGCTTGACTCCTTTGGGATCACCATCCCACCTGCTCTGCCAGACACGTATAGCATAGTCTTTGGTAAGACCATATAGGTCAAAGAACGGAACACGGAGGCCGGGAAGAAAAGCACGTTCACCCGCGGTCTTTGCAAGCCTGTCCGCCCGTTCGTTCCCGCCTATACCGCAATGGCTTGGCACCCAAACAATCTCCACAGTTTTTCCTTTCTGCCCTAGGTTGTGAAATTTCTGTCTTATGAGGTTCAGGAGATAATAAGATGATGTACTGTGGAAGTAAAAGGACTCCAATGCCTGTAGAGAGGACAGTGAGTCCGTGAAGACCACGAACTTTCTCGCCCTTCGTTTGGATATCTCATCCAGGCAACGAAAGATGGCATACAGTTCCGAAGTAAATAAAACAGATGCTTCCTGGGGTAGGCTAAAACATTTTTCACTGCGGCCACAAACAAACGCACATCCCGTACCACTGTCACATTTTGAACCGTCCGTGTATAAGTGAATGTGGCTTTCAAACATTTCCGAGCAGAGTTCCATGAAAAGCTGGCGCATTGTTTCAGGAGGCGAGTCTCTACAACGCTCGAGCAAGTCAGTGTTTGTTGATAAGTTTTGAAGTGCCGCGGCGAGGAGCACGATGATGAGTTGTTAAGATTGTGTTAGCTTTCGAGATCAGCCATGGATTGATAGAAGGCAGGTCGTATGGTTCAACAAGTTCTGTGCTAATACAAGCCTCCGCTAATAGGGCGCGAACTCTGACTCCCGGGTGGCGAGCCGCAGCACGCGACCCAGTTTCAACTTTTTTTCACACATTTATTCAAGAATAATTACATTCCAGTATTCTCCGAAGCATTTGTGAACATTAAATCACTCCCTTATTCATGCACCATGTCTCTAAAGCGGGTCACCGGTGGCTCGCCACCTGCCGGCAGCCGGGATAGTCACCCGTGTGCCACCTATACGCTTAGCCGGTAACAAAGTCCCATCTGCTGAAGCTAGCGCGAAGCTAACATAACAAACATCTTCCACAATAATCAAAAGCACGGACGAGCGACAAGCATCCCGCATATCTAGCTTCATCCTGCCTAAGATCTGCTGACACAACACAACAAGACTTGGTCACAACGGCAACTTGGCCACGACATTCTACAAACTCAACTTTTAAAAGACGAACTTCTGTCTTTCATCGAACAAACAAAGCACACAATTTCAGCAGTACATTACTTTCAAGAGCGATCGATTCCCTCGAGCACCGGCCACTTTTTGATGTACCTTTCCATTTCAGAATTCATTAACACTGCAAAGTGTTCGATTTCCCGCTCTGATTTCAATGTTGCCTTGAAATGGGCTGAAGAGGGCATCATCTTTAGCACCCTTGCTCGGTATAAGACGCTTTTTGCCAGAGTTATAACTAAGGCCTCTAAATTGTCACATGAATCGAGAAAAAACCATTAAGTTCGCGTAATTTCGATATTGTAACCGACCCGAATTAAAAGCCGTGAGATATCAGCTATATAATTCTGGGAAATTTGGCACTCCCAGAACACGTGGTATAATGACTCTTCATTTCTTTCACAAAAGGTGCAGTTCGAACTATCCCGCATAGATATAGAAACCTGTTCGTCACCAACATTCTTTTGACCAGCTTGTAATGGAAATTTGCCAGTCGGATGGATCTTGTTGCAGCTGTTACTTTTAAGAGTGATCCTTTCTCATAGCGAACAACATCCCTTATCCATTTCAGCCTTAGATTGTGGTCATGATAATCTTTTATCTCTTTCGCAACAAATATCGAGTATGCCAGACGGCTTACTTTGTTCGTATCATTAATCAACTGGATATTGCGTGGGATGGCGGGCTGTACAAACACGAATGATCCATTAAATCTCCGCAGGTATTGGGGGAGGGACCTGAGAAGAGATTCGTATTCCAAGAAATTCATTCGGATTGCATATTTTTCTTCTATCTCAGCTCTGAGCATAAAACGTCTACTGGGAGAATTCCAAAGGTCTCCGATAAACCTTATCCCGCGATTGTCCCATCGCCTTACAATATTGGTTTTAAACTTAGTGTATTCAGAAAACCATACAGGTTCGTACCACAGCTCATCTTCTGTTGGTCTGTAGCTTCTAATGAAGATTTCCCATGCAGAAATTGCATCTCTCCAGAAAGGATTTTGGATGTTGTCTTTAACTCGTCTGAGCATTGTTGGACCAAACATCAACACTTCTGCCACTTCGTGTCTAATGATGTTCTGTGAAGAATTGCTCCACGTGGCATTTGCAAGCCACAAACGTTGTAACCATGAGATCTTCAGACCCTGAATAAAGTGTTGAACACTTAGCATGTTTAGTCCGTTATTAATATAGTTTTGTAGAAGCGATGCTCGCTTGATTCTATCGGGTTTGCCGTCCCAGAGAAAATTCCAAAACATAGCTTGGACGTTTTTAATAGCTTCTGGTTTCGGGTTAGGCAACGAGGTAAGTACATGAATGAGCCTGGACATAAAAAGGGATTTTATCACAGCAATCTTGCCTATGAGTGTAAGACCCATGCGCCGCCATCTCTCCATGACAGGTAATAACCCTCTCACTTTCATGCTTAGGTTGTCATCTGAAATGTTCTCTAAACAGTTCCTGAAAGTGACGCCTAATAATCTTAGTTCCGAGACCCAAGAGTAATCACGACCTGGGTCGATAACGTTAATGTCAGTTATACCAATGGCCAAACACTGTGTTTTTGTCAAGTTTAACATTAGACCTGAAGCTGCAGAGAAGCGATGGAGCTCTCGGAATGCGTTATCCAAAAATTCTCTTGAAACAGCTATATATAAGCAGGTGTCATCTGCGAACTGGGATATGCGAATTTCATCATTTTCAGTTACTTGTATACCCCTCACACCTGGTGATCGCTTTATCAGAAGTGTCAGGACGTTAACTGCGATGTTGAACAAATATCCACTGGCGGGGTCACCCTGTCTTACTCCCCGATGCATGAAAATTTTCTGACCTAAGGTTCCATTCAGCATAATTCTGGCAAAGTTTTCTTTACTCATATAAAGCAACTCAACCAGACTTATAAATACAGGACCGAAGTTCATTTTTTTCATCACTGTGAGAATAAACGGCCAGTTCACAGTTTCAAAAGCGGTTAGGAAATGTACCGCAATCAGTACACCTGCAATATTGTTTTTATTACAATAGTGTATGGTATCATAAGTGACCCTTAGATTCACCCATTTTATTATTTCCAAAAAAACAACGGAAAAGAGCGGCAGACACAAACTTCACAAGGGAATATGGCGTAACAAATAAACAAAAACACAACAAAAACAACCAAGCCCACAAAAACACACAATACAATCAAATAATGAACAAAACAAAAAAAAAAGAGAAAGATTCTCTCCAATAAACCTGTCACTCATATACGCAGTTTGTTCAGAGCTTATAAGGTACCCAAGTACAGACTTCATCCTTCTTGCAATTACAGAAGACAATATCTTGAAATCTACATTCAACAAGGAAATGGACCGCCATCCCTTCAGCTTTTGGGCATTTTATGGGGCTTTAGGTATGAGAGTTACAATGCCTTCACGGAAAACAGGGACAGCTTACTTGAGCGTATAATATGTAATACGCATCTATGTAAGTAGTGTCTAATATCTGCCCAGAAGCCCCTGAAAAACTCAATTGTAAAACCATTTGAACCAGGGGATTTCCCACCTTTCATAGCTTTGATACAATCATCTAGCTCATTTATGGTGATGGGGCTATCTAATACGTCACGATCTATCCTTGACAGCTGAGGAAGTTCGCAAGATTCTAAGAGTTCAGCGTCTGAGTTCATTTCTCCACTATTAGTGTATATTTCTTGCAGATGTTTTGAAAACCGTTCAACCACTCGTTGGGTGCCCGTATACACTTTTTTCGTCTTCTTCAAGCCGTTCTATGCTCTTTCTTACGTTATGCTCCTTTTCTAACGCAAGAAAATATTTCGAAGGACGCTCTGCTTCTTCGTGCCATGACGTTTTGGATCTAAGAAGCAGCCCATCGACAATCGGTTTTCGTAACTGTTCTAATTCTAATTGTAACTGGCCTACTTTTGTAATGTCAGCATGAGAATGATCATTACTAGCACTTGAGTTTATATTCTCAATCTGCTTCAAAATTTCCTCTTGTCTTTTTCGCTGCATCCTGCTTTTTCTCTTGGAAAATTGTACTGTAGCTCCTCGTATCATCATAAGTAAAGTCTCGAAAAACAGGTCATCGTCTATGGTTAATTGCACATCGTTTGCAAAGTTGGATTGCTCGAAAAATGTATCCGTGTACAGTGGGATTGCATACTTATGAGTCTCGCTTTTGATGAGATCGCTTATGGAATTTCTGTAATCTTCGTCCCGCAAAAGGGAAGCATTAAATTTCCACAGCCCTGGTCCTTTGATACTATCGGGACGCAATAAATTCATTACAACCCGTTCATGATCACTGCGATAGCCAGGCAGAATTTCGCAGCAGTCCACATATCTTAGATCTGTGTTTCTGATCAAAATCATATCCAAGCGGGCCTTTTTTATGGGGTTCGGCTTAGTCCATGTATACATTTTTCGATTCGGGTTCTTTATTCTCCAGGCATCTTCTAGTTCATGTTTATCCATTATTTTGATAACCTCCTCTCTAGCGCGGCAATTGTTCTCAGCTTCGTAATTCAAAGTGTCGCTCTGTTGGTTGAGGACAAGATTAAAATCACCGCAAATTATTGTGTGATCTGCCTCGTTCTCGCTCAAAAGATCATCTATCGTACTGAAGAATCTAGGATCATCGTTGTTTGGACCGTAAAGGCAAACAATCAGATAAGTTTCGTTTCCGTACTGGAAGAGGACTGCAACTAGGTTGCCACTTTGATCATTATAATTAGATAACACATTAACGTTAAGCTTTTTCTTGAAAAGTAGGGCGACGCCTCTGCTGTAATTGTTGAAACACGAGAAGAAAGATATTCCTCTCCATAACATTGAATAGTATCGCTTTGATTTTTCTGTACAATGAATATCCTGTAAGCAGACAACATCAGCATCATATTTTTTGAAGAAATCGAACACATCTCGCCTCTTTTGTCTTCCGGCTAAGCCCCGGCAATTCATAGTTACAATCTTTAAAGAAGTCATTATAACTGCGGGTGCACTAGAAGGCTATATTCGAACCATGTTAACTGAAAACGTTCCGAATTTATGAAATTGACCAAATAAACGCTCCAGAGAATCGAAAAGCACTTCTGATCAACCGACAGCATTACGTCAGAGCCGTAGCGGAACGCATACCCTTTTCACCTCCAGAACACTTTCACTCTCTCTCCGCTGAGCAGCGGACTTGGACCACTGCCAGGTCGGGCCCACGACCGCACTCGATGCGTGGAGGTGCAAACAACAACTGGTAGCGCAGCCCACTATTTCGTCATTGCGAACAACGCACACAATAACATTACAATAAAGTGCAGGGAGTCGACTAGTATTAATAGCATGAGAGAACAGAACCAACCTTACTCGAAACTTGTCTAGAATACTCTTACCAACGCCTAGGTATTCGCTGCGAAACTTAACACAAAAGCATAAACTGAAAAGCTGGGTCTGAAGGGCTGGTTTCCTGTCCGGCATTCGTGCAAACACACAATTTAGAAACGAATCCTCACGTTTCTGAACTGGTTTAAGTTGGAACAAGGCTATACAACGAACGGAAATTACAACATATATCATTTGAACACCTGAACGGCACACTATTCCCATATGACTGACCTTGCTCTTTCCAGAGTATCGACTTTTATCTTCCGCCCATGCTGTTTTGTTTTGCAAAACACGTTGCCATCTCTGGTGAACACACTGTATAGTTTGTTCACCTTGCGCTCTTCGATCAGAGCGTTGAAAATGGCTTGCCTGTATGGAGACAGATGCTCGCGGATGCTGAGGTTAACTGGCTGTCTTGTGTCGCTGTCGTTTGTCGGCCTCTGGGGAAACAGTTTGAAGCGGCCCTCATAGACGCGCAGGCGTGCAGACGTCCTCGCGGCACTTTTGAACGACACCAGCACCGTCTTACTGGAAAGTTGCGTTGCGTCGTCGATGTCCTCTCGGGTCACATTCACTTCAGGGAGGGTCTGGTTGAGTGCAGTCAGAGCTGTACCGACCACATCCTCTTTCCACCTCTCTTCGGTCGGGGGAGCAGGGACAGCTGTACCGGATAGAAACAGATTTCTTAGCCGCGCTTCAGCAGTTAGTCTGTCGACTTCTTCCTCAAGGTAGCATATTCTACCGTCTCTCGAGCGCACACTTCTTTCAAGGTCGTCTACCAGACAGTCTCTGCTTTCTATGTGTTTTTCGAGATCACTAATCATTGCATTTAAAGTACTTATATCCTGCCGCAGGCTCTGGAATTCTTCACTCATGTCCTGTTTGATCAGCCCCACCATTTCTAGCATTGTCGCTTTCACGGAAGCCTTTGTAAGAGCTTCACCGGCGTCCTCGGAGTCTGACTCAGACGGTAGAGATGCAGATTCTGACTGGTCTGCCTCCCGACGCCTTTTGGACGGGCTTCCTGGTCCTGACTTTTTGCGATCTAGGCGCTGGATCATAGCCCTCACTGAGGACTGACATCCCCCTCCTTTGTTGGAGCTAGGTTCGCCGCTGGGCTTGCCCGCGCTGGTTGAGCTGGGTTCACTGTGGTTGAGCCTTTGCTGGGTGGCATTCTCGCGCACTGGAGCTGTCCTTGGCAGAATGGCCGAACCAGTTTGCTTTGAGGGGATATTGACCCCTCTATTATTATTTGGGGTTTTCCTCTGAGGCATGGCCTCGACACAGACCCGTTAACCTCGCGCGATCACCACTAATACGGACCGTCTAACCAACGGAACACGCACCGGCCTCGGCTCGGTCGCAGGTCACTGGGCGGAGCGGCTGCGGGGCACGACCGCCCGGCACGGCAGCACACCGGAGACTGACCCAGTTTCAACTTGACGGAGGTGGGTGTCCCCGAAGAATGTCTGATATGTAGGATGTGTTGTATGTTGTTTAAGTTTCGCGGCATATCGCATGAACAATATCTTCCGACGAAGATCTAGAGGCATTTCGTTTATGTCTGCGAGCGTACTGCTAACTGGTGAGGTCCTAAAAGCTCCGATAATAATTCTGATCGCGTGGTGATGAACAGTGTCCAGCATACGCTTCGCTGTTTCAGACGCCGAGTCATATGCAACGCAGCCGTACTCGATCTTTGACCAGCATCAAAAGTAGATGCTGAATTTCATTCTCGTCAAGATTTTAAGAATATTCAGTGACAAACACCCTTAGGTCATGAAAGTGGCGGACATAGCTCATACGGCGGTCAAGAATGACCCCAAGGAACCTAACGCTATCGCTACTTCCACACCGGCCATAGAGGTAAGAACTGGATCGTCACCACTGAAAGAATATTTTACGACCTTTAAGCTCGTAGATAAGTAGTTTTGAGGTCGTGGAACCATTTGTCCGATCCCTAAAGGTACATAACATGCGGTTACGACCCCCATTACGACCATTACCGCAACCCTTTTACCACCTTTGATTACCAGCTTTCTACTTCTCGCTACCTCTTTACCACCTCTTTCTGAACGCGATACCACCTATTGACCACCACCTACGACGTCATGACCACCTCTTCCTCCACTTGTTACCACCTATTGACCACCACCTACGACGTCATGACCACCTCTTCCTCCACGCGATTCCACCTATTGACTACCTCCTACGACGTCCAAACCACCCCTTGCTTCGGACCGTACCACCTATTGGCCACTCTTTTGTACCACCCCTCCCCCAGTCATCCGTCGTCCTCTCGTGACAGATCTAAGGGGATGGACGTATTATTATTTCATTATAAGGGATTTGCACGGATTATCTCCACGGTAGCTCATTATAAGACGAGCGACCAGCTAGATATCGATCAGATTTGAAAACTAATGTCTTGCTAGAACAAAATAACAAGGTTGATACAACATGCCACCACCGTAATCAGACATAAAGATTGAAAGAACAAAGTTGTCATTTTTCCTCTGACGGACTAGTCAGGTATATTAACAAAAATGACAGACAATGGCAATGGAGAACGCAGTGGCACATGGCAAATGACAAAATAGCACAGCTCTGCACAAACTACTCTGTCCCGTCGCAGAGACTCATCACGGCGGAGACAGCGATAGTAACAAATGAAATAGCGCGCATGGTTAGCGCCGAATGAACCCAGGCTATCAAGGAATGTGTGGTGTGTTTTCTATTTACTTAAAGTTTGACTGTGGAAACTAGTTATAGTTACCGACTAAGCTTCCTACATATCTATAGTATGATGAACAGAATAACGACTTTGATTTTAAACATTATAAAAAAACTAGGCTGCCTCAATAAGGATTATGAATCAAACATTCAAACGGTGGAACGTACGACATGCTTCGTCTCGGAATCAACACTAGTTTAGTGAGCAAGCCCCGACATGTTCGGAGACTTGAACGGTCATCATCCCTCATGGGACAGCGCCACCACCACTCGCAGAGGCGAAATCATCTATGACGCAATAGACTCTCAAAATCTAGTTATCTTAAATAACGGCGCTCCGACCCACCAAGCAATGCGCGGTGGCCATTCTGACACAGCCATTGACATCTCATGCTGCTCTCCTAGAATTGCGTCACTGTTCACCTGGGAAGTCGAAGACAACCCAGGAATGAGCGATCACCTCCCAATAAAAATTGGTATTCCCATAGGCTCAATCGACCATGTTACTCTTTTTACACCCTCATGGAATCTAAAACGTGCCGACTGGAACAAGTTTGAGGCAGAGGTCGACCTCACACTTGTCACCGGAGGTGACACCGACTCGGCAGACATTGACTCGGTACTAAGAGCCATCAGCTCAGCAGCACATTTAACAATACCAAAAAGTCAAGGCCCCCGACAGAAAAAAGGAGCCCCATTGTGGAATGCAGAGACGGCACACGCCAAAGCTCAAATGATTAGAGCCAGGAAAGCCTACGAGAGGAGGGCACACAGCCCTACTCGCAATGCCCTCCGGGCAGCCAAAGCCCACTTCCAAAACACGTGCAAGCGGGTCCAAAAAGATAGTTTCAACGCCTTCGTTTCTAAATTCAACCGCTTCACACCCATTTCTAAAATCTGGAAAACCATTGGAGCTTTCTCTGCGAAACGACCGCCCCGTGGACCCTTCCCTCAACTGACAATCTCCGGCCAAAACATCACGGCACCCAAGGAAGTCATGGACGCCTTTGCTGATCATTACAATGGCGTTGCAGCCAACAGTTCCTACAACCAGCGCTCAAAAGACCAAGCCGAATGGTGCAAACGCCGCACATTCTTCAATTCTAGTAATCAGGAGTACTATAACGTACCTTTTACAATGACCGAACTAAATTACTCCATTAGCAAGTGTGGAAACACTGCAGTGGGCCCGGATGAAATTCACTACTCTTTCTTCAGGCACCTCAGCCAGACAGCACTAAAATATCTTCTCTCGGCCATTAACAACATGTTTCTTAGCGACTCGTTCCCCACTATGTGGCGGGAGAGTGTCATCATTCCCATTCCAAAACCTGGCAAAGAAAAAACGGACCCTAAAGGTTATCGCCCCATTTCGCTTACTAGCTGTGCTAGCAAGCTTGTAGAGCGCATGGTCAACGTAAGACTTCACGAAATTCTCGAAAAGAAACTCGATGCTATGCAATCGGGTTTCCGGCGCGGGCGAGCCACCACTGACAATCTGATCAAACTGGTCAGTGACGTCCAAAATGGCTTTTACAAGAAGCAAGTCACAATTGCTGCATTCTTAGATATCAAGTCGGCCTTTGATCGTGTACAAAAAGACGTCCTTTTGTATAAACTTTGTAAACTGGGAGTCCATGGCCACCTTGCTAGATTCATTGACAACTTTCTTAGGGACAGAAAATTCAAAGTGCGCTGCGGCACCACCTTTTCCTATCTGACATCTCAAGACCAGGGCACACCCCAGGGTAGCGTTTTATCTCCGACCCTCTTCCTAGTCATGATCAATGACATTTTTTCCAAAAAGCTACCGCCTGGAGTTAAGTACTCCCTATTTGCAGATGATGTCGCTATTTGGAAATCCACTCCGGTCGACACCAGGCGGCGCAGTCAACCAGAATTCAAAACCGCGACTACCGAATTGCAGGGTAGTCTCGACGACATCCATGCCTGGTGCAATTCAATGGGTCTATCACTCTCGGCCGAAAAGTCAGCAGTCGTAGTCTTTGCCAGGCCAGGTGTGAGACACCCTGTTCCTCAGCTCCAAATCTCAGGCAAACCCATTGAATGCGCGAAAAGCTTCAAATTCTTAGGCGTCATTCTTGATACCCGCCTTAGTTTTAACGAGCATATTACCAAAGTCGTCTCTAGCTGTCAAAAACGAGTCAATATCCTCCGCATGCTCGGCGGAACAGAGTACGGCGGGGATCGAAAGACCCTGCTCATGCTCTACAAGTCCTTGATCCGGCCCATACTCGAATATAATTCGTTCGTCTTTGACTCAACGAACAACACTAATAAGCTAAAGCTAGAGCGCATCCAAAACGCAAGAATCCGGGCAGCCACAGGCGCGCTCAGAGAATCCCCCATCACCAGCTTGTTAGTGGACAGTGGGCTGTGCCCTCTCCAAACAAGACGCCACTCCCAGCTTATCTCTTACTATATCAAGGTCCAATCTACCGAAAATCACCCGGCGAAACAATGTTTCGCCCACCCTGGACGTGTATCAAAAACTAATCGGACAACCTGGCCTCCATTTAAGAATAGAGTAGCTAAGACCCTGGAAACCCTGAACCTTGCGATTCCAGAAGCAATAGGCAAACCCCCACTCTCCCGCTTTTGGACTCGCAAACAGCCCAAAGTCGAGTTTCTTTTCACCACACGCAAAGACAACCTCACCACAGAGGAGATCTCCCAGAAATTCTTTGAGTTTTTTTTATAAATTTTGTCAAGTTGTTCTCAGTTCGACTGTTAGGTCGGAGTCTACGAAGTCATCAAGGGACTTGTCACGAGGCGACCATACCGAAGAGCAACTCACAATGAAGGGTTGATTTAGAAGCCAAAGTTTAACGTCCCCAAAGCACGGGACGGCCGCCCCGCTCAGGTCACTTACCAGTCAGTTGCCAGCCGACGTATCGGGTAATATTGAGGCCGGAGCGTCTCGGGGAACGATCCAAGCCGGCTGCACGCCACTCATGCTTGAGCAGCGGGCGGAGAACGCTCACCAACTGAGCTACCGGGGCGGCACTGAGCTACGGGCGGCGTTCCAGTCTAACAACACTGGCAAAACCTTCATTTTCACCGACGGCTCTAAAATAGGCGAAAAAGTAGGCCTCGGCATCTGGAGGCAAAATATTTGCCTCCAAAAACGACTTCCGGACAACTGCTCAATCTTTACTGCCGAGGCTGTCGCCATTCTAGATACACTAGTCCAGATTAGAACCCTAAATATTAATTCAGCCGTCATCTGTTCAGACTCTAAATCTGTCTTGCAAGCTATCAATAACGTAGTCAACCCCAGCCATCACGTAATAGCAGACATCCAGAAGGGTATCGACGATATCCCAGATGTCTCCTTTCTTTGGATCCCAGGCCACTGCAAAATTCTCGGAAATGAAAAAGCCGACGAACAGGCCAAAAAGTCTCTTGAACTCAGAGAGGTCGCACCTCTCAAATGGTCCGGAGACGATAGCAAAGCTCTCCTCCAGAACCATATCCGGAAGTACATCCAAAATGACTGGACCACTAACCACAGCGCCCATTTATTCCATATCAAGCCTAACATCGGCTACTGGCCCAGCTCCAACCAAAACAGTCGTCGGCGTGAGGTCATCCTGACCAGACTCAGAAGCGGACACACCAAATTAAATGCCTATGGGCGTGTAGGTACCTGTGGTACCTGCTCTGCCATGGAAAATCCCTACCATATCCTCATCGACTGTCCCCAGCACGACGCCCATAGGCAGCCCATGCTAGATTATTGCCGCAACAGAAACATCCCAGTAAACCTTTCCACTCTTCTCGGCAATGATCACCCTGAGCTGCTGGACAAGCTCTTTACATTCCTGAAGGCTTCTAGGCTCGAGAGCTTTATGTGAACGTCTATGGTGGCAGGTATGGAAAATACCTGAATCCGAATAGCACCCCTCATATTAGAAATAACAATTACACTAGAAACGTCCCTCTGACAAATTTAAACAATAGGTGCTTCAAACTAGGTTTTAACTGTCTGGTCCTAAGGTATGGTAGGCTCAGAATAACTCCCACCCTAGGAAAAAAAACAAAAAAACGTTCAACTAACCAACTAACCCTACCTAACCATCCGTTCATATTTGCTAACCAACTAACCCTAACTTAAGGACTACTAACTATACTAACCACGTCTAAGACTAACAACTAACCAACTCACACCCCTCCCTAACACTCTATCTGTTCTATTACCCTTCTCTCTTCCTCTATGCGGCGGCTACCCAGCCAGAAAGGGTGCTGTAACCTCACCTCCTGGTTGCAGGATAAAGACCCGCGGCATCACGTCATGGTGCTTGCGGGTATTTCTAATAACCCAAAATTATTCTTTTTCAATGGAGGAACTCGAGTAACGTAAGCAAACGGTTATTCGATAACAAGGAACAAAATTCAAAAAACTAATCTTTACGCTGGCAAGACTCTTCACGTACCCTTTTAAATCCTACCTGTGCCCCAGGCTCGGCATCTCTGCCGTAGCAATCCTCTTCCCTCGCAAGTGTTGCTACACTTCGCGACCCATTCCTTGAAATAAGATTCGTCCCTTTGTTCTGCGACATTAAAGTAAACACCCCTCCCGGAAAATTCTCCCCCACACTTTAGAGGCGGGCAAAGGTGCTTTGCACAGAACGCCTTATAAAAAGCCCTTAACTAACTAACTAACTAACCCGACATGTTCGTCTTTACCCGGGCGCTGGGGGCCGTTTCCGGCTCTACACAAAACACTTTGGTTGCCATGAACCAAGCAAAAGACCGTGTTGCCCTCGCCGGTTTTTGATGGAAGACGAATGCCGCCATTCCCGCCAGCAAGAGCGCCTCCGCAGCATCTTCCACTGACGCAACCTCGACACCCTCGACGAATAAGGTGAGGCTGTCCGGTTCCTCCCGTATGCAAGTCCACGTCTTTTCTTCGGTGGCTTCCAGGAAGAGATCAGCTTCAAGAAGCCGCAAGAGCGTCGTGACCTCTTGACCTGAAAGTGAAAAATACCCGCGTGATTGCGGGCGGATATACGTGGAACAGTTATCCCTTTCGACAACGTTCGCAATGTAACGTGGAAACGTTTGTGTACTGCTAATCCACGCTATGTATGCATTAGTGCATTTAGTACAAGTTCAAGCTCAAATAATACCTCAAAAGCATATAATGTACGCAATACTTTTTCATTTTATCAACTTCGTCACTATAAGCAGCATATGTCCCGATTAAAGTTCTAATGTATAGATAGACATTTCTAGCTAAAAACGCAAGGAATATAAAAATAGGCAGCGAAAGGACCGAGTAATAAGATATATAACACCCGGAAAGCCAACCAGCTTCATTGACTTATAGGTGTTCACTGGAGCTCTCAGCTTGACAGGGGGCGTCAGCCAAGTATTTTTAACACTCACAAAACGTTACACTGCCGTGCATGCAAGATCGTTTCCTTATTTTTTTATAAATCATACCAGAAGCAAGTAATTCTTCGAAACAAATCCCAAATCTGAAGTTTATCAAATATGTGCCTGCACAACTCCGTATGTATTAAATAAAGAGGACTGTTTGTAGAATTGAAACGTCAACAACCGAGAATAAGAATAATCATATGTTCAATAGTCAACTATATTGCACCTAGAAATATATTTTATATTTAGAAAATTAAGGTTAATTAGCACCGTTATCGGAAACAACTGACCTGCAGCGCACCCCGAGGCAGCTCGAACTCGGTCAAGCCAACCCGAGAGACGATTGCGGTAGGGTTCCTCAACATCTTGCCCCACCAATAGGGACATTTCTTCCCAGATCTGACAAAACGGGAGACCCGATGAAGGCTCTTTTCATAAATGACGTGACTGGATGAGGGGAGTGTTGATCAGAAAGTGTCATGGCACGGTCACGGAAGGGGGTTGGGGCCAAAAGTATCGTGATTGACACCGGCACAGACAGCGGTTACCGGACGATGTCTGCAAAAAAAGATACCCAAACACAAGCATTGAGATTGTTCGTCCATTAAGCCATGCTCCTATCTCCTCATCTGATGTTTAATTGAAACGAAAAGGCCTTGAGTTTCAAGGTCAGTTTTTGAGGTTAGGGATTTCTATGGTTCGAAAATAATATCGTGGCCATCAAATTTAAAAGACGATTGAAAAAGTACCATACGAAATGATTATTTTAACGAGGTACCTCAAAGGTGACATCGTGACATGGGGCAGGGGAGGACTGAAAATATCAGAAGAACAAAATCGGTGAACAGCCACGCCCCCCACCCCAACATACATAGTCAAAACGTGCATGACCCAACGGACATAGTGGAACACTCTCTTAAGTGTTCAGAATCAAAGCTTAATAATTAAATATCAACCAAAAGACGAAATCCGAGCCACTTGTCCAGTAACCCATCGCGCAGAATCTACAGAAAACACATATGCCGAACTTAAAAACTGCATTGATCGAATACACCAACAGAACAAAAAGCACGATTATACATTTTCAAAAGTAAGAGGAAAGAATGTAAGATCTATTTCGAAACACACGTCGAATTGCGAAAATGCATGGTCTTCTATTTTGCGCCCAGACTAAGTAAAACCAAACGAAAAATATAATAAGTTCATCGCGGAAGCCACTCGGGAGCAGTCAATTACCTGTTTTCCATCGAAAAGGAACGGGAACATCTTCTTGATAGCAGACATGCTTCTCCTGGTCCGTGTCTTCGATCCGATGATTACTTCACGCCTGGTAGGAAGCGTGTCCCGCAGGAGCTCTCTCCTCTCTTGATCCAGGAGGGCCTTGTTTTGACGAAGCTGGTTCAGCTTCCTTTCCACCTCCAGATCGCTGACTTCCTCCACCGGGGGGTTGATAGTGGGGGAATCCCAGTACCCTGGCCTCAGCTACCCCCTTCTTGCCGAACTTTCTTCTCTTGAGATCCACAGTGGGACTGAGAGGTCGCTTCCTTACGTTGCGGAATTTCGTTCTCAATTTGTTGCTGACATATGCCTGCAAAAAGACACAAGTATAAAATAGGTCGACCCAGTAGTAACTTACAGAACACATTCCCGACCAATGTCATGCCCGTGACCTACAGTTTTAAGACAGGTCATCACAGGACAATGACCTATACCAGGTCAAGCGACCCGACCCCGGTGCCCGGACAAATGTTCGTAAGCGTCAATGTTCGTAGCGCTTATATCTTCCAGCAGATATTCGTAAACCATCTTTCGCATGCGCTAATCTTCGTAATTGCTGATGCTCTAACATAAGCACCTACGAATATACGACGATTTGCTCAGTTTCATATCACCGTAAGCAGACGAACAACTGGAATCACAAGTTCAAACCAGTGTGAAAGGGACATCCACGAACGAATCCACGGGTCAATTTTCAGGTCACACTTATGTCGAAGTTAAAAAAAAACAGAAAAGGATTTTTTGCGATGAATACGAGCTATGTTAGACAAAAAGGCATCATAACATGTATTCAATTTTATAGCACGTTCCTGACCATTAAAATGGGTATTGGAGCATCTGACCTTCTCATAGCTCATCTCAGGTCACCCGAGCATTTTGTGATTTTTTTGCCAATAACTTCAGACTGAAATAAGATAGAGCTTACATTTTGCTTTCACTGTGCTTTTCTTGTCCCGGGCAGTCGATTGATATACAACATGACCATGTGCGTCCACTATGCGACCTTGGCCTGACTTAAAATCCGGTAAATCTTACCATTTGACCTAGCATAGTAAAATAATACACCATTCGATGTGTCACGATGTTAAGCCTCCCCTCAGCTGGATGCGTCGTACCAAGGACCCCAGATGAGCGCGTGTAAACCATCAGCCGCCCAGGCGGGGAGGGGCATCGACGGCCCCATTTTATTTTTTTCGAAAATTTCGAAAAACAGCAAAGCCAACAACCCTCAATAAAGGTCTACCTCTTCCCTCATAATTTCCCAATTCCATCAAATTTATAGCTCCGGGTACATACCTGTTAGGTCAGATCACCAGGTCACGTATACGTGGCGCATAGAAGTGAATGATTTTTTTGTATTTTGAAAATACGGAGACTTTGTTGAGTTCTTGCCTTACCGTGCAGTCTTGCCCATTTATGCCAAGGCTGTCCGCCAGGCTGGGAAATGACAGGATCAGGTCCTCCGCAAGCTACAGGTAGCTCTTAGGGTAGCTGAAAGGATCAGGAGGAAGAGCTCAGGGAAAGATTGGTTTCGGTTTTAGCAAAGCACGGACCTCAGGGCAACTAAAAAACAGACACTTGAAACTAAGCGATATTTCGTTAACGACGACAGTGCGCTTTACCCCACCGATTTTCACCATTTTATGTGAGACAAACGGAGAGCACAACACAAAAACATGGATATATTACTCGAGCATGGTTATTTAACAAACAATTGGTACTTTCCAAACCAGACATCCTAACAAACATGTCTAGAAGTACATACAGAAAACAGGGAACCGCTTCATCTGTTCCATCATGGCAATCATATGTATGTAGATAGCGTTTTTACCGACGCCACTTTTCTCTTAAAAAATAATGATTTAATGAGCTGAATATAATTTACTAATCAACGATGTAGTGCTGGGAATCAGCAGCAGTGTTAATAAATACCAAAAGGGATTTACAAACAAAAAAATTGCGTAGGAGTTGCCGTTATCGATAACAATTATACTATTGTTGGGGGCTTATCGGCGCACCAACTGCCAGTATGATATGGCGTCGCCAACTCTCTGCCTGCTGGAAGGGTATATCAGACGCCAGCTTGGTCTTTGTTCAGGGAAGCCGCCGGGCCTTGAACCCGGGTCGGCTGCGTGGCAGCCCGCTACGCTGACCAACTCATCGCCGCGCCCCTCATGTAAAATTCAAGAAAAACTGCTTTAGCTCGGGACGCTCTCAAACGATACATCCTTTTTCTACGTCGAAAACCAATAAACGCTTATTCTTATTATAGATAATCACACCACTGCGATCAAATGCGCTTGCTGTGGAATATATCAAAGGCTAGCAGTAATGATTGTTCACTGGCCGGTAACCATTGAAGGTTAAAATCGTTACCGGCCAGGGAATGTTACAATTTGTAATTTATACAACTTATTACAATTTGTAACAAGCACCGGGCAGGCGGGCATTATTTACAATGGTGTCAGGCGAAGAGCTGCCCAGAATTTTAACAGCTCAATTTATGCTGCCAAACACAGCTGCGGTTTCAGAATCTTACTGCATAGCAATGTATAGCGCTTACACGACACACAGTGCCATTTATACACGAGCGCTAACCTGTTGTGATGAGATTGCCGGAACGTCTCGTACACGCACTGGTACAGGTTCATGGTGTCCACGTGGCTCAGCGTTGTACCACTCCGAAGTTTCAGTCGCAGGCTGGCCGGCAGCAGCGCTTCGTCGATAACTGAGTCCGACGCGGTGTCTCGCGATCTGCCAAGTCGCATACGAAATAAATTGCTTGCCTGGCATATGACGCTCGTTCGTAGGATGGCCGAAGAATTAACAACTCTATATTAAATGATCACTCATTACTGCAAAAATATTCATTTTAAAGGAGAAGTTGGGCAATATTAACTGCGAATCTCAAATAACCATTAAATTTGAAGTAAATGCGAATTCAAGACAACAGGCGATCATCATGAAACATTCGCAACACTAACCTATCGCGTGCTGGCGAGGTCCCCACAGAAGGACCAACCACGTCCACCGACACCGTGCTACAGGTCGAAAGTTGGGCTATATGACTTGTGTGGCTTGGCCCCACGGACGTGTCAGTTGACCTGACAAAAGACGTCGTTAAGGATTGGAGTACGTATATATGCTTCGGTAAAGATTACAGCATATTGAACGTTGATGTGATTTTGTTAGAGTTTGCAATTTGCATTGTAGTAATTGATTTGCAATTGTAGTGCGGTCATTAAAACTATGCTTTTTTCACATTACAACTAATAGAGTTTACAAGATGTTTGATGATGCCTCCTGGAATATTTAGGATGAAATGGTACTTATACAGTGGGATTATATGTTCGGGCACAGCCCTTCATCAGAATTAGGTAGTTAGTTAACCGATAGGTAAACTCTTAATTATTATTCATGTGTAGACCTCAGATTTGCTACAACCAAATTATTATACCCCTACTCTCTCTGTCTCTGTCTCTGTCTCTGTCTCTGTCTCTGTCTCTGTCTCTGTCTCTGTCTCTCTCTCTCTCTCTCTCTCTCTCTCTCCCCTCTGCCTCGCCTAAAAATTGGATGATGTGAAGTGGTTCCTCACTCGTAACTTTATAGACGCTTTCGGACAGCTCGTCTAATAAAATTCTAACCTGAGAGATACCGTTGCCCCACTATCGTCAGCCTCAAGGACCATGAAGACGTCGTCCTTCCCAGCGATGTTTGCGGAGTCACCTGCAGCTTCCGGCCCACCAGATCTGAAAAATAACAACTTGATCAATGGAGGTCACAATGTACGATGGAATTTTTTTGAAAGCGACTGTCAATGCTTCTAGGTTTTCGGTCCAGGACTGTGGAGTTGAGTGTGACGGTCGGAGTCGACAGTTTTGACTAGGTATCAGAGTCGTGGGTTTTCACGGGATGGCTGAAGATAAGTGGGACAGTCATGACAAATGTGACATCATTGCGCAAGAACATGGCAGAATGTAGAATGCCAGCACCACACAAAAACGGGTAGAAATAACATTATATACATTGACATGTACCATACACAAGATAATTTCATTGTGTGGTGCAGATGCAACGACAGGACATATTTTAAACATTACCAGGGCGCTAAAATAGCAGTCCACATCGCTTTTATAAGAACGATGAACCATCAATTATTCAAATTCCTAGCTTAGTCATTTATCACTCTGGAATTCAGTTTTTAATCATAATTCCAGACATACGTTTGTTCCTTTAGAAATACCAATCTTACTTACGTTCCATGAGATGAAGGTGTCAATAGTCGCATCTTCGCACCTTCGTAGAGGTCCAGCTCGCAGTCGAGGTCCACCCACTCGTTTACAGAGCCATCAAAGATCTCCAGGGCAGGAGAGCTGCAGGCAAAACGCTCCCTGACCTACTTGAGCAGGTCTTCGAGCCGGGGCGTGCTACCCTCGAGGACGATCTTCTTATTTCGATTCGCGTATTGCACGAGAACGTTCATGTTCTTGCTCATTTCAAATGTGTCCTGTAAAAATGTACGTTATCATGATGTTCGAACAGGACCTTATCACAATATACAGATCCTATCACCTGCAACGCGCCCGCGTCACGGCCCGGTGCTCTAGTGCAAACGTCTGTGGCTCCCCGAATATGTTTACAAAGAACATGACAAAAAGCAAGCTCATGGCAAAGTCTGACCTGGACCTTACAAGGCCTGATTTGGGAACAATGACTCAAATACCTTCGTAAAAGTTATCAGTTTTATGGTACTGAAAGCTTCTTTGTTGTACGTGTCTAAGTTTTCTGCTATTTAGGGAAAAACGAGGAGAGAGGAGTACGAAATTTACACCCCCCAAATGGACACGTGTAAGTTAAGACTGGACATATGGCTATCACTACGAAAAATCTGTATTGTGAATACATAAAGGTAAAATTATCATTCTGAAATGATGAGAACATGTGGAGGTATTTTTAGCTGAGTCCTAGCAACATAAGGAAAGCATATACTATTCTCGGCTTTGAAAATACAGCTCAGATCCATACTGATGCATTTTATAGCTCACTATGTCCTACATTAAACACAAATATTAAAACAATACCTAGTTGTTAATCACCTTCTGGAATGTCGAACGTCGCGCAGAGTCAATATGAATATCGTTTTTAAAAAAATCTTCCATTTGTTGATTCGCCCATATCTTGCTGATTAGTCGGGCGCTGCACCACCAATCGTCACACAACACGTTTTTACTTCAAACTGATGCCTGTTTTGATCTTCAGAGGGACAAATGCCTTCCCAAAAATTATGTAATATCCTAGCGGATGAAAGTCTGCTAACTTATCGGGCTTCACAAACAACAGGGGGTCCTCCTGTCTCAGTGTCCCTGTAGAAAATGCTTGAAGTGTCTTGCTGTACGATAAGATAGGACGTCGTCTTCCTACAAAAGCATAACGAGTTTTGTCCGAATGTACTAACAGGTGCTCCACTTGCAGCAGATACGCCTCATCAGAGTTACTTTTGACAACCACAACGTCACCTACACTATAAACTGTACCACAAAACGACACTTTTTGTGCAATGAGATGGGTCTCATCAACCTCTGGCCAGACAGAAAAACCAGCAAGATGCATTGGCAGTGCTTGAAGCTGGGACAGTACATCGAACCCACAGTATAAATACGATGGATCACTGAACGTAGTACACATTCGCAGCTGGTGCTTCCTCGCCATTGTGAGACAAACATTCCGCCGATTTTTCGAGGACCTCAGGAATGCTTTCAATTCTTGATGTTTGCTCTCGAAGCGAATCGTGCAGTACTTTGTCGGAGGGCCGTGCTTCTTGATCTCAGATGGATAATGCACCAAATAATGAAATTTTGGTGTCATATGGAAGTCAGGATATACTTCCCTAAGTCTTAGCAACCAGTCAGATATTTGATTTTGAAGGCCGGCTACATCAGCTTCAGAGATTGTTTCTGCCATGATCAGTTGCACTAGCTCAATCAAATCACTAATAATCGACACATATAGCTGCCCATCGACAGGAAGTCGTTCCTCACCAGTCACGAATGCTATCATGAGAGGCAGAAGCCGCAGAAGGGTCCAGGCTTCACTGCAGGTTTGTTTTACGTCTACAGACTTCCCACTAACGCGTGGGGGCCTCGGTTTGTTCTTGTCGACTTGATGGAAGGGGAATTCTTGCACCATGCGATTCAGCATATCACCATCCGCAACACGCAAGGCAAGAAGACTAGAAAGCACCAAATTAATCGTATGTAACACGATCCCTTCAAAAAGATCGTGAGTTGCGTCAACAGATATCTTCTGCATGATGTGGAACGTCTCGAGTTCATTTAGGAGACATGTTTGTCGTATTCCAAATACCCGACATGTCTGCATCGAGAACTCGTCCCTTTCTAAAAGACGTATTTCAGCCTCGTATTCTTCCTTAGATCGTAATGCGAAGTCACTTTCCTTAAACGACGACTGAATGCTGTGTGAAGAAGCATGACAGAAACGACAAATCCTTTTCGTTTTGTAAAACGAACGAAAATATCCAGCAATGTCATGCAGTCCTAAGTTATCACCAGTCAGCAGCTCCACGCAGCCAGTGACACTTTCAACTTGACCCTTCCACAAGATAGTTATACCTTGGGACTCCAATATTTTCAGATCATTCACCAATGGTCTCAAGATAGCTTGCCATGAGTGCTCCTTCACATATTTGTGATGAAACAAGAGAGCCAGGTGAGTGTTGTTCAGCCGTGACCTCTGTCGTAAATTTCCCAAGGTGAAGTAAATTCCTCCAATTTTATAATCGACCGTCTTGTTTCCCACCGGACAGCTAACAGTGAACTCATCGTAGTACAAAACGAGACTGATACACTTTTCTCTCGTCTTCTTGTGCGCGCATCCATCGTAAATGTCCGAATAGCCAGACACACCCGCATGAGTGTGTGCGTCTAACGTTGCAGTACTTTGGAAACGGTCACTGCTGAAGATGGCCTCCAACTGTTTCGTAACAGGAATGAACTGTATTGTCTGGGGTTTTCCATTCTTTGATTCTCCAAGTTTGATAGTTTCCGGCGAAACCATAAGCAGCTCTTTCTGAGCATAGCCTTCTAACTTTGAAGATGAGTCTACCATATAAACTTCTTTCACAGATGGCAGGTTCTTAATATCTACAGGTAACGATCCTTTTCTTTGGCTTTCGTGGCCGAGTTCGTTTGAAATTCGATTAGAAAATGCCTTAAACTCATCGATTACTTCGTCGCATACAGATTGCGGCACATTCCTTGACTTCAGCCGCAATATAAATTCGGCAAATTCATGGGCACGTGGCTTTGACTTGATTCTCTCAGGATCAGACGTGGGATCAGTGGATACAACGTGAGCAATTCCTTCTACTAGGGTTGAGCTGCTGGGGAAGCATGCTCCAGTCTCAGCCTTTGCTGTCTGCTGTTCATGCTCTACAACTTCACCTGTTTCTGGTGAATCAGCTTCACAGTCGACGTTTTCTTTAGATTGAGATCGAGTGTCTAAATTCCAAGAAAAATTGCCCGATGATGTGCTGGGTGACATCAAATGTCTTTGGGCAGAAATACACCGAATACTGCGGTGTCTGTTCCATGAGCGTGTGTCTGAGAAGGATTTGAAACAGTCTGGATATTTTATACAGAAAAAGGATCAGCTCTCTCATGCCGTCGCAGGTGTTTGACGAAATGCCGCGTTGTGGATACATGATACGCACAGTAATGGCAACGGTACATAATATCTTAATTTCCCTGCAGCAGAAACAAAGTCTGTTAAACTAGAAAAAAGCAGCAAACACTTCAACAAAGCACATCGAAGCACTGACATTTCATAAAAAGCTAAGAAATTGCACATGAACACTGTCACCTATCTGCACCGAGTTTTCACATGTGCGTTGGAGGGGATCCTAAAATATCCCCACGTATTGTCGGAGGTGACCGGAGAACCATTTTTTTAAATTGCAGTTAAAAATTAATCAGAACATTATTTTATTTTTGGAAGCACACAGTCTAGATATAAAGGGTATGCCTGGCAAAAGCAAACAATAATACCCCCCCAGCCCATTTTTATATATTAAAATAATATACATGAGTAGTTTTTATGGAAGTTCAGAATACAAACATGCTCAGGATCTTGATACCGTTCACATGTATTGCAACAATCTTTGCATCTTTGCATGCAATCCATCATCACAAATGAAGTTCAAACTCTTGTCTTCCACACTCATTTATCTAGAAGACAAAATCTTTCACTCCTAACAAAAAACAATATCCAACAGGTCAGTTATGTTCAGGCCTTGCATACGATTACTTTGCTATACTATAAGTTTGCTTTGTTCAATAAAACATACTTATGCCATGGATCGAATCAGCATTAAAACAATCAGAAAGTACATATTCAAATGCTAATTGCAGACTGCAGGAAACAGGTAACCCAAGTGTGGGGTACTGGATGCTGAGGTACAGGAACCTGGGGTACTGGATGCTGAGTGACACCGAGGCAAGAATAATTTCCCACTCACTTAAGGATTCTTTATCAGATTACTTACTCTTTTTGTCAGACCTTGGTTCTAAATGCAGGCACAGGCAAAGGAAGTTTTGATTTTTGCAAATGTTATGCAACAATTTAGCACTCTGAGGAAAATGTTAATAGGTTTGAACATGAATTTATCGGTTTGGGCTTCAAACATTAGATAAGGCTTTTACTCTGTTTCTCTTTTAGTTTGTATTAAACAATTGGCCCCCTTTTAAATCATAATATACAAAAAAATCATTCACAAAATAATTTTTCATCTAAGCTAGACAGCTCTGGATTTTCCACTTGCTGACAAGGATTTTGACTCTTAATTTTCCACTTGATACCCTAGCCTAAAACAGTGGCTCAGGGAACAGCGACAGACAGGTCAGCGACCTGTGCTGGTAGGTGACCTTGAGAGGTCATCAGCGGCTGACCGGCGGCCGTCAGTTCGGGGTGACCGCGCGGAAACTCCGTCCTTGACCGGTGATGGGGTGGCCGCGGCACGTGGTGAGCGGACGGGCGCTGCGCGGCTCGCACCATCAGCCGGTGACCTTGGGACGGCGGCCCCGGGCGGTGGGCGGCCGGCGCTGGTCACGTGCTTGGCACGCCCGGGCCACGCCGACGGCGGGCTGGAGACTTCGACCACGGCAGCGGATGGTGCAGCGCAGCACATGGGAGCGGGAGCTGAGCCGGGCGGCCCGGATGACGTCATCTCGCAAGGGGTAGTAGGGCCGACCAGAACTCCGGCGGCGGCTCCCTCTCGATCCATTACAGGCGGCGCCACCGGCCAGACAGGAGGGAAATGAGCGACACCTGCCGCGGCCGCCGACTGCTGGCCGATCAGGGCCGGGACCACCGGAGCAGCGGCGGCGATGTCGGAGGGGAGAGACGCTCCAGCAGCGGAAGCAGCGAACGCACCTCGGGAGCAGTAGGTAGCCCCTAGCACCTGCTGCTGCAAACCAGAGGATCTTGGACTAACAAATAGGGAAGCAGGTAATGAAGCTTCTAGATATTGACTCATAAATGACGTGGACTTGATAGACAAGTGGTAGACGGCACTTGCTCATTACTCCAAGACAGTTTTTGTCTCTGTATTTTGATATTTTTCCAGTGGTATTTTTGAGTTCAGTACACTTAGTTTTTTGTCATCGATTGGGAACTAAAGTAATAAGCAACGCTGCGGTTTCACTGTTCCAGCGCTCTTGTGTGGCCCGGTGCTAGAAAAATAACGTTACTTAAATCGGTTTAGTCTTTCTATCCGTTTAGGTACTCAAGATTGCGATGCCTACCAAAGGGTTACTAATGTGTTAGAGCTACCGCGAATCGTAAAATAGATAGATGACGTATTGAAATCTGCCTCAAGACCGTAGGTGTACACATAATGTACAAACAAATGTTTCCTACCTTTCGATGCGTGTTTGTACGGTGCTGGTCTTCTGTATGCCCTTTATGTTTTCCCTGTTCCCGCAGCAATACGATGTAAAATTTTCTCACGCACAGTTAGTCTTCGACAGCGCTGCACCCAGGCCACGCCAAGGCTTCTAGGATTTATTTTTGTTTTGCAACAGGCGCGAGCTTTTACCACTTTTTGTTTATAACGCGGTGTAAAGTACAGAGCACGCACATATTCATGCAGACATCACAATATTCACAAACAGGTATGTTTTCTCGCCTAGTTTCGACGATAGTAGCAAGCCATGACGCACCTTGTTCGAATGTGCTCGAAAGTAAAGTACTCGCAGCGGAAGTTGTGCTAGAACCAATATCACAGAACAGCAGGACTTCAGACCAAATATCGCTAATTACATGAATAACCCCACTTCTCACGAATCTAATCTGAAGATAGCTTCCCTGAACTGCAATGGACTTCGCTCCCAGTTTTCAAATGGCGTCCCAAAACGTCGGAAACTCTTCACGTGGCTTAAGCAGCTCAAATTTGATGTTATCTTTATGCAAGAAACACACTCGTTGGTGACTGATGAAAAGAAATGGTTAGCAGAATGGGGTGGTGTGGGCTTTTTCGCCCATGGAGATAATTTTTCCAGGGGAGTGGGAATTTTGATCCGGCCAAACACGGGCGTCAAAATAGATAACGTTCACGCTGATGGGGATGGTAGATTCATTACGCTTGAACTTCAGTTTAATGGAAGAACGATTACAGTTGGTAATTATTACGGGCCGAATAGTGATAATCCGCGGTCCATGGAGGAATTTTGTTGTAAAATCAGTGACTATGAAAACCCGACCATATTACTTGGGGGTGACTTCAATTTCTCACTGAATATAGCAAAGGATCGAGAGAGTAACGCAAAACGAATAGTTAACAATGATAAATGTAAAGAAACTCTGATCCGTTTTATGGAGGAAAAGGATCTGATTGATATATGGAGGGAACTAAACCCCTCGACCAAGGAATATACTTTCATCAAATCCAACCCGCCATCAAAATCTCGTATAGATTTTTTCGTGGTGAGCCATGATGTATTATATTCAAGAAAAGGACCCGTTGCAGAGATCAGAGATGGTTATATGTCGGACCACAAAATGATTACACTCTCTTTGAATTTGCCGACGATAGAAGTCGGAAGGTCCTACTGGAAGTTCAAAAACTCGCTTTTAATAGATGAAAATTTTGTCACCATGGTGCGACAAAAAATACCGCAGATTATACAGGATAACCGGAGCGACGCGTCCTGCACACTCCTTTTGAAACACTTCTTTGTGTATTAAGAGGCGAAATAATAAAATTTAGTTCCAATAAAAAGCGGGAGGCTGAATCGACCCTGCGAAGAATAGAGGCTGAGATATCAGTTCTGCAACAAGAGGTTAATCCGAACGTAGCCACCTTGGAAAATCTGATCGAACGAAGGGACGCCTTCATAAAAGATCTAACCAGCAAAGGCATGTTCAAAGCAAAGGTACGGTGGCGTTACCAGGCCGAAACCGGAACAAAATACTTCCATGATTTTCCGAAACGAAACAAAGTCAAACCTATCTGTCAATGTCTTTTCATTGGGGAAGGGGACAGTGAAGGCCGAGAAATGACGAACGTTACCGATGTTATGTTAAAGGAAGGCAAACACTTTTTTGAGAAACTATACGAGGAGCGTACTGTTACAGAAGTAACAGAATCGTTCACGAACGATCTTAGACAGTTATCGCAAACCGAAAGACAGTATTGTGATGAGAACATGAATATAGATGAAATTTCCGCAGCAGTGTTTTCAATACGAAACAATATTTCTCCAGGTCCCTCCGGATTTACCGGGGAATTTTATAAGTTCTTTTGGCCCGAGTTAAAAGACATAATCCAACAGGTGTGTACTGAGATCTTTCAAGGAGGAGTAATACCCGAGAACATCAAAAGAAGTATTACGGTTCTTATCCCCAAGAAAGGCAAGGACTCCCGGAAAATAGAAAATATGCGACCTATTAGCCTTTTAAACACATTTTATAAGATAATAACAAAGTGTTTGGCAAATCGTCTCGCAAATGTTATCAAATCACCAATAAATGAAGACCAGACCGGCTTCCTCAAAGGCAGATACATCGGTGAAAATGTAAGGCTTGTATTGGATATGATAGACTATTGTAACTCACATAAAATTTCAGCATTGATTTTGGCGTGTGACGTAAAAAATGCCTATGATTGTGTAGCATGGAGTTATATGAAACACCTGTTGTCAGCATACGGTTTTGGAAGCAGCTTCACACGCTGGATTGATATTCTTTATGGCAACGAACTCTCTCCCGTTACTGCATCGGTTATTATTAATGGGAAAATATCGCAGAGTTATGGAATAGGACGAGGCTTGAGGCAAGGCTGCCCCCTTAGCTGTTTGTTGTTTCTGCTGTGTTTTGAGCCACTGTTAGAGCGCATCAGAGGATGCAGTGAAGTAAAAGGCATCGTTATTAATAGCACTGAAGTAAAAGTATCGGCATATGCGGATGATGCCACAATCATCATGGATGGAAGCCCCGGATCACTAAGAAACTGTCTGAAGATCTTTGCAGAGTTCGCCTCAATATCTGGCTTGGAGCTAAACGTTCGAAAATCGCAGGCTCTCTGGGTGGGCAAGGATGCTTCAATCAAACAACCTATCTGTCCAAATTTACAAATTCATTGGCAAGAAAGCACGCTAGAAATATTAGGAGTGCGAATATCAAACGACCCAGATGTCAATATAACTGAAATAAATTATGAGCGCAAATATATAAGCATGAAGAATAGTCTAACATCTTGGAATGGAAGAGGTCTGACGCCTTTCGGCCGAATCCATCTCGTCAAGTCGGAAATGCTGTCTCAACTGGTCTACCTGATGACGGTGCTCCCAGCACCGAATCGTGATTTTGCAAAAAGGGTTGAAAGTGAGATTTTTAGATTTGTGTGGGGTAGCAAAAAAGACAAGATCAAGAGAGCTACGTTAAAATCTAAATACAAGCGAGGAGGCCTGCTTGTTCCAGACATAGAAGCTAAATCGAAAAGCCTAAAAGTCATGTGGATAAAGAAATATTTGAATGTTGAGTACAACGCAAAATGGAAGGCTATAGTGAAAAACAGTCTATCGATTAGTGCTCTCATCTCTGTTTTCCACTGCGATGGCAACGAGAAAATGTTAAAGAAAAAGATAAAAAGTAGGTTCTGGCTCGAAACCTGTTTGGTATGAATGGAATTGAAAAATGATACAGAAAATAGTGCGCAAATTCTCAATCAAGTTTTATGGAGGAATAGACATATGAACTTGGAGAAAAATGGCTCATTAAGAGTGAAACATTTGATAGAAAAGGGAATAGTAAGAGTCATAGATTTGTACAGCATAGTTGAAAAAATCTTCTTAACCGCAGAACAGTTATCCCATAAATACGTAATCCACCCAATAACAGCCCTAACACTATTGCGCTCAATTCCAGAGCAGTGGAGAGTTAAAATACATACAGACAGACCCTGTGAAGGAGAAGAAAATGCATGTTTTGAAGATTTGAACTCAACGCAAAAAGCAGCAAAATGGGCATATATTAAATTGACGGAGGGGGAGTTCTTGCCAGTCGACGAAAAATATCACAGTAAATGGCAAACAGAGTTGAACACACAGATCGAATGGTCAACTGTATATGAAAGGCTACATAAATCTACAGATGATGTCAATTTAAAATGGTTACACTATCAATGTATTAAGAGAATTATTCCTACAAACAGACTTCTATACATATACGGTATATCTGAAAGCGATAAATGTAGGTCCTGCCCTATATATTCTGAAACGATTCAACATAGGTTTTGGCACTGTCCCTCGGTTAGACTCCTCTGGAGCGAAGTTAAGGCGTTACTTGGTCTACAGAATCATATTTCGTGTCAGGATGTTGTTCTCGGTATTGATGTGGGATGTCAAAAGAAAACGCGCGAAGCCAATAACCTTATCATGATCACGAAACAATTTATTTGGAAAAACCGAGAATACCATGGCCGGCTGACCTGCGCAAACCTGCGCCTGCACCTCAAAGAGTACATTTCAATTGAAAAATATATCTCTAGAATAAGGGGACAAGAGCAGAAGTTCGTCGAGCAATGGGAAAACCTAGACACAAGTATAAGGCGAGGAAACATTTGAATGATTGCAGCTGTAACCTTCAGTAGACTTCACTCGCAGATGCTCAATCAAACACATACAGAATTGTAACGTTTGCTCTTCCTCCTTCGTCTCCTCGCTATCTTTCTCTCTCTCGTCTCTCTCTCTCTCCTCTCTCTCTCTCTCTCTCTGTCACCTCCGGCAGTAGCCATAAAATAATTATCCTCTTGTTGCACTGTATTGGCAAAGTCTTGAAAGTGAAGAGCAGTCACCGACAATCTTTATATGAAGATAAAGATTGCCCACCAGGCGGTATCACACTGAAGTATAGATCACCAAAGACGGCCAGCGACTTAGTCCAAAAATAGCACTTGGAGAGCGTAATGCAGAGAAGTACAGGCAGAGCGAGTGGCACGTGATAGTCTAGCCCCGGGGGCCGGGGGTACTAGGTTTTAACCGACGCAGTCCTCCGGTAACTCGGGCGTATCCGGCACATAACCGGAGGTGTTGAATATTTCGGAGCGTAATACCACATTAGCTCCAACACATCCGTCACAAAACCGGATAATGACTCACAGCCGATGATACCGAAATTCACACAGTCCCACAAAATAAAGAATAACAATTCATTGACAATTTCCCATGAATATGATTGACAGAATTTACCTCTACATTCCAGGTGGTGCTCAGTGTAGTAACTCAAAACAGGGGTGTCAGACCTAGTGTCTGAAATCGCGACTTTGCTATTCGAATTCGATATGGTGTCAAATTTATGTGTACGAAACCTTTTCAAGTATGGGAAGAATGTAGAGCAAAAACGAGAGCTACGCCGGTTGACTAGAGCAAAAAACAGCGGCTGAGCTTGTATGCTGCAGCGACAGACATCGCGGTTCCCGCGCTTGCCATCTGGTCAGACAGTCGATACAAGTTATGTGGTATTTTTGTAATTGTGTACCACAGGGCGGACTACAGCGCAGATCGCAGTGTCGGCTAGTGAGGACAAGAAATATAATGAGAATGCTAACCAGTGCAAATCCACTGCCGGCTAGATCGACCGGCTAGATCGAATCATTACACACCTCCCCCACACACAAATGGACATTTTCAGTCATCCTGACGGAAAATGTCAGCAACCGAAGCCTGAAGGGCGAAGATTGACCAGTCAGACAACACCTACAGCACGAAGTACCAAGGCAAAAGCCATGGCCAAAAGTAAGGGCGCAGGCCCCGCGGCACTCAAGACGCACACATCACCGACGGCGATGGCCTGAAGGACCAATGACGACAGGTGCTATTCACAACGGAACTACTGGCAAGGACGCAGGTCCTGAACCGTACAAAAAAACACACGAAGAATGGACAGGGATCCATTAAACGTTGGAATTGTTGCCTCACACAGGCCTTTGAGAAAAGCGGGGGAAAGTAAATGGTCGCAACCCAGACTGAACAGCTGTGCCAGGTGGCGCCAGAGATTCAACAGCAGAAACCTCTTCATCGGTTGTCTCACTGATTGTGGGAAGCGGCCATGGGCGTGCCGGAGGGCATGCCGTCGGGGCAAGGTCATTGTCAACAGTGGGGTGTGACAGGGGCTCTCTGAGTTCCATGGCTGGCTCGTGGGGTGGGGTCGCACGTATAAACGATGGCGTGGCTGCACGTGGCCTACCATGCCTCCGGGGGAGAAAACGACAACACAATACCATGACAGGAACAAGGAGTGTCAAGCCGCCCACCACTGCAATAATTACTAACCAGGGGACATCCGAGGACGT
The DNA here is from genome assembly GCA_034440635.1 of Lepas anatifera. Classification (NCBI taxonomy): domain Eukaryota; kingdom Metazoa; phylum Arthropoda; class Thecostraca; family Lepadidae; genus Lepas; species Lepas anatifera. The sequence continues at coordinate 124,851 of JAOTON010001130.1, read as the reverse complement.
GTGCACCGTCTGCAAGGGTGTATTCATGATTTGATCAAAGTATGGCGTGGCTGGAATACCCTGAACATGTAGGGGAGGTAAATCAACAAGATGAGTCACATTTAAAAGAGCGCGGTGCCAATGGGGCTTCCAGACAGGGAGCAATGGAGGCAACAATTCGGACGCATTAACTTGAGGTATCTCGAGAATGGTTTCGCGAGCATAGTAAGGTGGCAGGTAGAATGAACTGCTGGATGCAGAGCACTCTGGTTTCAGTTGAATAGTCGAAACAGTTTGCGAAATGGTAAGGGTGGGGTTGGCAGTACGTGAAGCGCAAACAATAGTAATTTGGAAGGGTGCACCAGTGACCAAGAGCCATCGGCCATGAGTCAGATAGAAGGCTTGAGGTACCCCAGTGTTGGAGCGCAGTAAAGGGAGGCACAGGCGATCAATTTGAACCGTATTTTGTTGGAAGAGTGCGACGACACAAGAAGCGGAGGCGCTGGTTGAATAAGCAGGCTCGTTAATTGAACAATAAGGGGTATTTTCCAAAAGACATGTTTCAACTTCAGTGTCCGAAGGTTGAATGTAGCGTTGACGGGAGAGTGATATCAACAAATATTTTGGTTCGTCGGGGAAGTAACCGAGCGACACATTAAGTGATGGATGCGGAACATAGTACGGAAAGAACCGAAATACCTCAAATTCATTCACTGTAAGCAACAAGGGGATGTAAAATAATACATGAAATACGCCATTTCGAAAGGCAAGCTTGGTACGGACATGATTAAAGTAATGACGGGGCTGAGTATACGGAAGGGCAAAATTTGTGGGTAGTTCCTTCTCAATTTTGTGAAGCAAGTTTAAAAACACTTTCTTAGATAATATCCCATTGTGAAGAAAACCAGCTTGAGCAAACGCAAGCTTTTCTGAAAAGATCGCAAGTTCATCATGAACATGGCGAATGCCACGGCTTACCATGAATATTTGGTCGTTAATATCTGTAAGCGCAAATATAATTGAGAAAACCTGAGAATCAGTAAGAGAACTGCTAAACAAGCTTTTGTACGATTGTTGAAGATTAAACACAGCCGCGCGGAGGTTTTGCAGGGTACGACGATTTTGAGTAGAAGTTATGATAGTAGAGTTCAGTGCCGTTAAAGTTCCATTAAAAGCATGAGCCAAAACGGTTTCTTTTCTATTAATAGTCACTACATTTCGATCTAATTCTTTGATTTCATCATCTGTAGCAGTACCGAAGAGGGAGTTCAGTATAGAGCCAATGCCATTGATAAGGCCGCGTCGGGATCTCGTACGTGATTGTAATAAGATGGGAGCGTAGGTTTTGACCAAGTTGGTGTGTTCAGTGTGAAGTTGTTTGATAGATCGGATAGTATTATTGAATGTCAGTTGTAAAAGATGTGTGTCAGCGCTAGTAAAATTGATTCGTTCTGAAAGTGACAACGCAAATGCCCACAAATCATGGATCAATTCATTAGTCTTTCTAAGTTCATGACGGTAGGGTTGGGTGGTCAGCGACACGGTTATAGCCCAAGACGAGTAGCTTGGGTACAATTTACCAAGGGGAATGAACAGATGGGCGGCTTCTGGAGGTGGGTCAGTGGTGTTGCTTGCGGAAGTCCAAGCGAGGCTTCCCAGAACGCAGAAGGTGACGACGAGCCAGCCACGGAGGGAGCTTGTCCAGGTCATGTTCGGGTCAGAGCGTCTGCCGACGACACGAACACATTATTAGCTACATCTGATATTGATGTCCAAAGTTCATTGCGAAATGTTATCACACAGCAATGCGAAATTCATCCAGCAATGTAACGTTACATATTCAGTTCATGTAGAATATGTCCAGCAATTGTGAGCACGACATCCGAAATCATCCACCAGAGTGACGGATGGTCTATATGGGGACCTCCCGTTTCATTACATGTCATTGGACTGCCAACAACAACATGGACAGCATCTACATCAGCCGTAGAACTGTCAGAATCAGACTGGGGACAATATCGTTTAGCAGATAAAGTAGTTTCAGGTGGTGAACTATTCCGTTTCACCGAAACCCTTCTCGGTACAGTCGTGTCCTGTAAAGGACCGTCTAACCCAGTGCTTGATCTAGATCGTAAATTATACCCATGCGACGCCGGTGCGTCCGAGGAATGTGACTCTGGAGACGAGTCCGGCTGACTCAGCTGCTCTCCGCTCCCTGCTCTATCAGAAGATGGAGTGGGGTAACTTGTAACGGTGGGCGGGCTGTCAGGTTCTGGGTTAGTCATCTCTTCATGGCAGTCTCCATTACCATGAGAATCTGCCAGGGTTATTGGCGGCGAAGCCGCCTCACCTGCTGTGAGGGGGCTCGGAGTTTCCGAATCCTCCTCCGTGCGACCTACAGTGGTCCGTCGAGAGCATTCACTCTCGTTCATGTGCCCCGAGGGTGGGAAAGAGGATGGGTGCCCAGCGCCGTGCGCGGCGGCAGGACTGCATTCCTCAGTCGGGCCCAAACCAGGGTTCGCTGCGTGGTCATAAATTGCGTTTTTATGACCCGCCCGATCGGCGAAGGGGAGGCGCACGCTTCTAAATGGATTTCGGCGCGGTGGAACAGCGGTATCAGCGTCATTGGAATCAGTAACCTGGATTGGAGGGCTAATTGTATCGTATGAACGATCCCAGATATCTTCAATGTCTCTGGGCTGCAAATTTTCTGAATGCACTACTTTTGTTTTTTGAGTAAGCATATTTTTGATGCGGTAATTTTCCGGACCTTTTTGTTCCAGCACGCGATAATAAGGCTTCCATCGGAGGGTAAGTTTGCTTGAATTTCCACGAGCCACAGTTGGGTCAAAATAGTAAACAGCTTGTCCAGGAGTAAATGAAGAGGGTTTAGCTTTCCGAGCAATAATTTCTCGATTTCTCTCTCGAGTTTCTTGAATATTTCTGCTTACGTTTTTGTACGCACTGTGTAAACCTTCAAACATTATGGGGACATACTCTTCTCCCATATAATGCTCTCGTGGTTTAAGCAATGTGTCAATGGGAAGCGTGGCCTCTCTGCCATACAACAGAAAGTAGGGAGTGTAGTTTGTAGTCGCATGTTTGCTCATTCGATAGGCTGCAAGAGTTTGCGGTAAAAGAAGGTCCCAATTCGTTTGACTCTCATTCATGTGCTTGGAGATCATATCATTGATCGAGGCATGCACGCGTTCGGCTGCACCATTGGTGCACGGATGAAAACTAGACGTTCGAATTTTGACAATGCCAAGAGTTTTAGTGAGCAGGTCAATGATAGCATTGCAATACTCAGTACCCTGGTCACTGAGTAAAACACGAGGAACACCATGACGGGGAATGAATTCTTCGCAGAGATAACGAGCTATGGATTCGGCCGATTTGTCTGGGAGACAAATAGCTTCTGGCCAACCGCTAAAATGATCGACTATTGTGCAAATATAGACGTTTCCTCTCGTGGTCATGGGAAGAGGTCCCGCCGTATCAATACCGAGGATTTCCATGGGGTAAGATGGAAGAGGCATGTTTTGCATTGGGCGGCGTTCTTTGGTCAGTTTCCTCTGATTACAGAGCTCACATGTCAGGACATATTGTTTGATATCTTTTAACATGGTAGGCCAAAAGTAGGACCGTTGAATTTTATCTATGGTCTTTTCAACTCCTAGATGCCCGCCAACGAAACCATCATGTAGGCTCTGTAGCACCACTTTTCGGAGCGAAAGGGGGACTACCAATTGTAATTTGGTTTTTGGTCGAGTTTTTGTATCTAATTGAAGGTGAAAAACAATTTCATCTTTCAGGAGATATTTCTCTAAGCTGGGTTCCTGAGAAGTTTCTGGAGAATTTAATTTGAGAGCAATTTGTCTGATTTCTTCATCTTCTTGCTGAGCCTTTCTGATATCATCTAAAGTGAAATTTAGGTAGTTTGGATTGTTTTCGCTAGTCTTTTCCTCATCATCATCCCCATCTTCTTCAAGCATAATGTCTGCTAGAATGGCATTATCAATGACCTGTATAGGATTTGGAGCCGGGAAAGACGTTTCTCTTACGCCAAAGTGATCATTCATTGCTTGATTGGCGTGATCAAGGGAGGAGCCGGATACACCAATTCTATTTGGACGTAATTTGTCACAAACCGGCTCGTCCTTATCTACTACATCTACGGTACCTTTCCAATCGAACCTTTCTCCATCATCTAATTCTGTCACTGGAGGGGTATTTTTGAGACGAGACAACGCATCAGCGGTGACATTGTTGGGTCCCGTAACATACTGGATGTCACAACCATATTCACCCAAGGAAATGGCCCAGCGCTGTATTCTAGGATTTTTCATTTCACTCGTAAAAAGGTGTTTCAGTGGTTTATGATCAGTAAAAACAGTTATTTTAGTGCCAGACACAATGGGACGGAGACGTTGCAAGCAGTATACTATAGCAAACGCCTCTCTCTCGATAGTAGGCCACTTACGTTGAGAATCAGTTAGCTGATGTGATACATACTGAATGACTCGGGCACCCCCATCACTGCCTTTCTGGGTCAAAACTCCACCAATTGCAAATTGACTACTGTCTGTGTACAATTGGAAGGGAAGACTTATGTCTGGAAAAGCCAAAATAGGAGCTTGAACCAAGTGCTCCTTAAGTTTTTCGAACGCAACTTGAGCTTCGTCTGTCCATACAAAACGTGCATTTTTCTTCGTCAACTCTGTGAGCGGTTTAGCTATCTTACTAAAGTCCTTCACAAACTTACGATAGTAACTAGCCATTCCAAGAAAACTACGAATGTCCCGTACTGAAGTGGGCGTTGGTATGTTTTTGACCGCTTCTACCTTTTGAGGATCAACTGATATTCCTTCATCAGAAAGTACGTGACCTAGGTAATTTAGTTGCTTCTTCAGGAATTCACACTTTGAAATTTTCAGTTTCAAGTTTGCTTGGCGGAGGCGGTTAAACACATCCTTCAGGTGCAAAAGGTGGTCCTCAAATGTATTGCTATAGATGATCAAGTCATCTACAAACGCTATAGCATACTTTCTAGCGTCACCAAGCACAGCATTCATCATATTTTGGAAAATCGCAGGCGAGGATCTCAATCCAAAACAGCAAGTTTTGTGTTCCAACTGTCCAAAGTCTGATTGGAAAGCAGTTTTTTCAGTATCTTCCGATCTTAGGCTTATTTGATAAAAACCTGATTTTAGGTCTAGGCAGCTGCGAAATTTCGAATTTCCCAATGAAGCTAAGATATCATCAGTCGCCGGAATGTTTGCAGCAACTGGTACTGTAATTGCATTGAGTTTCCTGAAATCGATGACTACTCGATATCCTCCATCCTTTTTAGGTACCATCAAAGCGGGAGATAGCCACGGAGAGTTGCTTCTTTGAACAATACCAGCATCTAACATTTCTTTTACTTGTTCATTGAATTGGGCCCTTTGCGCTAATGGAATCCGGTATGGTTTTTGGGCTATAGGAGGGTGATCTTGAGTGTTTATTCTCATCTCAGTAACGTTTGTTACTGTTAGTTCAGTATCTTTTTGAACAAAAATGTCTAAGTTGCATTTGAGAGTTTCAAAAATTTTTGATCTCTGGGGCTCGGAAATGTGATCTAGACGAAAGGCTTGTAACTTCTCCTCTGGTGTGGACACTTCGGAGTTTTTGGTTGACTCAACAGAAGAAACCTGATGGCATTCAATATTATTTGGCTTGGCCGTCCCAATTACTTGTCCCTTTTTGAGAGTGACGAATCGACCAGTTTCATTAACCACAATCCAGGGGACATTTTTATTTTTGCTAGTTTTAACTAGTGCATCTGGTAACAACAGGCCCGGTTCGTTCACAAAACATGGGGCGAAAGGTAGCTGATTGATTTCACACTCAATATTGGACTGACGTTTTCCAGATATATAACATTTTAATCTGGTTTGCTGATAGGGTCGAACGGGCGCGTTCTCAGCTACTCGAACCAAGAGTACTTCACTTTGATCAGATTGGCTTACTAAAGGGTACACAGACTTTCCAACAGACATAACTTGCCGTTCAAAGTCTAGTTGAACTTTCCGAGAGGTGAGGAAATCGATGCCAAGGATCATATCCTTACCAAGGCTGTCTACTACAATGAAGGTTTCATATCTTTTTACCTTGCCAAGAGTGATGCGTATTTTTTACCGTCTTTTGCACTTTAAGTTCATGACCAGAAGCCGAAATAAGTCTTACTTTCTCAGTTGGTGTTGAAGTTTTGACAAGCTTTTCATCACATAGTTCAAGAAACTTGTCATCTATCAGTGAAAATGACGCTCCTGTATCTACCAGAGCACGAAAAGAATTCCTTCCAATAGAGATAGTGACATAAGGACAGTTTGCACTCACCTCATGCACAGTTTCAAGTTTTTCTGCGGGTTCAATTGAAGTAGAAGGGGTCGTGTGAGGCTCTAACAGTTTCCCGAGCGGGGCTGTGGCGGTCCCCTCTGCACACCTGGAGCGCGCTGCGCAGACTGAGCGGCCAGGAATTTACGGCAGTTTCGGACTAGATGGCCGGGGAACGAACAAAAACGACAGATCGGGGCGCCGTCTGCTGTAAAGCGATTAGGCCCTGGAGGGTACCGCGTTGACTGGGGACTGGTCTGCCAGTCGGGTCGGGACTGTGACTGCGCTATTGGCTGGCCGGTCGCAGCGACACCGGGAGGGGCAGTACAATAGCGGGTGAGGTTCTGCGGTCGCACCTGGGGTGGCGGACCATTGAAAGGTGCCGGCGGCGGGGCAGGCGGACGCTGGCTTTGAATGGCCAGTATCTCAGTCATCATGTGACGCAACTCCGCAATTTGTGAAGCTGAGTCCGAGCGATCAGGGGTTTGTACAGAACTAATGTCCATGGGTTCACCTTCATTTGTCACCTGGGCGTTTCTACGGTCAATGCGGCGGTTTACTGTCTGGGTTTCCTGAGCTATTTCAAAAGCGTCTGACATCTTCTTGGGATTTTTCCGAATGAGTGCATTTCTAATGCGGTTGTCAATCAAGGCGTCAGTGTAATACCGAATCAACATTTCACGGATCATCTCAGGGAGGTCATCAGGCATTTTGTCATACGCATCATGTACTAGTCGCACGTACTTGTCCGTGAAATTCTCCAAAGTTTGTCCTTTTGTCTGTTTGACTTTACTCAACTGATCCTTCAGATGGATAGGGTCCTTCAGTCGGTTGAACTCGGCTACAAAGGCAGCTCGTACGTCATTCCAAGTATAGTCAGAGTGTTGCGCCGTGTAAGTGTCCAGAAAGCTCTCGGCGGCGTCCGATACAGTGAAAGAAAGCGCAAATAGCATTGTCCGGTGGTCATTTTCTAGCTGTCTGAACATACGGTCTGTAGTGTGGAGCCATTTCGTCAGTCCTGAAGCGGACAGTCCGTCAAAGGGTTTCACTTTCTGAAGAATCATAGTCAGTTTCTGGGTGTTGATTTCTATTTGGTTGGCAATCAGACTTTGTCTCTGCAGTTCTGAATTTCTCTGAATGAGGTCATGCATGATAGTAGCTGGATTTTGTTCAGTAGGGTTTGCTTGGGCCATGTTTACTTAGTGAGGTAAAACAATTCAAACGTAAAATATCACCCGTGTCCAAAACAGCTGATTCTACTATTTTAAGGTTAATAATCCTCCATTTCTCAATTTACGTGCTTATCTTAATACTCTTTACACAATTGTCCTTATTAATAAATAACACCCAATGTTGAATGCAAAACAAAACTAGAATATGAGCAAGTCACAGTCAGAACAACACAAAACACGTATGGGACAATACCTTTTTAGCCGGGTCTTCCGAGTCTGTAGTTGTCTTCTGGCTGGCGCTGTCGAGATTGGCGGCTCCGCCTCCTGAAGTCACGGGGTCGGGTTCCTGTCTTGTAATTTGAAACGTGGGTGCTACCAGTGGATGCTGTAGTCTGGACTGGCAAAACACCAGTCTCGTGAGGGCTGAAGGGAAGGTCGGGGCCTGAAGAGTAGAAGTCGTCCAACTCAGGTTTTGAAGTCCCTGTTGATCCGTCGGTTGAGTCTCGTGTTGCAGGTCACCAGGTTGATTCTCGTGCAGGTCACCAGGTTGGGTCTCGCCATGCAGGTCACCAGGTTGAATCTCGTTGAGCAGGTCACCAGGTTGATTGTCGTCGTGCAGGTCACCAGGTTGAGTCTCGTCGTGCAGGTCAGCAAAAGAGGCTTGGAAACTGCGACAGGAGTTGCAGAAGGTCGGATATGAAGCTCCCTCAGTCCTTTTCTTCTAACTGGGAAGCCAAAGTGAGAAGTCGGCGTCTTCAAAAGGAGCGGAGAAGACGGTGAAGTGTCAATCCTAAAGTGTTGCTTTTCCTCTTCCTTCGCCTGGTGCCGGTTTATCCTTGGGTCACGGCATCAGTGTAACGTTTGCTCTTCCTCCTTCGTCTCCTCGCTATCTTTCTCTCTCTCGTCTCTCTCTCTCTCCTCTCTCTCTCTCTCTCTGTCACCTCCGGCAGTAGCCATAAAATAATTATCCTCTTGTTGCACTGTATTGGCAAAGTCTTGAAAGTGAAGAGCAGTCACCGACAATCTTTATATGAAGATAAAGATTGCCCACCAGGCGGTATCACACTGAAGTATAGATCACCAAAGACGGCCAGCGACTTAGTCCAAAAATAGCACTTGGAGAGCGTAATGCAGAGAAGTACAGGCAGAGCGAGTGGCACGTGATAGTCTAGCCCCGGGGCCGGGGGTACTAGGTTTTAACCGACGCAGTCCTCCGGTAACTCGGGCGTATCCGGCACATAACCGGAGGTGTTGAATATTTCGGAGCGTAATACCACATTAGCTCCAACACATCCGTCACAAAACCGGATAATGACTCACAGCCGATGATACCGAAATTCACACAGTCCCACAAAATAAAGAATAACAATTCATTGACAATTTCCCATGAATATGATTGACAGAATTTACCTCTACATTCCAGGTGGTGCTCAGTGTAGTAACTCAAAACAGGGGTGTCAGACCTAGTGTCTGAAATCGCGACTTTGCTATTCGAATTCGATATGGTGTCAAATTTATGTGTACGAAACCTTTTCAAGTATGGGAAGAATGTAGAGCAAAAACGAGAGCTACGCCGGTTGACTAGAGCAAAAAACAGCGGCTGAGCTTGTATGCTGCAGCGACAGACATCGCGGTTCCCGCGCTTGCCATCTGGTCAGACAGTCGATACAAGTTATGTGGTATTTTTGTAATTGTGTACCACAGGGCGGACTACAGCGCAGATCGCAGTGTCGGCTAGTGAGGACAAGAAATATAATGAGAATGCTAACCAGTGCAAATCCACTGCCGGCTAGATCGACCGGCTAGATCGAATCATTACAGAATGACACACACACACATACACACACACACATGCAAAAAAAACACACACACGTACAAACAGGTATTCACTCACTCACTCCTAATGACTTAACTTCATTACTCAAACATTTTTTCCTCCTCCGTTCTCTGCCTTATTTGATGTGCTACTTCGTGCGAATGTGGTGAGGAATGTTAAGATTGTGGAGGCGGAGCCTTGAGTTATGAACTTGGATATTGATGCTGAAAATAAAGGGCTTCGGCCGACACCTGAAAAAAAAACCCTAGCCTAAAACAAATTTTGGGACAATGGGTAACCCTGTGACTAACAATCCACAAGACAGTGTATACGGTAGGTACATGTCACATGTTATCTGAAGGTCAACTGTAGAGAAGGCCACAAGAGGCCTGTGGAAACTGGTCTTAACAAGCATGGTTGCCTGTCAAAGTGTAGGAGCTCAGTCAGTGCCTAGGGTGTAGTATTCATGCTCAGTCCAGTACCTAGTGGTCAAATCTAGCTTTGAAATTGCTGGTGGAAGGAGTACAGGCTAAAGACATTGGAAGTCTATTCTAATCATTAATGATTCTAACTATAAAACAAACCAAGTGTTGTATTAAGCTTCAAAATATTGCACAAAGTTTTGTCTTAAATTTTGTATTGGCTCCTTGCCCCTATACTCCATACTTCCAACAAAAATAATCATGAAAATAGCTCCCATCTTCCCCACCTTTCTATCCTATGCAATCATTCCATTCAGATCCTTAACCCTATTTCCGTCAGGCTCCCGGCTACCCCTATTTCCGGCAGGGGGGCAATATCGGCCCCCCTAAGATCTCGTAATCTAACCGGCCGATTTTGAAAATTCAAAGTGCTATAGATTCCCCTGACGCTAAACTTTATTTTGAAAAAAGAAAATTTCCAAATTTTGATTTTTAAGGCGAAGGTCGTGCAAAATATACAATTTTTGTGTATTTTTAGATTTTCCATAACCCTTGTCTCTGTTGTACGATTTTCACAAAACTAGTTCAGATTTACAAATAATTGGCCCAAAATTGTCATATACTCGAGTTACGCAAAAATTCGAAATTCAATGGCAGTTCCAGGACCAGGACTATGAGGGGAAATATATACAACCTAAAAAGTTTTTGTTACGCGGATTAGAAGCCGTGATATACTGCTTGGCATCTTTGACACATAAATAAATGAAAAAAGTGAAAAACTCATCAGGGGCGGATGCAGTAAGGTAAAACAGTGGGGTAAAATACATACCAACAATATGCGAGTGGTATGCATGAGTATATTAGTCCCTCGACTAGTTGAAATTTATTTCTGATAATTTTACCCTCCCATGGCAGCTCTGGGAAAGGGGGTGACATAGGCGGATCAAGGACTCTCGTCGTGGGGGGGGCGGGTGGGGGTGATTGGAAACACATTTTTAATATACAACGATATTGAGTCGCGGCGGTGATACTGGCTGGGAATATGCATTTTGAAAATTTGTAGTGACTGGACACGCCTCTGGTAATCTAGAATTTGGTTATAACTATTTTGAATTTTCATATACCCAATTGTATTCGCCCTGGCACGGCTGTAAGCAGTCTTCTCACTTACTAACGTTTAGTCCTTCTTGATAACATTCCCCCCATTTTGAACTGCTGTAACCGCCCCTGATGAATACAAATAGTGACAATTGTGAATGCACTATCATCTCACATAAAAAATGATATAATAAAACCATATAACTGGTATCAGGATCAGCAGAGACGGCTTCCTTTTACAAAGAACCCATCGCATACGATAATACTTGGTTTGTGGATAGAACCTCCCCAAAAACCCAGCCATAGCTCCGCCCCTGGTAAATATATAATATTGACAATTTCAGAAAACCTGCCTGTACTAGTTTTAGGAAAAGTCAGGAAGTTTCAAAGTTCTATCGCAAGCCGTTTCGGAGATATTCTTGAAAAACCTGAGGGGGGGCAATATTAGCCCCCCCCTGCCGGAAATAGGGTTAAGTACATTCCTATTCCTACAGGCCAAGTCAAGGCCTCTATCCAGTATCTTCAACTTTAAGCTCTATTTGAATCTGCTCCCTCACACCAGACAGCTGCTTACTCCAGTGACCATTTCATTTGTGCCACAATTGCACCACCACACAGCACTGGTCTCAAAGGACACTCACACCCACCAAGGAGATCTCTATATGGGATCCATGATTTTCAGTAGACATTCCAGTATAAGGTAAAAGGAAACAATTAACAGACAATGCCCTGCTGCTCCCATAAATCCACTCATTCCCTACCAAATATACCTATGACATCTCTCTAATCTGTCCATTACCTTGACCTATAGTGTCCATGAGTGTTTGAGATATCTGGTATCAAGATATCAGATATCCAGAGATTGACCTTAACCTTGTGGTTTTGGGGACAATCAGGCTTCTGACAAAGCCTCTTTTGCAACCATACATACATCAAAAGGTGATCAAAAACAAGCTACTACCTTATACCTTACCTAGATACCTTAGATGTAGCAGGATCTTTTTTAAGGCATACTGGTGCCTGTATTTCCTGATCTCATCGAGCTCATAACCAAATATTGTCATCACCGATTAGGTTTAACCTGCCTTAGAAGCATGCACTAGAACCCAAAAATCCTCAAATGAGTTTGAGTCATGCACATTTTTAGGAGATGAAATTTTCATGGGTACCTCTTGAAGCTGATACTAAACTCTGATAGAACTTGAAGCAGAGAGAAATTTGACAAAAAAGTTCAAATACTTCAAGGTACAATTCAATCCATAGGCGTAGGAACGTCCAGAATATTGGGGGGGCCAGCGGGCAGTTTTAGGTCATTTCTTTCCAGTCAACGCCATAGGGTTAATGGTTAAGAATCGTGAATATTGGGGGGGGGCCATGGCCCCTGGCCCCACCCGTTCCTACGCCTATGCTTCAATCACTTTTTGGTATGGTCAGGGCATTTATTCTCTGCGGCCTAGTGCAAATTTTAGGAGGCTGGTGGTGTGACTATGTATTTTATATCATAGCTGGTGCAACTCGTAGCATGTTGCCTTCCTTTGCAGACTAGGGTAAAATAATAGTTACACACTCACTGGTATTTACAGATAGGACAGAGGGGCAGATGGTTCTTACAGATGAAACTGGGCATAGGCGTAGGAACGGCCAGAATATTGGGTGGGCCAGCCAAACTTCAACATGAAGCTGCCAAGACTGTAATAAACAACTGTGACAAACTGTATGCCAAGACCAAAAACTCTTCAGATTTTGACTCCTCGTTGCCTTCTGCACTGGCTGGTCATATAAATGTCCAACTTCCTTTCATTATGGCTGAAATCATGATTTTTGGGCCCGCGGGACCATGGCCCCTGTTCCTATGCCTATTAAACTGGGCTCACCTTTCCCAATCCAGATGAAGGGCACAATATAGATGGAACTTTGTGTTTGAAGACATCACTGAAGCATTAGTTTCAGGATGACATCAATAATGTTGGGTATTGGTGAAGCAGTCGTCACACAAAGATACCATAACCTCACCTTGATAAATCTGTCATGGTAATTGGACTAATTTTGTATTCAAGCAATGCATTCAATCAGAACTTACCTGGCAATGTATCAGTGGCGTAGACAGAAATCAGCCAAGGGGGGGCCATGCCAAGCCAAGGGGGGGCCAAGGAGAAGGCGGCGACTGTGCCGCCTCCCTGTTAATAGACCTTTCAGCGCCAAAGGGGGGGCATTGCCCAATGCCCCCCCCCGGCTACGCCACTGCAATGTATCCTGCTAGATTAATAATCTAGATTATTGAATATGTTCTCCAAGTAGGCGAAATAGGTACAAAATAACTTTGCATCCTTTGAGGGCTACCTATATCAAATTTTTATGTACACTTGCCAAGTAGGACATTATAAATGATCCTAATTTGCTTTATCATTAAGATAGCATCCACATTTTAATATTTTTCTTATCTTTTCAAGGGTATTAGGTAGCTATAGGCCAGTATATGCCTGTAAATTTGAGTACACTGCAATTGCCTACATACATACATACATGCATACCAATTGGAGATGTGAGTCCACAGCATTACCCGTTTCCTGGCATCGACGACACGAAATATGATTGTGTTGAGAAAATTATCGTCACTCACACTTCTCTCAGGCCCAGGAACTCTAAAAATCACTTCACTAACTCCGGAAAAGAGTTCATACGTGCCACCGCATACGGGAAACTCCATAAATTCAAGATGGCGCGCGCCCCGCGGTACCCACGCTGCAAAATCAAGTGGTAGTAACAGAGTCGTTCTGCCGAACTACCTCCGGCTAGGACATGCTGCAGCTGCCATCACTTACCACCGTCTTCACTAGTTTGCACGACCTTTCAACGTCGTACCTGCCGCAGGTGTTCGAAATTACGACCTATAGACTGGTGTTTAGTTAGTTCCAATGTGGTATCGTTCTGGTTTTAAGACGTCAAAATGTGGTAGCACAGGTGGTCATAGGGTGAGGGTAGTCAAATATTTTTTCAGTGTGAGAGGCCGTATAGCATCAGAAGAGTTGCACGATCGGCTCGAATTTCATTCTCGTCAAGATTTTAAGAATATTCAGTGACTGAAACACCTCTCAGGTCAGAAAGTGGCGGACAAGCCAACGGCGGTCAAGAAGACCCCAAGAACCTAACGCATCGCTACTCCCACGCGGCCAAGAGGTAAGAACGGATCGTCACATGGACGCCTGCGGTTACAGAAGTGCATACATTTAGTTTTGGGCAACGAGAACCTTAGCCCGTTCTCGACACTCCAGCGCTCAAGGCGATCGAGCGCAAGCTGTAGTTGCCTAGCAGCGGCACTTGTAGTAGAGGTTGTTGTCCAAATAGTGAAATCATCTACAAATAAGGCCATAGGCGGATCCAGGATTGCCAATCGGAGGGGGCACCTTCCCGGGGGGCGCCACCCGGACCAGGGGGCGCCACTTATGACCGGCAAAACCTATCAGGTGGGCGCCAAATCCTATCGGTGAGCGCAGACTTTCGTATCCTGGGGGAGGGGGGGTGGGAAGCGACATTTCAGGGGGCGCCATCGACCTTTCAGGGGGCGCCGAGGGTCGATGGGGGGGGCACGTGCCCCCCCATCGACTTCCCCATTGAAACTTCTCCCGTTTGTCCCGGCACATCTGAAAAACACAGACGAGTACCTTGACCGCCTTCGCACTGCGTTTCCCTCGGGCTTCCCAGCTGGTACAATCGTCTTTAGCGTGGATGTCACCAACTTGTATGGAAACATCCCTGTTGGGGAAGCTTTGGATGCGGTTGAGAGCCTTCTTGAGAGACATAGGAGCATCAACACATACGGGCTCAGCATCCCAGACATCCGCGTTCTGCTTGACCATTGTCTCACCAACAACTACCTCAGGTTTGGTGATAACTTCTATAGGCAGACGCAAGGCATCGCAATGGGAAGCAGAGTAGCTCCCCCACTGGCCATCATCTTCATGAACTGGCTGGAATCTTTGATTTTGGCTAGCCCACATGATCAGCCAGTCGCCTACATGCGATATATCGATGATGTATTGGGGATTTGGACGCATGGCGAGGACTCTCTAGACTCTTACTTCGATTTTATCAATTCGTTTCATACCAGCATAAAATTCACCATCGAGCACACCGGCACGTCTGGTTCCATCCCTTTTTTGGATACGCTCATCACGGTTTCCACGTCCGGGGCATACACAACTGAACTTTTCTTCAAACCGATGGCAGCTCCAATCATCCTCCCTTTTGACTCGGCTCAACCTTGCGCGCTCAAAAAATCTGTCATCCGATCTCAGTTTCTTCGGGCACTTCGTAGATCCTCACCCGGAAGCCCTCGTAAGAGGAGCCTCAAAAAGATTTTCGACCTCTTCTCAAAAAATGGGTACCCGAACCATCTCCTAAAAAAGCTGCAGGTCGAAGCTCTAAATCCACGCCCCAGGCCACAAAATCGGGGTAATGATGCGCCTCTTGTTCTACCTTTCGTTGACGACGCTCTCAGTGACCGGGTCAAGTGGATCGTTCGAAATTCTGGCCTTCCCATGCGGGTGGCGTGGAGAAGCGGCACATCCCTGAAGGATCTTTTGGTCAGATCCGCGCTGGAACCAGTGCAGTGCCCTGGGGGAGGCCGTTTCTGCCACGCCTGTCATGCAGGTATCCATGGGAAATGTCATGCAAAAATGTAATTTATAGGATAGATTGTAAGCTTTGCGAACCAGGCAGGTCATTTTATATCGGTGAGAGCCAGAGGGCCGTTAGACTAAGATTTAACGAACACTTAGGTGATGCTAGAAATAAGAGGCAGGAAACACCTTTCGGCCAACACAGATTAACCATGCATCCGAATGATGAGCTGACAGCAGACAACTTGAGCATAAAAATTCTAAAATACGCCAGTGATGGCCCAAACAGAAAAATCGCAGAATCATTCCTCATTCGGCGCTACAGACCTACTCTCAACACGCAAACATCTTCCTGGCCACTCTTGCGGTAAATTCGACATACGGGGACACTTTTTCAGACGCATGCTCAGACATAACACACCATACACATTGTTCCATTTCACCTTCGGCAAGAGGGTATTGGGACTGCCGATACTTTTTGTTTCGACCAAAAGCTTACCTTAGGCCTCCAGTCACTCGGTATTTGGAAAAAGGTTACCTCAGGCCTCTAGCCACCTCCATCTTTCACCCCTCGCCTGACGACGGTCCAAGACCGAAACGTTGTATTTACCTCATCCCACGCTTTTTTCTTCTTATCTTTACCTTGACGTAGCCTTTTTGGGCTTTTTAGGGTTTAGAAGTTTTAGTTTCTGGACTTTGGCGTTTTAGGCTGCCAGTCTTTTAGCGCTTTTACTGTCATCTGTATCATCTTTTTAGGGTCCTAGGTCATTCCCACAACACTATTCTGTATCTCCAAGTTTTATCGTATGTGCGTTCCACGTCGAAAAAGATTGCAACAGTGTGTTGACGAGATGCCTGCCCTTCTCGAATCACCGCATCCAACAGAACAAGGTGATCTAGGGTACTTCGCCCCTGTCGAAATCCACATTGCTGGTTACATAGAAGCTCATTACTTTCAAGGTACCACATTAGCCGAACATTAATCATTTTTTCCATCGGCTTACAAAGACAAGACGTGAGGGAAATCTGGCGATAGTCATCGGGAGAAGGCCCGGGCTTTCTCGGCTTCAAAATCGGAATGATAATGGCGTCACACCACTGTTCCGGGAAGTCGTCCTTAACCCTTGCCCCGGTGGCGAGTACGAGCCACCTTCGCCCTGGTGGGGGGGCTAAAAAAGACCCCCCCACGATCTCAAAAACTAAGAGAGCTAGAAAAAAGCGCAAAACGGCAATCGAAAGCTCTTCGAAAATGATATCGAAAATACTTCGGTCATTTTTCTTGTCAGAGGTCAATATCAAGGTCACCAGAGGTCAAAACAGGTCAAAATCGCTAATATGAGGTGTAATAAGAAAACCTCATATATCTCAGAAACTATGATAGCTAGAAACATTTTTCTAACACCATTCGAAAGCTCTTGAGATGCGCTTTCATTACAGTGGCATTCATTTTCGTGTCAGGTCAAAGCCTAGGGAGCTACAGGTCACTAAATATTGGGCATATTCTTGGGAATGTCCATAGCCACCCATGCATAAGGGCGTTTACTTTTTTGCTAATAGCTTCCATACCAAACAAGATACAGCCATAGTTTATGCACCATTGCAATCCTCTCGTCAATACAAATCGAATGATATATGATATTGCTATGCCAGGTCAAATTTAAGAATTTGACCTGACCCAGGTCAACGGTCTGACCCAACTTAACCTGGTATAGTCATGATGTATATCATTTGCCTTCCAGTGACTATACAAACACTTTGGTGACAAAATAAAAGCTCTATCTTAGTTTATTCAAAATTTATAGAGACAAACACCAAAAAATGTTTATTTGACCTGAGGTGACCTTTTAAAGGTCACAAGTCAAAAATTTTGGCATCAGCTTCAGAAATGGGCTAAGAGCAAGTCGCAACCGATGTTTGAAGTTGATTCCATCCATACTTACTGAAAAAAGCTCATTTCGTGATTTTCCCCATGTATTGACAATGGGGAGGTCATGCTCTGCACATGACCTTAGGTCACCAATATCAAAAATCCCGGAGCAAATGTTGTAGCTCCTGGTGGGCCCAATATGTGGTATGAGTTTCAACTTGATCGACTAACCCTTCTTTTAGTTATACGGTCCTAAGTATTTTTTTGAGGTGAGGTCACTTCACCTGGCCTGGTGACCTGACCTGATATGACCTTGAGCCAAAATTTTCAGGAAAGATGTAAAAATGATGAAGGAACAACTAGACCAAGTTTGGCGGCGCTGCGCGCCGTTTTTTGGTCACTTTGGAAAAACCCGAGGGGGGTCTAAAAAGACCCCCACCCGGGCGAAGGTTAAGCCAAATGAGATTAAATATACTAAGGAGAGATATAAGTGAAATATCAGGGAGATGAGTCAACATTTCATTTGTAATGCGGTTGAAACCCGGAGAAACTTGTTTTGTGCTCTTTATCGACGCCTTCAACTCTCGCCATGAAAATGCTGCGTTATATGAGGCCGAGTTATCGCCTCCAAAGTCGATGCCCTTTCGCTCTTCCACGGTGCGGAAGCGTGTGCTGTCGACATCTATATTTGTATTTTCACATCGATCGTGGAATGCAGCGGCAAAGTATTCCGTTACCTCCCTGGGATCGGTTACTTTATGTCCATTGATTTCGAGAACAGGTGAGGTATTTTTGCGTTTTCCTTGTATGCTCTGAATGCGTGACCATACTTGTGTTGTGGGTGTATAACGGTTAACTGTATTCACGTAAGACATCCACCATCTCCTTTTCCCATTTAGAACTACGCGGCGTGCAGCTGCTCTTGCACGCTTAAAAGAAATCAGGTAAGATCTGGGCTTAAAGCTAGGCGCATTCTAATATTTATATTCTCTCTTTTCCCTCCCTCCCCCTTTCTCTCTCTCTCTCTCTCTCTCTCTCTCTCTCTTTCTCTACATAGAATGATTTATATATCTTCAGAGAGGCACTGCCAATTAAAAGCGATGGTGGCTTCATTTCTGGACGTGTTTTGTTGAATTTATTCTGGGGTTTTCTGATTTTTGGCCTGTTTTTTATGCGAAATAGTGTATAAAATTATCACAAGAAAGATAAATTAGATAAGTTTTAGCTGCATTTTTGCAATTATTCATGGATAATTGAACAGTTGTGTTTTTAACCCGCGCCCCACCGGGGTCGGGCGCCACCTTCGCCCCACGGGGGCCCATCGATGCCCCCCTCTAACTCAGAAAATATGGAGGTAAGCGAAAATCAGCGGAAGTGCAAACAGAAAGCTCGCGTGAATTCAGTAAGAAATTACTTCACATGTTCAAGCGCTCGGGTCAACGGTTTGACCTCCAGAAGTCAAGTTAGGTCACGATAGGCTATTTTCACTAAAATATGCAATGCTTAAGAAAACTTTGCATAACTCTTATGCCATTAGTGCTATTGAGATTTGGTAGAAAATGGGCAGACCTTTTTTCGATATGTGGAACGTAATGACCTTCCACCAGTGGTTTGACCTCCAGAGGTCACCTCGTGACATAATTTGACCTGAGGTCACGAAAGGTACCAAATGAAAGCCAGTGACGAGACATGCACGATGATGTTTGATTAAGCGCTCTAGCTCAATTAGGTCAAAAGTTATTGTTAAAATACTGTTTTTGACCCCTGGTGACCTTAGATGACCTTGGAGAAGTCAAAGGGAAACTATGGTCCCTGGGATCCGTAAAGGGGTGTCCAAGAACGCGTTTCTGAGCAAGCTGAGCATTTGCGATCGTTTTTGTGACTTTTAGATCATAAGACAGGTTTTCTCTATGCCTTTTCGATGGGAGAGGTCACCTCGTGACCTGAACCTCAGGTCACGAAATCGGAAAATCCCGGATATAAGCCTTGTAGACCTTGGAGGGGTCATGAAGTGTAGGAAGTTTCAAATTGATCGACTAAGAAATATAGCTCTTATAGAGCTCAAAAGTTGAAGTGAGGTGGCCTTGGTTGACCTTGCCTGGTGACCTGACCTTGGGTGACCCAGCAAAAAAATTCAGGGATAGTGAGAAAATGATGGGGGGAGAGATAGAGCCCTATACCGTGGCGCTGCATCTCTCATCCTTTTTCTGCTATCCGGAAAAAAACCTTAGGGGAGGCCATCGATGGCCCCCGGTGAGGCGAGGGTTAAAAAATTATTTCTTGTTAATTGGACAGTTGAAATGAGCTAGATTTAGTTAACTTTAGGACCGTGTTGTACAATAATACACCTGAAAGCAGGCTAAAAGTCAGAAAACTCGAAAAACCTTAGAGGAACACATTCAACAGTAAAGCCGCTATCGTTTTTAATGGCCAGTGCCTCAAAGAAGATATATTGACTAAATATCCCAACATCATCACATATATTTGTGACATATCATATGCGCGTATGTTACATATCATATGCTCACACACGCATCTATACACCTCTTCCATTCGCTCTTCCTCAAACCTTGACCCTCGCCCAGTGGAGGATCTACATCGTTCGTTTCAGAGAGGGAAAACGGAACCCAAAGTCATAAAATATGTTTCTTGATAAAATTGCTAATAATTTGGAGTTTGGAGAAAATGCCCTTCCCTGGTTCTCCCAGTGCCTCGCCCTAGAAGAAGTATTTCACATCCTCTTCATGCCGGGCCCTGAGCGTGACATGGGGAGGGGGCAGGGCCCTGAGCGTGACCTTTTACTGTCCAGGGGGTACCTTTTCTATCTAAGAGTGTCTTTGCTATCCAGAGGGCTTGCCTTTCTTCTGTGGGGAGAGGGGGTGCCTTTTGCTGTCCAAGGGGTGCCCCTGCTGTCTAGGGGACGCCTATGCTATCCAGACGGTGCTCCCTTTCTCTCCTGTGGGTGCCTATTTGCTCTCCATGGCGCAAATTTGATGTCAGGGGGCGCCATTCATATGTGAAAGTGTCTTTATTTCACAAAGAGGGTCCTACCTCTTCAGGTAGGTGGTGTTTAGGCCTGATCTTCTCTTGACCGACTGTGAGCACCGGCCAAATCCGGGGAGAGCGCCACACAAATCCGGGGGCGCATCCTCGTACCAAGCCAAAACCGGGTGTGCAAGAAGATACTTTTGCATACCCTCAATTTTTTTCAGGGTGTGCAACTGCACTCTTGGCCCCCGGAATCCGCATTCCCTGACCTAAGGTGACTGGCCCATGTTACATGCTCAAGAGGTCAAATTTTACCTGACCAAATGCATTGATACCTAAAATCTTAGTTTGGACCCAGTTCGTGACGAACTGATGTTCACATAATCAGTAGCGATGGAGGGTTCAGATTTAAGGGGGGGGACGTCTTCGAATTTTCTACCCATTTTTTCAGTCAAGCCATAAAGTTAGCGTTTTTTTGTCTTATTAAAGGGGGATAGTGCCCCGGTGCCCCCTCTCCCAGTTTTGTCACTTATGTTAATAATTTACATCAGCAAGGAAGACGCTCCAGACCGCCTAAGCCTTTGGGAATGACCCCATATATATGTAACCTGGCATCACCCAGGATTAAAACTAGGCCAAACGGTGTGATATTGAACTTAATTGACACATAATTGGTGGCACTGCACTAAACCGAATATTTTCATGCAATTCTGAGAAATATGGAGTGGGTGTCAAATCGAACCCCTCTCACTGCAGGGCTGGTGCAAGCTCTTAAAAGTAATGACGAGGCTCAGTATTTATATTCTTTAGCTCTGATCACACAGAAGGACACTAATATCTGGAATGGCGCTGACGCCACGATCCCTTGGGAAAACAAGCGCCAAAAGCGAGCAATTTCCTTCTCAGACCGTCGTAATCTAGATAAGTCAACATCAAACCGATCCTGATCAGATATATACGCCTGGTTCTGTTCAATCAAATCCACTCTAGTCGTGTTTTACCGACGTTGAGCAGTGCATATTTGATGAAAAATAAACAAGTTGCCGAGCGGAGAATGGGAGTGAAGACATTTCCCCACACATCGCCTGTTGACATTATTGAACATGATCTGGGATACCATTCCAGCCGATTTGAAATTCAACAGAATTTCCATAATCAAATAAACCTGCTACCTCAATCTCCTTAGCCAAATATCATTGTCAATATTCGGGTGCGCCCGCGGGCGGCTGGCTGATATCAGTGATCAGCAGTCGACTCCGAGTCCCAACCGAGGTGCCGTTACAACCTGCTCCAATACTGACTTCCACTCGTCACCGTGCCCTGGGGAGATACCGGCGCCCCCTCCCCTCGTCGGCGGCGGCGGCCGGCCGTCGCCGGCGGCGCGGAATTGAAAGGCGGTGTTAGCGAGAATTGCGGTCGGCTGGGCCGGGTGACTGCGGCTGCAGCCGGGCGTGCTCTCGGCGCTGGAAACTCGAGGAACCAGCATGATTGGATATCGCGCGGGGGCGACGACCCACGACCCGAATATCGGCCAGTTCTGTCGGTGGAAATCTGGTTTGTTGGAGTCTGCTTTGTGATAAGTAATTTATCATTCTTGGGGCAGTCTAAATGTCTCCAGCTCTTGAAGTTATATGGGCCTCATGAATATTCTATGGGCTCAGTTTGAAGTCGGTGTTGCAGGAAATTTTGAAAGGCTAGCAGCTTATACATATCATAACATGAGTTTTACATCGACACACTTCGTGGTTTTAAAGACAGTTTAAGTCCTGCCTATACTTTTTTAGCTGTGACATTTGTGTAACAGTTGTGTACTATTCAAACCATCACTAACAACAATTCAAACGTACATGGGGTCTTTGGATGTTCAAAACAGTTGATATTTATTGTACAGGACCATATTGGCAGAATTTCTGATCGAGGGAGTGGGATGTATATTGTCAGGAGCACCATCTGGACCAGGGCACACCACTTTTGGGTGTCATAACCTATCAGTTGGGCGCCAAATCCAGGGACGCCCTGCCCATTTCAGGAGACACTTAGGCCAGGGTCAATGGAAGGGAGAGAAAGTGTTCCCACTTGCCATCCGGATCCGCCTATGTACAGGACAATGACGATTAAGAAGACCTACATGAACTGATATTTATACGTCAAAGCCAAATCTATTTGTTACTGCCCACTACCGTCCAATCAATACCGTTGAATGTTTCTGTAAGCTTGCTGCATTTCAAATGAAGGCATTTCAGGCCATTGACATTGACTGACTTTGAAAGTTTTAATATTGGTTAGCCAGCCGAGGATCATCATGTGCTCAAGAACGAATATCAAAAAGATACTCAAGCGTATCTAAGATTGAGCTGTAAAAAGGCCATTTGAAGTCAGTAACCTTGTCTTTACTTGCATGACACCTGGCTTAGTGGTGAAGGGTAAAACAGTTGACTTTCGATAGCTTCAGTAATGTAAAAAGTAGCACCCTAGGCAACGAGGGCAATACCTTATTTGACCTCGAATGGACCAGATTTACCAAATCTCCAGAGCAAAACCGAAGTAAGTATGAGCTGTTAAAGACATGGGGCCCAAAAACTACGTCATATTTTCATTATATGAACGGGCATATTGATATGAGTTTCCCGGCTTCATCAAGGTCACCAAAAGGCATCTGAAGTCATCGTGCACGTCACAAGCTCAGGATGTCGAGTGCACTGAAACCTAGAATCTAGGTTAGGACCGAGTCCGTGTCAAATTGCTGTCCCTAGACCAGGCACACTGAGGAAGACGGCTAAGACATTGTAAAAGCCTTTTTTAATGACTCCAAATCTCTCCTGACTCCAAATGACCTACAATGTTCTAGACTGGAAATCTAGTCAAAATGCATAAAATCAAATTTGGCCTCTATATTACTGGCTGTATCGCAATAAATTAAACTGTTCTTCTAACATTTTAGGAAATATTGAGGAAGGGCCTAATTGTCTACCTCCTCTCGGTGGGATTCGTACTAGTTACTTGTTAAAGGTAGTAGTCCCTTTAGGGCATGAGTTGTTCCCTCTTATGGCCGAGATTTGGTTTATCCAGCTCTAACACCGCAACGGCTGAAATAAATCTGTTATCATGTTATACTTTTAAATATTGTGCTCATTGACATAGTTTTGGGTTTGGGAACCTCGAATTATTTTCCAAGAAAATTCACGTACCTGAGGTGCCCTTTCCATGAAATTTTACATGTTTGAAGAAAAAACATTACTTGGTGAAGCTTCCGAACAAGTGATATCCCTTGCTTATGGCCAACATGCGCCTGCTGGGTCTATTGCCTGCAGAGAGTGGCATGACCGTGAATGACTTCCTGTCTCGTGGGATATGCCTCGTGCTGAAGCCAGATAAAATTCTTCGTGGACTGAGCTGCAGAGTTGATTAGGTTCATGGCCTATCTGTCATGAAAATTTGTCGTTTTGTCACTAATGATGCATCTCAGCGTGGTGCATTCTTTGTGAGATCTTTGTAAGCGTGCTTACTGATAATGGCCCCGGCCCGATGGGAAATCTAGAGCTTAGAAGCCTAGCCTTGACGGACAGCCTTAATTTTCAACGCACGCAATTACTGATTGTTCTGAGTAATGTTGTTGCTGTTTCCGATAAGTTTTCTGCTGGATGGAACCCGTGTTAGGTAACGAATAAAACAAGTCGTGGTAAGTGCGGGTGCGGATTTATATTTCTTTGAGGGTGAGCCAGCATCCTCAATGATGTACTAGGTACCCCTAATGGTGATTTAGGCACCCCAACCAAAAGATAAAGCAAAGTCCTTAAGAATGAAAAAGTGCTCAGAAGTGCTTAAAGAAGAGGACATTTTTAAAAAAATACGTGTTTCACCATGTCAAAGTGACATTTTGTATCTGACTTTCAGCTTAATCGCTTAGCAAGCAAGGAAAATCCCCAGACATAATGAACAATCAGTATTCCACATACCTGAAAGAAAACGTATTGCTTACTCAATACTTAAACAATGTTGCAGTCTATAAGATAAAGCAAAGCAAAATTTATTTGCTCAGGACTGCATGATCCAGAATCTGCTTTATCCCTCATACAAGCCATATCCTCTGTTCACCTGATGTTCAAGAAACGCTCTAACCTGTCGCTTTTTCGATCACTTTACCCATAAAACGTAAGTCGAAAAATGAAAGGACAATAAGGAATATGCAGCAAGAGCATAGGAAATGACACTAAGACACTAATATATATTTATGATCATTATTTATTTATTTATATATTTATGATCATCTCTACCAACTGAGCTGCCGCCCCGGTAGCTCAGTTGGTAGAGCGTTGGGCTCCGGCCCGCTGCTCAGAAGCATGCAGTGGCAGTGCATGTCCAGGCTTGGGATCGGTTCCCCTGAGACGCTCCGGCGCTCAATAGTTCACCCGACGTACAGGTCGGCTGGCAATTGACTGGTGAGAGGGTGACCTGAGCGGGGCGGCCGTTCCTGTGCTTTGTGGGACGTTAAATTTTGGCTTCTAAATCAAGCCTCCATTGAGGGAGTTGCTCGTTCGGGTGGTGGGGTCGGAGTCTCCGTGACAAGTCCCTTGATGACTTTAGTGAGACTCCGACTCCACCAGTCGCACTAGGAACAACTTGAACAAAATTTATAAAAAAATCACGATATATCCTAACATTTGTCAGGGATTCATTTAATTATTTTTCCTGAGTATGTTTCGATGTTTTTGCAAAGATGATAATTGATTGTGATGTATTCACGGGGTTAACTTTTTGAATTTATGAAGTACTTTATAACGACAAATACAGCGCCTTAAATACACACAAATCAGAACAAAACTCTATGCTTCGTATTGAGTGGGCTGAAGGTCTTTGTTTCCGATGATAATGCGTTTTCTTCTACAATCTACTCTGGGTTAGATCAAGACGGCCCATAGCAAATTTAAAGCGAAATATATTCGCAAAGTATTCAGCGGGATGCACATAGAGAAGCGATATTTGTGGAACAATTGTAACGGCTCAAAACATAGCTTGTCTCGGTCTACGGGGGAAACCGCTCTGGCGTTGCCTTTAAAGTGTGTTTATTAGTGTTTCCTTAGAGTACATTTCTTCCGGGCCCAGCTCAATAAAACACAGCCAATGAAACTTTAAAATGTCGTACTGGGTTGGGATATGGACTTCTATCTCTGGATGTGGGGTGCCCAGTCACCCAGTATATTCATACTAGACAGTGTAACTTGGTTCTATATGCTTAAGGGGGCTGTAACATTTTGAAAACAGTCTTTATAATATAACGATTGTCTTAGCGCTGTCGTAATTGCCAGTATTTTTCAAACTTGGGCGCCCACAAAATATATGTTAGTTTTCAAAAATCTACGTTAGATGGTTACATTGAGAGTGCTTTCCTTAGACAGAAACATTCCATTGCATATGAATTTTGGGTATCGTCATTGATATTTCATTTTTGTGGTATGGTGCCCGAAAGGTGAAGTGCGCAAAAACACACAATATTTTGAGTCCCAACTGAAGTTTTGCTGGAGCAAAGCAGCACGATCTCTTCTGAAGTATGATCTGGCTGTACTTCGACAGTGCCATCTATTAGTTCTCAATATCTATAACTCGTCTGACGCTTAAGTTTTAGTTTTATATACTACTGCCTCCTTCCCCCGGTTACCTTCGGGCTGGGCCCCATTCCTGTATGTACATACATACACTCAGCAGAAAGCTATCGCGACACTCCTGACTTCAGAGAACTGGAACGCCAGCTAGCCTGTGCTGACTATGCCACCGTCTCTCCGGTACCAAAGAACAGCCTCGGACGACGGGGCATATAATCAAGGAAAAAGAGAGCAAAGCATGGCTAGGAATGTTGAAAAACAAACGTTGACACAGCTCCTGGCTCATGGTTTAAAGCGCTCTATTTCTTTCACTGATTGATTTCTGCTGAATATCCCACAATTCAGGTGAACGCGCCTCCACCAATCAGCGGCCATCATCAGCTGGCTGCCGCTTGCCTGCGGGCACAGAGGTTAGAAAGGTCACGCTGGTCACCGCCGACGCCGAGTTCAGGCCTCGCCGGGGAGGGGTCGCGTGGCGGATTATAAAACCTGCATGCGAGGTGTTGAGAATGGTGGTGGTTGTGCCTACTGTTGGACTGAGGGTGGGGGACAGGTGTAGCAGACATTCTGTGGACGTGGGTGGATATATGGGTTAAGCGTTTATACATTGTGCGGCGTCTATAGCGCTGGGAAAGCATGAGCTCATTAGATAAGCTTCGAATATGAATATGCTTGGCGGACAAAATTGCTGGCGCTAGTTTCGGGTCCGAAGTATTTGCCGATATCAGGGTATATGTTGGAGCTTTTTGAGGCTTGATGTTTTCAAACGGTACACATTTATTGGCAATGCTACACAGACGGTACATGTGACATATAAGCCTAGCTGACCTTTCACGCGATATAATTTTAAGATTATTATTTTGTGGTGGAGTGGTAAGTTCTCACCGAATAAGCAAGGAGGGTTCAATGCAATTGCACGGTGCACGAGGCAGTTAACTGAGTAGGTATGTATGTTTTTATGTTCTGCTATCATTTCCCGGATGAGGTCGACTTCTTAGTTATTATTGTTTATTTTTATCATTAGTTATCAATAGCCGTGTTCCGTTACTAGATCAATATACTCAACACTCAGCTTTTGAATAACACCGAATTTTGTGAAACTGAGACAGTGAGTGAATCAAAAGGCAGGTGAAGCATTAGTGGATCCTGCCAAAAAATGTTTGATGTAAATGTTAATTTTTTCGGGCCAATTTTTTTACTGTCCAACCGTTGGTACAAGGCTGGGAAAAGGTACTAATGAAACATTAAGCAACGTCAAATAAAGTCTTTCGAACGGCGTGAGTTTTTTTAAACAGCTACGTTTTTCAGTATGTTCTAAATGTGTAGAATATTATTGTGAAGCCGTTATAGCATAGCACACGCCAGTGGAAACGGCAGCTGATCGGTCTCGAATTGCGATGGGTTGCTGCTTGGACCTTAATGGGGGGCAATATGCAGGGTCGCTTGGAAACCCACTCCCTCCCAATGAAATATCGAGTTAGTGTTCGAATATCATCTACATTAGGGGAAAGTGGGGGGTCACGGACACCGTGGGTAAGACGGACACCCCCTGTTTGGGACGAACTGACAGTGTCACGACCAGGAAAAGCATGTAATACGCTTCCTTTTAGCGCGCGTCGGTCGCAGAGCAACGTTGGGTTCGGTAAGCTCTCTAGGTTTTATACATTACAACTTTCACAATAGTAAAAACTGCAACTCATGTGTTTTTTCATAATCGAATTCGTAAGGTCATTGCATGGATGTTTCAATAGATACTTGATTGGTATTACGTAATATGGCTCTTCAAGATGTTACTTTTTGTTCACCGCAGTCGCTGCCTGTGTAATCGCAATGGCATCCGATTCATATCCAAGTTTGTTAGGAAGAACAAAGTGGGGTAAGACAGACAACACGTGTGGGGCAAGATGGACATGGTGTCCATTTTACCCCGCACAAGAGTGTATCTAATTTTATAAAATATACGCTTGAATAAATAAAGACTGATGATTTAGGGGGTGGGGACACAGGGCCCGAAATGCTGGAGAACATACAATTGAATTTGTGGGTCATGCAGGGGCAGGTGTACCCCTCGACCCTCAGCGCCCTCTGAAATGATCACGGTACCCCCTGAGAGACTGATGGGCCCCCTAAAGTGTCGCTTCCAACCCCTCCCCTCAGGAGCGGGGAAGGGCGCTCTTAGCCCTGCGAGAGGACTTGGCGCCCACCTGATAGGTTTTGCATTCCAAAAGTGGCACCCCCTGGTAGGTGCGCACCCAAGATTTTTATTTGGGGGAGGGGGGTTGGGCGGGGCGGCTGACGAGAGGGGGTAGCAGGCTGGTGGAGGGGGCGGCATTTTGCCTCAGGGGGCGCACTTGTTCACCCAAAGGGCAAACCAGTTTTGCATCCTGGGGGGTGGGGGTGGGGCGGTGAGAGTGGTAAATCATTTGCTCCACAGACATAGTGGATTGTTTTAGGGGGCGGCGTGTTGGGTGCGGGCAGCAAAGTCAGTGTGGGGGGCGGCATGTTGGGTGCAGGGGCGGCAGTCAGTGTAGCACTGCCTCTAAAAGTCAGGTGTAGGCTCATCCTCGCCCTCGATGGGCGCCTTCGGCGCTCCACATGGATGGGGGGCCACTTTGGAGCCAAAACATTTGGGGGCCCCAGACCCGCTGCCCCCCCTGGGTGGGCGTCCGCCCCCTGATCCGGATGGCGCCCCCGGCCAGGTGCCCCGCCCCCCTGATCGGCGATCCTGGATCAATCTATGCACAGTTTCACGACAACCCTTGATATTTAAATCCTCCGTCATTAAAAAATTCAGAAAACGCATGACCCCCTTTGACCCTTTGACGGAAAAAGTAAGGAAATGCCCCCTTCCCCGCGGCGGACGACAGTCGCCTAGTGGGTGGATGCAGATGGAAATCTACAAGGCCTGGTTCGATCACTTTGTTCATCTTGTCCATCTTTCCCCATGGGGTGACCATGTTACCCCACTAGGTGCGGCGAAATAGACTTTTGATACTTTTTTCTAAACTTTACGCAAATTTTAATATGATAATCACAGACACATAGCTGCTTGCACAGTGGTAGATGAATGTCTGAAGTATCTCTACAGCCAAAATAGGAACGAAACAACCTCATTAAGTCATCGAAAACTCACACCATCGTTACGGTGTCCATGACCCCCCCCACTTTCCCCTATATTGCTTATCATTTTGAGAATTTGAAATTGATTCTGCCTAGCTAAAAAGTAATGCGTTGTGAATAAAATAGAGATGATATTATGTCATCTCCTTTTATATGGTGACTGTCTGCTTTCTTCAAATTTGGGTATGCGTAATGACTTATTTTCGAAATCCATGCCGTTGGCCACAGTAGTTGTGATACAGCACTGGTAAGCTCGGGACATTCTAATATTTATTTAGGGGTGGGGGGGCCAGATCGACCCTACTTTACAACTACTGTTTATTGGTATAACCTCCAGAACCATTTTTTCCTTGGCTCAGTATGACCAGAAATTGAATTCAGGGGCTTTACGATGACTGCTGAATTAACTTGTGATTTTTTCTTTAAACGAAAGGTTTCTCATTCTATATCGTTTTTAGAACTATCTCTTTAATTCAGAGCTATCGAATATCTTCCATCATACATAATAATATTCTTCAGGTATGTTCTATCTGCATTTGTAATATAAAATCATTCTATCATATCCGTCAAGTTTCCTCTTTTCTTTCAAAATTATTTATTCTATACGTGTCTATTTCCATGTCTCCTTTTCTTTTTCAAGTATTTTGAGGACGCCAAATATCTAGTGCCGTCATTGTTGTCATCTGCGACCTTTAGCATTGTTCACCAGTGACCTTTGGCCTGAAGCCGATGTGTTCACACAGACTCGGAATCGATGTCATTAGCCTCCTATTGAGACCTCTCCGTCCTACCGGTGGCAGCGACCAAGGACCGCTTTGTGCTGTTAATGCTGGAAGCTGGCTCGTGGCCATGTTCCAACGTGGCTGAATAGATTGATTGTGCACACGGTAACAGCATATGACATTTTTCTAGTAAACGCCTGGCCTTCAGAAGTGTATTTCTTTTGGATGTGAAGCACTCACATGATGGGAATAGTGCATGAACCTGGTGAAAAAGGACCGCATAGTCAAAAGCTTTAAATACAACCAAGAAATGCAGAGCATCTCCATTGATGTTGACATTCAGTTGCAATCAATACCGTGTCATACGCCTCGGAGCGGCCAGATATAGGCCACCGGATCGGGTTTTTAGCCGGCAACATCTGCTGGTGGTTACGTCACACGTGGAGAGAGAGACAGCCGAGTCCACCAGACGCGGAGTCAAACCCGCCACACTGCCACACTTGCCTCTTATAGAGATGCAAAGTCTAAATGATTGATTCAATACAGGGGATGGTAACTTTGACCTTGACACACAGTTATTGAAAAACGACTTGATATTTGTAAGACTAGTGCTGCAAGCAACCTGGGCAGCCGCCAAATCAATCCTACTTTGTGCTTTTTAGGGTCATTCTCTTTACAATAAATTTACGTAATCATTATATGAAAACATCACGGAAATAACAACTAATTGCTTATCAAATCGGCTATCTAGGTTTCATTCAAGAGATTGGAAAAATAAATAGTCAGATGTAAGACATCTGGAGCCTGCTTGGCCCTGTTCACCCCTTGTTCGTACCCTGACGGCGGATGATTCTCACTTTTATAGCGGAACATTTTCTGGAGAACTTCAGAGGCAGTCTGCAGCTTTTACAGCCGACAATTTGCGTCAATGTGTCACGCCGGGGCGTTGGCGACACGTTTTAATGAGCATCTGACGCAGGCAGGAGGCGACGGTCTCAGGGGCGGATCCAGGGAGGCGGGGAGGGGGCGATCCGGCCATACCCCCTCCCAAACCGGTCAAGTTTTACCTATTTTTAGCTTATTTTGACAGATTTTCTTAAAATACACAGTTTTTAGACTTTGCCCTGGTGGCCCCCAAACGTTTGCCTGGATCTTCACCTGGACGGCCTCAGAGGCTGGCTCAGCTTCAGAGGCACGGCCTCCAGCCACGCCAGCCCCGGTCGCGCAGACACGTGGGAGAAGGCAGGCCTCGTGGCACGTGCGGAAGTGTAAGTCTGGTTAGCTAATGCGGAGAATTAAACACGAAGTAGAATGGATAAAGAGGGAATTTCTTAGGTTGTATTCAGTTCGGTGATATAAATGTTAAGACCTCCTGTGCATCTACATTTTTGTACTGCATTCCACGAAATATTGATTGAAGCTATACCTAAGTATCTTCAAACACTGTGAATTGTCTGATCTTCTTTGGCCATCTTTGCACAGCTTTCCCTTAATCCCATTGAAAGGAATCAAGCTTACAAGACTGAAGTACTTGAGCCAAAGAAAACGCTACAAAAGCACAGATTCAATGCTGCGAATACCAATAGCTGGTTTTATTTTCCCCGATCTAATTTAAACGAAACAAGCTTACATGGCTGAACTAAATAAAGCCAGTAAGCCGCGCAAAAGAGCAACATTCAATGCTAGAAAGAACAACTGTGTGAATATCTGTTCTCTATCACTGATCGGCCAAGCTGTACAAACAAGCCCACGCCACTCTGCGGGGCGCGTGTGTACAGCAGACACCCGAACACTGGCACACCCGCCACGACGCGCTCCTTAGCCTGAGAACGGACAGCCACCTGCCGTATGACAGCTCTGTTGTGACAGCCCGAAGTCACCTGTCACCTGTGTTTTACGAGTGGGCCTCGGGCGCCGCCCGTGGCAGCCACAGGAGCTTCACGGCAGTCTACAGCCACCTGGGCTACTGGCAGAATTATTGTTGCCAGTGAGTGTGCACTCAAAGAAAGACAGGCTCCTTTTTCTGGTAACTGACTTTAACGCCTGTGATTTGTCGAAATAGAGGATTGATTGGAAACGGACATTGAGTCGAAAGGGACATTGATTAGATGTCTCAACCCACCACCTTATATTGCTGATGCCTCGAACTCCATTCGACGTATTTTAGTTGCTCTGTGACTCAGGCCGATGCGTCACAATATTGTATGCAACTGTTCTGGGTAAAAAGAACACGAAAAATGGGGTCAAAAGTGGGTTAGGTAGCCAGCATTGGTTAGGGGAGAAAAACAGATAAGAACGGACAATTTATTAAGATCGTTCAGCGTATGTAGGAAGTAATCCAGAAGCTTTCAAATTAACCCTCGCCCCACGGGGGGCCATCGATGGCCCCCCTAAGGTTTTTCCGGGATAGCAGAAAAACGACGAGGCGCAGCACCGCGGTTGAGGGCTCTACCTCTCATTGCATCATTTTCCCATCATCCCTGAAATTTTTTACCCCGGGTCACCCAAGGTCAGGTCACCAGACGAGGTCAACCAAGGTCACCTCACTTCACCTTTAGAGCTCTGTAAGAGCTACATTTCAAAGTCAATCGATTTGAAACTTCCTACACTTTATGACCCCTCCAGGGTCTACAAGGTGTATATCCGGGATTTTTCGATTTCGTGCCCTGAGGTCAGGTCACGAGGCGACCTCTCCCATTGGAAAAGCATGGGGAAAAGCTATTTCATGATATAAAAGCCACAAAAATGATTGCAAATACTCAGACTGCTCAGAACAACGTTTTTGGACACCCTTTCACGGATCCCAGGGGTCATATTTTCCCTTTGACTTTTCCAAGGTCATCCAAGGTCACCAGAGGTCAAAAACAGTATTTTGACAATAACTTTTGACCTAATTGAGCTAGAGCGGTGAAACAAACACCATCGTGTTTGTCTTGTCACTGGCTTTCATTTAATATACGGCAAAGTCACTTTTTGACCTTTCGTAACCTCAGGTCATATTAGGTCACGAGGTGACCTCTGGCGGTCAAACCACTGGCGGGAGGTCTTTACGTTCCACATAGCGGAAAAAGTACTGGCAATTTGCTATCAAATGTACCTTACCAGGCCTCAATAGCTCTAATGACATAAGAGTTATGCCCAGTTGGCTTAATCATTGCATATTTGAGTGAAAATAGCCGATCTTGACCTAATTTGACTTCTGGAGGTCAAACCATTGACCTGAGCACTAAAACATGCGAAGTAATTTCTTACTGAATTCACGCGAGCTTTCTATTGCACTTTGCAGATTTGCGCTAAGGCCCATATTTTCGGAGATAGAGGGGGGCCATCGATGGCCCCCCGGTGGGGCGAAGGTGGCGCCGGACCCCCGGTGGGGCGCGGGTTAATGTGCAGCCTATGCAGCATCTCGTGTCGCAGTGGGCGATCCAGGACTTCATTGGGGGGTGGGGGGGGCTAGGGGCTCGAACCTCCCCCGTCATTGCCACGGAATTGTCTCCGGCTATACATTAACTATAGTCACTCGGACATCTGAGAGGGGGAGGGTTCTTGCGCCCCCTAGCCCCCTCCCTTATATCCGCTACAGAGTCTGGATGAGTCTTTCACTGGCATACAAGAAAGTCTGAAAGGGAGCACCTGTGTTCAATTTCTAATTGAGAGGGTGTCAAGATGCTCCTCTGAACCCGAAAGTGAAGATAATGATGCAACATGTATTTGCTCGTATCATACCGTTTTTTCAACAACCCGAGCTGCCACACGCGTGCCTCAGCTTGACTCGTTATTTGATATGGCACACGCAAATGCATGAAATGTATCTATAGCTTGTCAAAGGGTGAGTCATTACCGTAGCACAACTGGGGCAGTATAGCGCTGCGACGGGAAATGGCCCGAATACAGCTCCGTGCCGTATCGCATCGTTCGGTGTCACTGTCACGATGGCACGTGGCGCATTGTCACGTCACGGGGCGCGAATGTAACCCCGGACGCTATTCCACCTGTTCGCGTCACGCCGCGCATCCGGGATTTCTGGCCAAACCCCAGCACGTGCCGTCGCACAGGTGAACTGATCGACTGTGTCTTCATTTTTGAATGTTTGCACTTTAGGAACGGAAAGGATTACGGGTGATTACCTATGCGATTCGACAAAAAATGGAATCAACCACACAACTGCAACGCCTTGAATGACTAGAGCTGACTAGATCTAGTCCAACAAGATGGCTTCCCTACTTGGTAGCAAAACATCATGGGTCTATAGTTTTTGAAAGAGCATGGGAAGTGCTATTATGATTCCTAATACATTGAAAAAGTAATCACAAATATGTGCATGGATCAGACATCAAATTCGTGAAATCCAACTCCCTTGCATCAGCCGTCCCCCCACGCGCCATTTTGTTGAAGCCTTCTGAGGATTCTGCTGGCTCCTGCCGCCGGCGCCAGCCCGGTGGGCTGACCTCTGGGGTCACCGACACCGCCTGCGGCGCGTGGCAACCGACCGGCGGCGGCGGGGTCGCCCGCGTCGCCATATTGCTAGGCTGGGGTAGCAACCGTGGCACGCGTGGGGACTCCTGCCCAGGTGATGAAACAGCATTGATCACAAGGTGTGCCTGGGGTCGATGACTTGTGAAGCTACATGTGTGCACATTGTAAAGCACAAGTTTTGGTGCAGAAAGAGAAATAGTCAAACCTCCATACAACTTTGAAAGACATACTGGCGGTGTAAACCTTCTGCTTTTTCTTGAACGTCCCTGACTGGTATCATCTATGAGGAGAAATTTAAGCTAACTAGATCAGTAATGTCCATTAAAAAAGCTAGGTGTTCGAACTTGACACAGTGCAAACTAAAACCATCCTAAGGGATGCAACATTCTTATTGCTGACGCAGCTCTGTCACAAATATCCTGTACTTTACAGATCCTCTATGATAACTTGAGCAAAAGGACAATTCCACCGGCATTGTAAGCCTTAAATTATTAATTGGAGCAGCCCGGGCTTCTACAAACACATTTAAAATACATTGACACTTGGCCACAAGGAGCATTCTGAGCGGTTTTCATGTGGTCAATGATAGACCAATAAGAATCTAATACTAAGCGCCTGTCATTGCAAAATTAACGTGTCGACTCAATTTTAGTCTTAATGTGTAAGTGTTGTCACATTTCAATGGAAGTTATGAAAAATAGTTAACACTTCCTTACTTGGCTTTAGTTTCTAGGATGACTGCTAGTTTCTGAATTTTTTCTTTAGAAATAGAAAATTTACACCCTTTATGAATATCAAAACTCATTCAGATCCCGTCAGACTCTTTTTTAAAACAGTGATATCTGAAGAAAATGTCCAGGTCTGTATCATGTCTATAATGTTGGAGGAGCTTTAGTGAGCACAAATAAGATAGATAGCTACAACTACTAGAACTCCTAGATCTTGCACACCATCCCTGATCCATGTGATGACTCCTAACCCATCCAAACCCTCTGAAATAATCCCAGTAATAGCCCTGTCTCTCATTTGAAACAAAAATATACCAAACACTAGCCCTGCGTTATGGCGATCTCATCCCCTGCGTAGGTATTTCCAACGCAGCTCCTCCATACCAGACGCGATGGTTCTGTGCGCTGCGTGCCACAGGTCCTCATATCGGCCAGGCCCGATTTTTTCTCCTTTTTCGGATTTCTCCTTGCCTTCTGTCCTGTCAAGTGACTCAGGTTGTCCTCTAAGAGACCTCGGCTCTGGGCCTGCAAAATTGTGTCAAGTGTGAATGAGCCGGCACACGTGAAATCACTCAATTTTGCTGCGAGTAGATGAACAATCGAATTGTGTGTTCTAGGAACCGCATTGTCATTGGTCATCAAAATCAATAATTAAGGAAGGGGGCCAGAAGAAAAAATGAAAAGGCTGCAAATGGGTTGGTCAATAAACCGATGCCGTATTGTGCGCTATCTCTTGTATTTCGTCCCGCCTCAGCTGGCAAACATCCAATTATTAATGCTAATTCACGATATTTCAATCTGTGTGGACGTGTGTCTCCGACAGTTTAACCAGCTCAAGCATGTACCTCTTAAAACTTACTTGAGCTGGTAAATCAAGCATTAAGTTGGTCGTAAAGGTAAAGTAAGCACTCATCGCAGTCTCGCTTCTACATGTTATTTTCAATAAGAAATCCCATTAGCAAGCTCAACAAATCATAGCAGCGGCAAGTTATCATTGCACTACCGACGGTAGTAGACGGTAGTACCGTCCGCACGGAGCTAACATTTAATCTATATTCAGTGCAAAAACCGAAATAATTTTGTGCGCCAATGCATATTTATACAGATAGGCGCGCCTTCCCCAGCCACCGCCTTCCGTGTAGACAAAATCATAACACAATCCATATAAAGGATAGTGTAAGGAGCGGGTGCAGGCACAACCCAATTAAAGACCCCCAAGGCAGCAGCCCAGATCGCAAGCCACTCTAAAAATCACCCAAGCACATAAGCTAAATCAACAGTCTTTATATACATAAAAACCCAGTTCAAAACGAAGCACCCAAACCATGCCAGCTCCCGACCCACACGACCACGGACTTATTTATGGCCGGGCAATTCAGACGTACAGTAAACACCAAATACAATCAGCAACCAAAATTTAGTTGACAGGAAGAGCCCGAAATCCCCATTGTCAAACCATAGTAATCCAGAGCTGTAATTTAATACATTCTCAGCAGATGGCGGTGCCAATGTAACTAGGGTGACTCCAACCCCAAAGGCGACGGGCCATTTGACTGATACTCCTGGTACAGATGCGAAAACAGGCTCGAGGGCAGGGTGCAGCATGCCGTCTTGACTCACCGTCCATTTCATCCACGGGAGCAATAGCTCAGATTCGGGCTGATGTCGATATATTGGTTTCGTTTCCATGGGCAAGAGACGACCAGGATAAGACGGAGAATCAAGATACAGCGATCATGGTTTCCATGACGCTTTAGCTTGGGTGGGAATAGTGCTGTTACAGATAGAAAAGTTTTCCACCTCAATTGTGTGCACATTTCTGGTTCACCGGTGGCGTTTCTCTTCATTTCATTAATTTCCCCTTCACCCCAATTTGCAAAGAAAGCTTTACCATCTGCAGTTTACTCTCCTATACCCTTTGCAATGTAATATAAGTATTTACAATCACGCTGTCAGATACTCCCAGATCTTGTTGGATGCGGACCGCCGAAAATCGGATTGAAACCCGGTTTTAATTCCCAAAAATAGTATCGGGACCGTAATTCTATCCGGATGCACCGTCCGATAGTGATCAAACCTGTACATGGGACCTAGGTCTTTTCCGGGCCAAACTCTGCTCTGGACATCAGCAGTGGTGTTCTCTGCCAGCCTGAAGAAAACACACTTTTAGGAAGATTTCCCAGAATATATGAGTCTACGAGGTTCGGCTCTCAAAACCAGCCCCTCAGGCCCCAGGCCGAGCTTTTCAAGTGCTTACAGCTGACGCTGTAACGCCCATTAGTCAATGTCTAGATCACACATTCAGTTCGGGATATGAAACTGTATCAAGCCAAGAAACAGCCTAAATTTTGTTTTTCAACAATGTTTACCAAAGTAAGAAATATAGATTGTCATGTAGCCAACATTTGCAACATAATCAATGTCCACACGCCTTGTTTACGAGCGGAATGTCAATCTTGCAATCACGTAAATTGAAAAATCTAGGTATTTTCCCCAAAATAGAACACTTTTCACTTTATCTCGCAGCCTGCTGATTAAAGGCAAGATGAGGTCTGTGAATGTCCACTTACTCAGGGGCGTAGCCAAGAGGGGGGCGGCAGGGACAGCCGCCCCCCCCCGTGAGGGGCCCGAAGGGCCCCCTGAAGACACGGGCCGCGCGAAGCGCGGCTCGCCCGTACTATGCTCTGTGGCCAAATTTGAAATTTCATATTAGACAGGGCCCTCTTAAACCCTCTTCCCTTTTTACCCATCAGGCCCCTTTTGGCGCCGCCGCAGGGGCCCTTTTCGGAGCGGCGCCCCCCCTCCCTGAGCGAAATCCTGGCTACACCCCTGCACTTACTTATACTGGTCTGCCGCTTTCACTAACGAGTTTTATCGCAAAGATGGCGAGCCGGCTTTCAGGAATCCGTCAGATAACTTCATTGTTTCACGGAGTATTGTGTAAACGAGCTCTCGTGATCATTGGTCCCTACCTGCTTCAGTCTATTTGATTTGTAACCATGACTATTGTTCGTAGACCAAAATCATCAGGCTGATTATTGCGGCGATTCGAGTACCTTTTAGCTAGTAAATCATCCGTAAAAGATGCAGTCAGCACGGCAATGGCGTATTTCAATGAATTAACCTATTGCTTGCCCTAGTGAACCCACACGGCGGGGCCAAGGTGTCATAGACCAACCAAATGTGTCCAATCTAAGCCAATGTTCTTTGAAAAAACTAGATCTTTCTCAATTTCGCACGGGTTTTTCACCTTTCCATCGCTTTGTTTTGCCTGGATCTGCAAAATATCGCTGACATATGCAGATCTAGGGGTCAAAGGGGGTCACTTGTCCCCTCCCCGATCGACCCTCAGCGCCCTCTGAAATGGCCACGGCGCCTCCTAAAATGTTGATGGTGCCCCCTGAAATCTTGATTCCTCCTCTCACAGGATGCGGGCATCGGCGCTCCACGATAGGAAGTGGCGCCCATCTGATAGATTTTGCCCACCAGAAGTGGCGCCCCTGGTCCGGATAGCGCCCCCTGGCCATGCTCATTGATCACCCTCCATCCCCTCCCTTGATCGTCAATCCTGGATCCGCCCATCATTGCTTGCAATATATTTCCTTTCAGAGCAGGGCAATTCTCAAGAACCAGCCTTCAAACATTCACATGTGTGGGTTCTTCACGAATCAGCACACGTGTGTTCGGCTTAGTGGCATTTTACATCCGCCATGGCGGCGTTTGGCCCTGCAACACGCACTCCACAGTTGCAGGGCGGCCGCACGCACACTGCCGCCATTTTGTGGTGCGCCGGCGGTGCGGGGGCTGACCTTGCAGAGTGTTGACCCCGCTCGGAGCGCGGCGGTAGGCGGCGGCCATACTGGCAGCGAATCCTCCCAGCCGGCGGCGCCCCTGCGGGTCAAACGTGCCCTGACGGCATCCTCGGCCTCGGCCCGGCGGCGCGTGGCGACGGGGGTGACGAACGGTATACCCGGAAATTTGTGCGGTATGGAACGTGACTCAGACACCTTCATAGGTTCGTTGGTACCTGTATTTGCTTGTGAAAGTTTCTACTGTTAAGATGGCACTTGGGTATTGCACTTTAAACGCCAAATTGCGGGTATTGATGGAGTTGTAAGTATTGATTTTCCCAAAAAGTTTAGGTTGAGCAGGGGGGACCAAGTGATGGTTGGTGTGTCCATCCCCATTTTAGAAGAGAGAGAGAGAGAGAGAGAGAGAGAGAGAGGGAGAGAGAATTATATGCATTTGTATAACACGCGCTGCTACACTCAGCATTTAGTCATAGCTTACCTCTTCCCCCAAAGCGATACCATTTATAGCACTGCTGGTAATAGATGTTTTGGCATGTGTCATATTGCAATACAATTACTGAATTTCATTTTAAATTTTTCCCTAATTTTGCTGTTTTTTTACTTGAAATATTTACACGGGACACTGTCTTCCCCATTAATCAGGGCCAGCTTAAATATTCAGCCCTCAGTGAAGAACTTTTGGAAAGGGATGCCTGTCTCGCCCTTTGTATCGAATGTTCTATTTACAACATATATAGGCCTCCAGCTAGTTGAGCTGGAAATAAAGCAGCCTAAGCATGTATTGTGCTTACTTTCATTGGAAATGTATTGCAGTAAGAACCCATAGCCATATTCAGCCGGAGCTTCAGAAATGCTCGGCATCTGCATTTGAGTGCACCATGGTTGAAATGCCAAAATTGATCATAAAACTGTTAGCGAATTGAATTTGATTGACCAGAGGACTAGGGTGATTCTAGATCCGCATCTGGACACGAACTCCGTTTGTGCCCAATTTTCCTTGTTCAGACCGAAAGGTTTCCCCAAGGACATTTCAAAATGGTTTGCTAGTGATTTACAAATAACTATGACGTTAATGGAACCCCAGGAAGCAATAACCAAACGAAATTTACTTGAGCAAGCTTAGCGAACACAATTTATAATGAAGTTTCAGATAGGGATTGGATTTGAATTGATGTGCCTGTTTTTATATTACGGAGTGTTGGGGCGAGAAACATTGTTATAAGGTGACATGAGGATTGCTGGCCTGCCTCCTCAAATCCTGGATGCGAATACACTTGGATCATATATTCATTCAGGCACAATCCTTCATCAGAACCCGGAAGAAGTCGTGGTCCTGCTACATTATAGCTAAGAATTTCTGATTTCACCTACCTGATTTCGACGAACGACTGTGTCCGAATATATAAGCCAAGTGTATTTGGCATCCAGGATTCGAGGATGCAGACCCGAGAACACCGTGCTTGTTTTTAAACACATTGTCCTGGACTTCTCTGAGAAATTTAGGAGGTGCCTGGATTGTGTTGTCATTTTCTTGAACGTGGCAATCTCTAGTTCGCTTGATATTACTTTACAAAAGTGCAATGCTTTAAGTTTCAGAAGAAAACGAACTCACATGAAAAGGAATGGTCTCCAAATTCACAACTATGACCAAAGAAAAGCGCACATTTATAATATAACAGCAAACGTTTTTTACACGTTTAACCATCACTGCGAGCCAAAACCATTTTGAGAAGGAAACACATTGAGGTGTGCAGTGCAGTTTTTCATTTATTTGAGAATAACGACGGTCAAAAATGTTTCCAATCATCACAAGTCTTTTGAATGACTTGAAAGGTAAAATATATTTGATATGTAAATACTTTGTTGGGCTGCAAGACTACAAAACATACTGATCCTTAGATTTCTCCAAGGCCTGGAAAGGCGACCAATCCTTATCAAAGCCAGATGTAACGATCATGGAATTTTCTTTTCTTAATAATCATTACAGAGTTCGGAAAGAATATCTCTTCAATACTATAAATTTATGATTTTCTCATGGTTTGCCACGATTTCTTCGTGGCCACGGCCTGAGTTCACTCGCCCCTGACCTATGGCACCGCAGGCGTTGCATCGACCTGAACGCTGAGCTGGCCGCAGGCCGTGCGCGTGTGACACAGCGAGGTCAGTGACCCCTGCCGACACGCGCTGGCCGCAGGTGGTCGTCGCTCCTCGCGGCGCGTCGTGGCTCGTGGCGGCGTTAGGGGTCAGAATCGCCGCCGGCGGCGGCGGCGGCCGGCTCGTGGCGCGCCGAGTGACTACCGCACGAGCATTCAGCTCTCAGGCAGTGTCTCCCACAGCACCGACCGGGCAGGATAGGTCGTGACAACCTGCTGCCAATACAAGCAGCGCACGGTGGTTACTGAGTGGTGATTAACCAGCTTCGGTTGTTGTTGATTGGTGATTCAGGTGATCGGAGTATCACAGTGACAGTGAGAGGGCGTTTGGAGAAGTGACATACGGCGAGTTTCCGTGAGACGCGATGTCGGTGCAGGGGCTCCTGCTGACCAGCGCGGTACCATACGTCTCCGCTGCGCCTGCTGAGGCTGAGGCACTATCGCTGAGGGCTGAGATTGTCGGTCAGTTGAGGCGCGAGATCGTCTCCGCCTTTCGTCTGGTCTCCGGAGGATTCTCCCCCTCCACCAGCAGGCGGTCATCGACAGGTCAGTCCGAGCGTCAACACCTGAGCCACGGCTGCACTGTACACAGTTCCTGAGCCACGACTTTCCTGCGAAGGCGATGAACCTCCAATTTCTTATACATTCTCTAACGATGAGCTTCTTCTTGAACTTTGTCAATGTGCTAGAATGTGACAATTTTCATTTTTTACTATAATTGAAGTCACTCGAAGGAGTATCTGAAACGTGATCAAATTGAGCAATTGTTTTATTATATGAGGAGTTAGCTTTATCTGCATTTTCACTGATGTAAAACTGGCCACAAACAAGGGAAAATCACTTGGTTAGCAAGACACATTATTATAGAATAAGGCTTCCATCACCAACTTTATCATATTATTGCTCAGTCACACAAGCGTGCAAAATTACTTTTAGGTTTATCCTAAAGCTTTCATAATTAACCGAAGAGTTAAAAAAACTTACTCTTTGAAGTTCGCGCAATCTCAGTACAAGTGCTGACCTCCTTCCCGCTTCACTTGCAGACGCCTCGGTACAAGTCGACGAAGGCTCCAGCTCCGGACAGCCTCTCCCAGATATCATCCAGAGTAGCATGCCCAGTCAGTCCCACCTCAGAGTACCTGAACACACATCTTCATCAGAAGGCACCTGCCGCTGTTACCTCAACTCATCACCAGATGGAGAGGGACTAGAGCCACCAACATCAGGGGGCTCTCGAAGGATCAGACCTCGTTCCTACACAGACAGTGCTACCATCCGCACCTATTGCTACTGTCTGCGAAACAAAGTCTGCAAGATCTCGGCAGAGTTTGAAGAGCTCCTGATGAAGAGGCTGAGCCAGCTGGAGCCGGCGCCGGAGAGACTCGGAGACGCTGGAGAAGATGTGGAAGAAGAGGTTGTCCGACAAACGGGAGAGCTTCTGAGACAGATTGCTGACGAGCTGCAGGAAAAACTGACACGGGTGAGTTGGTCTGGGACTGAGTGACTGCTATTTCGAATCTGGTACAATATTGCACGACAAATAATTCGTAGAATATTTGTGCAGCGTGAGCAGCAATGATATTGTGTTATCTTATCGGTCAGCCAAAGACTGGTGCTTGGATCATCGCAGTGCAGCCGATGGATTTTCGAGGTCAAGGACAGTGGCAATCGATCACAACTGGTCACGAAACGTGACAGAGTATTGATTCACCGCAGGGCAACTAGCGTAGATACTACACTACGCACTGGCAACAACTTTGACTAAATTTGTTTATCCAAAGTACACTATTTCCATTTGCTTGTAAATTATATTGGCAGAAAGCCAGAACATACCGCAGGTGGATCGGTCAGGATACAGAGTAAGCTTACGGTATGCCGTGACAGCATTCGGCTATTTATTGCCTGGGTCCATGTAAGGGATCGGATAATAATGTGAGTGGGGCAAAATCATGTGTGGTGTTCCCAGCGTATGTAGTGGTGCCTGCCTCATATCTTTCTTTCTTTTCTGCGACAGGGGACATAGCTATGTCTCATAAGAAAATGATATTCAAAAAAGAAAAGTAGTTGAACTGGTTAGAACACACAAGACGGTATTTCCAAACTCCGAATCGTGAGAGCTAGAAAGAAGAAACCAAAGATAAATCATTCGGGGTTCATTTATGTTACTCCACATAGCCTTTGTCTATGTCAGTCTAACTAACTATCTAATTATGATTAATGCCAGGGAGTTGTAAACTAATAATGATAATGATTCAGATCCCATTAGTATCGTTGGAAAAATACTAAGAAGCGTATCCAGAATTGCCATGCTATGATTTACTTCTTCTCCAAAGGTGAATTTATGTGCCTTTTGTCCCTATGCAATTCATTATGTAGCTACTTACCCATGATCTAGCATTTCTATAAGCCTTGGTGTAGGCCAGCACAGTTAAATCATAAGTACATTGTAACTCCATTTTGGAAATTTTTTTCCACGAAAAGATAGCTGGAAGATGGGAATTATTGCACCCCATCCCCTTTATTTTATAAATTCGAACTTCATTAAGTAGCCCCGTCTTGTCCGCGAGACCCAATAGCCTCGTCTCTGTCGCATAGTTGGACAAAATCGATACAGCTCGTGGTGGCCACTCAGCATTCCCCTCTGAAACGGGAGCTGCCTCGACATTCGCCCAATTCAGAACATCTCAACTGTATTATCTGGAATATGATGATTAAATTTGAAGAGCGTCGGCAAGTCGCCGGAGATTGAATCCCTCTAATTATGTATCAAGTATCTCAATATTGACTGTGAAACGCGGGAGTGGCATTTTTCTTACCGCTAGCAACGTTGCTTGTGTAATTATGAACGT
The DNA here is from genome assembly GCA_034440635.1 of Lepas anatifera. Taxonomy (NCBI): domain Eukaryota; kingdom Metazoa; phylum Arthropoda; class Thecostraca; family Lepadidae; genus Lepas; species Lepas anatifera. The sequence goes on along the minus strand of JAOTON010001130.1, from coordinate 81,052 downwards.
CAACACAAACTTATTGGAGCGCGAGAGCTGCCGAGAGCAGCTCCTTTGTAGAGTTAATTTCCATCATCTGTTTTATAACGAAACTTCCGAAGCGTAAAATGCGATAAGAGAACTTTCCTCCTTCCCGCGAGTGATACCCAAGTAGCCGTGTTTGGTGTAGGTTTTGCCTAGGGTGATCGTTCTTTTTACCGTAGTCCATCAACCATCTCGGCGGAGGTATCTGGTGGGAGTAAGTATGTAGAGATACAATTTGCGGTAGTCTAAAAAGAAGCAAATGGCCTCGATGGACACCCGGTGCCAGGCGTGTTCCACACATCGTAATACAGACGTCAGTGGTATTAATGGTGGATGGTGCGACGCAGGACATAAAGCACATGTAGATCGAATCTACCCTTTGTTAACATCAAATATTTATGGTCTGGGACCCGGCGGTGACAATGGCTGGGACATAAACAACAGCTTGATAACAAGACTGTAATGTTTGCTCTTTCTGGTCTTTACACGTCGTTAAACGTCACTGCACAAAACATGCTTATTCTGTAAAGTCACCACTTGCCAAAGCTAGAGCCTTGGGCCTGGCGCGGTTAAACCTCGGCCAGTTTCAGATATCCGGCTTTAGGGCGGTTCAGCGACGCGGTAGGGCACGTGTCGCGTTGGCTGATCATTAGCTGCGGCGGCTGTCGACGCTGCGCTTTTTGTGCGCCGTCGTTGATTACAGCCTAGCGGGATCGATGTTGCCAGCACGTGGGATACCACCAACGTGGAGTTTTGTAGTTACACCTGACAGATGAAAATCTTAAAGCACGCCTCCTGGGGTACAGCGCAATGTGTTGTCTTCGCAGTGGGTCTCCTAATTGATCCATCCCATAATACGGGGATGGATGTTGCAGAAGAACATCATTGCGAAGGGTGCACTATAAGTTAACTGCATCTCAGGGGCTCTTCATAAGTTGCGTAACGCAAGGGGGAGTCAGCCGCAGCGTCATCTAACGATGCGCATGGGCACAAAAAGACGTTACATGGGGAAGGAGGTGGGGTGAAAAATTACAAGGTATGCGTAACATAATTAACGGGCGGATCCTAATGAATGGCTATATACATATCTGGCGCATAGGTGCTGCGCTGACAGAGCCTCAGGCATGATGCTCTCAGCTATACTATTACCTTGTGAATGTAATAGATAGTCTCTGAGTTATTTTATTACGAAATGCTGCATAGCACTTCGGAGCCGTTACCATTGTGCGCTGCCCACACAAAAGTAGGACATTGTTATTATTTATTCGATGAAGCCCTCTTATCTGTCTTGCGATTGCTCTTGACGTTCAGTTTCATGGATCAAAGGTAGCATAACTAATTGCAGTTCAGAGAGCCTCTCATATTTCAAAACTTAGAAACAAAACTTCGAAACAGCTATTTTGTTGGCAAAATTTTGTTTGGGAAATTTATCTATCCATCTATCTATCTATATATATATATATATATATATATATATATATATATACATTCAAATACCTTGGCCTCTGATATCATGAAGAAAGCCAAGCTGTGTACATTTTCGGCAATCTCTGTACGAGCCTCTCTATAAATGCCAAGCACACATACCACCTGACGGCAGTTCTCCCTTGCAGTCAATTTTGTTACCTGTGACCTAGTTAGCCCAGATATTAAATGTTTGAAAAATTAACTGAAGTTCTCCCTTGTTTCAGGACCGGAAAGCCAATGAGGACAGCTCCAACGCGCCGGTAGCCGCCGCCATCAGCAAGCTGAGCAGCATGCTCACCCTGGACAGCTGTCTCTGGGCTGGCATAGCTCTACACATCTGCGTCACCGTCGCTCGAAAACTCCCCTGAAGCTTCCTTGGAGCTACTGAACCGAGCTGTCACTGCCGGCACCACCTACAGGGCGTTGTTCATCATGCCGTCACGGTTATGATGTCTCTGACGTCTGAGATGTTCACGGGAGGGCGTTCCTCAAACGTGTATTTATGCGTGAACTGAATGCAGAAGCTGCCATAACTCCACCTGAAGACTCTTTTCCGTCGCCATATGGCTCTCCGCCCAGCCTGAGAGAGGCTGTCAGGCTGGAGAGAAGAGAGAGAAGAGAGAGAGAGAGAGAGAGAGAGAGTGATGCTGGATCGAGAGGAGAGAAGAGAGAGGGTGACACCACTCGTCTTTCAGAGCGACTCGTGCCGATTTCAAGCACGAGGCTCTTTGTATAGTAGTACCATGCGATCTTTCATACTGATAGTGTTGAGAAGAGTAGCATGCACTGGAAGCACTCGCTTTTCTAGAGTGCATCTGAATTTTCCAGGTTGACCTTTGTTCTGAAAATGAGTTCAAGCGAAGGCGACCCCAGCGTACACTCGATACCTAATAATATCGAATTCAATTTGTAGGCGGGTCTTGTACGATGCCCTTTGCGTCCTCAATATTTTCTGACTATATAAATGTGCCGTAGAATTAGTATTGTCAATGTCGTATGTGCACTTTGTAATTTGCGTTTTGCAGTTTTCTTAATTGCACTATTTTGTTTATGCGAGTTTTGGAATATCAGCGCAGAAGTTGTTTGTTTAAGAGAAAATGTGGGACTGAATACTTGCAGTATACTACGGTTGTGTGTAGGTAGCGGAGCCGTCGGTAATGTGAGATGGTATTCAATGTTGTAAATACAACAAATGGCATGATATGACTGGAAACCTGAAATACTAGTCTCGAAGGCCTAGTCAGGTGTTTTGACACAGTGGGTGTTGAAACATGAGGGTACACATTTTTAGCTTGCATTTTGTGGAGTTTTTCAATACAGAATTCAGGAGCTGGTGCGGCACCTATTGATTTTTATTTTTCCTTATAAGCTTGGTGTAAACGCTATTGCCGTTTTTGCAGTGTACATGTAATGATGTATAAGAATGCGATGGGTCTTATTACTGTAGACCCCACCAGTAAATACTACAGTCTTTCAAGAACAACACCAATAATCAAGCAAATAATCTCGATGGGCACGATCAAACTTGAACTTGAACCGAAGCCAATAACTTGTCCAAACCTCGCTGTGAATGATAGCTGTAAATTTCTCAAACTAATTATAACAGATCTTCATATTTCTGTGATATTACATTATATATTTTGAAACGCGACTGTCTGAAAGCGCCTAGTTTGAAGTGTGACTTTCGTCTCCTGTGTAAGAGAGGAATGAGTGCAAAAGACCACCTTGGATGGTTTTGTCTCACACTTGTCTTTCCGTGTAAGCTAGTCAGCACCGCAGGGAGTGCTCTCGCGTCGCGCCTCGATTACTAATTGTGAGATCCCTGAGCCGCAGAACTGTGCCGAATACACACTTTAGCTGTGTGAGTGTGAATACACGTGCTCTGTGTTAACGATTTGTGATGGGAGGAGTAGGGGCGTCGCCACGGAATTTTACTGGGGGATAGGTTCCGGGCTGGCGACGAGCAGGGGAAGTGGGCGAGGTAGAAAATTCTGAGAATTTCGGCTGCATATGAGACACTAACCACGATTCACTTCAATGCATTTATGTAGGTTCTCGCAGATAACATGGAGAAATGACAAAAATAAGCCGTCGTCCCAAATTTTGGGGGACATTTTCCCCTGACTCGCGAGTAGGCAGGACGCGTCTCTCCCGTCCTCCCTCCCGTTTTTGACGCCCATGAAGTAGGCGATATGTGCCCAGTGCTGAATCCCACAGAGACTGTTTCAAAAGCACGTGGCTAACAAGTCATCCACAGCAGAATAATTCACGTAGGGCATGTATGGTGCAGTACAAATCGTGGCATGCGTTCCTTAAACACGGTAGTAAAAATTGTAAGGACACATACATATCACTTTGATCCGTTTATTCTCGACATTAATGTAGGGTGTGTACTTATATTACTTTGTGGGTGCCCGGACACACCCAATGAGTCGTCGAGGTAATGTGGAAATATTGCTTTCATTTTCATGTTTATGGTTTTAAGCACTCAAACTTGGTTTTAAGCAGTTTAACAAGCCTGTGGGGAGGCTAAAACGCACTTTAGATAATTTTTGGTAGTACGCTTCTTGACGTTGATGCAAATTTGGAAACCCCATATTATCCTGAAAATCCAGGTCCATGCCTTTATGCCTATGGCATGCATTTTAATAGATATGAGGATAAGAGAAACGAGTGGAAGAAACATGATGGAATGGTATTTCTTTAAATTGTCGATTTCTTCGAAAATCAGTCATCGTTCGTCACTGTTATTGTTTTTGGATTTTTTATGTTGAGGCAGAGCATGCCCACTTCTAGGCTAAACTTATGTGTTTCTCTGCCGTCACTATTTTAAAGACGTTGGTGCAAATAATAGCATAAGGAAATAAATGTATGTATCTAGATGATAGACAGCTATTCGAATGTCACAAAAATGTTAAAGAGACCAGCTAGACCAAAACAAAGAAGTATTTAGAATGCTGTTCCGCCTTTTCCGTACTAAATTTGGAATCTTGCATCACGACTCTAAGCTCATGATGGTCCAACAGAAGCTTTTCTTTACCAGCGACTGATGGGGCCCCAATTCACAAACCCGGTAGTGATTGTAACAGACACCTCGAAAATGTGTCATGTATAGGGAGGATACACATTTCGTTCCGGAGATATGAATGCCAGGAGCAGCACCCGAACTGTTGAAGTACAATCTATTTTTCCGACCCAGCCACGACAACGGGATCTCAGGGATGGGAAAACTAATCACCATAGGCGGATCCAGGATTGCCATCGAGGGGAGGGGCAAATGGTCGGGGACAGGGGCGCAACTTTATGTTTTCGATTGGGGGGCACCCGGCTCGAAAGAGGGCCCGTACATGATGGGGGGCCCGTACATGATGGGGGCCCGTATTTTTTTAATGACAATGTGACCGAAAAAACGTATTTTCGACCGTTTGTTGTCGAAAGCTGACTGCAAAGGTTAAATAACAATTTTTAGCGCGCTATTCGTCACTGTTCCTGATTTGCACTAATTAGCCCAAAAAGTAGTCAGAAGACCCAATCTTTTGAACGAGCTGCCAAACTATGTAAGGATATTGGACAAGTAGGTGTCTACTTACCGTCTTTGTCGTCCACGTGGATGCTCTCCTCCGGAGGTAAAACGGGATCAGCCCCGAACGACGCAGGAGGGATGGATGCTGGAGGGTCTTTTAGCAAACGGGATCCGGCTGATGGCCTGGCCGAGGAAGGCAATGATCAGGAAAAGAAGGATTGGAATTACAACCTTACTTTACCGTTTTGCTGGAAACTATACACATTGCACTTTTCCGAGTTAGTTTTAAATTGTGGTTTTAATTTTTTGCGGTCGATAAATGAACGTAGCCTGCAAAGTACCAAAAATAGTAGTGATATGAACTACTTTAAGTGGACGCGTACGTTGCTAGAGATTAAATGCAAATATGATCGGGGTCATTTTATAACAGTTTGCAAAATTAGCAAGACGATTCTAGATTCATAGTATACCTGAAAAATGTACAAATTTGGGTAGTTTTGCCAGAGCAGCCCCTGGGTATTGAATGTTCTTTGTTTTACGCTTTTGTGCACCCGACTTATGTTTATACTGTCCAACCATTTTAACATTCACACCTGGAACGAAATCGCATTATCGCGAATAATTTGATACAAATGGAAGGTAGAGATCGAAGTGCGAAATTCCTTTATCAGCGGGGAAATCGAACCTACTGATATTTATGTTACATGATCAAGACACCTTTTTCTGATCCATTCACCTTGCCAGTTCATGGCATTGTACAACACTGGGTACCGGTCGAGGGGTACTATGAATAGGTGGTACTGCCTATTTCCCTTTACAATCCTCATATAGGATCAGTACAAAAGGAATGGGGGGCCTAACATTTCTCACGCCCCATCCATTTTTCCCGAATGTTGCATGGAACCGGCCGCACGTTGCCCCGGGAAAACCACAGGGGGCCCGCAAGCATGGCAGGAGGCCGGTTTCGGCAACAGGGAGCACGGATACACCACCTGGGGCACGAAACTGCTCACAAATAAGGAACTTCTGCACATACGCGACTAACACAACAGCTTCAGTTTCTGCACGATATTCTTAGACCACAAGGGGCCCAGACAGACCACATAGGGCCTGAGCACACCAAAGGGGCCGGGCAGACCACAGGGACCCAGAAAACCATAGGACGCCGGTAAGCCCAAAAGGGGCCCGAGCAGACCACACACAGCCAGCAATTTGGCTGGACTCTGCCCGATAGATGCTGGGCTTTGACTGGGCAGAGCCCGCGTGTAAGGGCTCAGCCCAGGTCCGGCTCCGCTCCGTCTGGGCAGAGCCCATGGTCAAGCAAGACCGGGCTCTACCGCTCGGGCAAGTTGTCATCCCCCGACCTAATGTCGGGCTCAGCCCGAGTCTATGTGGCTCAGCTATGAGTCTTAGGGCTCGGGCAGAGCCCGACCCAGCCCGCTCTGGGCCCGGTCGGAATTGCTGGCTGGGCAGCGGGCCCGGGCAGACCACACGGGGCCTGGACAGATGAAAGGACCCGGGCAGACCACAGGGACCCGAGCTGAACACAGGGGCCGGGCTAACCACGGAGGGGCCCCAATCTGGAAAGTATGGCAGCAGACCTGACGAGTCTGCACCAGCCTTGTAGATTTTCGCACCACCAGCAGCCTAAAATTCACACCAAGCATTGGTGAGAAATTTCATTGACCCGGAAATTTCGATGTTTTTACCAGTTTCTCCCTTCTCAGATCTCTGTGGGCGTTTGATTTGAGCTCCCCCGCACCATACAGCAAAATTGGGCACTTGTTTGCTCCAAAGTTCGAACCACCTGAAGGGTGTCCGCACCACGAGATCTCGCCAAAAGTGCCATACTTTGCAGACTGGGAGGGGCCCGGGCAAACCGGCCCGCGCAGACAAAAGGGGCCCCGAACGGACAAAAGGGGGTCCGCAGAGACTACACAGAGGCCCGGACAGGCCAAAAGGGTTCCGGGAAAACCACAGGAGGCCCGGGCAGACTACAAGGGGCTCGATCAGAACAAAATGGGCACTAGCAGACAAGGGGTCCGTGCAGACCAAATGGGACCCGGCCAGTCTGCAAAGTATGGCAGCAGGCCAGACGAGTCGCACTAGCCATCCAAAATTATTGCACCACCAGCCCAAAAAAATTCTCACCAATCTGCCAGATACTAGGGAGAAAAACGCACACATTCCTACCCACTCGATGCAATACTACCTCTCTTATTAGTTAGTGAAGGAAATTTTATAAAGCCCCCTCCTGTGTCTTCCTAACTATTCAGTCATTATTTTTTTTTAGTGTTCAGTGTCAACTTCCTCGCACCAGTCTTGCAAATTCGCACCAGGCTGATAAAATTTGCACCACTCGCTCCTGTCTCCAAGGGCACTCGCACCGACGAGATCTCGTCCAAAATGCCATACTTTGCACACTGGGGCCCGGGCAGACCACAGGGGCCCGGACAGGCCACAGGGGGCCCGATCAGACCAATAGGGGCCCGGGATACCACAGGGGCCCGCATGGCAAGCATGGCAGAGGCTGGTTGCAGTTACACGAACCGCATCCATGGCAGGCCCGTCTGCATCCACAGGGTATTAACTACTGGGAGTAGGGACCGGGCTGCAGCCACCAGGGGGCGGGGCGAATGGGGTGGCCACCAGGGGGGGAGCGAATGGGGCAGCCACCCCTTAAACCCAAGAGCCTCTGAGGACGAAATGCCGCCCCCAAACCCTCCCCTCCTCCAGGATGCAACGATTGGTCGCCCTTTGGGTGAAAAGTGCGTCCTTCGGGTGGCTAAGTGCCGCCCTGTCCCCTGAGGCTTTGCCCCTCCCCTTACCCAAATTCTAGATACGTCACTGGCGGCCATAGGGGCAAAAGATTCTCCAAGTCCTGGTATTTAGCCATCAGGGGAGCCGGACAGGGGAGCCGGACGGACCATTCGCCGGCGGACGCACATTATTTAACCCAGATTTGACGACAAGATTTGATACACTTTTTTACAGACAAATTTAAGAGATTTAAATTTGTCTGTACTTAAAATTCCACTAGAACAAACAAAAATGGAAAACTTCATGCACATTTCTGACAAAAATGCCTAGAAATATATCAATGAAGAAAAGTAGTGCCGGCAGAGAGATGCAAAAATAACAAACATGTCAATTTATTAAGCCAGTACTTATCGGAACGGGCCCGGTTGCGCGCGGTGGGGGGGTGGTGAACTACAGGGGGTCGTAAGCAAGGCAAGGAGCCCGGCTAGAGCCAGAGGAGGCCTGGGTAGCCCAGAGGGAGCCTGAAATTATAGCACGGATTCCCGGATACAGCGAAGTGGGAGGAGTGGAATCAGGGGCGGATTCAGGCCGATGGTGGGGGAGGGGGCAACGGAGCCCCAAATCGTGAAAAAACATGGTTTTTGTTTGAAGAAAATCCGTAAAAATTGGTAAAATCGAGGGACTTGGCGAGGGCATCAAATCCCCCAATTTTACCTTTACCCCCTGGATCCGCTAGTGCTGTGGTTCCTTGCAGACCACAGGGACACGGACAAGCCATAGGAGCCCGGGCAAATTTCAAGGGGCCGGGCAGACCGCAGGGGGCTGGGTAGACCACAGGGGGCCCGAGCAGACCACAGAGGGCCCGGGCAGACTAAAAGGAGCCCAGACCGCCCACAAGGGGCGCAGGCAGACCACAGGGGCCCGGGCGGACCACACAGGACCCAGGCACACTACAAAAAGCCCATACCACCTACAAAGGCCCCGGGCAGACTAAAAGGGTCCAAGGCAGAATACAAGGAGCCCGGTTGCAGTCACAGAGGAAATAAAAAGGTCCCGAGACTGCCAGAAATAGGGCCCAGGATGCAGTCAAAATGGGCCTGAGAATATCGTTAGGGGCCCGTTTGCGGACACAGCGATTATGGGTGGCCCTAAAGGGGACCGCACCCAAGCAAGCATGTCAGGGAGCCCGACCGCAGCCACAGCAAGCCCAGATAGACCACGGGGCCCCGCACTCATGGCAAGGGCCCGTCCGTGGCATTAGAGGACCCGCGCCTCCTGGACCACAGGGAGCCCAGTTGCAGTCACAGGTCCCGGTTGTAGTCACAGGGGGCCCGGGTGGATCACAGGCGCCCGGTTGCGGTGACAGGGGCTCGGGCGGATCACAGAGGGCTCGGTTGCAGTCACAGGAGCCAGGGTGGATAACAGGGGGCCGGGTGGATTCCAGGGACCCGGTTGCAGTCACAGGTGGCCCGGTTGGACCACAGGGAATCCGTTTGCCGTCACAGGGGGCCCGGGTGGATCTCAGGGGGCCCGGTTGCAGTCAAAGAGGGCCCGTGTGGATCACATGGGGCCCAGGATGGATCACGGGGGCCCCAGGTGGATTACAGGGTGCCCGATTGCAGTCACAGGCAGAGCTGCAAAAAGTCGGGCTCTCGGGTCATAAAGTGCCCGACAGATTTTAGGGCACGGTATGGTCCTGCGACAGATCTTACAATCTGTGAGAAAAAAATCTTAAAAGGAAACAGAAAATATTTTTTGTTCTAAAAAAACTCAATATTAGAATTGTCACCTCTTTCACTCAACAAGTTTTTCATGAATTTGCACCTCTCCCATATCAAGCCAGTGTGCGGCAAGAACCGATGGAAAATGGAGGGACTTATGAATCGAGGGACCTTTGAATAGAGGGCCTTATGCACAGAGGGCCTTTTAAACGTCACCCAGAAAATCCTCTGCTGGAAAAATTCCTTCACCGGCCTGTCGGGCCCGATTTGTATTCCATAGCACGCGACAGCTTGGCCCGACAGGCCGCTGTAAAGGACTTTAGACAGGCAAAACAGTTTTTTTCCTTCGTTTCCTTCGTTTGGAAGTACGCTCAACGCTGCCGCAAGGGCGCTGTTTGAACAGCGGCCTTGCGGCAAAGCCGGTGTAAAAGGTATCTTTGGTTTGAAAAGCAGCCCTGCGGTTTGGTGTGTTGCGTTGTGGATATGGCGGAGGCCAAGGCCCTAGAATCCCGTGGTGTGGTGGAGGCAATACGTTGCAAGGTTGTGTTTTTGACTATGTTTCTCTTGCATTACTTTGGTATACATCTTGAGTAAACTGGTTGAGTCTGGATTTCATCGTCCATAGTTGAAGGGCTGATAAATGGCTCCGATTAAGCTGAAGCCCCTTCCACCGTCCCGTGTCAAGCTTAAATGTGGATTTGAGGGATGTGGGTATTTTGGCGAAAAACGTTTTTTAAGGAGCATCAGCGAATCAAGCATTCTGGGCTGCCCTGCAAGTTCAGGAACAGCGGTTTTGGTCAAGGAGGTCGTTTTGAAGCATGGATCAAACAGCGGGCAGATCAGAACAGTGTGGGGAGAAAACAAACAAGTAAGCGATGTGGTGTTCGTTGTAATTTCGGCAGCTTACATTTATTTCCACACAGTATGTTATGCTCACTGTTGATCAATAATTTTAAATGATATTAATAAGGGAAAAATGAGTTTTACCAGCACACTGGTCAAATTAGACTAAAACATTTGATTTTCCCTTCCGTCTTCTTTTAAATCCAATGCCTGTTTGTCCAGAATTAACCACAAAAGTTGCATACCTTCATCAGTGGATTTGTAGATGCCAAAGAAACAAAACTCTTCACCTTTCCACATTAATTTGTGTTTTAAGTACCAAACTATTTCTCCCATTTCATTTTATTCACTTACCTAAATATGCCTATGATCTATGTCAAGGGGACAAAGATATAACAAAAACACAGCCTAGTGCAACCTTTACTCATTCCTCTTACTCTAAATTTCCTTGGAAACATGATATTTATTTGACAGTTACTATCTAACTGACTTAAGGTTATTTATTAGCCTCATGAACTTCAGATCCTAAACCACGTACCCTCATGAAAATGAGCACGGCAATGCATGAAAAACTTTGAAATAGCCAACAGCTTCAAAATTTGGGATTTTTCATGTAAACATGCATTTAAAAGTCATGGAAAGCTAATATTACATGTTTGTATTCAACTACAAGTAGCCATGATCCTTAAAAAACACTTTCAAATATCAAAAAAGTACCCCTCCAATCTTGTTTGTCTGGCCATCAGAGCAAAATCCATATATAAATTTTGGGGGTTTCTTCCAAATTACCCCCTCCCACCTCCAAAAAAACTGAAATCATGAAAATCTGCAGAAGCTGGCATAAGTAACCGCATGGTATGGGAACCAGGTCAGCTTTCTTCCATTGCAAACTATATTTTTAAGTATTCTGGGCTGGACTATGTAACATAATAACAAAATATCACTTATTCTCATTCTAGTGCAGCATTTTTTGTCAATGGCGGCTGCAGAGGACTGAAAAAGGGGGTCTGCTTTTCATGTTATTGTATATTTCCACCTGTGACCTAAATCATCTGAATTCAAGACCGAGTCTTATTCAAGAACCAGTCGAGCTGACTTTGACACACACTATTGGTATGCTGTACGTCCATAAATCTCAAATTACATCCAATAATAAATTTCCTTTACCAATGGTGACTCCAGAAAATGATAATTGGTGGTTCGGTATTCAATTTGTTATAGGTTTCTGCCGATAACCTGAATTTCCTGAGCGAGTCTGGTAATTGAAAACCCGAAGAACAGTCTCAGTTCTAGAGTTTTGAAAATTAATAGACTTGTGTCATTCCACTTAGATTTGCCATAGGCGGCTTCAGAGCACGAAAAATAAGGATATCACACATATAAGGATCAGAGCACAAAAATAAGGAATAATGATATCCATTGGTGCCAAACTGGAAGTATTTTATGCTAATTTTAGTATTTTCCATTAAGAATGTGGAAAATGAGTAGAAACATTTTACCAATTGAATGGGTTTTAGACAATTTTAATAGTCCTATCCTAGCCACCCGACAGATTTGGAGGTTTTTTCGAAAGTGCCCGACAGATTTGAGATATTTTGCAGCTCTGGTCACAGGGGGCGCGGGTGGATCATAGTGGGTCCGGGTGGATCACAAAGGGCCCGGTTGCAGTCATAGGGGGCCCGGTTGCAGTCACATAGTGTATGGTTGCAGTCACAGGGGCCCCGAGTGGATCACAGATGGCCCGGTTGCAGTCCCAGGGGGCCCGGGGTATCACAGAGGGCCCGGTTGCAGTCACAGTGGGCCGGGTGGATTACAGGGGGCCCGGTTGCAGTCACAGGGGGCCGGATGGCTCACAGAGGGCCCGTTTGCAATCACAGGGGACCCGGGTGGATCACAGATGGCCCGGGTGGATCTTAACCCGCGCCCCACCGGGGGTCCGGCGCCACCTTCGCCCCACCGGGGGGCCATCGATGGCCCCCCCTCTAACTCCGAAAATATGGGCGTTAGCGCAAATCTGCAAAGTGCAATAGAAAGCTCGCGTGAATTCAGTAAGAAATTACTTCGCATGTTTTAGTGCTCAGGTCAATGGTTTGACCTCCAGAGGCCAAATTAGGTCAAGATCGGCTATTTTCACTCAAATATGCAATGATTAAGCAAACTGGGCATAACTCTTATGTCATTAGAGCTACTGAGGCCTGGTAAAGTACATTTGATAGCAAATTGCCAGTACTTTTTCCGCTATGTGGAACGTAAAGACCTCCCGCCAGTGGTTTGACCGTCAGAGGTCACCTCGTGACCTAATATGACCTGAGGTCACGAAAGGTCAAAAAGTGACTTTGCCGTATATCAAATGAAAGCCAGTGACAAGACAAACACGATGGTTTTTGTTTCACTGCTCTAGCTCATTTAGGTCAAAAGTTATTGTCAAAATACTGTTTTTGACCTCTGGTGACCTTGGATGACCTTGGAAAAGTCAAAGGGCAAATATGACCCCTGGGATCCGTGAAAGGCAGTCCAAAAACGTTGTTCTGAGCAGTCTGAGTATTTGCAATCATTTTTGTGGCTTTTATATCATGAAATAGCTTTTCCCCATGCTTTTCCAATGGGAGAGGTCGCCTCGTGACCTGACCTCAGGGCACGAAATCGAAAAATCCCGGATATACACCTTGTAGACCCTGGAGGGGTCATGAAGTGTAGGAAGATTCAAATCGATCGACTTTGAAATGTAGCTCTTACAGAGCTCTAAAGGTGAAGTGAGGTGACCTTGGTTGACCTCGTCTGGTGACCTGACCTTGGGTGACCCGGGGTAAAAAATTTCAGGGATGATGGGAAAATGATGCAGTGAGAGGTAAAGCCCTCAATCACGGTGCTGCGCCTCGTCGTTTTTCTGCTATCCCGGAAAAACCTTAGGGGGGCCATCGATGGCCCCCCCCGGTGGGGCGAGGGTTAACTGGCCTGGTTGTAATCACAGGGGGGTCCGGTTGCAGTCACAGAGGGCCCGGGTGGATCACAGGGGCCCGGTCGCAGTCACAGGGGGCCTGAGTGAATCATAGGGGGCCCGGTTGCAGTCACAGGGGCCCCGGATGGATCACAGATGGCCCAGTTGCAGTCACAGGGGGCCCGGGTGGATGACAGGGGGCCCGGTTTCAGTCACAGGTGGCCCGGTTGGACCACAGGGAATCCTTTTGCAGTCACAGGGGCCCGGGTGGATCTCAGGGGGCCCGGTTGCAGTCAAAGAGGGCCCGTGTGGATCACAGAGGGCCCAGGATGGATCACATGGGGCCCCGGGTGGATCACAGGGGCCCCCAGGTGGATTACAGGGGGCCCGGGTGGATCAAAGTGGGCCCGGTTGCAGTCACAGAGTGCCTGGTTGCAGTCACAGGGGCCCCGGGTGGATCACAGATGGCCCGGGTGTATCACAGGGGGCCCGGTTACAGTCACAGGGGCTCCGGTTGGATCATAGGGGGCCCGGTTGTAATTACAGGGGGGCCTGGGTGGATCACATGTGGCCCGGTCTCAGTCACAGGGGGACTGGGTGGATCATAGGGGGGCCCGGTTGCAGTCACAGGGGCCCCGGGTGGATCACAGATAGCCCAGTTGCAGTCACAGGGGGCCCGGGTGGATGACAGGGGGCCCGGTTTCAGTCACAAGGGGCCCGGGTGGATCATAGATGGCCCGGTTGCAGTCACAGGGGGCCCGGATGGAGTCACAGGGGCCCGGGTGAATCATAGGGGGCCCGATTGTAATACAGGGGGCCCGGGTTGATAACAGATGGCCCGATCCCAGTCACAGGGGGCCCGGGTGGATGATAGGGGGCCCGGTTGTAATCACAGGGAGCCCGGGTGGATTACAGGGGGCTCGGTTGCAGTCAAAGATGGGCCGGGTGGATCACAGAGGGCCCGGTTGCAGTCACAGGGGCCCAGGTTGGATCACAGATGGCCCGGTTGCAGTCACAGGGGGCCCGGTTGGAGTCACAGGGGCCCCAGGTGGATTACAGATGGCCCGGTTGCAGTCACAGGGGGCCCGGGTGGATCATAGGGGCCCGGTTGTAATTACAGGGGGCCCGGGTGGATCACATGGGGCCCGGTTGTAGTCACAGGGGGCCCGAGTGGATTACAGGGGGCCCGGTTTCAGTCACAGGGGGCCCGGGTGGATCATAGATGGCACGCTTGCAGTCACAGGGGGCCCGGTTGGAGTCACACGGGCCCGGGTGGATCATATGGGGCCCGGTTATAATTAAAGGGGGCCCGGGTGGATAACAGAGGGTCCGGTTGCAGTCGCAGGGGACCGGGTGGATCGCAGAGGGCCCGGTTGCAGTCACAGGGGCCCCGGTGGATCACAGTTGGCTCTGTCCTAGTCACAGGGGGCCCGGGTGTATCACAGGGGTCCGGGTGGATGATAGGGGACCCGGTTGTAATCACAGGGAGCCCGGGTGGATTACAGGGGGCCCGGTTGCAGTCACAGGTGGGCCGGGTGGATCACAGATGGCCCGGTTGTAGTCACAGGGAGCTCGGGTGGATGACAGGGGGCCCGGTTGCAGTCACAGGGGCCCGGGTGGATCACAGGGGGCCCGGCTGGATCACAGGGGCCCGGGTGGATCACAGAGGGCCCGGTTGGATGACAGGAGGCCCGAGACTGCCGGAATTAGGGACCCGGCTGCAGTTAAAGTGGGCCTGAAAAAATATCGTTAGGGACCCGGTTGCGGACACCGAGGTTAAAGGTGGCCCACAGGGCACCCGTAAGCATGCCAGGGAGCCTGGCCTCAGCCAAAGCTAGCCCAAGTAGACCACTGGGGCCCGGAATCGTGGCAGGGGCCCGGCTCTGTCCGCAGGGGCCCGCAACTTGGGATTGGGGGAGGCTCGTCGGGTCATTGGGGGGGGCTTCTCCGAGCATTGGGGGGCTCGAGCCCCCAAATATATGGAAACTTGCGCCCCTGGTCGGGGAGGGGGCATCCGGAGGAGGGAACCATTTTTGGGCGGCAAAAGCAAAATTTCAAGGGATCGCTGTCTACCTTTCAGGGGGCGCTGTGAAAGTTTCACAGGGCACCGAGGTTCGATCGGGAGGCAAGTGCCCCCTTTTTGCCCCCTTGATCCGCCTATACCAATATCCTGATTATGTGGACAACGTAAGCGATTCTTCAGGACAACCAAGCCCTGATGTTTTTATGAGTGCTATTTTTGTCTAATTTGATTACTTATTCTAAGCTTCTACGGGATTAGGAATAATTCTGGGACCCGCTCAAAATCAAACAGCTGTACTGAGTAGTGATTAAGGGCCGAGGCGCAGAGTAATGTAGGAAGCCATGTATTTGGTTTCCATTTCTCAACCATGGTTTTGAGATGGTTTTTGTTTAGATTCAGGGTAACCACTTCCACCATAGATAAGATAGCGTTTAATACTGATAAAGATGTATGCTCCAATTCAGAATTTGTAATAGTAATTCCCACATGTCAGTCTCTTCCAAGTCGCAATCAGAGTAGAAAGGGACATGAGTCTCTAGAAAAGAAGCCATAGACGCCAAGTTATCTAAGCTTCTCTCACGGTATTCAGTTCACAGCGGTGCAAGCTCATAGCTTCCACTTTGACGCCACCAGCACCGAGATTACTCCCACCAGTGAACGCCGACTTCGCTCGCAGCTATGCAGACCTGTCGTAACCAGCCATTCAGCACACAGGCGTCACGAGCTTCCGCAGCCTCTGCAGCTTGTCGCAAGCTCGATCAATGGCGCGGCCCGACGCGAGCACGGGCACTGGACGGCGCTAATGTCATTAACAGCAGCTCCTTGTGTAGTCAGTGCAGCCCGACCTCTCCAGACTGAGGCCTGGCATGCAGCACGGCTCTGGCGGAAACCCAGCAGGAATTACAGGGTCGATGAGGGGCTAGTATGTGGAGATAAATAGGACTAGTACAGATATGTGGAAAGAAATATATTGTTGAAAATGCACTGCTATTGAAAACTGTACATTGATTTCATCACGTTTTAGGTGAGTTGTAATGTATTTTGTTCTAGTCCTAGTCAATATCATCTTGAAACATAAGAAACGTTGATATGAATCACTTGAGAACATCCTTTAAGCAGATTTGCATGTCTTTACCCATGTGACAGGGTTGATGGCTATCTACAAATTGAACAGCTTTCTCTCTCCCTGTTGCAGGCACTATACGCGAGACAACATCTCTGCTCATCTGTTGAGATACACAGCCTGCACTCATCTCAGCGCTCGGTGAACGCAGTCATTTGATACGGCCGTATATTTTTACACGGTCGTAAAGGACCGCCCGGCCGGGCCGGCCGCTCAGCATTAGCAGCAACGGCACTTGTGTTATCGACAGTGAGGCGCCTCGCCGGGGCGCAGACACCGTTCCGCTTTAGCAGTTTCCAGCGCTGCAGCGGACAGCCAGAAGCCCATGTTAGCCCACCGGCACTCATCAGGTACGGCTCATTCGTCTTAGTGGCGATCGGTGGCCGCGCTCGGCTGTTACTGACCACTTACGGCCCGTCGATCCCGACGATACACATCTCCCGGGGCCATTTAGCCGCGACGGACGTCAGCTGCTGCGCCGCAAATGTCTTCCTACGGCGAACGGTGACGCACCACATCGCGCGGAAGCTGGCTGCTCAGCAGGGGTCGCTCTCGCTCACCGCCAGAGCCTGAGGCGACGTCTGTGGAAGTGTATCGCGCCTGCACAGCGGTGAGTGGGTGGAGTATTTATGTCGTCCGGTGACGATGGCGCGTCCTGGGCGGCCGGAAGCGGACGGGGCGGACGAGCAGCGGCGAGGTTCTTATGGCGCACCAGAGCGCAAGCCCTGCGCGACGCACTGGAAACACGAGCTTTGTGTTGAAACGTGAGCCGTGCGCCTGCTGTTCGCCTCCAAAAACGCCGGGGAAGCGCCGTCTCGCAGGAAATGGACCGTGGTGACCTTGACCGGCTGAATGGTGCTGATAGAACTGTGCTGACAGAAGCACTTTAAAACTATCGACACGAGCGTAACTTGACCTTTGCTGATTTTTGTTAACGGAGATGCATTGCGTCTCCAAAGTCATCCAGAGCTGACGTCGGCAGATTTCCGGTGAATCCAGCACCTCTGCCTCTTGCTTACAAACCGAGTGAGAGCTATCAGTTTCCGGACCCAGGCTCACATTGAAATTCAAAGGCGTGCCTAAAGGCATTACCGACAACGGCATGCTGAAAGCGCTTCCTTGTAAATGTTGCTGAAACGTCGGGAAAATCGACGAAAATGCAGAGATGTGAAGCTCGGCTTTAACATTGAGCTGATACGGGCGACCGCACTCAATTCGCCCACACACTGGGAAACATATGCTGATAGAGAGGTCAAGAATGGAACTGATTTATTTATTTATTTATTTATTTATTACTTCATCGAGCGCCCACAAAAATGGCTAGCCAACACATTTAACACTGAGTTGTACAGAAAACACATTAAGAACACTAAAAAACCAGGTTTGATTTTCAAGTGACACAACAACAACACCCGATAACAAATATCACGTTCACTTCCGACGTGGTACTTAACCAGCACATCAAGTGTTTTAAGGCATGAGTCGCGGTCTTGTGGTGTTCGATATCAGAAACTAAAAAGATCAGTAGTGATATGTCATTGGACAGTGTGCGAACACGAAGTGTTATCAGAGGTGAAATCAATCCTTCGGGTGTCGAAAGTCCAGAATAAACAGAGCCAACCGAGCGGTCGCGCATAGGACCGCTCACGAAAGCCTGTAAAAACCATCCTTCAAGCATGACACGTGTAGTGTTTATAAGACCAATTCGAGTCCAGGTAAACATGCATATTCGAACATCTTTCAGTTTCGACAATCGCCCTCCAAAAAAAGTGTCCAGCCGACAAAGTCACGAGATTTAAGAGTCAAAAACAGAGGGCATTGGTCAGTATGCGCTAGCGTCGGGTTTGTCGAAAGTATTTTACGGTATCACAGAAATCTTCAGCAGCACCAAACTTTAATGTCCCATGCAGTTTCAGAGTCTATACATTATCAAGATCTCAATGCACATTAAAATATCGTCAGCTACATCTAGCCACACGTTCTATAGGAAAAACACTAAACACCAATTTGCAAGAAACGCGGAGCACTCGAAAGAGCCACCAGCGATCATCAGCGACCACTGATGCTAAAATGATGGCAGTGATGTAGGTAGAAATGCAAATACCGGTGCCAAAGTCAAGAATTGTATTTGTGTGCGATATTTTACACCAAACGAGAGAAGAAACAGCTGTTGGCCTTTTTTACCTTTGACCTTATGACCTTTTAGGACCTGTTTTTGTTTAGATTGATAAGTCACTGTAATTGTGACTTTCCATCTGAGGCACTTTCAGTCAGATCCCCACATCATGGAAAAAGAAAATTCGGAACAGAAGCTGGAAGTGCTAGCCAATAGAGGAGTAGATCCAGCTCGTGGTAATCTTTTCCTAAAAACTGAACCTCAAAATGATAATTGTGTCCTTATGATACTCCATAGCTGACTATCCTGTACTATGCCTGGGTTCTACAGATGACACATTTTGCTGGAATTGAATGGTCTCTGAATGCTGGAATTCCAGACTCCCTGTCTCGCGCCTTGTCAGGGCCCAATAAGACACTGCTGCCTGCATTTGACACACCATATTAGGTTTGCCGCCCCGCCGAGCGGCCGCGGCGGTGGATTTGCCCGGAAGCACATCGGTCAATAAAGCGAACGCGAAAAGCAAATATCGCAGAGCTTACGACAAAGCCGTGCATTTGGAAAAACTCGCACCGATCGTGGCGTGAATTCAAATGCTGTGTGAATCGCTGGATTTAGGGTCTTGGGTGAGCGGCGTGACATCAGCGGGACAGACTCCGTCAGGGAGAGACCCGCACGTGACTTCCCAGTGTAGCCCGCGGCGCTGGTCAATGGGACAGGACGGCAGCATTTGCATACAAATGAGACCCGGACGCCACTCGGTCGGCGCGCGACAAAAGAGACGCTCTCCATAGCCTACAAATGTGACGCACTCGACGCCAGAATCTGGAATTCAATCTAGTTTGGTTTCTGTAGTGTAGAAAGACCTCACCATTGTGTTTCAGCGTTAGAAACATCGGTGGCACTACTGACACACCGTCACAAGTGATGAAACCAACTCCGGCGGCACATCTGCTTCGCGTTTGCCGCGGTT
The DNA here is from genome assembly GCA_034440635.1 of Lepas anatifera. Lineage (NCBI taxonomy): Eukaryota > Metazoa > Arthropoda > Thecostraca > Lepadidae > Lepas > Lepas anatifera. The sequence goes on along the minus strand of JAOTON010001130.1, from coordinate 61,550 downwards.
GCCACGGTTACATTTGCGCCGAGTTTGCTGTAGTTGCTACGGTTACGGCGCGGATTTGAGCCGTCGACGGACGCGCAGGCCGTTTTTACCGAGGCGGTATGGGCCTGGCGGTGGGCTAATCTTGGCTGTTAGCGGCAGCCGTGCAAAGCATCGACAGGCAGAACTGTGTTGGAGAGAGAGAGGGGGAGAGGGGGAGAGGGGGTGAGAGGGGGAGAGGGAGAGAGAACGGGATAGATAGAGACAGAGAGAGAGAGGAGAGAGAGAGAGAGAGAAAAGAAAAAGAGAGACAGAAACAGAGGAGAGAGAGAGGGAGAGAGGAAAAGAGCGAGATAGGGAGAGAGGGAGTGAGAAAGAATGAGAGATTTAGAGGTAACACAAAATGCTAATTATTTGCCTTAATTCTTCATGCTAATGATTAGGTATATCTGTTTTGTGTATATTTGCGTGCTCTTAAATTATACTTTATGGGATTTTGTCAACTCTCTTCTTACTATAAGTTTCTACTTCCATTTCTAGCTATGCTCGGTTGGTCTTCCAGTGAGCCAACTTGATATCATCCTTGATAAAAGCGTTGAGTTTATTTCATTTCTGCTGCTGACGGTCCTCCACGGCCTCACCCTGAAAGAGAGTCACTTCACCTTGCGAATTGAACACACGCTTCCCTTAAAGGGACATTGTCGCAAAATTTTTTATTGGCTAGATCAAAAGGTTACAAAAAGTTGTTTCAGAAGTCATATTCTCATTTTTGCAAATTCAGGCTCAAAATGCCTCAAAATCGGCCTCAAAGTCAACATTTATAGACGACTTTACCGAGTCCTTATGGTAACGATAAAGTGACGTAGTCCCGGCTATAGCTATCAATCTATATATGAAAGAATGTCAAACATTTCTTTTAAAGCAGTTCATTAGCTAAAACCTATAATATCAAAAATTGTTCTATAAAAATAGATTTCCAAAACGCTTTTGAAAGAGAAATATAGGACTTTAAAGAAATACTATCAACCAATCAGAAGCCCAGTCCTTATAGGATCTGGTCACGTGGGCTTATCTTACATCAATGTGATGTCATTACGGCTCTCGCTGAGTTATCGATATCTACCATTTCAAAGGCCGCGGCAAACACGGAGATATGAATACAAATTCTATAAGACTTATTAGCGCTTCGGCCAGGCCCGATCACCATAAAGATTATAATTAATAATTGTTCGTTATTGCATGATTGCATTGCAGCGACAATGATACAATAAAAAGATACGGGTAGCGCCATCCAGAAGAGTCTCTTTTGAGGCATAACGAAAGTTTTTGGTGGTTTTACGGACGAGGAGATAGTCGCCGCTCCGGTCTCGTGATCAACATATCAATATCGTCGGTTATCTGTACGTAAAATATTTAGAGCCTTTGATGTGGTCAATTAAGATTTTCGTCGAGGTAAAAAATGTATGAGTGAAAAGTTAATGAAACAATTTTATTTTTTGCCATCCATCGTTTCTGGCCACGAATGCTTATGGAGGTTTTGTGTAGTGAGTGTAGTGAGTTAGGTAGTCAGGCACTAATCCTATCAAATATGGGCAATGCATTTAATGTTTCTGTTCTGCATTAATTAGGTTCACGAAGTTTCCAGAAAGCAAATTGTATGCTTAATTGATAACTATTCATTTTGGCACACTATTATAGCTGTGGTCTCATTCCGTCTGTCAACACCAATCAGCGAGCAGCATTGAGTCTATGTCACATGACTATAGCCTCTCCCTGAGAGCAAATCTTAGAACCAATCTTAGATTTACAGGCTGTCAACCTGCTGTGGTGCTGCTGGAAAAACAGTAACAGCGCAACAGTGGTAGCATACTATTTTGTGATTGGTAGATAAGTATTCTGGTTCATTTTTGTTTGATAAGCAGTAGCACATACTAGAGGCAGTTGTGGCACTGATATTTCCTTTCTAGAGAGGTTCGAGGGCCTGCGGACAAGACTGTGCTGACAGATGGAACAATGCTTATGAGTAGTGTCAATGCCAAAAATCCTTCTTTTATTGTTGCACAGGTCAACTTGTGTACCAAAATGGGTGAAAATGATTGGTGATGGCAATTTTCCAAGGATTGTTTAGGCATATTATTTTTTAATGTCCCATATTCCCTCTCTTTTTGGTGTAACTTTATATTTACAATATCTGTGCACTCTAGTAAAAGTCTAAATCAAGCCTGTAATTTGAATTACAAATTTCTACCTGTTACAAATACTAGCTCTGCACAATGTGCGCATGCTAGTGTATTTGCTGCTTAGTTTACCTTCTTTAAAGTATGAAAATGTTTTTGGTAATTTCACAGATTGCAACAGATTTTTCCATTTATTTTGGTACCATGCAGTACATAATAGTTGATGTACTCTTATCCACTTCTCGGATCAAGTTACTCATATTTCAAGTGCTACTGTTTGTTTCCAGACATGAAAGTGGTTCTGGCATGAATTCATCCATCTGCCCTCTGAAAATGTCCATCTGCATGCTTTTTATAATTAATATTAAAAATAAACAGAAGGAAAACTAGGATAAGATGTATTATGATTTGAAACACTAGGAGTGTACCCAATACAACAATATAATTGTGAACAAAGAATATGGATAGCCATATAGGAATGACAGGAGGGCAGTCTTGGGTGATGCAATTTTTTGTATTTTCCTGGAGGAATATATGAAAGATTCGGCTGCTCACTTCAAAGAGAAAATTTGTCTACTAGAAAACCTATCTTTTGTAGCTGCTGTGTATCATCAAACTATCATCTCAATCAGTGGACCAGCTTGTGTATGATCATTTTGTTTGTTACTATGAATGGGATGAACCCAATCAGACCGGTTCTCCCATAGACCTGAAATTTGAAATATTTGTTTTCTATTGTGGTCCAGTTTGGAAAAATGTATTATAATTGATAAATAATCATGATTTTGCATGGTTCCACCCGACCCCTCCACAAACCCATGATCTAGACTGTAGATCGTCTTTCAGGGCGTCTTTGGTCTTGAATATATATATTTTTTTAAATATTTTTTTTGTATATGTTTAAAACAAGATGCAGTGATATCTTGTTTGCTTTCATTGTGGGCTTGTGATATTTTATTTGTACCCTTTATTTGGTCCCATCTGTTCCTGCTGTGAATATGTCTTCTAATTTAAGAAGAGCCTACCCCAGAAAGCTAAATGCAAAACAGAAATAATCAGGTGCTGCCCCTCGACAGTGACTATCGCCAAGTACGCCTCCTGTGGAAGACAAGCTTCAGAGGACGAGCAATGGAATCCTAGAGTTGGCAGAGTACCACAGCTAGCAGTTTTCTGCATTGAACACGAACCTGCCTGAGTGCACCTCGGTCGTCTGCCTGTGTGCCCGCAGTATACGTTCATGTGTGTGCGTAAGTGGTATTTATCGCCGTATATCAAGGCCCATCCTCTGAGGATCTCAGTAAAACATGCCATTAAAAGTACTTTTTAGCTTCAAGGTAAAGAAAACTAGTAATGCAAAAGGTCTTTATAGTAAAAAATCAAGTTGTCAGATTTTGTTGGTGGTCGTACGTGTGAAAGTCGGCGAAAATAATAAGTGACACCTTTGGGCTCAGACTATTGCGGTGTACATTTTATCAAATCGTGTAGCACTTATTGTGGACAGATGCAAAATCTGTTATGCTTTTGATGTACACTCAGTATTTGGTTCGCCCCCACCCTTCTTAGAGTGCACTACAAGGACTGGAAGCTAGAAGCCGCATACCCACTGGTGGGTTCAGGGAAAAATGTACTTTCCTCCCAAACTCTACGATTTTCGCCGATCTTTAAAAATGTTTATTCATGATTTTGGACCCTGTCCTCCCCCCCCACAAAAACATTGGCCTGGATTCGTCACTGACGTACTGAGTTATATCCTCTAGTTCACGTTGCACTCGGAAGATTGCTCTTTGGGGACTCGCAGACCTGATTGTTGCACGCGTTTCTCACCTGCCGAGGGTCATCACTCGCTTGTAATTTCATGGTAGGTTATATTTTCTCATGTTTTTGTGAGTCTGAAACTAAGCCTCATCGATCAACTGATATCTGTTGGTTTTTAAAAGTAGATGAATTTTTGCATTGCGTAGCCGAGGAGCATGATTATAAATTGGTAAGATGTTTCATGGCTTTGCCTCTCGAATTCTTGATGCATAATGAAGCCTGTCATTACACTGTGATCACATATTCGGGCACAGCCCCTCGTCAGAATCCTTATAATACAATAAGCGAAAACTTGTGGTCATAGTGTGACCAAGGCTTGAAATTTAGATCTGATATGGAACTCGAATGCTGGAATAATGTTGTTCAGCACTGGAATATTCAAATATTGGAGCTCGATTCGAGGTTATCCTAGCACTCTGACTAAACATTTATGTGTTCACCTGTTATATTATGAGAATTGTGGTGAAGGGATGTACCTGAATATTTATCAGTGTGTCAGCCCCATTTTGCAACCATGATTCGAGGAGGCTGGTCATGAATTATCTTATCAACGTAGATAATCTAATAAACAATCTAATAAAAATAACGGTTAATATACATTTTATATAATAAAATGATGTTATATGAAGTGCTTCTGCGATTGTTTGTTCTATTATGAGAAAGTACCGTTTCTGAACTCCGAAGTATTAAAAATAAAAGCTTATCATTTTCATAAACAAATGTCATTCATGAAGCCAGCAGCTTGCTTGTCTTAAAGCCGCAATGCGTCTTCTTAGGTTTAGACTCCGTCACTACCAATGTTTAGATTAATTGTAGAATCCTTTTTATTCAATACGAACTGTTCCAGGCAAGAATTGTGAGGTATATTTTCTTGATGCACGCGGATCAGAAACTAACTCAACTTGAAGTCAAAAACAATGTATTCTTAAATCTTGTATATCTATTTACAAAAAAATTGGAAAGAGCTGCCACCACGGACAGAGAAGTGAGGTGGCCAGACTGGCCAGTCCATCTCCAACCTGCAACACACAACAAACGTTCCCCCCTGAAACAACAAGTGATCAGGTTTTGGTTTGTGGTGCGTTCCACACTTGGTGGCTGCACATATTTTTGTTAGTTCATCCAAGGATCGTGGTGGCTGCTCTTTGGTTCCCCAGTTCTGACGCATATCAAGAGTTATTCTTCCTTATCACATTCAGCTATTCTCCGGTTCTCTAGACTACGTGTTTTTATATTCTCCGGGGACCAAAGGATTAAAATTATATCAAAGATTTAGATGTCCACGGACACATTTAATCTAATTGATTGATTGAGTTTTCCGGCCATACGGGGGGGCGCCCTTGCAGGCGCCCCAACCGCCGCAGGAACATCGCCAGCCGTCGTGGGTCCGCCAGCGCCTCCCGGATGGGCGGGTTGTCTTGTCCAAATATGTCCCAGCGCAGGTCAGTGCCCGCAGGGCTCGGCTCAGAAGGTGGTGGAGGGCCTCGTCCTCTCCGTCGTCGCATTCCCGGCACGTGGCTTCCGGGTCCAGGCCGATCCTCTTTCGGTAGCTGCACAGGAGAAGGGAGTGGCCAATGCACAAGCGCCCCACCTCCACACTCTCCTGCCGTGAAAGGCCCAGACGGTCTTTCAGGGTGGTCCGTCCTGGGACACCGCCACATTTAATCTCGAACACGTTTTATCTCGTACGGATTAACGTTTTATATCGTTGTTTTACCAGATTAACACGCGCATTGACGGGGCTCTGAGCCACCTTCGCTTTGACGGGGGGGAGCGGGTACCCTCCCCCTAAAATCTCGAGAACCACGGTAGGTAGTGAAAAATGTTAAAAGGCGTTGGGTGCGCATACGCTTCTCCATCGAAATATTTTAACCATTTTGTCAGGTCACTTCAATCGGATGAGTTCACTTTGTTCCGACTTATGTTATCTTAAACTTTGTTTGAGGTCACATCACTTGACCTGTACTGGTGACCTGACCTGAGATGACCTAACCTTAAAATTTTGACAAAAATGCCACCCCCGTGGCGCAGCTGGCAAAGGCGCCACGCTTGGGTGTGGAGGGCCCCTGGATCAAGGCTGACCTGTGGCAGCCTTTTCCGCGGCCGCCTGCTACCCAGGAGATAGCGGTACACTGGGGAGTGCGCGCCGCAGCAGTGGAATCAACGCCGTGCCAGCCGGCGTCCCTGTTTGTGGGCGCACGGGCCTGATCGGCCTTTAAACTGATCCACCGGTCTGGTCTCCCGCCCGCGGCCCTCATGTGAGGGCTCGGCCTGTGCCGGGCGCTGCGGCTTGGAGAAACCAGAGCAGCCTATGGTCCGCCGAGTGCGGTGCCGCTGTCCCGTTAGGGTGCCGGCAAATGGAAACTTCCGCTCTGTACATAGTGTGAGTGCGCTGTATGAATGAGACTAAGCTACTAACACAAAAATGTTCCCAGGAAGGGAACGCAAAAATATTTAAAAAAAATTGACAAAAGTTGTAAAAATGATGAGAGAAGGTATGCCAAGTACGGGGCGCTACGCGCCGCCGTTTTTATATTCTATCCGAAAAACCAGGCGGGGGGTGGGTACCCTCCTCCCGTCAATGCGCGTGTTAAAACGATTAATTAATCTCGAGACACATTAATCTCGGGATTAACACATTTAATCTCAAAGAGCCACCCTTGCTTTTTTATTGGGTCGGTTTCTGGTTCCTGGTTTGCATCAAAACCGGTCAGGCTTCAAGAATGGCCTTCAGCAAAGGACACAAAAGACATTTTCGAATGGCAAACAGCGTGTCCCGGTGGTCAGAAAACAGGGGAAATGGTCTCCAACAGAGGTAAATCCGACGGACTGAGAACCATTAAAGGGAGCTGGAGACAAGCCGGTCCCAGTTTGGTACGCCGGTCAGATAAGAAAAATATTTGAGGCTAATATTCCCCTTCCCTCAACTACCCGGACGGAGGGATAACCAGAAGAAATTGTCCTTAGAATAGCTACTTCATCCCATAGGAGGATCCAGGAGGGCAAAGGGTCCCCCTCTCTGATCGACTCTCGGTGAATCCTAAAATGTTGCGTCCCATCCCCTTCCCCCAGGATGCGAAAATCGGCGCACACCGATAGGACTTAGCGTCCATCTGATAGGTTTTGCCGGTCAAAAGTGGCGCCCCCCTGGTCCGGATGGTGCCCTCCCCGGAAGTTACCCCCCTCCTCGATCGGCAATCATGGATCTGACTATGCTTCATCCATTAGTAGGCATGAACAATCAAGAAAATCAAATATTTTTACAGTAAAACCTTCCGCTACCTAGATTCGAACCCGTATTACCCGTGTGAAAGTCGGGAATGGAGGCCACTATACCAGCCCCGCAGTGCGACACCTGACCGAGTTTAAAACTTTCCTGACTAGTTTTCTCAAGCCGAATGTTTTGGACAAAATAATGTAATTTGTGTATTTTTAAGGCCCAATGAAAATAAATTGAATACCAATACAGCAAAAATATTTTCTGCGGCAAAAAAAACATTTCTGGAACTTAAAACTTTGATTGATAGAATAGAGGTGAAGAGCAGGTTACAGCCTATTATTGTTATTGTTAACGAACTTGAATAATTGTTGAGTGGCCTCCAAAAATTTAGCTGAAGATAAAGAAATGATTGGCGGTTCCGGAATCAGGATTTTTCAAATATTAAGAAACCACAATAAAAATTTTTGCGACAATGTCCCTTTAAGCGTTGGAGCTATCGCCCACATTTTTCCCAATGAGGTGCGGCAGTGCGTTCGTCGGAGGCGACACCGCGGCAATCCTGACGCACAGCTCAGCCGCCGGAACCGCGCCCATCTGTCTCATTTGGCTGGTCTTAACCAGGGTACTTTAACTACGGGTACAACCAAGTTTCCTACTAAATATAGTCCTCCCATGATGACGTCACCGCCCCTCCTACTAAGTTATAGGAGATTCTACTAAGTTTTGGAAGGATCAGCTGGAACATACCAAGTTTGGGCGTATTTGGCACCAATCTAGTATAAATCGAAATCAACTTGTTTCACCCATTTGACAGGAACCTTGATCTCAACGGCGAGCAGCGTATTTTACGTAAATCTAATGAAAAATTATAACACTTCAAAGAATTTGTTGAAGGGGCATGCATTTATTTGATCAACTCAGGCCTACTTAATAGCCGAGAGAAATAAATTTACCTTCGCTGAAGAGATCACCGGTGTTTATTGTCTTCTGCTGCAGGTACCACCAACAGCCAATCAAAGGTCAGAAATCAACAGCCAATCAAAATCGAGATTAGTCTTACTGCAAACAGCTGTTAGTGCTAAACCTGTCCTTATTTTGACACGCTCTGGAAAATTTGTAAAAATAATATTCTTTACTGGAGTTTTTCAAAACGTCTGATGGTTTCACAAATAAAAATCTTTTAGCTTTCTGTTCAACCATATAAGTTCTGTTGATACAGTTCTAAAATAGGCTATTTAGAGCTTCGAAAAGTGCAATTTCTCCAATGCCCTGCATAGTAACTGTGTTGCCTCTCCAGCCATGATGACGTAATGCTGCCAAACAACTTGAACGGGGTCTGGGTCTTAACAACTTCATTAAATTGCGGCTGATAATTCGGCTGTGTGATGCACAGGATACGGCCTCGTCAAAGAGGCGGCCGGGCGGCGAGACAGCGAGACTGGGAGGCTGCGAGAGAGAGAGAGAGAGAGAGAGAGAGAGAGAGAGAGATAGATAGATAGATAGATAGAGAGAGAGAGAGAGAGAGAGAGAGAGAGAGAGAGAGAGAGAGAGAGAGAGAGAGAGAGAGCGAGAGCGAGAGTGTGACACTGTGAGACTGGGACACTGCAAGAATGTGACACTGCAAGAATGTGACACTGTAAGAGTATGACGCGGAAAAAAATGTGACGGCGAGCCAGGAGATGGGACGCAGTGAGCTAGCGAGGTGATAATGTAGCAAGAAAGTCGAGAGAGAAGGAGAGGGAAAGTGAGAGAGAGAGAGAGGGGTGGAGAGAGAGCGAGAGAGATTGATAAGCGAGGCTTTGTGCTAAGGAGGCATGGGAAAGTGGAAGACATATAAGGGACACCTTGCGTCTCAGACATAT